>CM060695.1:54581058-55781058 GCA_030686995.1 Artemisia argyi
AAAGTTGCAAGTGACACTGTTAAATTATACCCACAAGAAGGTAAGGGAATTGAGAAAAAGAAATACTAATTGATTGCTCGTGTAAAGTCAGCTAAGCATTCCAAAAAAGATAATATTTTCTGTTCCAACTATTCTATATGTTCCTCTTTATTCTTAATATTCACAATATAACTATACTTTTTAACTCAAGCATCTAACATTCAAATATTATTAATATGAGATAATTTGTACACCGCTACAATTACACTGGACACGATACCCATTTTCAACAATTGCATCGTATTAAAAAAAAACTCATTTCGCTCATTTCTATTGTCTCCCTTTCGCTTGATGTAAATAAAATCTCAATTCTCAAACAAAAAGAAGTATAGTGTTTTGTGCAATGTACCTCTTTAACTGTATGTTAATCTGGAGGTTACTTAAGTAAACTGATGTTACATTGATCGCAGAAACTAACCTTTTGTGGTCACAAATCTGAAACAGATTTCACGTGGTAGCTAAATAAAGAGATCAAGA
Organism: Artemisia argyi; assembly: GCA_030686995.1. Classification (NCBI taxonomy): domain Eukaryota; kingdom Viridiplantae; phylum Streptophyta; class Magnoliopsida; order Asterales; family Asteraceae; genus Artemisia; species Artemisia argyi. Next base: position 54,581,575 of record CM060695.1, read on the forward strand.
TTCTATGTGCCTAAACCGTTGCGCTTGATCAACAATGACTAATTTTGTTGAGATGACTGGTGAGTGCTTATTCACTCACCATTTTATGGCCAAATAACGACCCAAAACGACTATTTGAGCTAACAAATGCCAAGAAAACACGTGTTTTTGTGTTTGTGATTATGCAGGTACGGATATTTATAAAAGTGGACAAAAACATACAAACACGAGCACGAGAGTATGAAAAGGTTCAAGAGTTGAAGCCGGGAAAGCAATTTTCAGATAATTGTCAAAGATATGCTATATTGGTCAAAGTCAACCTTGAAGAATCATCTTATGTCAAGAAATACCCTTGGATTAAGTTTACTTAATTGGCAGATTTGGTCCTCGGAGTTTAACAAATTACAACCTTGGTCCTTGTAATTTTATTACCAAAAATCTGAAATTAAATCACATACCTGGTCCAATGTGTTACCCAATCCATTACCCAAAGCCCAATTCACCAAATAAATACCCAAGCCCATCCACCAAACCTTGACCCGGCCCCAAGGTCAAACAATTATATAAAAAACTTACCCTGTACTTACCCGCCCCCCAAATATTAACCCTTACCCAGACATGAACCCTAATCACTATTCACCGTACCCAAACCCAAAATTAACCACAATTAAGGGTAATTCAGTCCATTCATGTACTTCTAGAAGGTGTCAGAGTTGTCAGATACTTGTTAGAGCAAACAAACACACGTTTGGGTAACGTGGCAATTTCTCATTGGCTTGGACGCGTCACAAATTATGATCTGATGGCTTAGAATGATTGGAAATGATTGGGAATTGATCACACGGCTTGGATGATGCTTGAAGAAACACAAGCACACGGATTGCCAAGCTGGCAATCCGTGGATACCTCTCCTCACTTGTAATATAAATAGAGATGATAGGGTAGTGATTTAGGTGTGGAGTTTGGAGTAGCCAAACTCTGCCAAAATTACTTAAGAGTTGTAATTTCTTTTAAATTCAATTGTAATGTTTAGTTTTCTTTTAATGAGAATTCAGTTTTTTAGTTTAAATCATTACTGCTTATTGTAGTTTACAACACTTAGATTAGCTTATATCACTGTCTGATCAGCTTATTTCATTTCTTACTTCTTAAATTTCAATTCAATTTTACATTTTAGTCAAAAGTTTTAGGGAAATAAAAATTTAGATCATATACAAACAAGTTTTGGGATTACTTCAGTTGTGAGTTAAGCTTCTTAGAATTTCAAACAGCTTATCTCAGTTTGTTTTTAGTTATAGAGATTTCATTGAGTCAAATTACATCTGTCTTCTTTTCATTTCTTATTGTGGTCAAATTAAATCAACTGCCTTTGATCATCTGATTGCTGAGGTTAATTGGATAAGTGTGGACAGAGATGGATGGTCCTTGCCTATCCTAGAGATAGGCCTGCATAGTGAACCCCTCTATTTTGAGCTGAGGGGATTTCTTTTTGTAAGTTTCATTTTCATTCTCAGTTTTGATTCAAAATTAGTATAGATGTGATTTTGTTTTGCTGTTGTTTATTGATGATTTTAGCTGTTGATTTGTGATTTAATCTGGTTATGAGATTCAGTATGATAGTGGATAGGATGATTTTAGATGTTAATCAGCTTGTTGTAGTTGTACTGCCTAAAATAGGGGTGTTTGGATTTACTAGTTTAAGTTGTCTTCTTGTTTTAATATTGTAGTTGATTATCTGCTAGTAAGTCACTTTTAGCATAAGAAGGATAGATTTAGCATTATATCAGTAGTTCATTTCATTAGAAAGTCAAAATTAGTTTTCAATATAGCTTATCAGTTAGTGGAATTGAAATCAGTTAGTATATTTGTTATATTTTATACACAATTGTTCTCATTAGCTTAATATAGTGTGATTTCATCTTAATATTACAAGTTTAGAGTATAAATCAGCAGTAGAAATTCACATTAGTCAAAGTTTCATTGCATTCATAAAGTCAAAACTTGGTGATACTCAGCATTTTCATAGGCAGTTCTAGGCTTCACTTTTAATTAGAAATAGATAAGAATTGTTGATTTGAGTTCTCTAATAGGTGGTTTTTCATAATCAGCAAGTAAATTTAGATTAAGATCTTGTTAGCTTATCAGAATTGTAGCTTATAGTTACCTGTTTAAGCATTTATTTCCCCTGCACACAGGTTATGGACCTGCTTTCATAGCATCATTAAGATTAGTTGTAGGTAGATTTAGCAATAGCCTTTTGGATTTTAACATCTCTGTATGGTAGACTCTATATTGCACCCATAACTTTCTAGTTTGTAGCTTATTAGTATAGCTTAATCTGGCCTGCTTAGTAGTTGAGTAGCTTTGATTTCTGAGTTGGTTATTTGAGCTGCAATTGATTGTTGGAACCTGAGATTTAGTCTCATTGGTTTTTCTGAGTTCATTTTGTAGTTATATGAGTACTGCTTATGGTTTGCTTGTTCTAGCTTATTCATATTCTCATCTGCTTATTAATTGGTTCTAGTTTTGGTAGCTTTTTGCTTGCATTCTTCGAATCTGTGTTTCTTATGTTCATTTCTTAGCTTATTTTAGTTCATAGTAGCATAATAGAGTTGTGGTAACATTTTGGTGAAGTTTTGTGGCAAGTGCTTATAAATAAGCACTTGCCATAACCTGTTTTAGTCATAATAAGCACTTCTGTATAGCTTTTTCATTCCATAATTTTTCTGCAAGCTTTTTATTATATTTTAGAATTTCTGTTAAATTTTCATAATTTTCTGAGTTCATTTACTATTTTTCTTAATCTCTTTTAATTTAAAATCAATTTTTAAATCATTTTAAATACCAAAAATCCATAAAAAAATCAGAAAAAGTTGTGAAAAATACAAAAATATTTTTAGAAATTCTTTTATAATATTTTAGAATTTTTAGAATTTAATTTTCATTTTTCCAATTTGTTTTTCTATTTTTCTTTATTTTTAATTTATTTTTAATTCAAAAATAGAAAATTAATTCTAGAAAATAAATAAAAACTTAAAAAAATATTTTTCTTTTTCTTAAAATTATTTTTAATAGTTTTAGATTTTTAGAAAATATTTCCAAGTTCGTAGGATCATTTTTAAATAAACGTTACGTTTTAAATAACGCGTGTGCATTTCCGTTTTTACGTTTTCAACATTTGTACATATTTAGCTTGTACAATCTGGATATTTCATTAATACTTTTCATTATTTGAATTCCAAAATCATAGTTTTCACTTTACCACTTTTCACGACGCGATTTCGCGATTCGATTATTCACGATTCCATTCTACCTTCGCTGGGAAAACGACCCGGGAATTACTTTCACAAGTATTTCTTCGGAATAATTATATACTACGAAAACACTTCATCAAAATGGCGCCGCTGCCGGGGAAGGTGGACGTGAGTTTTGAATATTCGTGTTGAAAAATCGTGTTGTGTTAAGTTTTCCACTATCTTGTATATATTTTCTATATAAATATAAAAAAAGAAATTGAAAAATCAAAAACAAAAATAATCTTCTTATCCTCTTATCATTTGATTCTTCTTCTCAAACCCTCTCACGTTTAATTCTTATGGATCCGATTTGTACTAATTGTGGAGAACCGTTCTTCGGAGGGTTGTGTGTTTGGTGTACGTGCGACCAATGTGGTGATAATATTCGTGATGGCGTTTGTTTGAATTATAATTCTCACACGTGTGATCAAAATTCGTTCAACAATTCGTCAAACATTCCCGATTTTTATACACCACCACCACCTTCGTTTTATTGTTATAATTGTGGAAACCCGTCCGAAGAAGGAATGCCGTGTGGGCGATGTTTTTGTGATGTATGTGGATACACCGATTGTATGTGCTATGCTCCGAATGCTGATACGTCTTTCGATTACGATCCGAGCTTTAATAATTTACCTCAAAATGATTTTTATGAGCCAAATGCGAATTACAATGGTGATTCATTTCAAAATACATCGAGTTTTGAAAATTGTGTAGGATCGTTTGAAATTTCTTATCATGAACCTAATTCGTGTTACGATTCTAATGGTTTTTACCAACCCCCACAAACTTCCGATTTTACTAATCAAATTTTGGAAATCAAATCCATGATGGATGAGTTGAAAGAGATGGTGAATAGTCGTTATACATCTACTCCCGAGCCTAACGTGAAATCAATGGAAGAACCTTGTACCGAAGAAAGAAAATTCCAGTTTTGCGAGTGTTGTTTGTACGATGATGATTTCACGATTACGATCAATATAAATCCTCAAAATGATTCTATCTCTTCTTCCGTAGAACCCGAAGACTCTCTAATAATGGGGGACGAGCCTCTTAACACTATTCCGGCAACGGAATCGGACGAATTCAATAAGTCTAGTGTTGAGAACCTCGTCCCAATCCCAAGTGAGTCCGAGGAGATTTCTATCAATGATTCTGAACTTGTTGAAAATAATCGTTTTGATGATCAAGTTGATACGAATGATATACCGTTTGATGATAATCGTGATGAGATATTCTCCGATTCTGATAATGATGATTCTATATCATGTGGAGAGATCGATTATGTTGATGAAGAACCTCTTGAGTTTGTAAGCTTTGAAGATGATTACGAAGAAGATGTTGATGTGGAAATACAAGATGAAGCTCTTCGTGAAACATTGTTGAATGTCAATCTTCTTATCTCTCGTATCGAGGCATTAAATGATCCACCGACTTTTTCTCCTATCCCCGTTATGGATAGTGATTTCTTACCCGAGCTTGAAATTTTTCGATTTGAAGAGACGAGTAGTGGCAGTCCCACTATTCATGCTGATATCTCTCTTCCGGATTATGAGTGCTTTCACTTTGAGATTGATTCTATTCCTATTTCCGATAATCCGTTACGTGACCCTCTTTTAGAGGATGTAGATCTATTTCTTGCTGCGGATGACTCGATACCACCGGGTATTGAGAATGATGTGAATGACATTTCTTCCGATTTGCTTTCTTCTCGTCCACCTGCGAAACCACCCGATGAAGTTTTTTCTGGTACGAATGAGAATATTTTTAGAATGGTGGACGAGGTTTCAGAAATAGACTTTGCTTTTGTTATCTGGGTGTTTCAACCGTTCTTTTCTTATACCTCCGTTTCTTCTTTCCACTCCACCGGGAGTGAGGATACCATATTTGATCCGGGCATCTCTATTGCCAAGTGGCCGTTTTATCTGCTCTCCCCAAGGACGAATTAATTCGGGGATCGAGTCAAGCTCATGTGACTCGGTGAACAAAAACAAGCGCTTCGTGGGTGGCAACCCATGCTTATCCAATTTCATCTTCTTATTTTCTATTTTCTAACAAATAATGTGAGGAGGGGGTGCCTCTTTTACTCTTGTGTTTCGTGGTTGTTTGTGATGTTTGTTCAGGATTGTCCATGATTTATGATGACTCTCGTGCTCGTTATCTCTTCACTTGGAGTCTCATTCATCGGTGCTACTTGGAAATCCTATATCCGTTAAATCTTATCGACTAACGTTTTCTTTGGCATAATTAATAAACGGCCTAGAATTTTGTTAGGATTACCTTAACCCAAAAAAAAACAATGAGGACAATGTTTCGTTCTAGTCGGGGGGAGGGTGAATCTTCGATTCGATTTTGACCTTGCATGTTTCACATGTCGTGTACTCTTGCAACTCCGTTTTTCCACCAAAAATTAAAAATTTCAAAAAATTGAAAATTTCAAAAATTTTGATGAAAAATCAATGAAAAAGAACAAAAAGATGAGAAAAAGTTGTGCAAAAATATAATAAAGTTTGAATAAGTGTTTTGACACTTTGTTGACTTTCTTGCTGGCGAGAGTAGGAATAAATATTTTGACTTGACCGGGCGTGTTGAGCCCTAGCTTGTTCCCTTAACCAATGATAATCACATAAGCTTGTGCTAGTTTTGTACACCAGGAGCTATAAAATGCGAATTCTTTCTCAAGAATCTGCAAGTTCCCGTACTTGACTTTATACATGCGCAGCTTAAAAGCTTTCGCTAATCTTTTACATAAGGAGCTAGAAAACGCGAATTCTTCTTCTAGAGTTTGCAAGTTTCTGTAACCTATGTAGTTATCTCGGAAAAAAATCTCGTATCGTTCAAGGTCCGATATTTGAAATATCGGTTTTCGCGGTGAGATATCGGTGAGATATCGGTTTTTAGATATCGGATATATATATATATATATATATATATATATATATATATATATATATATATATATATATATCATAATTCATAAAATATTAAACAAAAACATAGCATAAAAGTGATTAGATGTTATTTAAATTCCAGCATAAAAGTAGTTCATAGCATAACATGAAAATCACAAAAGCAACAAAAAACATAACAGAAAACAAACGGATTTTAGTTGCAATCCACGGGTTCGGCGTCCGAATCAACATCATCTAAAGCATTCACTTCTTCATCCAAGTTACCCCCTACACCAACATCTTGCTCTTCAATACTAATCTCATCATCACCATCATCCCTATAGCGCTCCCTTTTACTTCTTGTACTTGGTCCGATATGTTCATTTCCTCCCATCGCTTCTCTCACTTGAGACCAAAGAAGACCATCACCTTCGTCCACAAAGTCTTGAAGCTCATTATCCGTTGGTATCGTCCACTCATCATTTTCCTCAACGTCTCTCAACAAGATAGGGTCTAAAGACTTGTCGGTTTTTAGAGACTCGAATCGCCTTCGTAGCCTAGTGTTGTATTGGATGAACACAAGGTCATTGAGCTTTTGTTGCAAAAGACGATTCCTTTTCTTTGAGTGTAAATGGTCAAATGCACTCCAATTGCGTTCACAAGGTGAAGCACTACAAGTTTGACTAAGGACCGTGATAGCAAATCTTTGGAGCAAAGTTGTACTAATCCCATAAGAACGCCACCATATATGTGGTGCAAATTTTGTTCTAGTCCTTTTTGCGGAATCAGTTCCAAATTGCCCCCTAGAATCAATGTACATATTCAACTCTCCCCTCAAGGTATCATTCTCTTCTGGATCGGGAAAAAGCTTGTCAATGGCAGCATAAAGACTTGTTGTAATCTCAGTGTTGGTCTCAAGATTTGAATTTTCTTTATAAAAGATGGCGGGGTTAAGGAAATATCCAGCTGCACAACATCAAAAAGTTTCAAACATCAGACCAAACAGAAAGTTTCAAACATAAGACTTTCAAACAGAAAGTTTCAACCAGAAAGTTTATAACAGAAAGTTTCTAATAGAAATTTCTAACAGAAAGTTTCTAACAAAAACTTTCAAACACAAAGCTTCAAACAGAAAGTTTCAAACACAAACCTGCATGTAAAGGATGGTAGAGTTGGTCGGTCCACCTTGTCTGAATCATAGACAAAACTCTACTGTGTAGTCTTTCATTCGACCCACCTTTAAGATTTTTGGTTATTTGCTCCTTTGCTCTACTCATCGCATCATAGATATAACCCATGCACGGCTTCTCTTCCGTATCAACCAACCGTACCACATCCGCCAAAGGAGCGAGTATTTGACAAGCTAGATAAACATTGTCCCAAAATTCTTGTTTCGCAACTATTCGCTCTACTCTCTTTCCTACCGCTTTCTTTGCAAAGTCACTTTTGGTCCATTGTTCGGACACAAACAATACTTGCAAATGATGCCGATTCTCATGCACACTTTGTAGAGTATAGAACTGAGTTGCAAACCTAGTTACACAAGACCTGTGCAACTCCTTATTCTTTGTCAACTTCCGCATCATATTCAAAATCCTTCCATGGTTATAAATGTAAACCACGACTGCCCGTGCATCACTCAAAGCACTCTTTATTTTTGGTATTTTCTCCCCTATATCTCCTATCATAAGATTCACACAGTGTGCTGCACATGGTGTCCAAAACAACTTGAGATGTTGTTCTTCTAAAATCTGTCCCGCAAGTTTGAAGTTTGAGCCGTTATCCGTAATAAACTATAAAAAAAAAAGAATTTAATTAAATAATATAGTTAAAAGTTGAAAAGTAACTAAAGCTATGAAAGTAAAACTATAAAAAGTACCTGCACTATGTTTTCTTCTCCAACATCTTCAATCACTTCATTAATCATGTTCACAATTAAATTAGCATCCTTTACATGCTCCGATGCATCAATTGACTTGAGAAATATCGTGCCCGTAGGACAATTGACTAAAAAGTTTATCAAACTCCTCCCTTTCCCGTCTGTCCAAAAATCTGACATAATGCTACAACGGTATTTCTGCCATTGTGGCCTAAACGAATCTACAAACTGTTTCGTATCTTCTAAAGCATCTTTCAACAATGTTACACGAAGATTATGATAACTTGGAGCAGGCATACATTTTCCATAGTCTCCAATGGCATTAATCATATCTTGAAAGCTCTCGTCACGTACGGCATTGAAAGGTAACCCAACCGCATAAGCCCAAGTTGCAATTTTTTTCCATGCAACCATTTTCAACTACTGTTTTATTGGATTATTTTTATCCAATGTACTTTGATGTGCTTTTCCATGACCACTCTTAAGTATAGAATCCATAGGACCGCGGACATTACTAGCACCTACGGACTTTCGTTTCTTACTTTCATTCCTCATAACTTGTACCTCATCATCCACATCCTCGTCTTCTGATAAATCTATAGTATTTGATGACCTTAGAATTTCTAAATTTCTCTTTTTTTCCTTTGTTACCTTATCCTTTTCTTGCATTGATGCAAGAACCCTCTTTGTTATTTCTGTTGTGACCTTACTACAACCGGTTACATCTCCTTTTGTATGAGTAAGGTGTTGTTTTAACCTTGTGATCCCTCCCGACATTCTCTTGTCACAAAGAGTACACCAAACAGTTCCTCTTTTTGTGGGATCTTTCAAAACCCCCCATTCCCAAGCTATATCCCCACTTGCACATTTCAAACCAGTACGAGCATCCGATGAAGTATTAGCACTAATATTCGCATTTACGGAAGCATGCGAAGATTGACCCTCCATTCAAAAACCACAAAACAAATAACTACCTAGTACCCTGCTATTCACCTTAAGCTGTTAAGCATATAAATAACTACCTAGTACAGTAGTACCCTGCTATTCAATTCAAAAACCACAAAACAAGTAATCAACTTAGCAGCTAATCAGCTAATCAATTACTTTCCTTAAGCATAAATTGACAAAAAGAAGAAAAGAAGCAATGAAGCATTTAATTACCTGTTAGGCTGTTATCTGTTGTATGTTTTAGGAAGAAGAAAAAAACCCATTATCTGCTGTATGTTTTAGGAAGAAGAAAGAAACCCAGAAAAGAAGTGATTGTTTATCTGTTGTATCATGATGCGCCATTCCAAAATTAGGGTTCGAATTTGGGTTATAGTCTAATTAAGTTGGGCCAATTACTAATTGGGCTGCCAAAAAATAAAACCCAGAAAGTCAAATCCAAAATATCGCCGATTTCAATATCTCGCGATACCAAAATATCGCCAAAATATCGCGATATTATCGGATCCGATATTTTGACCGATATTTTGATCCGATATTTTTTTAAGTGGCGATATACGATATATCACCGATATATCGCCGATATTAACTACACAGTCTGTAACTGACTTTATATATGCGTGGCTGATTATCGGCTAAGTATTCGCTGGTTTCATTATTTGGAATCTTAAATTGCGAAGAGCGAGAAATGATAGAGTTTATTTAGAAGTTAGATGCTAAACGTGGAGTATTGGTTCTCTTTAGAGCTCATGAGAGGTACTTGTAGCTTTTTACTCCCATCAGATACGTCACCCATATAAAATAGATGTTCTAGGTTAATTAGTGGTATTTCAGTTTGAATAATATTTAGTTTTTTGTTTTCTTACGAGAATTTTTGCTTTAGAAGTTGGGTACATATCAAGGAACATCAAAAATAAGAGCAAAAAGTGAAAAATCAAAAGTCAAAAGTTGATTATTTATGTGGTTTTGGAGCTACCCGTTAAGCTTCCATTGATGTTATGAGAAAAAAAAGTCAAGAAAGAAAGAAAAAAGTATGAAAAAAGTGAAAAAAGTAAGAAAAATGAAAGTTGAAAGTTATGTTGAATAAGAGCTATGTATGTATCAATAAGTTGTTGGCGCGTGAGGTGCATGTGATAAGTGATTAATAATCAGTCACATGAGGTGCACGTGATCGTACTCCGCAACTTATATCTTTGATATTGTATGTACCCCAAATTCCTTGATATTGACCGAATTTCTATTGCAATGGTTCTTAAGAGAAAATGAATAACTATTTATCGTTTTAACTTAGGTATTACTATCGGACTAAAAATTATTGAAACGAGAAAATATGAAGCAATTCATTTTTCAACAAAATAAAATATTGAGATACAAAACCTAGGAAATGGGAGTAAGGAGTTTCCACAAGTAACTTTTATGAGTAGTGTTAGCATCTAATTTGTAGATAAGCTGTGATCTCGTTTGTACGCTTAGTTTGGGGACTTGTGAAAAATCAAGGATGACGATTTTTATCCGTACGGTCACTTTTCTATGAAAAGTGTTTCTACTCGTTGACCCTAATAGTTATTGCATAAATAATGAAAGTTCGACAAACCGTCACAAGTGTGAAGTATGAAAAGTCCAAAAATAGAAGTGTAAGTGGAATAAAGGAATAAAAGAAAAATTTTGAAAAACGGAGCGTTTTCGGGAATAAATGATTTTATAATTTCTTTCGAACCTCCTTGCTACTTTACAAAGATAGTAAAAAGAGTTTTGAAATTATTTATCCCAAGAGCGTGAATTGATCACATTGCGTGAGGACACGGCAATACCTTAGTCAGGGGGATTTTGGTGAGTGCTTATTCACTCACCATTTTATGGCCAAATAACGACCCAAAACGACTATTTGAGCTAACAAATGCCAAGAAAACACGTGTTTTTGTGTTTGTGATTATGCAGGTACGGATATTTATAAAAGTGGACAAAAACATACAAACACGAGCACGAGAGTATGAAAAGGTTCAAGAGTTGAAGCCGGGAAAGCAATTTTCAGATATTTGTCAAAGATATGCTATATTGGTCAAAGTCAACCTTGAAGAATCATCTTATGTCAAGAAATACCCTTGGATTAAGTTTACTTAATTGGCAGATTTGGTCCTCGGAGTTTAACAAATTACAACCTTGGTCCTTGTAATTTTATTACCAAAAATCTGAAATTAAATCACATACCTGGTCCAATGTGTTACCCAATCCATTACCCAAAGCCCAATTCACCAAATAAATACCCAAGCCCATCCACCAAACCTTGACCCGGCCCCAAGGTCAAACAATTATATAAAAAACTTACCCTGTACTTACCCGCCCCCCAAATATTAACCCTTACCCAGACATGAACCCTAATCACTATTCACCGTACCTAAACCCAAAATTAACCACAATTAAGGGTAATTCAGTCCATTCATGTACTTCTAGAAGGTGTCAGAGTTGTCAGATACTTGTCAGAGCAAACAAACACACGTTTGGGTAACGTGGCAATTTCTCATTGGCTTGGACGCGTCACAAATTATGATCTGATGGCTTAGAATGATTGGAAATGATTGGGAATTGATCACACGGCTTGGATGATGCTTGAAGAAACACAAGCACACGGATTGCCAAGCTGGCAATCCGTGGATACCTCTCCTCACTTGTAATATAAATAGAGATGATAGGGTAGTGATTTAGGTGTGGAATTTGGAGTAGCCAAACTCTGCCAAAATTACTTAAGAGTTGTAATTTCTTTTAAATTCAATTGTAATGTTTAGTTTTCTTTTAATGAGAATTCAGTTTTTTAGTTTAAATCATTGCTGCTTATTGTAGTTTACAACACTTAGATTAGCTTTTATCACTGTCTGATCAGCTTATTTCATTTCTTACTTCTTAAATTTCAATTCAATTTTACATTTTAGTCAAAAGTTTTAGGAAAATAAAAATTTAGATCATATACAAACAAGTTTTGGGATTACTTCAGTTGTGAGTTAAGCTTCTTAGAATTTCAAACAGCTTATCTTAGTTTGTTTTTAGTTATAGAGATTTCATTGAGTCAAATTACATCTGTCTTCTTTTCATTTCTTATTGTGGTCAAATTAAATCAACTGCCTTTGATCATCTGATTGTTGAGGTTAATTGGATAAGTGTGGACAGAGATGGATGGTCCTTGCCTATCCTAGAGATAGGCCTGCATAGTGAACCCCTCTATTTTGAGCTGAGGGGATTTCCTTTTGTAAGTTTCATTTTCATTCTCAGTTTTGATTCAAAATTAGTATAGATGTGATTTTGTTTTGCTGTTGTTTATTGATGATTTTAGCTGTTGATTTGTGATTTAATCTGGTTATGAGATTCAGTATGATAGTGGATAGGATGATTTTAGATGTTAATCAGCTTGTTGTAGTTGTATTGCCTAAAATAGGGGTGTTTGGATTTACTAGTTTAAGTTGTCTTCTTGTTTTAATATTGTAGTTGATTATCTGCTAGTAAGTCACTTTTAGCATAAGAAGGATAGATTTAGCATTATATCAGTAGTTCATTTCATTAGAAAGTCAAAATTAGTTTTCAATATAGCTTATCAGTTAGTGGAATTGAAATCAGTTAGTATATTTGTTATAGTTTATACACAATTGTTCTCATTAGCTTAATATAGTGTGATTTCATCTTAATATTACAAGTTTAGAGTATAAATCAGCAGTAGAAATTCACATTAGTCAAAGTTTCATTGCATTCATAAAGTCAAAACTTGGTGATACTCAGCATTTTCATAGGCAGTTCTAGGCTTCACTTTTAATTAGAAATAGATAAGAATTGTTGATTTGAGTTCTCTAATAGGTGGTTTTTCATAATCAGCAAGTAAATTTAGATTAAGATCTTGTTAGCTTATCAGAATTGTAGCTTATAGTTACCTGTTTAAGCATTTATTTCCCCTGCACACAGGTTATGGACCTGCTTTCATAGCATCATTAAGATTAGTTGTAGGTAGATTTAGCAATAGCCTTTTTGGATTTTAACATCTCTGTATGGTAGACTCTATATTGCACCCATAACTTTCTAGTTTGTAGCTTATTAGTATAGCTTAATCTGGCCTACTAGTAGTTGAGTAGCTTTGATTTCTGAGTTGGTTATTTGAGCTGCAATTGATTGTTGGAACCTGAGATTTAGTCTCATTGGTTTTTCTGAGTTCATTTTGTAGTTATATGAGTACTGCTTATGGTTTGCTTGTTCTAGCTTATTCATATTCTCATCTGCTTATTAATTGGTTCTAGTTTTGGTAGCTTTTTGCTTGCATTCTTTGAATCTGTGTTTCTTATGTTCATTTCTTAGCTTATTTTAGTTCATAGTAGCATAATAGAGTTGTGGTAACATTTTGGTGAAGTTTTGTGGCAAGTGCTTATAAATAAGCACTTGCCATAAGCTGTTTTGGTCATAATAAGCACTTCTGAATAGCTTTTTCATTCCATAATTTTTCTGCAAGCTTTTTATTATATTTTAGAATTTCTGTTAAATTTTCATAATTTTCTGAGTTCATTTACTATTTTTCTTAATTTCTTTTAGTTTAAAATCAATTTTTAAATCATTTTAAATACCAAAAATCCATAAAAAATCAGAAAAAGTTGTGAAAAATACAAAAATATTTTTAGAAATTCTTTTATAATATTTTAGAATTTTTAGAATTTAATTTTCATTTTTCCAATTTGTTTTTCTATTTTTCTTTATTTTTAATTCATTTTTAATTCTAAAAATAGAAAATTAATTCTAGAAAATAAATAAAAACTTAAAAAAATATTTTTCTTTTTCTTAAAATTCTTTTTAATAGTTTTAGATTTTTAGAAAATATTTCCAAGTTCGTAGGATCATTTTTAAATAAACGTTACGTTTTAAATAACGCGTGTGCATTTCCGTTTTTACGTTTTCAACATTTGTACATATTTAGCTTGTACAATCTGGATATTTCATTAATACTTTTCATTATTTGAATTCCAAAATCATAGTTTTCACTTTACCACTTTTCACGACTCGATTTCGCGATTCGATTATTCACGATTCCATTCTACCTTCGCTGAGAAAACGACCCGGGAATTACTTTCACAAGTATTTCTTCGGAATAATTATATACTACGAAAACACTTTATCAATGACTCTGTTAGCAAACTCTACTATATCTACCTACAAGAACTTAGATCATTGGCCACAAATCAAAACAATTTCTATCTCATCCCAGAATCATATTCCTTTAAATTCTGGAGAATGAGCTTCAATTTCAAAGACTCCAAGCCCTATAGTTCCTAGCATCAAGTTCTTTAGCAGTTTCTTCAAGTTCTTTTCTCACAATTGTTCCATCTGTTAGATGTGATTTGTTAAAAAGCATATTCAACGAAAATTTTAATGCCTTATAGCAGTAGACACATATATTGAGCCTTAAGATGATCATGGTCTCAACTCTCAACGATTAAACAGGAGACATCCAGCCTAAACCTAAATTCTGAATACTACAAACAGAGTATCAATTATATCATAAGCAAGACTTAGCACTTAAATCCTAGAATCAAATGATCACTTTAAGAGATATACTTTAATCAGGTATATCTAAAGGCGGGATTTGTTTATCTGCATAGAATGGGTTTATATGGATGGTCATGTTTGCTTCTCCCTTGCTGCAGAAGTTGCAAGATTATTTATTTTTACAGATGCTTCAATAGTAAGCAATCTCATAAACTAAGCAACCAGTTACTCGATATTTTTCAGAAGTTCAGAGCTGTTCCAATATGATTCTGGAAATACAAAAATAAACCACAGGGAACAGGCATACAATCATGATGTGCTGTGGTTATTAATAGCAGATTCACACCTAAAGATATATTTGATAAGATAATGAATAACAGCTTAGCTTGTAACTTATAACTTATGTCTCTGGAACAGCAAAATAAAATATTACAAGGAAAAGAAAAGGGTTCCTCTGGCTGAAGTAATCAAGAAATATGTGGGTTTATATTGGTGAAGCACAAGAAAAAGCATTTCACATAATCAAAGAGAAACTGACCCATGTCATGGTATCATGACTATTGTCTATACTACTCTATACCCAACAATTTTATAACATTTAAACTAAATGTAATGACTAATGATCCAGAAGGGACGACCAATTGCTTTAATTAGTGGCCAGCCTAAAATTATGTGAGATGTAAGCATTGGTGGGGACATTGGAGATATGGCATCAATAACTATGCCAGAAAGGATTTGCACTTGTGTCTTGTGGCAGCATTAGCTATGCCCTAGTGAGACTTAAGATGGGCATGGTCAAAAACCTCCATGATTTGGTTTGCACACTCTACTATCTCTATAGGGGATATTTGTTATGCGCTTACTGAATTTTTGATAAGCCCATGAGCTCAATTTTATTGCTTATGAGCTTACAGCTTATTTAAGTTTATAAGCCCAAGTTGACAAGCACACAAGTCCTTAAAAAAAAAAAAGCTTATGAGCTTATCAAATTTTCAATAAGCTCGTAAGCCCATCATATAAGCGAAGACAAACACCCCTAATTACAAAAATCTTGATCGCTTTAAACGACTTCAATCTCCTCTCATAATGTTAGAGCATAAAAAGTGTAAATCAGTGTAGGGTCTTTAATGTAATACAGTAATAGTTGGTGTATTGGTATGTAATAAATACGCCGTTTGTTATGCTCACTACCCTCACAACACTTGTATAGTTGCGAGGGGAGCAAGAGTTCCAAGGGTTGGAACGACGGGTTGTAAGGGTATTTCACCTCCTCCATTTAGAGGTGTGTGTCACTCTAGTAAAAGTTCCAATAATTCATCATGTTCTCTCTCTCTCTCTAGATTAGCAGTGTCCACACTCACTCTCTCTCTAGATTAATCTATACTCAGGATAAATATGGGACAACCCATAATCATCTTATACTGGATTCATTCAGGTATCCAAAAACTCTAGATAAATTCCTTTGACCTTACCAGCCTATTGTTCCTAGCATCAAGTTCTTTAGCAGCTTCTTCAAAGTTCCTTTCTCACTATCATTCCATCCTTAGATGTAATCTGTTGAAAAATTCAATGAAACATTTAATGCCTACTTCTTATAGAGGACACTAGGGGTGAGCATGGTCCAAAAACCGGACCGGACCGGCCAAGACCGGACCGGACCGAAGACCGAGAACCGGAAAACCCATAGACCGAGATCGGACCGAATGTGGTCGGTCCGGTCTCGGTCCGGTCTCGGTCCGGTTCGGTCCGGTCCGGTCCGGTCTTCGGTCGGTCCGGTCCAATTGGGCGTATTTTGGCACGTTTTTTCGGTTTTTTGGTCGGTCCGGACCGGACCGGACCGACCGGACCGAGGACCGAATTAGCCAAAAAGGCTAGACCGAGGACCGGACCGAATGTGGTCGGTCCGGTCCGGTCCGGTCGGTTTTGTCGGTCGGTCCGGTCCATCCGGTCCGTTTGCTCACCCTTAGAGGACACCTAATGATGCAAGGCTTGCAAATCCATGGTCTCAATAAATATACAGAAAACAACTAACCTAAACCTAAATTCTGAAGATAACAAAGAGAGTACTAGTTATTTCAGAAGCAAGATCTAACACCTTGATCCTAGGATCAGTTTAATTGCTGTACGTTAATCAGACATGTCAAAAGTGGGATTTCTATGCATAATAGATGGTCATGTGACCATCTCTGCTACTCCCAGCTGCAGAAGCTGCTACAAGTTTTAGTTTTATAGATACTAATAGTAAAGCAAACTCATAAAAGTAGATCGATATTTCTCAGAAGTTCAGAGCTGTTAGAATATGACCCTGGAAACATAAACATAAGCCACACGATATTATGGTCCTGAGGTTCTGCTGTGATTGATAGAAATATAAGCACATGGACAGACCCACATGTATGCCGGGTGTGGCACGGGCTACGCCCGATTTTATGTCACGAAGTGCAAAAAGATTTCAAAATTGTCGTTTTTGTGGTATGTGCAACCCCCAAAATTTTTTTTGCTACTTTCGTTTCTTACGGTGTAACTTTAGTTAACCCAACATTTCTTTTGTGCAACACTCTTTTAAAAATTCTGGGTCCGTCCCTGTATAGGCATCCAAAACTTCAGAATAACTTTTTGAAACCTTAGCTTGTGGGAAAGACTTCAACTTGTGGTTGTTAAAAAAAATATCAAAAATGACAGATATCTAACCATGTCCCAAAACCAATGATACTTTGAATGTAGCCAAATTGGTCCCTAAAGATATCGTATGATTAGATGACATGTCTTAAACTGTTTCGGATAGAGATTCTAAATTGCTTTTGGAAGAACTAGTGGTGTAAGTTAGGCACTAACTTGCTTTTTTTACTACTTTTAAACCGTGAGTGATGGTCAAAAACACAAGTAAAAGAACTGTCTACTTTGATGAAAACAATAACAAAAAGAAAGATAAAAACATGGTAAGATCATTTACCCCATGCAAAGTTTACTTATAATATGGTTGTTCCATCGAATACCTCTTATCTTTTCTACAGCTATTTATAACTATAATCCTATAACTCAATCAAATACCAATTTTCTCTTTTACAGATAATTTAAACCTAATCCAAGCCCGATGATAATAAAATCATGACAATATCACAGCTAAAATGTCATGGGCGACTTTTAATATTTCACTCTCGAGTTGGGTGTCTTGCAAACTAAGTTGGCCCTTTTGATACAGTTAGTTACCTTTCTGCATTACTTGAAAAAGGCTTCTTTTTTACTCCCCTTCTACTGCTAGGACTTCTTTCCTTTCATTAGCTTTCTTCAAATAACCCCGAAGGCTTCTTTCTTTTTGAATATTTTATTGGTTTCCTTGCAAACACATTTGTCAAGAACTACTTATATTCAGTTCTTGACGAACTCGTATTGTTATTATCAGAATTCTCCCATGGTGTGGATCTTGTACTAATTATTGGGGCAAGGTTCTCTAACTTGGGGTCTTCTTTTGTGTTATTATCGAGTGAAGATGCTATGGCCTTATCTATATCCTATACGATCCTTTTATTTTAATCATGGATTTCATCAAACAATAAAAGAGATTGTTTTAACCAATTTAACTCTTAAAAAATGATCATTCTGCACATAATTACATTGGCTGCTTAAAATATAGTCATACACTAGGGCTTATTCTCAGGGAAATGAAAGTATCTAAAGGTTTGCTAACATATTTGTCGAAAACTATTTGTATTAAGTTCAAGGTAGTCAAAAGCAAGAAAAGTGAGAAACTAGGCACTAAGGCAAGGCGTTTCCAATAAATCGCCTTGATTTCAAATAGTCCATGCCATTTACTGGGGCGACCAAAGCGTCGCTAAGTCAGTAACCATGCGATGGACTTTTTGCATAATGGCTATTCTTTTAATAAAGCAACTTTTTTTTTATATAGGTTAACTAATTATTAATTACACATTTACACTGTTCCAAGCCTGCCTTAACACTCTAATTTGAGTTAACTAATTACATATTTAATCCTCTAATATAAGATAACAAAACTAGTTGTTTAGGAATTAGTTGATTACAAAGATAGTAGACTTTAGTATTTGACTAAACATCTTCTCGTTTGGTATTTTTCTATCAGAAATGAAGATTATGGTAAGAATTTTTTATTTAATCATTATTTGCATGTTAGACACTGTCATATACACAAAAGGTAAAATTCACTCAGGCCACGCTTTTTGTCGCCTCTCGATTTAGTCCCTAGGCAACACACATCGGCTTGAGAACACTTTCACCTTCAACTACCTTGTTTCAGTTCTTGACGAACTCATATTGTCATCATCAGAATTCTTCCACGGTGTTCATATTGTACTAATTATTGCACCAAGGTCCTCAAGCCTAGGCTATTCCACAGGGTTCATCTTTACTGGTATTTGGTTAGTCTTCCTTGTTTGACTCTCTATTCTCCTTTTCCTTCATGATCCAGCTTTCTTCTTGATCAAAATTAAGTGCTTACGATGTCAAGCATATACCTCTATGTACAGTTGTACGAAATGGATAGCCACCTATGTAATCAATAGAGTATTTATGTAAAACTTCTCCGTTACTAACATGAGTAGGTTACCTAGAAGAGCAAAATCGCAGTAGTGATACATGTTCACAGAAGTTCAAGAAATAAAGCTCAGCACTAGTGATAGATTGGGTGAAAGAGACCGAAAACAATGGTGTTACTAATATCCACAAAATTTTTAGACAGAAAATTACATGCGGAGTTCTTTTGTTTGTGTAACCATGGCTTCCCACCTGTTGGCGATTAATTCATGGGAGTTTGAGCCCACCGCCACACAGACTCAAAACATGTAAAGCCCTACCTTTTAACAGAATCTCCTAGCATAATCAAGCTCGTAAACCTTATACTTCTAATAAGCAAGCCTAAATTGTAGATTGGGCTCAAAAGCGATATTCTGGACTTTTCAACTGTATATTACATTAGTAAAACTTTGATTATGTGCAAACCTCACATATGCTTTTGGTTGCCATGTCCTAACTCCTAAAAAGCAAACGCCAAACAATCAAATTATGTAGCAAAAAATCATTTAAGCAAGACAATAAACTTTTTAAAATTCAAACCAGTAGACAAGTATATCAAATTGATAACTTCAACAATCAGAAAAACATAACACAAGTTTACATCATATAATTCTACAATCTCGTATAGTTTCAGAAATCATAACTCAATTACCTGAAACATGGCACTAATCAATACCCGATATCATCTGGATCTCCAACATATTCCGCAATCTGCTCCAACTTAACACTCAACAACTCATGAGTATCCGCATGACGCACAACCGCAGTTTCCCTATCCATATCTTTCTCCTGTAAACTCCCGTAAACCCCCTTATACCTCCCATATAAAACCAGCACCGGCCCACCACGCCTTGGCAACGCCGTCTCCAAATCCTCCTGCTCAACCCCTTGTATAATTTCCCTTCCTTCATCCATCGCCACATCACACGTCGTAGGCCCCACCACATCCACAATCTCGCCCTTTTTCAAATACAACCGCCCGCGTTTCAACTCCTTACTTATCACCCTAACCCTAATCCGACTATTTAACCAATTCCTTCCCCGTCCAACACTCGTCTCTTCCCTCTCATACCTCTCTCGACCCCTTTTTCCACTCTTCGTTTTCTCAACACTACCATTTTCCTTCCTACTTTCCTCCTTCCTACGATCACGTCTATCACTACTTTTGTCATTACTAGGCGGGGCAGGCATATCATTAACAAACCCCAACCCTTGTTTGTCATCCCGTCGCTTAAGCTCAACCACCTTCACATCCTTCTTATTCTTCCCAACGCCCATCCCCTCTTCCCAACCGTACCCTTTCAACAACGCGCTGGCAAAATTCTCAACCGGCATCTCGTCAAACTCCTCGAAACCCCTATCCTCAGGCAAATTATCCAAATCACCCCTCAACTTATTAATCATAATACTATCTATCGCACTACCCGACTTCCCCGTAAACACAATATCACCATCATCTACATTACTAACAACATTAACACTTTTATTACTAGGTGCAGTTCCTTTTATACGGACGTTTAAGCCGTAAGTGAGATTCGAGGCGTCGGCGGGGTCGACGGAGAGAGACGAAGACTCGAAAGCGAGATTTGGGTCGTCAGATTTGGTGGGGAGGTCTAGGGGTTTGGTTTTTGGGGTTCTCCAGTTGTTGGAGATAGGGGTGATGGTGGTTGGGGGGGTGTTTGGATTTGGGTTTAGTGGGGGTTTAGATGGGTCGAATTCGGAGATGAATTGTTTTTGAGCGGGTGGTTGGGAGGGTTTTGATAATTGGGGTTTTTTGGGGGGTTTGTTTGAGGATTTTAATGAGAAGTTCATGGTCTGATTGAATGAATCGGGTTGATTTGTGATTTAGGATTTATTGGTTTTTAGGGTTCAGGGGAAATTGGGGAAGAAAGTGACGATTACGAAGTTTCTTTCTTTCTTCCACCAAGTTGCAAATTATACAATCGGTGGGAAATAATGCGGGGGTGGGATTTGCTTATTTAAATGTTTTTAACTTCGTTTTTGTTTTTCGGAAAAATAAATAATACAGTACTAGGGGTGTGTTAGGGGCTTAATGATAAAAAAAATAATAATTTAGTACTGAATCAATTAGCGTCCTGAATGATTTAGAAGGATCTGTATGAACTTGGTTCTGAATAAAAACTAACCGTTTGATAAGCGTTTTGAATAACAATCTGAATGACATAAAATTATCATTCTAACCTTGTATCTGATTTGAAGTTGAATAATACTTGATCATTTTTATTATTACAATGCTCAAGTTTATAAATTAAACAATATGTAAAATTGGTATTCATAGTTCAAATTGTGAAACACAATCATTACTTTTCTTTCTTTTAACTTTGTAATAATTAATAAATAAAGCATAATTCTACAAACTATTATATTATAAGAAAATGTTAATCAAGGAACGACTCCAAAATATGTAATTGATATGGCCTCTACATCACCATGCCTTTAAATACAATAATAAATATTATATAAGGGTAAGCTTATATGTAAACGAGTCATTCATACCCGTGCGATGCACATGGGCTTAATCTAAATGTTCGTTAGTGTATTTTTCAACACTAATTTTCGTCATTACGTGGGTTGTATATAAGTGTTCATAGCGAAGTCTTTGGCACTTATTTTAGTCATTATAGATCTAAGTTGTGATAGTATCACATATTTTCTAAGCATAACACACATTTAAATAGTTTATTGACATTAAAAGAGTATATTTGAAGAGACTTTTTTCAAGATGCTACATTTAAAAGAGTCTCTTTACATGTAATTTTTAATATGTATAAGTTATATACTAAATGTCAAAGGGAGATTAAACGTATACGGTTCTTTCAAAATAAATGTAACCCTTATATAAAATCCTAACAAAGTGGATATTTTCTGTATTTTAAGATCTAACTTGTGACAATGAATTATCCTTTTGGCTTATCATATCAAATACGGTAGCTCCACATTACTACGTTTAGTTACTCGAACTTTATTTTATCCACAAAAACCATTTAAGTTTCAATATTTTTTTATTGTTGTGAAAATCGGTCCAATATTGTTAGTATATTTAATTTGTAGCATATTGCATATATAGATATATTTGAAGACATCAATCTCAACATATAATTTTTTTACTCTTAATAACTAATATAACGATTTCATTTTGCCAAATTTGTTTGTAATTCTACAAATGAAACGAAAATCATATTAAGATAATCAATTAATCTCCATAGTGATATTAACACACCGCAAGACAAAAAACTACATTAAGAGCAAGAATATTAAAATGCACCAACAAAGTGTAGTAATGATTATTGATTAAAAATTGAATGCTCGTCACATTATTTTCAAAAAACTTACTTGCTAACGAATCAATAGTATTAGCCCGTTTATCGGTATTACATGAAGTAAAACATTGCATGTTTAATTTGTAACGTACATTAATATGAATGCTAAGTATTCATCCCACCGATGGCCGTGGCGTTGTTCTTATTTTTGTTGTTGTTGTCTTTGTCGTTGTTCTTCATTGGCCTTTTGCATGTTTTGTTCTTGATACAATTTTTGTGACTTCTCTATCTCTTTCTTTAATGATTCTTGACGTGCTACAAAAAAACAATTAGATATAGTTGATCGTTAGTAACTTAAATACAGTTAATCAATATATTGCATTTTCGATCAAAGTAAAAATGTCCGTGCATGTTTCACTTAATTGATAAGACAACGATGTGTATGATCTCTTAAACCATTAGAGAAGATGATGTTGCTACCAAATCTCCTAAGCACCATCTTTATGTCCTACATTGTTACTAGGGGTGTGCACGGTTCGGTTTGGGTCGGTTTTTGGCTAAAACTGAAACCGAACCGTAATGTTCGGTTTTTATAGAACCCAAAACCGAAACCGTTCGGTTTTTGGCGGTTCGGTTTATTATCGGTTTCGGTTCGGTTTTTCGGTTTTTTCGGTTTCTAACCGTTTATATTTGGGCATGAAAAATATATACCAACAAACTTATATTACATAAAAAATTTGTTATTCTTATTTACCTTTTTTTGTCAATCTAAGCATAATAATATTTATTGCATAAACCTTTAATTACACACATATAAATAAGAAACACACATGCAAGTGAACATACATATAGTATGATTATCGTCATATATTTATTGATATATTCTAAAATAAACACACGACACGATAAACACACATATAAACATAAACGTTAACCTAAATATATTATAAATCTACCAACAAAATGAATATGAATTTATAAATTTGATTTATTTAGTTATTTATTCATGTTATATTAATGTATATATCATTATATAATAAAATCAGTTCGGTTCGGTTTTTGGACGAAAACCGAAACCGAACCGTATTTTTCGGTTTTTGAAAAATTAAAAACCAAACAATCGGTTTTTAGTTTCGGTCGATTTTTTCGGTTCGGTTTTTTCGGTTTTGTTTGCTCACCCCTATTTGTTACACACACAAAATACACATGAAATTTACATGAAATAGTATAAATCAATATGCTAAATAAGTAAAACGATATGATGCTTACTTTACCACCATAATAAGTTGTAGCCCAATGTGCACGCGGTGTGGAGGAAGTTGTGGTTTGTTGTGTGTGATTTTTGATACATTATATAGTTGATAAAATATTTGTAACTCATGGACGGGAAGGTAAAAAGACTAACCACTAATTGGTGTGTTTAATTTATGCATTCATGGCACCAAACTCTTCATCTCCTATGTACTTATCCTTATGCATGACTATTAAATCAATGTACTAACACATGAAGCATCCATATTTCACTTTCAATTCATGAGCCATTTATTATGACCACTTACATTTATAAGGCTACTTAAGCTTTTATTATATAAGATTTGTTGTTTTATTGAGAGAGAGAGAGAGAGATAAATTTTAAAAATGTTGAGAACTTTTGGTAAATGTTGGCATGAATATATATCATATTTATAAGAACCATCGTTTGATTTTAAGTGAGCGTGTGAGGCAATGTAAATATAAAAAGAAACATTTGCTAAAAGAAACATTGAAATAATAAAACAAGGCAATTAAGTAAACACGTGGATGCTGAATGGCCGAGGATGTCCTATCACCCAAAATGATCCAGAAGCAAAATGAATCTGTAAGAGCTTCCACTTGTTTTTATCAAACGCTCTAAGCGCTGACCGAATTAGAGGTGTTCTCTTAATTGGCCCACTAAGAAGCTATCAAACATCCCCTAATCAAGTTTGGTTGATCGTGTTTAGGTTAATTCGAGTCTGGTTAAAGTTTGGTGAAAGCTAAAAATAACATACTTGAACCATATCATATTTAGATTTGAGTTAGTTGAGTTCGGATCAACTCGTGTCGGGTTCAACCGAGTTCACCCGAACATGTAAAAGCAATATTGCCTATTTAAACCCATTTTTATATAGATAATCTATAAAAAAAAATATTAAAAAATGAAAAAAATGTAAAATAAAATAAAATAAACTTATGCGGGTCAATCGGGTCAACCCGAACCTAAGTTAACCTAACACTTTCAACCCGATACCCGACCCTATTTTGCATTCGGGTTACTCGGGTTGACCTGAGTAACCCAACCCGAATAGTTTTGTTTTTGTTTTTGTTTTTGTTTTTTTTTTTTTTTTGGTTCGGGTTCGGGCCTGGTCAGGCTTTTTGACACCCCTAACTACTACTAATTTTTAGTAAATTGTTGATAACCGAAAACATGAATACTTGGAACTTTTTTGCTTGAGTGACAGTTGGGATTGACACGATGAAAGCTCCAAGTGAGTCGAACTAAAACGAGGTACAACTCGAGCTTAGTTCAAGGGTTGTTTATGTATGGTATGTAAAACGTGATTTTTAAGTTGATTGAGATGGTTATGTTGTTTGGTTTCCCGTTAAGATCCGTAAGGACCTTAAGATAAGATTGAGAATTTAAAGTTGGGTTAACACTTAAACAAATAATGCGTGTAAATTCATTTTCTTTGAATAAGTGTGTGAACTGATGGAGAATAACTCGATCTTTTTTGTGTCTGATACCCTTTTATTTATAGGAAGGTATCTAGGGTTATGGGATAACCCCATGTGATCAACGACTGTGGACAGGCCACGCGTTGATCATCTGATGAGCAAATAAGGATGACATGTGCCATCCCTTCCTTAGACTAGTACAATTCGTACATAACATGTCTTCTTCGTATTGTGGTCATGATATGATGCTAGACTAATATAAGGATCATCTGGTTATCTCTGCCACCTTCCATGCCAGTCTGGGCTCGTAATTAATGCGAATGCAAGTGGCACCACTCGCTAAATATGGTCAACTTGGCTTCTTTTTTTTTCCTTTTTTTTTTGTCATCGCTTATTTCTTTTCTTTTTCTGCTTATATTTTATTAAGCAAAAATGCACATTAGCATTTTACCATTCAAACAATTCATGATTCGCTGCTTTTAAAAATTAGAAAAAAAAAATAGTTTTTCATAAGCAGTACCAACATCTTAAGGTTTTCCTAAAAAATGTATTAGAAGATAGAACGGTGTTGTACTTATATGGATGTTCCAAAAATCCAAGAAACCGACAAATCAAGTAGAACCGCTTAATACGAAACCGAAAAATCAAAAGCGTAAAAACCGCTTATCACGGTTCGGTTTTAGGTTCGTAGTTTAGATATTCGTGGTTAATCGAACTGAACCGTGTATAATATGCATGAATATGTTTTATACAATATTCAAATAATTATTGAAGACTTGATTATATTATTGCACTACTTTTATTGTTACGAGGCATCATGGCCCGTGCGGTGCACGGGCTTTGTTCACCGTAGAGTGTCATCGGTTTTGCAAGGATTATGAGTATTTAGTTATTATGCTTAGTTTCGATTGGGGTTACTCGACTGAATAAACAAAGGTTGTTTAAGTAACTTTTGTAAATATAATTTCATTATCGTAACGCAAAACATGTTATTTCAAACATATAGTTTATACTACACACAACTTAGGTCTTGGTTTACACTTTATTCAAATCACATAATGTTGTTTTTGATTGCTTTGAAAAGTGGTTTAGTTTATGTGTTTATGGTCTCTGGTCACCGATTAATCACAATGAAAGCAGAGAGATAAATATTAACCTCAACTAATAATTAAAATCAAATAATTTGTGTGAGTTTTAGTCTTTTATTTGTGTCAAAAACTAATTTTTATATTGGATGTATGTTTACGAATCGAATTTTATACAGACGTATTAGGTCAAAATTGTTTGGCTCAAGTTGACTCATTGGTTCACTTTTGAATACAGGTGAGTAATTAGTTCGGGTCTAAATATCGATAAAATGGGTTTGGGTCAACTCAAAAGTTGTATATTTTATCATTAGGTTGTGTTAAAAACTCAAATAAGAAATTTTGTCATTTATTATATAATTTGTTGCAATAACTCAAATTCACGGTATTCATTTCCATGTGTAAATTTACGAATCAAAGTATATACAAACGTATTAGGTCAAAATTGTTTAGTTCAAGTTGACTCATTGGTTCACTTTTGAAATGGTGATGTTTTGGGGTAAGTTAGGTTGTCTTAAATTAAGTGGGGAAAATCTGATGGGTAAGTTAGGTTGTTTCAACTACCCATCGCAAATATGACCTCTTGTTTCCGTGCATAACTCCCGCTTTTATAATATTTGTAGCTTTTTTTGGTTGGTTTAAGATCTTACCATTGTTTTTCAAAAAGAAATAAAATATTGAAAATGTCAGCTAAAAATAAATTATTATTTTTTTGCACATCTTTTCCTCAATATTTATGTCCATTAGTTTGACTAATATGCCTGCACTTAAATTGGCCTCTTATTAACTTACGGTAGCTTTCTATTCACTTGTATATTGATCATTATGGATTAGTCTATTACTTTTTAAAATGATATACTAAGTTTGATATTTCTAGTATGTTAAAAATAATTCTGATTCTATTTAATATAGTAATACGTAAGAGCTACATGATCTTTTTGATATTTCTATATTATCATAAATGGCAGTAGCTTGCATGCCATGTAAAAGATAATTGAGTCTTGGAGTTTTGTCACACCTAGCCAAGGTGGAAACGCGAGGTGTAACTTCATGGATATCATCACAACACATGGTGTCTATATAGAGAATAACTACATGCAATAAAAATGGCAAAGTATAGACACAAAGTGTCATAACAATACCTGAAAGGAAACAACATGATAAACTCCAAGTGCACAGATAAACCACTTACAATGCAACTAAAGTCTCGTCTAATCACTTCCTTATATCTTATCCTTAGAAAGCTCACCTGAAAATGATGCTTAAAACGTCAACATAATGTTGGTGAGATTCATAGGTTTAGACACACATACACTCACAAGGCAACCAGTTCACTGTGATCATAAAACATAGCTGGACAAATAAGTTACAGTTATCATATAGCTACATGTATTTGCTAGTCAATAATCACACACAAAGGCAACAACACACATAAGGCAACATCAGGATGGCTCGTGTCCTCCGACCCCACAATGATTACAACAGGACGGCTCGTGTCCTCCGACCCCAATAAACCACAATTAGGTCGCATGCGCGAGCAACAGGATAAGCATCCTCCTAATTGGAACACATAAACTAGTAACGAGTAGGAGTATTACTCTCCAATTTGATACTCCCCCCCCCCCCCCAATTGGACCACACAGCACTATCATCACATTATCCAATCTACATAATCTGGTACGAGTAGGAGTATTACTCTCCAATTGGATACTCCCCCCAATTGGACACACAAGCAAATAATCACACATAGCATGCATACGATAACATTATAAGTCCAAGCTCTTTTGACACACACATAATCACAGTAACTTAAACAATTTAAGACAAGCATCATTCTCATCCCAAGTTTAAAACAAAGTAAAAATATGGGAATATGAACTCACCTTAAACTCCGCAGCTTCCACAAAAACAACTCACAATCTATAGCACACAAAAATAAACCACATTACACAAGGTCAAGCAGAAAGCTACAACCAATGTAATACACATATGATGGATGTCTAAGACTCATATGACCCACCATGGATCTCCTAGACACCATACTAACCACCACCATAACTTAATACTCACTAAATCCCTTGCACTCTTAAAATCAGAAAACGCAGAATTTTTGAGTACATTCGCCCACATAAAATCACGACAAATAAAGCTCAAAAACTCACACCAAAAATTTACCATGGTCTCTCATAAGCATAGAAGCTAATCCCAGAAGGCCATGGACCAATAACACACACAAGCACTCAAAAGAAAATCAAACTTGTCAACTACTCAAATTCGGATCTGAACGCACACCAAAAAGTTTTGATTAAAATAAAATACTTCCACAAGTTTTTATCGCGAATCCTTTTCGTGGTAGTCTATTATAACCTAATACTTAACTATTCCAGAAGGCCTAGTCAAAATACCACTTTTACAACCACAAAATACCCTCAAACTTTTACCCAAAATCTGTCCCGGTTTGACAGATTTGACACCTTAACAAAGAAAAATCAAAAGACCAACTTCCCGACCTTGAAATCAATCGTGGCTGGACTTTTTGGAAAGCTCTTTCATTAAACTTAAATTTAGACCTAAAATTCGTGACTTAACTCTTCACCATCTGTTATTTATACTCACATCTTTACAGCCATAATTTTCTGCCCAAACCCTAACACATAATTTAATGCGTTTTACACTCAATTCTCTTATCCAATAACCATATTATTACTAATTATTGATCCCAAAATGTTTAATAACATTACTTTACAGAAGTTAACACAAACCCTAATCCATCATATAGTTATTACATGAATTATATTAATTAATCAACCAATTGAACATAGGACTTAAAGATTTTACCTTGATTCTTGATTTTAGCTTCAAAACTATAAAACCCTAATTTTCTCTTCTTGATTCTCCTTGTGATCGACCCAAAATTACAGGAAAAAGGGATTGGGAACTTTGATTTGGTATTTATAATTATTTAGTGGATAATTACCTAACTTAGAGTTGTAATTGAGCTACAATTGGGTTTCCTTTATCCCCTTATCCATCTTCCAACCGATTTTTATACACCTATATATATATTTTTTATTTTTTTATTAAATTAATTTATTACTCTCAAAACCTCATACTTTTTATATTTTATGTATTCCCATATCGAAACCTAACGTTTTACGCGATAAATCTTAATTTTACGACAAACCGGAAAAATATCATTTTCAAAAAAAGTTTCCAAAAATAGATTTTCACCCTTTATAAATGTATAACACATAAAGAAACTCCTCGTAACTTGCTAACGCTCAAATACTTGAACGAAGACTCGTTACGCAAAAACACAAAAACACCAAAACTTCACAAGTCATTTCTACACCACAAAGGCGACCAAAATGAACTTTCCCAAATATCAACATTACTCACTCACAAAAACAACACCACGCAAAGGGATTTAGTGCTAAAACTCACCTATATCACACTTATATCACTTCAAACACCTAGGACACACCAAACAAACGTCAACCGAGTCAATATAATCAGTCAAACTGACCTGCCAAAACCACGGTTGTTACATCATCCCCCACTTAAGGAAATCGCGTCCCGAGATTTCAACTACTATATTCACCACTCACAACAGCAAAAGAAAATTTATGAATTTTTAAGCGGAAAAAATACCACACCATGAAATCACAGAGAAAGAATCGCAAAAATGTGAACCGACTAAATACCCGAATTCACACGATAGAAAACATTCCATCACTTCAACGATACACGCAAATAGAAACACTCCCCGATCAATAACACCAATGATCCAAATGACTTCTCACAGGTAGGTACGATACCCTCGAACCAAATGAAAATCCAAATGGTAACCGCAGGAAATACCACTGATGCGTGGGAATTGCACCAGGCTTTATCTCTCGAGGGATCTCGAGAAGCTTACAACCCCCACCAGGCAGTGTATCTGATCGATGTAGTATAGTATAATGACAAATACTGGGGGATTGATCGTTCAACTTAGGAATAGTGTCGCTAGGATTAGAAAACCTAAAAACTAGGTCTAAAGATGAGGGATGATTCTTTTTGTATTTTTATATTTTTATAAAAGCATGTAAAATCTCAGTTTTGAAGGAGTTAGGCGGAATTAGTTGCTAGTCAACTAACCCAATAACTAAGATGCAATCAAAATAAAATACTAAAAATGAAAATAAACTAAATTATACTAGTGGTGTGAGCAATATATGGGAGAATTGTGTTTACTTAGGTTTCACTACTCCCTAGATATCTTTTACAGGTTACTTACTTGTTACAGTTGCGTGGATGACGGATTGTATTCCTTAATACCATTCATGGGGTGGCGTACTTACTTCCCCAATCCTATAAGCTCCTACTTCACTCCTATGTCGAGCCGGCTAAGAAGGTCCTAACATGGGATCACTAGAATTCGCTCATGCATTAAATACAATCATAAAAACCTAGTACACATCGGTTCATGTTTCTTAAGACGTTTGATGTGTGGGAATTGCACCAGGCTTTACCTCTTGAGGGATCTTGAGAAGCTTACAACCCCCACCAGGCAGTGTACCTAATCGTTGTAGTATAGTATAGTGACAAGTACCGGGGGATTGATCATTCAACTCAGGAATAGTGTCGCTAGGATTAGAAAGCCTAAAGACTAGGTCTAGAGGTGAGGGATGATTCTTTTTGTATTTTTTATGTTTTATGAAAGCAAGTAAAAATCTCGGGTATTGGAAGGAGGGGCGGAATTAGTTGCTAATCAACTAACCCAAAAGCTACTAATTAAACTAATGTGCAAGAAAACTAAACTAAGGTTCTACAAGATAAGTGAAGCATGTCTACCTATGATATGTTACTCCTTGCTAGCTATCCAATTCTACCTATTGAATTGTCACACCTTGTTTTAATTGACGGATTGTATTCCTTAATACCATTCGTGGGGTGGCGTACGTACTTCCCCAACTCTATAAGCTCCTACTTCACTCCTATGTCGAGCCTGCAAGAAGCTCCTAACATGGGATCATTAGAATTCGATCATGCTTTAAATACAACCATAATAACCTAGTACGCATTGGTTCATATTTCTTAAGACGTTCAAGCATGTTACCCTATGGAAGTCTGCCAGTTTTCTTAAGCCTAACATCGAATACAATCAACCAAACAAGAGACAATATGAATCAAGAATTATAAACTAAACCAATTAGACCTATCGAAGTGTCACACCCTAATTGATGAAGATAGACATAAACATCAACAAGGAATCAATAAGATCTAATCAATTTTATACAAGTTTCACACAATCATAAGTAGACACAAGGTGAATTAGCCAAGCATAATTAATAAAGAACAAGCAACAATAATGATAATTGAAGACATGAATTAAGATAGAATCATCAAACCATTACAAGATATTTATGGAGTGATTGCAACCCTCTAAGTTGCTGGAAAAACACCTACCTAAACCCAGGAATCGACCTTAGGGTTTAGGGCTTACAAAAAGTGAAGTTATGATGTTATATTTATAGGCAAGTTTTCTGTCGGCAAGGCGTGACGGCGTCAGCTCGTTACACATGATGGCGTCACACCCATTTTTTCACAAAATTGTAGATTTCTTCGTCCTCTTCGCGTGGGCTTTTGAATCACCTAAATCCGAGTTTGTATGCAAAAGTTATGACCAAAACAATATCATCTACTTCTCTCGCCAGTTTTGACAAGTTAACACGTGACGGCCTTGGGTGACGCCGTCACGTTTCTTCTGGACCGTCACCACTTTTACTCTTGACGTCGTCACATGAATGCTCTTGACGCCGTCAGGTACTGTTCCCAGCAAGAAAAATTAAGACTTTGCCGTTTTCTTCACTTTTATGCTCTAAAAACGTCCAAAATGCTTTTTTTTCCAGAATTTACTCCAAAAGTACCTAAAATCACAAAAGGAGCAATTTAGGGCAATATTTGATCAAATAAATTCAATTTCGGGCTTAAATGACCCCCTAAAAATGGATCATTTTTCGCCTCATCATATACACTTACACTTGAGATTTGCTTGTCCTCAAGCAAATGCATTTTACTCTAATCAAAATACAAGTTAGGGGTCATTTAACACTAATATAAAAGTAATTACAACAAATAATCGTTCCACTAAAGACCAAAGACAAGCACGGAGGTCATATACTAGCACCTCACAAATAGTGTTTAGATACTCACATCTCTCAGGTGTAATAAAGTAATATCACAATATGGAAATGGAAAACATCTCTCACTACCTGTCATAGCAAAATAGATTACCATAGGCTTGGGAAAGGATCAAACCTCCACCACATGGCGTAAGCACCTAGGATAAACTATCAAAGAGGTATTTTAAATGGTTATAATGTTAGGTGTAGGGGTATGAAATACACGGTTTTGTTGGATATAGGTAATCTTTACTGGTGGCGAGTTAATCATCTTGGTTAATTACATGTACAATATGACGTTGCTAAGCCAAGACTAGACTCGACTTAAGCTAATAATTGAAAAATAAAAAAAACACAAAAGAAACATAAAATGAAACGGGATGGTAGTCCGTATGTTTTTCTCTTTTCTTTTTGTATTTTTTTTCTTTATTTATTTTTTTATTATTATTATTTTTTTTGCATACACTCTTACCCTACCATCCAAAGTAATACATCATAGGGAATGTACATTTCCCTTACACTTGAATCTTTACATACTTTACAATAAACTAATCTAATGACTCAAATTAAGATAATCAAAACACTTGTAGTACTTTTAAGATTAACGTACATATGGGGGTAATAATATGATGTTCTTCCCCATTACTCCATAAAACAAGTACTTTACCCATGAGTCCCAATCGTACCAAAACAATATGTACAAGGATATGACTCGACTTAGCAACCATGTAATCAATTGGATAATTAACTAAGGGTTTAAATAAATAACAATAATGCACTAAAGATGAGTGCATACACGGAAGGCTAAGGCGATTTGGTTGTACATTTAAGTGGGGTGTAACAGATTCTTCCTTTAAGTAAGATGCTTAAAGTTAGAAACGAAAAGATAGGCTCGGAGGGGTGTACTAGGGGTTTCGTGTACTAAAAATGAGTACAACGCTAATGGTGTGGGAAAAATTAATTGACTTTACTAGCCAAATAATATGACTTAAATGGTCAAGTAATTATGATACGGGTTTAACACAAGGGTGATCCTAATGCCTCTTATCATGTAGTAAATCCTATCACACGAATGTAGTCTCAATAGCGGTCTCCGGATGCATCACTAACACAAGTTCTAGAATCTAAATGCTACCGGTACACTTATAAGCACTAATAGTAAATGCTTTTCCTATCAAATCTAAAGGCGAACCTCACATATTTGGGTGGAAAATTTTTCTGAATGATACAGTTTTATGCTAGTCATACAATCTCCTATCCATGAGACGCTTATTAAGACTAAAGTTTCATTCCTACATGTTGCAAAAAAATTTAAATTTGGTGCTAAAATTGCCCTAACAAATATTTCTCTCAGTTTTATTACACATTCACTATCAAACAAAAGAAAAACTAAGTGGAGTAATAGTTTCTAATATACCTTCCCTACACTTAAACCGAACATTGTCCCCAATGTTCTAGATAAAAGATGTAAAAGTAAAAATAAATAAGAATGAAAGAAACTAATACTCCCCTGATTCGTTCACCATGGATAATGTGACAACATGGTTAAATCTACCTCTAAGAAGATAAACGTTGAAAGCTTCCCTCCAGAAATATAAATCATCTTCTTGTCTTGTAATCAACAAACACAAAAACCAAAGCATCAAACCGAACAAAAATAACAACTAGATGTAATTCCAGACTTAGAAATAGAAACAAGACAAAGCAACAAAAGGATAGGATACTTGCGGAATGAATTACAAATAGGAACACATAAAACATATCCACAATTATTGACACACAAACAAGATAGAATATATGCTTGGTGAGTGCTTATTTACTCACTATTTTATGGCCAAACACCAACCCAATATGACTATTTGAGCTAATAATCGCCAAGAAAACGGTTGTTTTTTTGATTGTGATATGCAGGTACGGATGAAACAGAAATTGACGAAAAATCACCAGAAAACCGGAAAAACGAGCATGAGAGTAAAAGACGGTCAAATAGTCAATGCCTGGGATCCAAGAATCAGTTTCAGTCCTTCAGTTTCTCAAATTTGGCAAGAAAAGTCCTTGGAATATTATTTTGGAGTTTGGCAGAATTTACCCTTGAAGTTTGAGTAATTACATAAGTGGTCCTTGTGATTTTTATTTTACAAAAGCTGAAAAACCAACAAGCCTTGATCCAAATTGTATAGTCCAGTCCACTCTTGTGTAGTCCAAAGTCCATTAAACATTCCAAAAGCCCAATCTTATTAATTTGACCCGAGCCCACCCAAGTTTTAGTCACGGTCAAACCTGAGTCAAAACACTTAACAAAATAACACACACAAACCAAACACCCCGTTCCCATTTTATCCCCAAAACTTACCCAAATCCAGAACACCACTATTCATGCTACAGTAAAGATAAACCCTAATTACCCCGTTTCAAAAATTAACCATCATTAAGGGTATATTAGTCAAATTAAAGGACTTCTAGAAGCTCAGGTGCGTGTCAGATGGTGTCAGAGTATCCAAACTAGCACAAGGAATGACAGATGGCAACATTCAATTGGGTGAGTCGCGTCATTTTATTTGATCGTACGGCTATTATGATAAGGCAATGATGAAGGGATGATCTAAAGGCTCAGATGGTGCTTGAAGAAACACAAGCACACGGATTGCCAAGCTGGCAATCCGTGACCCCCAATTCTCAACTCAGCTATAAATAGGTGTTGATTTTAGTTCATTAGTGGTAGTTTTTTTTAGATAATGTTACGCTGTCAAAATTTTATTCAGTCAATGTAATCTAGCTAGTGAATGTAATATTGATTTTAGTTTTAATAAAAGTTCTCATTTCTTTTAAATCTCAGCTTAAATTTTCATCTTATTACTGCTTATACTGCTTTCTAGTTAGCTTATTACTAGCTCATAATCACTTAATTTCAGCTTATTGTGTTTACTATATCAGCTTATTGCCTGTTTTCATTTAGCTAAGTCTTACTTCAATCTACTACTCTTATCTCAGATTTTATTTTCATTTACACAAAACAAAATAAAAAAAATATAAAAATAAAAAAAAAAAATAAATAAATAATATCATAACTACTATTACAGCTTATCAATAGAGCTTATTTTACAGTTTTTATACACTTCACTTTAGCTTCTTAGCTATTTGTGAAGTAATTTGAGTTTGAGTTTGTAAATCAGTCAAGATCAAAAGCTGTTTATATAATTGATGCTGAGGTGTTTGGATTCTGAGTTTTGCAATGGTGTATTTTGGATAAGTTTGGTCAGATAAGGAAGGGCCAGCCTATCCTAGAGATAGGCGACTGTGAGCCCCCTCTGTTCATGCTGAGGGGGAATGCCTTGGTAAACTCTTGATTTCATTATTTCTCTTGTTTTGAATTTAGAATAGTCATTGTTACTTTAATATTTTTAGCTCAGTAGTTGAAACATTTGATGTAATATAGCTAGATTGATCTTTAGGTTTTAACTGTTTGATTGAGTAATAAGTAGTATAGATCTTGTTAGTAACTGATTTGGAGTTGAATTGTGAGATTGAATATCTGTTGTATCTCACTTAGTGTAATTGTGTTTGGATTCAAGTGGATACTTGTAAGACTGATATTTCATTTTGAACTATTGAGTTGTTTGAATCTAAATTGGACTGAGATTGTTTTGTAATTTGGATCTGATATTTGCATTTCTGTGTTACTGTCCGTAGTTGTTGAATTTTATGGTTTCTATAGCTTTGAATATAGGTTAGTGGTGTGTTTAGATCATTGGTTTGAATATCAGTTGTTTAAAATTTTAATTTGATAGTGAAACTGCTCATATTAGGGGTGTTTGGATCTACTTTTATCCTGCTATACTTGTGTTTATTTTGTCATTGCTTCGGATTCAGTAGTCTCTACTAGGTTAGGTTAGCTCAGTTAGTGCATAATATTGGTAGGTTTTAGCTTATAAAATCAAAAGTAGCATTATAAGTCCAAATCTGTTGGTGCTTTTGTTAACTGAGCTTGCTGAATTTCATGATTCAGTGCTTTTAGAGATTGAGATTGTGAAATCAGTGCATAAACATGTTAGATGAACACATAGATTGTGGTGCAATAAAAAGTCAAAACAAGCAATTTACTTGGTTCATACAGTGCTGATCTCAGGTCCCATTTGTGGATCAAATTAGTTTGGAATTGTGAGTTATTGGCTTATTTGTGATCTCAGTAGGTTAGGTTAGGTTTTGCCACTCTTAGTTTTGTTAGATCAGTTTTTTAAGTTGGCTTATTAGGCTTATATAGTTGTGTGATTAGAGAGTAGTATCTGTTTTAAGTTTAGACTTGCTGGTGTGAAGTTGAGCTTGTTTTCTGAAAATTTGTTTCTTATAAATTCATTTGTGTTTATAATTGCTTGTTTAGCTGTTGTGGACCCCATTGCTTAATCTGTTTGGCTTATTGCTTATCTTCATAGAGCTTATTTGCACTATTTGAGTCCCATAAATGAGTTTCTGTGATCATTTGTTCTCTATACTGTTCCTATAAGCATTTTAGAGTCTAAAAAGCACTTGGTCAAAGTTTGGAATAATTCCTGGTCAAAGTGCTTATTAATAAGCACTTTGATTAAGCAGTTTTCTAGCCATTAAGCACTTTATCAGCTTATTTTAATCTCAAAATTTTTCTCTGAGTTCTTTTTATCATTTTTTATTTTCTGGAATTTTTCCAGATTTTTCTGACCATTTTTACTATTTTTAATAATTTCTTTTGATTATTTTCAATTTTTTAAATAGATTTTAAATTCCAAAAATCAATAAAAAAATACAAAAAGGTTCTGAAAAATACAAAAATAATTTTAGAATATCTTTTATAATATTTTAGAATTTTTAGAATTTAATTTTCAATTATCCACTTTAATTTTCTATTTTTCTTATTTTTAATTCATTTTTAATTCAATAAATACAAAATAAATTCTAGAAAATAAAAGAAAAGTCAAAAAAATATTTTTCTTTTTCCTAAAATTCTTTTTATAAGTTTTTAATTTTTAGAAAATATTTCCAAGTTCGTAGGGTCATTTTTCGTAATACGTTACGTTTAAAATTTTGCGTGTGCATTTCCGTTTTTACGTTTTTCAATTCGGTGCATAGTTAGCTTGTAATCTTTGCATGCTTTATTGTTGTTTGATAATATTTGATTTCCT
This sequence comes from Artemisia argyi, assembly GCA_030686995.1. Lineage (NCBI taxonomy): Eukaryota > Viridiplantae > Streptophyta > Magnoliopsida > Asterales > Asteraceae > Artemisia > Artemisia argyi. The sequence continues at coordinate 54,619,004 of CM060695.1, forward strand.
TGATTGCTATTTTCACTCTATCACTCTTTCACCACTCACTTTCACTACACGATTCCCCATTCGATAATTCAAATTTTCCATTTGAGCTTTCGTTGGGAAGAACGACCCGGGAATTACTTTAACCGGTATTTCCTCGGAATATTATTATACTATAATTGACACGTATCAATTTTTGGCGCCGCTGCCGGGGACGGCTTAAAGTGAATTTTTGAATCATTGTTTTGGAAAATCGTGTTTTGATAAGCCTTCTTCTACTTTGTATATATATTTCTATAAAAATTGAAAAATCAAAAACACTTTTACTAAAGTGTTTTCAAAAATACCAAAAAAATAATAAAAGTTACAGCCTCGACTCGATCGCAAGAAAGGGCGTTGTAAACCAAATAAGTCTCGCAATATAACGAAAACGTAATTTAGTTGTTTATCGGACTATTTCAATTACTACAACCGAATAAGCGGGAAATACGGAAGCTAAGACATTAAATTGCTAGCTGAAGAGAGATCCATTCTTCTCTCCCGTCCCGTCGCGCGTGGTTTTGAAAGAAACGGTTTTCGATTAACGTTACGTTTTAAGAAAAGAAAAACAAAAGAAATAATAAGTTTTTGTGAAAAAATATAAAAAACAAAAAGATTTTCTTTTCTCTTTTCTTTTTCATTTTCTTTTTAATTTTGTTCGTGGTGTATGAACACCCGATCTTCGTTTGAGAGTCTTACGTCTCCGTTCTCTAACCCCGAGCGGGTTTTACGACATACGAGTCGGGTTCATTTCCTTGACGAGGAGGAGATGAACCAAAACGAACACAACGGACCCCCGCCGATGGGTGGTCCGCAGCACAATGTTATCCCACCGATGGGACAACAACCGGCATTTGATCCGCGTCCGATGGAAGAACAACTCCAATCACCATTTAACGGTGTGAGGAGAGCAATTGTGATTCCGGACATCAATGCCAATTTTGAAATTAATCACGGATTACTTAATTTGATCACGGGTATATCATTCCACGGGTTTGATAACGAAGACCCCTATGCACACATCCGAAATTTCACCGACATCGCTGAGACGATTAGAATGAACCAAGTGCCTCACGATGTGGTAAAATTGAAGTTGTTTCCTTTCTCCTTAAAAGGAGCAGCCCGGACTTGGCTGGAAAAGGAACCACCGAACTCGATTCACACTTGGAATGATCTCGCTTCCAAGTTTGTGAATTACTTCTATCCTCCCTCTAAAACTTCTAACCTACGTTCTCAAATCTTTCGGTTCCAACAAGCTTTTGATGAAACGTTTAGTGAAGCTTGGGACCGATTCAAAGATTTGAAGGAGAAATGTCCAAACCACGGGTTTACCGACCTTCAGCAGATTGATACGTTTTATAATGGGTTATGTCATGCCGACCAAGATTCGCTTAACTCTGCTGCGGGTGGTAACTTGTTGGCTAGGAACACGAATGATGCTTTCATGATAATTGAGAATAAAGCTCGTGTGAGAATGTCAAGGAATAAACCTCAAGTGTCTAATAATGGTAAAAATAATGATGAATTGGTAAATATGATTGTGGCTTTAACAAAGAAAGTTGATTCAATGTCCATTGAAAAACCAAACCATCAAGTCAATGTGGTTAGTCACGGTTGTGAGACTTGTGGTGGTCCACATGTGTATTATGAATGTCCGGCCACCGGTGCTTTTTCTCAAAACGTGTATGCTGCAAACGCGGGTAACACCGGTTACCCACAACCTCAAGGAGACCGTAATCTCCTCAGCTACCGTTCTTCTCATTTTCTTGGACCACCTGGTTTCGAACAACAAAACCAAGTCAATCAAGTCAATCAGAATCATAATGTTGTGAATCGTAATAATCAAGGAAATCAAAATCAGAGTCGAGTTAATAACGGTTTTCAAAATCATAATCAAGGGTTTAATCAAAACCGGGGTTTTCAAGGTAATTACAATCAAGGCCCGCCTCAAGGGAACAATTTTCAAAACCATCAAAACCATGGAAACCCTGGGAATTTTCAGAATGCAAATCATGGAAATCAAAATAATGGTAATTACCAAAACCGTGGGCAGAATTTCAATAATAATCAAAATCAAGCTGTTATTCCAAATCCGTCGCCCACGGAAGATTTGATTAAGCAATTGCTTCAAAACCAACAAGCTTTTATGACAAAACAAGAGGAAACAACAAGGTTGTTAGCTAATCAAATCAGTGATATCAACAAACGTTTAAATGATCGACCCTCGGGTTCGGGTATTACATCTTTGCCAAGCAACACGATCGCAAACCCGAGGGGCGAAGTAAAGGCGATCATAACTCGCAGTGGTGCTACATATGAGGGACCCATAGTTCCTACTACCTCTTCTTCTTCTTCGTCTCCACCAAAGGTAGTAGACTGTGAGACCGAGGCGACAAAGGACCCGGTTCCTCCTGTTAATAATGGAGGAGCTGAAAACGTCCAACCTCCGGTTGTCCAAAAATCGAAAGATAAAGAAAAAGTTGTTTTTGAAAATAATGTGAAATACAAGTCTAAATTGCCATATCCGTCACGATTTAATGATGAAGAGCTTCGTGCAAAATCTAAAAAACAAATGGAAAAGTTTCTCGATATTTTTCAAAAGTTGCACTTTGATATCAGTTTCATGGATGCTCTTGTTTACATGCCGAAATTTGCTTCAACGTTTAAAAATCTGATAAGTAATAAAGAGAAATTGCTCGAATTAGCCGAAACGCCAATTAATGTTCAATGCTCTGCGATTCTTCTCAAGAAGCTTCCCGAGAAGCTTGGAGATTCGGGAAAATTTCTCATTCCTTGTTCGTTGAAAGATCAAGAGGTTTGCAAAGCCATGGCCGATTCAGGTGCAAGCATTAACCTTATGCCATTTTCGATCTATAAACAACTTGGGATGGGGGAACTTAAACCGACACGAATGACTTTAGAGCTTGCTAATCGTTCGATTGCTCATCCAGTTGGAATTGCTGAAGATGTTTTTGTTCAAGTGAACTCGTGTACTTTTCCGGCCGACTTTGTCGTTGTTAATTTTGAACCCGATCCGAGAGTTCCTCTTATACTAGGGCGACCATTTTTACGAACCGCAAAAGCCCTAGTAGATCATTTTGAGGACACTCTAACTTTACGACATGATGACGATATTATGATTTTTAAAGCCGATGCTTCGAACTTAAAGAAGTACTCCGTTAATAGCATCGATGTTTGTGATTATACTTTTGATGATTTTGTGAAAACGTTCGTTCCCGACTTTTCCCCATCATTTCCTCCGACTAAGGAATATGATTCTCTTTGGGAAGAGGTCGATGAATTTCTTGCAATTGAAACGATTCCGTTTTCTGAGATTGACGATTCTTACTTTGATTCGGAGGGAGATATTATTTTTCTTAATAATTTGTTGAACGATGAACCGTCAATCCCTCCGGATAAAGTTAAGACGAAGATTGAGCTTATAATTGACGATCCTCTGGAGCCCGAGCTCGAGGAATTTTTACCAGACTTTGAGAGTTTCTCTTTTGACACGACTGAGGAAATAAGTGGCAATCCCACTTATCGTCATGATTTTTATGATCCGACGTTTGAAGCTTTTCATTTCGATTACTCGGAAGAGACGAGTCGTGGCAGTACCACTTCTCATGCTTTTATCTCTCTTCCGGAGTTTGAGTCATTTCGTTTTGATGAATCTGAATGCAAAATTGAAAAGTTTTCTAAACCGGAATTTGAAAGTTTCAGATTTAATCTTGATGTTGATCATGATCCGGGTGGTGTTCTTAAGAATGAGAGTTTTAATGAAAAGTTTTTCCCAACCCTCCCACCCGGAAAAGATTTTGAAATGAGCTTAAATGATAAGATTCATAATTCCATAATTATGAAGTTTTATTTTGATGAAGATGAGTTTTTCAAGATTGTTATCATGACGTTCTTGCCGTTTATAACGTTTGGTGTGATTTCTCTTATCCGTCACTTCGTGGGGAGTGAGGATGTTGTTTTTGATCCTGGTATCGGTTTTCAAAGTTTTCAAAAGTAAAGTACCAGCGGTTATCTATTCGGGATGGAACTTTCACATAAATCATAAGTTTTTCAAAATGTTTTGAATGAAAGCCCGAATGAGATTATTTTTCCATGGTCTCTCCCCAAGGACGAATTAATTCGGGGATCGAGTCAAGCTCATGTGACTCGGTGAACAAAAACAAGCGCTTCGTGGGTGGCAACCCATGCTTATCATTTCATCTTCTTATTTTTCTATTTTCTAACACCTAATGTGAGGAGGGGGTGCCTCTTCTACTCTTGTGTTTCGTGGTTGTTTGTGATGTTTGTTCAGGATTGTCCATGATTTATGATGACTCTCGTGCTCGTTATCTCTTCACTTGGAGTCTCATTCATCGGTGCTACTTGGAAATCCTATATCCATTAAATCTTATCGACTAACGTTTTCTTTGGCATAATTAATAAACGGCCTAGAATTTTGTTAGGATTGCCTTAACCCATAAAACATTGAGGACAATGTTTCGTTCTAGTCGGGGGGAGGGTGAATCTTCGATTCGATTTTGACCTTGCATTTTTCACATGTCGTGTACTCTTGCAACTCCGTTTTTCCACCAAAAATAAAAAAAATTGAAAAAAATGAGAAAATTTCAAAAATTTTGAGAAAATGTCATGAAAAAGCACAAAAAAAAAATGAGAAAAAAAAAAGTTGAAAAAAGTTGTGCAAAAATATAATAAAGTTTGAATAAGTGTTTTGACACCTTGTTGACTTTCTTGCTGGCGAGAGTAGGAATAAATATTTTGACTTGACCGGGCGTGTTGAGCCCTAGCTTGTTCCCTTAACCAATGATAATCATATAAGCTTGTGCTAGTTTTGTACACAAGGAGCTATAAAATGCGAATTCTTTCTTAAGAATCTGCAAGTTCCCGTACTTGACTTTATACATGCGCAGCTTAAAAGCTTTCGCTAGTCTTTTACATCAGGAGCTAGAAAACGCGAATTCTTCTTCTAGAATTTGCAAGTTTCCGTAACTGACTTTATATATGCGTGGCTGATTATTGGCTAAGTATTCGCTGGTTTCATTATTTGGAATCTTAAATTGCGAAGAGCGAGAAATGATAGAGTTTATTTAGAAGTTAGATGCTAAACATGGAGTAGTGGTTCTCTTTAGAGCTCATAAGAGGTACTTGTGGCTTTTTACTCCCATCAGATACGTCACCTATATATAATAGATGTTCTAGGTTAATTAGTGGTATTTCGGTTTGAATAATATTTAGTTTTTTGTTTTCTTAAGAGAATTTTTGCTTTAGAAATTGGGTACATATCAAGGAACACCAAAAATAAGAGCGAAAAAGTGAAAAAATCAAAAGTCAAAAGTTGATTATCTATGTGGTTTTGGAGCTACCCGATAAGCTTCCATTTATGTTGAGAAAAAAAGTAAAGAAAGAAAAAAGTGAAAAGTATGAAAAAAAAAAGTGAAAAATGAAAAAGTGAGAAATGAAAAATATGAAAGTTGTAGTATTGTTGAATAAGAGCTATGTATGTATCAATAAGTTGTTGGCGCGTGAGGTGCATGTGATACGTGATTAGTAATCAGTCACATGAGGTGCACGTGATCGTACTCCGCAACTTATATCTTTCATATGTATGTACCCCAAATTCCTTGAAATGGACCGAATTTCTATTGCAGTGGTTCTTAAGAGAAAATGAATAACTATTTATCGTTTTAACTTAGGTATCACTATCGGATTAAAAATTATTAAAACGAGAAAACATGAAGCAATTCATTTCTCAACAAAATAAAATATTGAGATACAAAACCTAGGAAATGGGAGTAAGAAGTTTTCACAAGTAACTGTTATGAGTAGTGTTAGCATCTAATTTGTAGATAAGCTGTGATCTCGTTTGTACGCTTAGTTTGGGGACTCGTGAAAAATCAAGGATGACGAATTTTAACCGTATGGTCGCTTCTTAAAAGAAGTGTTTCTACTCGTTGACCCTAATAATTATTGCAAGATAATGAAAGTTCAACAAACCGTCACAAGTGTGAATTATGGAAAAGTCCAAAAATAGAAAGTATAAGTGGAATAAAGGAATAAAAGGAAAATTTTGGAAAACGGAGCGTTTGCGGGAATAAATGATTTTATTACTTCTTTTGAACCTCCTTGCTACTTTTCAAAGTTAGTAAAAAGAGTTTTGAAATTATTTATCCCGAAAGCGTGAATTGATCACATTGCGTGAGGACACGGCAATACCTTAGTCGGGGGGATTTTGGTGAGTGCTTATTTACTCACCATTTTATGGCCAAACACCAACCCAATATGACTATTTGAGCTAATAATCGCCAAGAAAACGGTTGTTTTTTTTTGATTGTGATATGCAGGTACGGATGAAACAGAAATTGACGAAAAATCACCAGAAAACCGGAAAAACGAGCATGAGAGTAAAAGACGGTCAAATAGTCAATGCCTGGGATCCAAGAATCAGTTTCAGTCCTTCAGTTTCTCAAATTTGGCAAGAAAAGTCATTGGAATATTATTTTGGAGTTTGGCAGAATTTACCCTTGAAGTTTGAGTAATTACATAAGTGGTCCTTGTGATTTTTATTTTACAAAAGCTGAAAAACCAACAAGCCTTGATCCAAATTGTATAGTCCAGTCCACTCTTGTGTAGTCCAAAGTCCATTAAACATTCCAAAAGCCCAATCTTATTAATTTGACCCGAGCCCACCCAAGTTTTAGTCACGGTCAAACCTGAGTCAAAACACTTAACAAAATAACACACACAAACCAAACACCCCGTTCCCATTTTATCCCCAAAACTTACCCAAATCCAGAACACCACTATTCATGCTACAGTAAAGATAAACCCTAATTACCCCGTTTCAAAAATTAACCATCATTAAGGGTATATTAGTCAAATTAAAGGACTTCTAGAAGCTCAGGTGCGTGTCAGATGGTGTCAGAGTATCCAAACTAGCACAAGGAATGACAGATGGCAACATTCAATTGGGTGAGTCGCGTCATTTTATTTGATCGTACGGCTATTATGATAAGGCAATGATGAAGGGATGATCTAAAGGCTCAGATGGTGCTTGAAGAAACACAAGCACACGGATTGCCAAGCTGGCAATCCGTGACCCCCAATTCTCAACTCAGCTATAAATAGGTGTTGATTTTAGTTCATTAGTGGTAGTTTTTTTTAGATAATGTTACGCTGTCAAAATTTTATTCAGTCAATGTAATCTAGCTAGTGAATGTAATATTGATTTTAGTTTTAATAAAAGTTCTCATTTCTTTTAAATCTCAGCTTAAATTTTCATCTTATTACTGCTTATACTGCTTTCTAGTTAGCTTATTACTAGCTCATAATCACTTAATTTCAGCTTATTGTGTTTACTATATCAGCTTATTGCCTGTTTTCATTTAGCTAAGTCTTACTTCAATCTACTACTCTTATCTCAGATTTTATTTTCATTTACACAAAACAAAATAAAAAAAATATAAAAATAAAAAAAATAAATAAATAAATAATATCATAACTACTATTACAGCTTATCAATAGAGCTTATTTTACAGTTTTTATACACTTCACTTTAGCTTCTTAGCTATTTGTGAAGTAATTTGAGTTTGAGTTTGTAAATCAGTCAAGATCAAAAGCTGTTTATATAATTGATGCTGAGGTGTTTGGATTCTGAGTTTTGCAATGGTGTATTTTGGATAAGTTTGGTCAGATAAGGAAGGGCCAGCCTATCCTAGAGATAGGCGACTGTGAGCCCCCTCTGTTCATGCTGAGGGGGAATGCCTTGGTAAACTCTTGATTTCATTATTTCTCTTGTTTTGAATTTAGAATAGTCATTGTTACTTTAATATTTTTAGCTCAGTAGTTGAAACATTTGATGTAATATAGCTAGATTGATCTTTAGGTTTTAACTGTTTGATTGAGTAATAAGTAGTATAGATCTTGTTAGTAACTGATTTGGAGTTGAATTGTGAGATTGAATATCTGTTGTATCTCACTTAGTGTAATTGTGTTTGGATTCAAGTGGATACTTGTAAGACTGATATTTCATTTTGAACTATTGAGTTGTTTGAATCTAAATTGGACTGAGATTGTTTTGTAATTTGGATCTGATATTTGCATTTCTGTGTTACTGTCCGTAGTTGTTGAATTTTATGGTTTCTATAGCTTTGAATATAGGTTAGTGGTGTGTTTAGATCATTGGTTTGAATATCAGTTGTTTAAAATTTTAATTTGATAGTGAAACTGCTCATATTAGGGGTGTTTGGATCTACTTTTATCCTGCTATACTTGTGTTTATTTTGTCATTGCTTCGGATTCAGTAGTCTCTACTAGGTTAGGTTAGCTCAGTTAGTGCATAATATTGGTAGGTTTTAGCTTATAAAATCAAAAGTAGCATTATAAGTCCAAATCTGTTGGTGCTTTTGTTAACTGAGCTTGCTGAATTTCATGATTCAGTGCTTTTAGAGATTGAGATTGTGAAATCAGTACATAAACATGTTAGATGAACACATAGATTGTGGTGCAATAAAAAGTCAAAACAAGCAATTTACTTGGTTCATACAGTGCTGATCTCAGGTCCCATTTGTGGATCAAATTAGTTTGGAATTGTGAGTTATTGGCTTATTTGTGATCTCAGTAGGTTAGGTTAGGTTTTGCCACTCTTAGTTTTGTTAGATCAGTTTTTTAAGTTGGCTTATTAGGCTTATATAGTTGTGTGATTAGAGAGTAGTATCTGTTTTAAGTTTAGACTTGCTGGTGTGAAGTTGAGCTTGTTTTCTGAAAATTTGTTTCTTATAAATTCATTTGTGTTTATAATTGCTTGTTTAGCTGTTGTGGACCCCATTGCTTAATCTGTTTGGCTTATTGCTTATCTTCATAGAGCTTATTTGCACTATTTGAGTCCCATAAATGAGTTTCTGTGATCATTTGTTCTCTATACTGTTCCTATAAGCATTTTAGAGTCTAAAAAGCACTTGGTCAAAGTTTGGAATAATTCCTGGTCAAAGTGCTTATTAATAAGCACTTTGATTAAGCAGTTTTCTAGCCATTAAGCACTTTATCAGCTTATTTTAATCTCAAAATTTTTCTCTGAGTTCTTTTTATCATTTTTTATTTTCTGGAATTTTTCCAGATTTTTCTGACCATTTTTACTATTTTTAATAATTTCTTTTGATTATTTTCAATTTTTTAAATAGATTTTAAATTCCAAAAATCAATAAAAAAATACAAAAAGGTTCTGAAAAATACAAAAATAATTTTAGAATATCTTTTATAATATTTTAGAATTTTTAGAATTTAATTTTCAATTATCCACTTTAATTTTCTATTTTTCTTATTTTTAATTCATTTTTAATTCAATAAATACAAAATAAATTCTAGAAAATAAAAGAAAAGTCAAAAAAATATTTTTCTTTTTCCTAAAATTCTTTTTATAAGTTTTTAATTTTTAGAAAATATTTCCAAGTTCGTAGGGTCATTTTTCGTAATACGTTACGTTTAAAATTTTGCGTGTGCATTTCCGTTTTTACGTTTTTCAATTCGGTGCATAGTTAGCTTGTAATCTTTGCATGCTTTATTGTTGTTTGATAATATTTGATTTCCTTAATTGCTATTTTCACTCTATCACTCTTTCACCACTCACTTTCACTACACGATTCCCCATTCGATAATTCAAATTTTCCATTTGAGCTTTCGTTGGGAAGAACGACCCGGGAATTACTTTAACCGGTATTTCCTCGGAATATTATTATACTATAATTGACACGTATCAATGCTAATCATGAATTGTGAAGTTTTCATGTTCGAATTTAGTTCTTTTTAACAAAATATAAATTTCCCTACACTTATCTTTTTGTAAAATACCTTTATATGCAATTAAGGCGAGGTTAAAAACAAAATAAAGCATTTTCACAAATTATTTGAAACATGAAAATTAAACAACTATGATTAAGCATATATGACACAAACAAACAAATAAAATAAAAACATCAAACAATTAAAAACATGGGTTGGGTTGCCTCCCAACAAGCGCTTGTTTTTGTTCGAGTCACGAGCCTGACTCTACCCTTATTTAACGGAAATAGGGGAGGTTTTCCCCACACTTAGGATTAAGTGCGGGTGGAAGTAGCGATACAAACCCTTAGGGTGGAAATATGCCACGTGAGGTGAAGGGGGTGAGTGAATGGCTTCCTTCATCCTAAAACTACCCGGATAATATTGGTTGATGGGTGGGTCGGTTCCTCTTTTGTCTCCTAGATGTATATCTAAGGATAGAAAGTTGTGTAAAGGTTGAGGTTCCGGTTCATCAACATTAGGAAATTCCCTAAAACTAGGAGTAAGGATATCACTACAAGTATTTAAACCTATATCCTCTAGTGGTGCTTGGTCCAAGGGTTCTACCTCAATTGGGGTTCCAATAGTCTCTTCTACTTTTTCCGGGTAAGTCACGGGCGGTGTATGTGCCTCAAATGATGGTAGGACTTGTGGGGTACTTTGTGGGCTTGGATTGTCCACCTCATCCTCCATTGTGTCTAGATTACCTATATGTTTGTTTTGTACTACGATATTAGGTGCCATCCAACTAGGTATCTCAACATGAGTATATTCATCCCCAACAAACTTGTTTCATGATCCTTCAAATTTGTTGTCAATTGATTTGTTATGTTGTTTGTCGGGTTGTCTACTTTATGATAATATTGGGCACAATCTTCTATGGCATCCCATGCTTCTTCAGCATTTAATTCCCTAAGGTCCCCGTTGGCAAAATCATCAATGTACCTTTTGTAATACGGGTGGACACTATAGTAAAAGATTTGAGTTAGGTACCATAGATCGAAACCATGATGAGGGACTATTCGTAGTAAATTTTTAAAACGAGTCCATGCATCATAAATATGTTCATCTCAATATTGTTTGAACATCAAGATGTCATTAGGAGTGAATGGGTTTCGTGGTCGGTAGTATGGTGGATTCGCATTCTCAATAATGGTGAACGGAAGAGTCAATGGAAAGGTTTCTACGAACAAATACACAAAGAAAAGATAGACTACGGGAAAGCTAATAAAAAGAAAATAAAAATCTCACTAAAAAGGAATCTAATGAGTAGACCTAATCAAAATAAATACCAACCTAAGCAATAACTATTCCCTGGGCTGCGGCGCCAAAAACTTGATGCGTGGGAATTGCACCAGGCTTTACCTCTCGAGGGATCTTGAGAAGCTTACAACCCCCACCAGGCAGTGTACCTGATCGTTGTAGTATAGTATAGTGACAAGTACCGGGGGATTGATCGTTCAACTCCGGAATAGTGTCGCTAGGATTAGAAAGCCTAAAAACTAGGTCTAGAGGTGAGGGATGATTCTTTTTATATTTTTTATGTTTTATGAAAGCAAGTAAAAATCTCGGGTATTGGAAAGAGGGACGGAATTAGTTGCTAATCAACTAACCCAAAAGCTACTAATTAAACTAATGTGCAAGAAAACTAAACTAAGGTTCTACAAGATAAGTGAAGCATGTCTACCTATGATATGTTACTCCTTGCTAGATATCCAATTCTACCTATTGAATTGTCACACCTTGTTTTAATTGACGGGTTGTATTCCTTAATACCATTCGTGGGGTGGCGTACGTACTTCCCCAACTCTATAAGCTCCTACTTCACTCCTATGTCAAGCCTGCAAGAAGCTCCTAACATGGGATCATTAGAATTCGATCATGCATTAAATACAACCATAATAACCTAGTACGCATTGGTTCATGTTTCTTAAGATGTTCAAGCATGTTACCCTACGGTAGTCTGCCAGTTTTCTTAAGCCTAACATCGAATACAATCAACCAAACAAGAGACAATAGGAATCAAGAATTATAAACTAAACCAATTAGACCTATCGAAGTGTCACACCCTAATTGATGAAGATAGACACAAACATCAACAAGAAATCAATAAGATCTAATCAATTATGTACAAGTTTCACACAATCACAAGTAGACACAAGGTGAATTAGCCAAGCATAATTAATAAAGAACAAGCAACAATAATGATAATTGAAGACATGAATAAAGATAGAATCATCAAACCATTACAAGATGTTTATGGAGTGATTAAAACCCTCTAAGTTGCTGGAAAAACACCTACCTAAACCCAGGAATCGACCTTAGGGTTTAGGGCTTACAAAAAGTGAAGTTATGATGTTATATTTCTAGGCAAGTTTTCTGTCGGCAAGGCATAACGGTGTCAGCTCGTTACACATGATGGCGTCACACCCATTTTTTCACTAAATTGTAGATTTCTTTGTCCTCTTTTCGTGGGCTTTTGAATCACCTAAATCCGAGTGCGTATGCAAAAGTTATGACCAAAACAATATCATCTACTTCTCTCGCCAGTTTTGACAAGTTAACACGTAACGGCCTTGGGTGACGCAGTCACGTTTCTTCTGGACGGTCACCACTTTTACTCTTGACGTCGTCACATGAATGCTCTTGACGCCGTTAGGTACTGTTCCCAGCAAGGAAAATTAAGAATTTGCCCTTTTTTTTCACTTTTATACTCAAAAAACGTCCAAAATGCTTCCTTTTCCAGAATTCACTCCAAAAGTACCTAAAATCACAAAATAAATGATTTAGGGCAATATTTGATCAAATAAATTCGAATTCGGGCTTAAATGACCCCTTGAAAACGAATCATTTTTCGCCTCATCAACGTTCAAGCAAGTTACACAATGGAGATCTCCTAGTTTTCTTAAGCCTAACATTGAAATCATTCATCCAATACAATTATAAACAAGCAATCAACCTATAATTAACATATAGGTTTCATTACATCTAAGCAAACATATGAAAGATCTAGCCTAGCATGTTGAAATCAAGACAAGCATAAGATATATTCAAACAACACATAGACATATTGATTGAATTGAAAGAGGACTTATCTTAATTGAACATGAAAGGTTTCAAGGGGTAAAAACCCTTGAAAATACTGTTAAAAATGACCTAGGGTTTATTAGGTTCGACCCTAGTATTCTCCACACAAGTTCCTACTTTAATGAATGAAAAATAGAAAAGTATATATAGCTTTTGTGAGGTGACGGCGTCAAGAGTAAATGTCTGACGCCGTCATCTCGCTCCCAATAAACTCCTCGGACTGCCTAGATCTAGATTTGACGCCGTCACGTGTAGTCCATCTTCAGGCCGTCACCAATTTAACTCTTGACGCCCTTGTCTTGACGCCTTCAGGTTTTCACTGGGTCGTCATGGATTTAACTCCTGACGCCGTCATAATTTCCTTCTTGACGCCGTCAGGTACTGTTCTCAGCATGGAAAATTAAGTCTTTGCCGTTTTCTTCACTTTTATGCTCCAAAATCGTCCAAAATGCTTCCTTTTCCAGAATTCACTCACAAAGTACCTAAAATCATAAAAGGAACGATTTAGGGCAATATTTGATCAAATAAATTCAATTTCGGGCTTAAATGACCCCCTAAAAACGGTTCATTTTTCGCCTCATCATATACCCTTACACTTGAGATTTGCTTATCCTCAAGCAAATGTGCTTTTATTCTAATCAAAATACAAGTTAGAGGTCATTTAACACTAATATAAAAGTAATTACAACAAATAATCGTTCCACTAAAGACCAAAGACAAGCACGGAGGTCATATACTAGCACCTCACAAATAGTGTTTAGATACTCACATCTCTCGGGTGTAATAAAGTAATATCACAATATGGAAATGGAAAACATCCCTCACTATCTGTCATAGCAAAATAGATTACCATAGGCTTGGGAAAGGATCAAACCTCCACCACATGGCGTAAGCACCTAGGATAAACTATCAAAGAGGTCTTTTAAAGGGTTGTAATGTTAGGTGTAGGGATATGGAATACACGGTTTTGTTGGATATAGGCAGTCTTTACTGGTGGTGAGTTAATCATCTTGGTCAATTACATGTACAATATGGCGTTGCTAAGCCAAGACTAGACTCGACTTAAGCTAACAAATTAAAATAACAAAAACATAAAACAAACATAGAATAAAAAGGGATGGTAGTCCGCATGTTTTTTTCTCTTTTCTTTTTTCTATTTTTTTTTTCTTTTTCTTGATTTTTTCGATTTTTTTTTTTTTTTTTTTTCATACTCTCTTACCCTACCATCCAAAATAATACATCATAGGGAATGAAAATTCCCCTTACACTTGAATTTTTACATACTTTACAATAAACTAATCTAATGACTCGAATTAAGATAATCAAATTACTTGGAGAACTTTTAAGATTAACGCACATATGGGGGTAATATATGATGTTCTTCCCCATTACTCCATAACATTAGTACTTTACACATGAGTCCCAATCGTCCCAAAACAATATGTACAAGGATATGACTCGACGTAGCAACCATGTAATCAATTAGACAATTAACTAAGGGTTTAAACAAATAACAATAATGCACTAAAGATTAGTGCATACACGAAAGGCTAAGGCGATTTGGGTGTATATTTAAGTGGGGTGTAACAAATTCTTCCTTTAAGTAAGATGCTTAAAGTTAGAAACGAAAAGATAGGCTCGGAGGGGTGTACTAGGGGTTTCGTGTACTAAAAATGAGTACAACGCTAAAGGTGTGGAAAAATTAATTGACTTAACTAGCCAAGTAATATGACTTAAATGGTCAAGTAATTATGATACGGGTTTAACACAAGGGTGATCCTAATGCCTCTTATCATGTAGTAAATCCTATTACACGAATGTAGTCTCACTAGCGGTCTCGGGATGCATCACTAACGCAAGTTCTAGAATCTAAATGCTACCGGTACACTCATAAGCACTAATAATGAATGCTTTTCCTATCAAATCTAAAGGCGAACCTCACATATTTGGGTGGAAAATTTTTCTGAAGGGTACGGTTTTGTGCTAGTCATACAATCTCCTATCCATGAGACGCTTGCTATGGCTAAAGTTTCACTCCTAAATGTTGTAAAAAATTTTAAATTTGGTGCTAAAATTACACTAACAAGTATTTCTCATAGTTTTATTACACATCTACTATTAAACAAACAAACTCAAGCGAAAGTGTATTTGTAAGGTATAATCATTTCACCCTCCCCTTACACTTAGGATGAACATTGTCCCCAATGTTCAAGTAAAGAATGTAAAAGTGAAATAAGTAAAACGAATGAAATCAAATACTCCCCTGATTCGCTCGGTATGGATAATAAGGTGGCCAGGTTAGATCTTCCTCCAAGAAAATGAACATTCAAAGCTTCCCTTCCAGAAATGTAAATCATCTTCTTGTCATACATAACCTGTAAAACCTGAGAAAACAGACAAGGCAACCTCGCATAAAATCGGCGGCAATCTATATATGCTAATAAAACCTAAAAAGCAAAGTAAGATATAATGCATGTGGAATGATGTTTGCAGATTTCCTGGAGATTATAAAACTAAAGATTCAACAAAAACTTTAAGACTCCGTTTGAAAAACAAAACTGGTAAAATTTCCAGAATTTTACACGTGACGCCGTCAGGTGTTACTTCCTGACGCCGTCAGAAGTGACCTGTAGAAATTCTTATGTTAAGTTTCTGGAAAATTTCTGGAAAAACTTTGTCCTACTTCCTGGAAAATCCTGCAAAACATCATTATAACTCGATACAAGCATTTGACTCTAACAAATACGAATATACATGTTCACTTAATATTGTGGAGATTCATGATCGAGTTTGTTTCTTAAAACATATTTGGGGTTTTCCCTTACACTTATCTTTTACGAAATACCTTTGGATCAAGTTAAGACTAAGCCAAACAACAAAGTAAAGTATTTTCATCATTTTAGTTTGAAACATGATCTACCAACAATAAAAATAAGACATGCATACGGAAGCAAATAACAATCAAACAAAAACAAAAATAAAAATCACACAAAACATGGGTTGCCTCCCAAGAAGCGCTTTTCTTTATTTACGAGTCTTGTAGCTAGACTCAAGGTCATGGGTTACTACGTGACCTCATCATTGGTTTCACTCTCTAGGTCATCTCCTACACCAGTTTTGTATTCCGGACCTAGTTGCAAGCATTCTTTGTAGAAACCAAGCATCCTATTCATCACATACTCTACTCCTCTACGTTTATCCTCATCATTCCTATAATAAGCCGCTTGTTTGTGTTCCTTTTCTATGTTTGACAGGAGGCGGTACTGCTCAATCTTATAGGGCATTTGGTAGGCAATCTCATCATTCTCTGCCTTGAACCTAACTATCCCTAGAGTCGGATCATAACTCATCTTAGTGGTCTCAATGAATGGTTTTCCAAACACTACTTGACTTAGGCAAGCATCTATCACCGGACGAGTATCCTCTACTATCATAAAATCGATCTCATAAGTGAAATTTCCGACAATCACATGCAATCCTTTCACTCTTCCTACAAAATTACTTATTAAATTCTTATTGGGCATCATCCTATAACCAAGTTGTTTCTTCATTACCCAATTATAATAAGTCCTAGTCATGATGTTTATAGGAGATTTAGAATCGATATAAGCTTTCCATATATGCATATGCCCAATGTTGCATGGTATGTTGATGTTAGAGGGGTCTCCCATTTTGATAAGGGGTGTGCCAAGGATATATGGTGTCTAGGGGCCATAGAATAAATCCTTATGATATTCCTGTTCTTCCTTGGTGGGCAACTTATCAAAGTACTCTTCTACAGTCTCTACTTCCTCTAACTGTTCTCCCTTATTAACCTCAACTTCCCTAATTTCATCCCTAGTCTCGGTTTCTACTCCAACTTCATCCTTGTCACTTTCTTCTATATCCTTATCTATTGGCTTAATGGTGACAACATTGACAAAGTGGACGTGTTTGGATGACGAGGGGTCCTTAGTTTGGATTCCGCCATTGGCATCCCTAGTATCCTTCCTAGGTGTAGTTAACGCTTGGTTGTTGAGGGCTTTCAAGTTCAACAAGTTGTCAATTTTATTGGTCATCTCCGTTTGTTGTAGGTTGAATTCGGTTTCAAACCTAGCTATGCGAGCTTCTTGAGATGCCATAAACTTGGACATCAATCCTTCAAGATTGTTGGTACTACCATAGTTGTTAGAAGGATTGTTGTTGAAAATACGGTTGGAGGGTAGACCGTTTGGTTGGTAACAATTAGGCGGATTAGAAGAATTGACTTGGTTTTGTTTCCACCTAAGGTTTGGGTGATTTTTCCAAGAAGGGTTGAGGAATCACCATAAGGGTTTGGCTCGGGTTTGAAAGTGTACCACTTATCTCCCGCTTCGTCGGTACGCGAGGATGCGTAGTCCGCAAAAGCTGTTCCGGGGAGTTTCACACAATCACGAGTGTCATGGGGACCACTACATAACTCGCATGAAGAAGTGATTTTGTTCACTTGGCTTGAAGGCTTAGGAGCTTCGTAAGATTTCATGAGAAACTTGACTTGGTCTTCAAGTTCCATGATCTTACGGTCAGGAGTGCTAGAATTGTTCGAAGGCAAAGATATTGCCTTTACCGTTTTGTTCAAATCACGGGGATCATTCCAACACTCGTTGTCATAGAGAGCAAGATCATCTATGAGTTCCCATGATTCTTCCGCACTTAGATCACGTAGCTTACCACCGGCCGATTGGTCAATGGTTCGCCTCGTGGAGAGATCGATATGGTCATAAAAGATTTGGACTTGGAGCCAAAGATCTATGCCATGATGAGGGACTTTTTGGAGTAAGTCCTTGAAATGAGTCCATGCTTCATATAGAGTTTCACCTTGACGTTGTTGGAACATCAAGATATCATTCCTAAGCTTGGTAGTTCTCTCCGGTGGGAAAAATTGAGCAAGGAGACGAATGGTGAGATCATCCCATGAGGTGATGGATCCCGCGGGTAAACGTTCAAGCCATTGACTAGCTTGATCATGTAGAGAGAATTGGAATAGGCGTAATCGGGTTGACTCTCTAGTTGTAGCATCAAGGTCTATAGAATCTACTATTTTAAGGAAGTCCTTGAGATGTTGATTTGGATCTTCAGAACGAAGTCCATGGAATGCACATCCGCTTTGCACCAACCGGATGGTGTCAGATCGCAAGGGAGACACATTGGCTCCTTGGGTGAGCTCAATGGTATTTCGATAGCCTTGGTGGCTAGGTCGGGAGTACTCTCCTAGGGTTCGGGGCCTAAGAGGTTGGTTAGCTAGTGGTGGGTTTTGTGGGTGGTCTTGTTGTGGTGGGATGATGGGTTCAAAGATGTTACCATCTTCCATGATGTCTGATGGTAAAGAGTTACGAACAAAAACACGAAGAAATAAGATAGATTAAAGAAAACCTAAAAAAAAAAATATTACTAGAAAGAAATCTAGCAAGTAGACCTAATAAAAAGAAATCCTAACCTAGACAATAAATATTCCCCAGGCTGCGGCGCCAAAAACTTGATGCGTGGGAATTGCACTAGGCTTTACCTCTCGAGGGATCTCGAGAAGCTTACATCCCCCACCAGGCAGTGTACCTGATCGATGTAGTATAGTATAATGACAAGTACCGGGGGATTGATCGTTCAACTTAGGAATAGTGTCGCTAGGATTAGAAAACCTAAAAACTAGGTCTGGAGATGAGGGATGATTCTTTTTGTATTTTTATATTTTTATAAAAGCATGTAAAATCTCGGTTTTGAAGGAGTTGGGCGGAATTATTTGCTAGTCAACTAACCCAATAACTAAGATGCAATCAAAATAAAATACTAAAAATGAAAATAAACTAAATTATACTAGTGGTGTGAGCAATATATGGAAGAATTGTGTTTACTTAGGTTTCACTACTCCCTAGATATCTTTTACAGGTTAATTACTTGTTACAGTTGCGTGGGCGACGGATTGTATTCCTTAATACCATTCATGGGATGGCGTACTTACTTCCCCAATCCTATAAGCTCCTACTTCACTCCTATGTCGAGCCGGCTAAGAAGCTCCTAACATGGGATCACTAGAATTCACTCATGCATTAAATACAATCATAAAAACCTAGTACACATCGGTTCATGTTTCTTAAGACGTTCAAGCAAGTTACACAATGGAGATCTGCTAGTTTTCTTAAGCCTAAAATTGAAATCATTCATCCAATACAATTATAAACAAGCAATCAACCTATAAGTAACATCTAGGTTTCATTACATCTAAGCAAACACATGAAAGATCTAGCCTATCATGTTGAAATCAAGACAAGCATAAGATATATTCAAACAACACATAGACATATTGATTGAATTGAAAGAGGACTTATCTTAATTGAACATGAAAGGTTTCAAGGGGTAAAAACCCTTGAAAATACTGTTAAAAACGACCTAGGGTTTATTAGGTTCGACCCTAGTATTCTCCACACAAGTTCCTACTTTAATGAATGAAAAATAGAAAAGTATATATAGATTTTGTGAGGTGACGGCGTCAAGAGTAAATGTCTGACGCCGTCATCTCGCCGCCAATAAACTCCTCGGACTGCCTAGATCTAGATTTGACGCCGTCACGTGTAGTCCATCTTCAGGCCGTCACCAATTTAACTCTTGACGCCCTTCTCTTGACGCCTTCAGGTTTTCACTGGGTCGTCATGGATTTTACTCATGACGCCGTCACAATTTCCTTCTTGACGCCGTCAGGTACTGTTCTCAGCATGGAAAATTAAGTCTTTGCCGTTTTCTTCACTTTTATGCTCCAAAAACGTCCAAAATGCTTCCTTTTCAAGAATTCACTCCCAAAGTACCTAAAATCACAAAAGAAATGATTTAGGGTAATATTTGATCAAATAAATTCAATTCCGGGCTTAAATGACCCCCTAAAAACGGTTCATTTTTCGCCTCATCAACCACATATAATGGATACACACAAAACAAACATTAATTACATCTGATCCTCACGTTCCCAAGTAAACTCAGGACCACGCTTAGAATCCCACCATACTTTTACCAACGATATCTCACCAAACTTCAAACCTTTAACATCTCGATCCATAATCTCAATAGGTTTCTTGACAAAACGGAGGGTCTTGTCAACCTTACTTTCATCTATTGGCACATGCGGACTAGCATCCACCAAACACTTCTTTCAATTAGATACGTGAAACATGTCATGTACACCACTCAATTCCTCAGCTTACTTCAACCGGTATGCCACAAATCAAATCCTTTCCGTAATTCTCAAATGGTCCTACGTATCTCGGTGCTAGCTTGCCTTTCTTACCGAAACGCACAACACCCTTCCAAGGAGATACTTTTAACCTCACAATATCACCAACACCAAACTCTAAGGACTTACGGAAATAATCCACATAACTCTTTTGGCGATCTCTTGCTGCCTTAAGTCTTTCCTTAATCGGAAAACCTTATTCTTAGTCTCTCGTTCTAGTTCAGGACCAATTAGTTGGCGTGTTCCAACCTTTGCCCATAGAACAGGTGACCTACATTACCTTCCATACAACTTTTCACATGACACATACTCAATACTAGAATTATAATTGTTGATATAGGAGAACTCAGCTAAGGATAAATGTATACCCCGGCTTCCTCCAAAATCAAACACACCCATGCTCTCAGCTCACCATCAATCGCCTGATTTGTACACTCACTTAGTTCACTCATTTAAGAATGATAAGTCGTACTCATCTTCATACGCTATCTCAAGGCTCCCTAAAACATTTACCATAATCGCGGAGTAAGTATTTCATCTTGATATAAGTTGATTGACGCAACACCCCACGTCTCTCTACCAACTCATCAAATGAAATGTCTCACCAATTCCTTCTCAACAAAATCTCCAAGTATCTCTGCCGTTGCATCACCATAATAATCGTTGACATCAACACTCACCTTCAAGCGTATCAACCACTTGCTAAGGTAATAATACGTCTTATCCATTCTCGGATTTATCTTATACCTTGCATGATCGATGTCCTTAAGCTTCCTCTCCATAAAATCATTAGCGGGTCTGCAAAGTACAATCGTCCATCTTCATTCTTTTCCATTTACTGGTCTAAACCAAGTAATCATTCTTCTTACATGTTCTCATCCTTGAACTTCTCTCTCTAGGCTGTCAATATCAACCTCTTAACTCCGAACTGAATTATCATAATCATTTCTCACAACATCTAAGTTTCACTCGTTCACTCCTGCTCAGCGCTCTTACCCCGATGTCCGCTCTTCCTTAACGGTAGCGAATAAGACAATCTTAGTCACTGAAAAATTCCACACCCAACTTCTCTTCTACATATATTAGCCTCTCGTCAAATATATGCTAAAGATTCTTATGATCTGTGTAGATAACACTTTCTGCTCCATACCAATATCATCTCTAAGTTCTACTCCCCAACTCTAAGCCACGTATCACACAGTTCCTCATATGGTTCTTCTACCTCCGCGATGCCTGAAGACGTACATCTTGAAGCTGAACTTCTCACTTGGACACTTGGCAACATCCTCTTCTTCTTCAACGAACAAACTGATAATCAAAACGACAATCTATCCTAAGTAAACGACGCGAACCATGAAACCGGTCGAACTAAAACGTATATTAACGAACTCAAAAAGGGGTACGAATTACCGACTAACGAAGTAACGAACATCAAAATCAAAGGTAGAAAAACACAATGAGAAATTTTCCCCCAATAAAAATAGACACAGATAAAATGTTCATGAAAACCCATACAAAGAAAATATAAAATACACGTACCCATAAAACATCCACAAACGTACCTCAACGAAAGAAACACTCGATGAACCAAATACATAACAAGTTTGGTAAATGAGAACCATAGACAGTTCTTATTTCCGTACTCGACCTTCTCAAAAACAAATGAACACCGTTTTTTCACAAGACATATCTTAAATTTATACATTTTTTTATAAAATATATATATAAACCATTTTATGTAAGATATCAACATAACCATTTTTTCCACACTTAATTTTCACCATAAAAATAACCAACAAATGACCTTGAAATACCCAAAACGAATTTTAAAATACCATAAGGACTTTAACACAACCTCTTAATCGAACGCGAAAAACACAGAAGAATCACATAATCAAAATAATCATCAAACGAACCTCATACCAGTGAACACTCACGCAAATACATTGCAAACCAAACGATGAACTTACAGACTCCTTCGTACAACGATCAAACCAAAATCATAGAAAAAAAACACCGATACTAACAGGTCACAAAATTCAATTGGTGTGTGTAAACGAAGGATCAAATATCCACACCAACTCGTCACGAACCAACAATACTTGAAGAATAGTATAACATTCGTCCGAGGAATGAATGTATGGAATAACCAAAGAAACAAACCAATATCCAGCAAAAACAAATTCGATTTCCCAACACCTATCACGACGTCAAATAGAAAGAATATGGCATCTGTACCATCATGGTACGAATAGGAATGCCAACCAAAGAATTAGGTATACAAACGAAGAGTCCAGCAAATGAATCAACTTAAATATTACAACATAAGTACCCACCGATAATTGAGGTATCAACATACGATAGTAGGATGGAAACTTACCACCTACACACCCCAACATATAATGGTTGCCCAAACGGTTAAGAGAATACTTCTCTAACCATACATCCATCACCAACATGATATCACATACTATCTACCACAATATATAACAACAAACATCAATAAATGCGATAATGGTCACAAGTCCACGTGTGTGATACCCTTATAATTATGTTCGCGACCATAGTTATAAGCCTATTCCACATGCATACTTACTTCCAAAACCACACATCTAAATGATAACGCACATATACCACATAGCACCTAATACACCATACAATCCATGCCATCATACTTGCAAGTCCACTTGTGTTGTGACTCATGTATAATTATGTTGGCCACCATAATTATCTATGCCCCCTTTCACAAGTGTACTCCCTCCTACGATAACACATCATGCAAACAAAAACACAAGACGTCGCAAACAATCATCTCACATGGAAAAATTCCAACGATAACGTAAACTCTATAATCAAAATCACTTGGATAAGGTCGATCCAAGAGTAATCACGCTCCAACATGGCTCCAGACGGCAAAAGACAATATACGAATTCCAAAACATAACACAAAACAAAAGACGTCGCACAATGGCTCAAACTCAACTCTCGCACTTATCTCCCTACTCAGATCAATTCAATTTACTACTCATTGTGGACTCTAGATCCGAATTCACACCATTTCATCCTAACTCCCCTTCATCTTTACTCAACCACCCTTTCATGTTTCCTACATGTTGAGGTGGTCGACAACATGCAAAACCATCTCTATTTATTTCTTCCAATTCCGTATGATTCACAAGTGCATACAACTCACGAGGTTTAGACTAAACCACCTCTCCTTCCTATGTGAAGTGAGGACACTACCAAGGGTATTTGCTAATGGCTCCATCTCCAGAAGTCACCGTGGTTCCAAACCTCTCCACTTATTCTCCACCAATGTTTCCCATATACGTCTTCTCCTTGTCCGAACATGGATACATGCTATCGGGAACTCGGGATTCTGCGGTTTGTCCGCTTCATCCTACCACTTCTCTCGCATCCGATAGCGACAACGGTAGTCCAACGAAGTATCTTACGCGTGGAAGACGATATAATAAAGTCGATATATACAATACTACGTATAGGGAATATAATAGACGTCCGAAACTCAATAAAACATCTCATAAATATAGGAAAATAGACATATAAAATACTATACTTACACATAGGTCCTAAATGCAACTATATGAGGGACTCCTAGGTTATAGTCTATGTTCAACCACCTAATTCTCTATAACCAAGGCTCTGATACCAATCTGTCACACCTCGCAAAGGCAGAAACGCAAGGTGTAACTTCATGGATATCATCACAACACATGGTGTCTATATAGAGAATAACTACATGCAATAAAAATGACAAAGTATAGACACAAAGTGTCAGAACAATACCCAAAAGGAAACAACATGATAAACTCCAAGTGCACAGATAAACCACTTCCAATGCAACTAAAGTCTTGTCTAATCACTTCCTTCTATCTTATCCTTAGAAAGCTCACCTGAAAATGATGCTTAAAACGTCAACATAATGTTGGTGAGATTCATAGGTTTAGACACACATACACTCACAAGGCAACCAGTTCACTGTGATCATAAAACATAGCTGGACAAATAAGTTACAGTTATCATATAGCTACATGTATTTGCAAGTCAATAATCACACACAAAGGCAACAACACACATAAGGCAACATCAGGATGGCTCGTGTCCTCCGACCCCACAATGATTACAACAGGACGGCTCGTGTCCTCCGACCCCAATAAACCACAATTAGGTCGCATGCGTGAGCAACAGGATAAGCATCCTCCTAATTGGAACACATAAACTAGTAACGAGTAGGAGTATTACTCTCCAATTAGATACTCCCCCCCCCCCCCAATTGGACCACACAACACTATCATCACATTATCCAATCCACATAATCTGGTACGAGTAGGAGTATTACTCTCCAATTGGATACTCCCCCCAATTGGACACACAAGCAAATAATCACACATAGCATGCATACGATAACATTATAAGTCCAAGCTCTTTTGACACACACATAATCACAGTAACTTAAACAATTTAAGACAAGCATCATTCCCATCCCAAGTTTAAAACAAAGTAAAAATATGAGACTATGAACTCACCTTAAACTCCGCAGCTTCCACAAAAATAACTCACAATCTATAGCACACAAAAATAATCCACATTACACAAGGTCAAGCTGAAAGTTACAACCCATGTAATATACATATGATGGATGTCTAAGACTCATATGACCCACCATGGATTTCCTAGACATCATACTAACCACCACCATAACTTAATACTCACTAAATCCCTTGCACTCTTAAAATCAGAAAATGCAGAATTTTTGGGTACATTCGCCCACATAAAATCACGACAAATAAAGCTCAACAACTCACACTAAAAATTTAACATGGTCTCTCATAAGCATAGAAGCTAATCCTAGAAGGCCATGGACCAATAACACACACAAGCACTCAAAAGAAAATCAAACTTGTCAACTACTCAAATTTGGATCTGAACGCACACCAAAAAGTTTTGATTAACATAAAATACTTCCACAAGTTTTTATCGCGAATCTTTTTCGTGGTAGTCTATTATAACCTAATACTTAACTATTCCAGAAGGCCTAGTCAAAATACCACTTTTACAATCACAAAATACCCTCAAACTTTTACCTAAAATATGTCCCGGTTTGACAGATTTGACACCTTAACAAAGAAAAATCAAAAACCAACTTCCCAACCTTGAAATCAATCGTGGCTGGACTTTTTGGAAAGCTATTTCATTAAACTTCAATTTAGACCTAAAATTAGTGACTTAACTTTTCACCATCTGTTATTTACACTCACATTTTTACAGCCATAATTTTCTGCCCAAACCCTAACACATAATCTAACGCGTTTTACACTCAATTCTCTTATCCAATAACCATATTATTACTAATTATTGATCCCAACATGTTTAATAACTTTACTTTACAGAAGTTAACACAAACCCTAATCCATCATATAGTTATTACATGAATTATATTAATTAATCAACCAATTGAACATAGGATTTAAAGATTTTACCTTGATTCTTGATTTTAGCTTCAAAACTATAAAACCCTAATTTTCTCTCCTTGATTATCCTTGTGATCGACCCAAAATTGCAGGAAAAAGGGATTGGGAACTTTGATTTTGTATTTATAATTATTTAGTGGATAATTACCTAACTTAGAGTTGTAATTGGGCTACAATTGGGTTTCCTTTATCCCCTTATCCATCTTCCAACCGATTTTTATACATCTATATATATATATATATATATTTTTTATTTTTTTATTAAATTAATTTATTACACTAAAAACTTCATACTTTTTATATTTTATGTATTCCCATATCGAAACCTAACGTTTTACGCGATAAATCTTAATTTTACGACAAACCGGAAAAATATCATTTTCAAAAATAAAGTTTCCAAAAATAGATTTTCACCCTTTATAAATGTATAACACATAAAAACAAACTCCTCGTAACTTGCTAACGCTCAAATACTTGAACGAAGACTCGTTACGCAAAAACACAAAAACACCAAAACTTCACAAGTCATTTCTACACCACAAAAGCGACCAAAATGAACTTTCCCAAATATCAACATTACTCACTCACAAAAACAACACCACGCAAAGGGATTTAGTGCTAAAACTCACTTATATCACACTTATATCACTTCAAACACCTAGGACACACCAAACAAACGTCAACCGAGTCAAGACAATCAGTCAAACTGACCTTCCAAAACCACGGTTGTTACAAGTTTCATTTCAAGTATCACAAAATTTAGCACAAATTAATACTTTCTTGTATATGAGTAAGTTATTATCAATAAGAAACGGCACAAACATCCTTCTTGAATAGTTGTAGATAGGAAGTCTTCAAATCACTTGTATATACATTTTTTTTAACGAAACACTTGTATATACATGTTGACATATTTTATCTCGTATTCATTTTTATTTTATTTTATTTATTTATTTATTGTGTAAAATATATCTTTTTTTCATAGAAACTGCTTCTACAACAGTAAAAGAAGCCTTAAATTTCAATCATATGACATCCTTAAAACCCTCTTGTCCCTCTTAGCCATACTTTCAGACCATCTTCACATGTTTTCACCCATACTCTTCCTTAAGTCATCGTTTTTCTTTTAGTTTTTATCACTCCAGTTATGTTTTAAAGTACATAAATAATATACCCAATTTACACACATTGTCTCTAGCAGATACATAACAAAAATCAAAATAAAATATGCATAATGTAGGCTTGGATACATATTACTTATTTTTCATCCTTATTAGCCTCGGGAACTTCAGAACTCAATTTATATAGAAAGAATGGGATGAAAAATTTTGCGATAGAAAACTGACTACGTATAGTTATTAATTTGCCAAAATAATTAAATGAAAATTTAGTTACACATGTCTTTAATTACAGTAAAATTTTAAAACCTTTTACTAAATTAGTGTTCTTCAAGAATGCTTTTATCTTTTGATTATCAAACATCAAAGCTTCATCTTCATCATAAGTATTTTTTTCCAACTTTATATCTAGTTTCCCACCAAACACATAAAAATCAAATATCAAAGCTCCATCTTCATCATAAGTATTCATTTTTAACTTTAATTTACATCAAGTTTTTCCATCAAACACCTAAAAATTAAGCAAAATAAAACGTGAACAAACAAAATCAAGCAAAAAAAAAAAAAAAAAAAACTTCAAAAATATAGAAAACGACATCAATCCTTGAGAAAACTACATATCCTTCACATCTTTCAAACTTTTAACTTTCTATCCAACTTCATGATGATGTTGGTATCTTAAGTTCCTGAAACCTTAAATTAATACCCACACAAAATAAACAAATCAAGGACAAATAAGTAAACAACTATATATAAAGAAATAATAAAAAACATATAAGTAAGAACAAAACCGCTTAAGAACTAAATAAGATTTATAGAAACATACCGAAAAATGCACATGCAAACATACCATCTCCAACGGTGACCGGAGTAGCACAATGAACTGGTGGCCAGGGGTTGCGCGGATAAGATGGATTTCAATTCAAAATAGCTTTGATGACTTCATCTCTATCAAGTATTATTTTGCCCTCATTTGAATCCATTGTCAAAACACAAATACAAAGAAAAAAAAAGTAAGCTTTAATGTGATTTATTAACAATTATTTGCGAACTTACCCCAAATGATTTAAGAGATCGAAGCTTTTTTGTTTTGCTTTCAACCAACTCGCAGAAAAAATTGGGATATAACTCCTATTTATAGGATTCAATAGACATGGTTGATCGCTTGATACATTTTAACGGTGAGGAGATGAAAAGAGCTATTAATGTGGCATTTTTAATTGTTGTAGCTTCATTACTAACAATACACGTTTCACACGATTGAGTTTACATACAAATTAAGTTTATATACAATTGAGATTATGGCATTAATTCTCTCATTTATAAAATAAACGTTTCACATGGGTTATGGCAGTTAACTCGATACGTATTACTTGGGCTTATGCCATTAATGTTACTCAAATATGGCATTTAACTCAAATAATTTTAGACATTTCAGCTTAAAAGATCTTAAAAGCTTCAAAATAAGCTCCGCATGTACTAAATTCATTAGCTTAAACTACACATTTGAGTTTCTTAGCTTGATACATTAATGCTCACATTCAATAGGGAGAACTCATTTTATATATATATATATATATATATATATATATATATATATATATATATATATATATATATATATATATATATATATATATATAATGAAATTTTTGTTATTAATGTAAACATCGCTAAACTTCTATGTGTGAATATTGTTTTATGTGGTCGTAACTTATAAATTTCGAACAAATATTTATTGTTAATATGTTATGTATGGTTATTTGAAAGTAATTATTGTGACTGAATTAATTTAATATGATTTTAATCTATTCAATGTTATTTAATTTTACTAAAATAACATTTTAGGTTTTAGAACATGTAATTGTTCTTATGTTAAACTCGATTAAGCGTCTTAAATGGTTAATTCTGACCCAAACAGCTGGTACCCGCTCATTTCGGGTAGCCTGTGTCATGTTACCCGTCTAATACGATTACAGTTTTAGTTTTGGTTTCGGTTTCGAATAGTAAAATGAATTACCGGCCCCCGATTGATAGTATAAAATTTTCAACTAACAGAACTGAACCGCCCCTTAACACCTAATCGATATCGTATAAAGTGAGGGTGGGATTTACTTATTTATGGTGTGTTTGGTGTCGCGGTATGACTATGGAATTCATTATAGATGTTTGGTTTATAGGATTGGTGGTTGAAAATGGGAATAATAACACATAAAATGTCCCACTACTCTAGCCTAGAAGGCTAGAACGATGTCGTATTGAGGAGACATTACAAGAACACGAACACATAAACTAGCTAGTTAAACTCCCTCCTTATCTTTCCAACCACATTAAACATGTCATCACCCCTACCCTCATCCTGCTTCTCTTCAACATCCATAATAAACCACACTCCTAAAACCCCATTTTCAAAACCCTTTTTCACCCCATTTTCTCCATCATTTAAACCCATAAACTCAATCAAATTTGCCCCATCAAGAAACCCCAACACCTTTGTTTGTAATAGTTCATCTACTGCTTCATCACCCACCACCAATTATGAGGTACTATTTTACTATCAAGATTTTTTTTTTTTATATATTTTTATTTATTTATTTATTTGGAAGTATGTGCATCAAAATTAGGATTAAAAATGTTGGAGTTATTAGTAAGAAGTTTATAAAAGGGATTTATTTAGTGTGTTTGCATTGTATTTTGAAAGACATTATTGGTAAAAGTTATTATAATTTTGTAGTTATCAAAAACTAATGAGAGGTCTCGAGTTCAATTCCTGCTAAGGCGCTAACAACTTTGAAGTGGTCACGCCAACCTTTCCAAAAAAAGGGAGGTTCTACCCGGTTTATATATAAAACATTAAAAATTCTGGTTTTGGCCCTCCCAAGAATAAGCTTGAAGCTCCGTACAACCCCTTGGATTAGTCGGCTAAAAGGTCGGAAATCATGGTTACCTAAAAAGAATTAAGAGGTGTATGGAATTGCTTATTAGAACTGTTTATTGGGTTTTGATAAGCAGTTTGGACTTTGATA
The DNA here is from genome assembly GCA_030686995.1 of Artemisia argyi. Classification (NCBI taxonomy): domain Eukaryota; kingdom Viridiplantae; phylum Streptophyta; class Magnoliopsida; order Asterales; family Asteraceae; genus Artemisia; species Artemisia argyi. The sequence continues at coordinate 54,648,810 of CM060695.1, forward strand.
GAAGAAGATAGCTAAAATGAGGCCAAACAAGCAGTTTGGAAGTTGCGTATATAAACTGCTTTATTGTTATACCTATTTAAGTTCTGCAATAAGCACAATTGGTGAACACGAAAGGAATTATTGCATTTTTTATGACTAACCAAATTAGAGACTATCTTCTGCATTTGGTTTTACAGTGATTATCTGATATTTACTTATTTGTTTCTGAAAATATGTTAAAGAGTAGTTGCAACAAGATTAATTATATGATTAAATTTAACTTTTTAAATATTCAAAGAACTGAAACGTGTGATTATCAGATCATCACAACGTCAAACAGCGAAAGCATGTCCACACACTATCCCATGTATGCATTGCAGCTGATTTATGATTTTAATTATTCCGTATCCAATAATCACTTTCATAAAGCCATGCCAAAAACACCCCGTCAGAAGGTCAAATGTGTATTAGCAATCAAAATTTGAATTATCGAAATGATCTCATTAATCTAGAAGTTAAAAACGTGTTCATTTAACTGTTGAAAGTTAAACTTTGATTCTGTTATGTGACGAATAACATACAACGTTATTTTTGTGAACTCAATACAGTTTAATAGTTGGTCACACTCTCATACATTTGACAGTTTTCCGATGGTTCAGAGGAGGTAGAGTTAAGATTGTTTATTGGAGATGACAGCATTCAGAGCTCGAAAGACGTATTTGTTGATGCTGATGAGAAGTTCTTGACGATTAAAACAAAGCATAATGGGTCGTTTAGAACTGCATTGGAACTTAGCTTGTATGAGAAGATAAAGCCAGCTGAAACAATATGGTACGTCTTCATCTTCTGAAAATCCATGCTCGAAGACGTTAAATAGTTCCTGATGTTGTGTACTAATGACAAAGTTCATGAGCGTGTAGGTTGTTAGATGATGATCAACTTGTTCTAAATATGAAGAAGCAAGATCCGGAAGTGAAATGGCCCGATATCACAGAAACATGGGAGTCACTTACTGTTGGAGTTATGCAACTTTTAAAAGGGACGTCGGTTTATTTAGTTGGGGAGTCATCAGAAATCAACTCTATAGTATCTCGAGAGCTCGCAGTTGGCCTTGGGTACGTTCTACCATTAAAATTGCTTGTACTTTTTTGGTAAGTTATAACTTTAAAATTACTGGTTTGCCCTTTTTGTGTGCTATTCAGGTATACGCCACTCAACACAGAAGAGCTACTTGAAACTTTTACCAAGCAAACAGTTGGTTCATGTGAGTGATTTCCTTAATGTTTATTCATATTAATAAAAATTAAAAAGACATCATCAGGATTTTGGGGTTCCTTTCAAATAATAGAATGTGTTTTGAACAAATAAATAGTGCAAGTTAACGAAATCATACTTCTATATATTAACGAGTAATAAACTCTAGTGGTGACTGCAGAAGGGTCAAATGCTGTAGCTGAAGCTGAAAGTGCCATATTGGAAAGTTTAAGTAGGTATGGACTTATCCGTTAAACACTTGATATAATTACTGTTTAACGGATGTCTAAAGAAGTGACATGATATATATAATCACCGTGCAGTCATATCCGTTCAGTAGTTGCTACAATAGGAGGGAAACACGGGGCTGCTGCAAGAGGTGATCGATGGCGCCATCTTTACTCAGGATTTACCGTCTGGCTTTCAGTATCTGAAGCTAAAGGTAATGACTTCTTACTTCTCATTAGGCTTCTAGAAACAAGATTATTCCGTAACAAACCAAAATAAACATCGTGTTACTTTTCGCACCCAAGATTCCTAGCCGTTTGTAATAAAAATGACAAAGTTATGACCCGTCTTTGTAAAACACACCTGCAAGGTCTGAAGTACATAGTTCTATGATTGGTTTAGATGAAGCAGAAGCAAAAGAGGAGGCGAGGAGAAACATTCAGAGTGGTGGTCAGGGTTATACCAATGCGGATGTGGTGGTCAAGCTCAGTGGTTGGGACAGTGACTACTCAAAAGCTGTTGCACAGGGTGCATTGAGTGCCCTCAAACAGTTAATCTTGTCAGACAAAAAGCTTCCAGGTATGTACTTGAAGCACATTTCTAATTATATTCATCAAAAGCTTGACTTTTTAACTAGAACAATTGGGATTTTTAGGTAAGAAGGGTCTTTACATACGGCTAGGATGCAGAGGTGATTGGCCGAACATCAAACCTCCTGGGTGGGACCCAGCATCTGGTCAGGGTGCCGCCTAGCCCTATATTACATTCAACACCGAAAAGAGGCCTTTGATCATACAATTTTCCTCTTGTACTTTTTTGTGGTGACGTATTTCAGGATTTATAATACTAAAATTTAATCTCCTGGTCTTGTGCATACAGATTGCTCTCAGCGTTCGCTGGCATCTAGAAAACACTTAAAACAGATTTTAATTTATTTATCAAGGAGTTTCAAAATATATATATAAATAACAAACTACATTCTGAATTCGTACCAAGCTTTGATCTTCGTAATATGTGTGTTTGTGAAATTGATAACGTGCAAATTAATAATGTGTTTTCGATTCACTACAAAAAATGCTCAAGAGGTAATTACTAATTTACAAGTGCATCCGTATTATGAAACTACTAATTAGGTTCATGTCATTAACTCATACATACAGTCCAAACCATGCACTACAACCAAACAAGAAAAAAAAAAAAAAAAAAAAAAAAAAAAAAAAAAAAAAAAACTGATACAAGTATTACCTTGTTGACAGCCGGGTCTAACCGGATATCACCGGGTTTAACCGGGTCATGGCCATATCAAAAAAAAAAAAAAGCCGGCCTAGCCGGGTCTTGAGCGCAGACTTTGGGGGGCTTGATGGCTGACCCTCATTTCCTACAAATGGTTGGTCTTGTGTTCGAGTCATCTCGTTCCTCAAAGTTTTTTTTTTTTTTTTTTTTTTTTTTTTTTTTTTTTTTTTTTTTTTTATCACTCGGTATTTGTTATTGTCAAATTTAATTAAGTATTGATAAATTTCATCTTTGAACACATCTCACAAGCATTGAACAGTACGTGCACTCATTCTTATTAACACAAAAATGAAGAATTTAAAGTTTAAACCGTCTTTAAAATGGTTTTGCCAAATAATACTAGTAAACCATCCTTATTATCCGCTGATAATCTAAAGTAAGCAATAACACCAAATAATTTATCTTTTTCATCTTCCTTTTTTATAAGCAATGTGTGACGTGTGATTTATTCGTTCTCAGTTAGTTAATTGGCATTTCGTAATTTTTGTACATTTTCATTTCTCAGTTAATCATACCAAACACAAGAAATGTTATTTTTCTCTTTTCTCTCTTTAATTTCTCTATCATTACCAAACAGTAGAAATTACTATAATTCTCAACCTATTTCAATTATCTACATTTTTTTTTTTCTCTAATTCAATTTATTTATCTGAATTTCTCTCTACCAAACGTGTTCATGTTTAGGTTAATCATAAGGTAAGTCAACTAAGAGGTGTTTGTTTAAGCTTATATGTTCTCGGCGTATATTTCATACATTTTTTTGGCTTATTTGAAAACTAATGATCTTAATAAGTTTATTATGATAAGTTTCAAAATAAGCATAAGCTATAAGACCAAATGTAAGATAAACAAACGCCCCCTAATTGTTGTCTCTGATCAATCATATGATTGATTAAATTAAGAAGAGGGCCTACATGAAGTTACACACAAGTTTTATTTTGATGTTGAGGTTGCTGGAATGTTTTTTCATCTATACATTTTTTGTTTTTTGTTTTTTAAATTTATACTTTTGTAATTCGAAATGTACATGTTTGCTTTATCAAGATGATTGCACATTTGGGAGAAAAGAAAATTAGTTATTAGAGTCTAGATCAAGAACATGTGGCGTGATGGTTTAGCTTCCGTGATAAAAGTTGTCCTTCTTTAATCTTTGCATCTCCCTCGTCTACACGACACCTGATCATACACAGATCATCAGAATACTTGTGAGAAAGAAGCACTTGCTGTGACAGTTGCAATGAAGTAGGGGACCACTCACCCAATTGGAAGGCATTGCTCATTTACTCATGTTGTCGTACTGTCATTGTTTTTCAGAATCTATATGTGAGCATTCTTAGACCACCTGCATGCAATGCAACTCTTGAAAGTTTTGATTCATATCCCCCATTAAATGGTGCATACTCACTGGGTTGAGAAATGCTTTTCTGGTACAAGAGTTATGCACGAGTGTTGATGTTGTAGTTTATACAGGACTAAGTTTGTAGATACGCAACATACTTTCTCAAAAGTACCGAAATACGTAACCTACTAAAAAAAGTTTGTAGATCGCTAACAAACTTTCAAAATTGGCACAAGATACGTATTGTTGACCGGATTTTTACCTGGTTGACCGGTTTATAGGTAAACACTTAAAAAAACATACATGATTGGTCCCTGTGGTTTGCGTCTGTTTTCACCGGTCATCCTTTAACGTTATTTAGTTATAAAAGTTACAATAATGGTCATTGTCGTTTGGGTTGACTTTCACCTTTAGTCCTTAGACTTTATTTTCACTTTTTCGTCCGTTTTTACACGTTTTGGTCCGTTTTTACACTTTTTTTTTTTTTTTTTTTTCGTTTTTCCACTTTTATAAAAAAAATCGAATAAAATTTTATAAAAAAAAAATCGAAAAAAAAATTTCGAAAAAAAAATATTTTTTCTAAAAAATATATTTTTTCGAAAATATTTTAGAAAAAAATTTTTTTTTCGAAATTTTTTTATTCAAATATATTTTTTTTAATTCGAAAAAATATTTTTTTATTCAAATATTTTTCTAAAAATATTTTATTTTTTTTCTAAAAAAATTTTAGAAAAAAAATATTTTTCAAAAAATTATCGAAAAAAAATATTTTTTCTAAAAAATATTTTTTTTTTCGAATTTTAGAAAAAAAAAATATTTGAATATAATATTTTCGAAAAAAAATATTTTTTCTAAAAAATTTTCGAAAAAAAATATTTTATTCAAATATATTTTTTTTAAAATTCGAAAAAAATATTTTTTAGAAAAAATATTTTTTTTCGATAATTTTTTTAGAAAAATATTTTTTTTTCTAAAATTTTTTTAGAAAAAAATAATTTTTTTTAGAAAAATATTTGAATAAAAAAAATATTTTTTCGAATTTAAAAAAATATATATTTGAATAAAAAAATTTCGAAAAAATATATTTTTTCTAAAATATTTTCGAAAAAATATATTTTTAGAAAAAATATTTTTTTTTTTTCGATTTTTTTTATAAAATTTTATTCGATTTTTTTTATAAAAGTGGAAAATCGAAAAAAAACATGTAAAAACGGACCAAAACGTGTAAAAACGGACGAAAAAGTGAAAATAAAGTCAAGGGACTAAAGGTGAAAGTCAACCCAAACGACAAGGACCATTATTGTAACTTTCATAACTAAATAACGTTAAAGGATGACCGGTGAAAACAGACGCAAACCACAGGGACCAATCATGTATGTTTTTTAAGTGTTTACCTATAAACCGGTCAACCAGGTAAAAATCCGCTCAACATTACGTATCTTGTGCCAATTTTGAAAGTTTGTTAGCGATCTACAAACTTTTTTTAGTAGGTTACGTATTTCGATACTTTTGAGAAAGTATGTTGCGTATCTACAAACTTAGTCCTTTTTAAGTTTTTATATATGAATATGTTGCTTTAGGTTGGATTTTATATAAATCAAATGTGTAAAATAGAGAAATGGCTTAAATGGAAATGAGTAAAAACTTCTCATTATTTGGAAGTTTGGTTTCCTTTTATCCAGATTCCATATGATTTGCTTTTCGTTTCTCGTTGTTTGTCTTGAATATTTGAAATTTCAAGCTATTAACCCTCATACCCAATCAACTCAGTGTTTCTTTTAAAGGAATATGAATAGCTAAGGCTTGGTATTGGAAAAGAAACTGCAATTGCAAGCAAACAACATGTAAAGATGTAAGTCGCAGACTTCCTGTTACGCCCATGATTAGGATATGTGTCATAGTTTACTATGTTTAGGATAAGTGTTTGAGTCGTATTATGATAAGTCTTCGTGTTAGGATAAGTCTTAGTATTTGTGTGAGATTATCTCATAACTAGTATTTAATGTTTTACAATGAATGAAGTCATTAAGCTTTGCCAAATAAAAATATATCTTGTCTTCTTCATCTTTAATTCTTAAGGAGCTCGCTCCCGCTTGAAGTGGTGCCCTATCCCGATACAACCCCTAACCTGGTCGTATCAATTGGTGCTTTCATTGAGAGCTCCTATTCATCGACTACTATTCATAGGTACTGTTCACGAAGCACTGTTCGCGGAATACTGTTCATAAAAAATTGTTTTTTAAGTTATTGTTCATGGCGTCAGGCGGCAGCGATCAGGAAGCGGAATACGCACTCTCTAAGCTCTTGCAAATGAGTACGGTGGCCGAATATGAGAGTGAGTTTGTGGTGCTTGCAAATCGAGTAAGAGGGATCTCTGAATCTTTACTTACATCGTTTTATATCTCCGGACTTAAATTGACGTTACAAATAGAACTGTTGAGGGCAAGGCCTACAACTTTAGGAGAAGCCTTTTCATTAGCCCATATAGTCGAGGCTCGTTTTGAGACAATTGAAGTGAAGGAGAAAGAGCATATAATTGAAAAGAAATCAGATACCATTCCATCATTACAAAGTGAAATCGCTTCACCTGATATTAAAAGGTCGTTAGATGCTGATAAATATATTGGTGTTAATGTGGTTAATAACGCGATAGATGGTATTTTTTATATTGGTGAGAGTTTGGTTGTTATTCTAAAGTGGGTACAGACTGGCAGATCAAGGACATTGCTATTATTTGTAACTTTTGAAAACATGGATGTTGCCATGGGAATGGAGGCTAAAATTCAAAGAAGAACATGGGATCCCGGAATCAAGATTTTTTTTTAGACAACACCTTGAGGACAAGGTGGTTTTTGAAGGAGTGGGGAGTGTTACGCCCATGATTAGGATATGTGTCATAGTTTACTATGTTTAGGATAAGTGTTTGAGTCGTATTATGATAAGTCTTCGTGTTAGGATAAGTCTTAGTATTTGTGTGAGATTATCTCATAACTAGTATTTAATGTTTTACAATGAATGAAGTCATTAAGCTTTGCCAAATAAAAATATATCTTGTCTTCTTCATCTTTAATTCTTAAGGAGCTCGCGCCCGCTTGAAGTGGTGCCCTATCCCGATACAACCCCTAACCGGGTCGTATCACTTCCTACGCATTAATTTATATTTTATATGGGGTCTAAAGAATTTATCAAAAATGTATTATCTTATAATTTTAGCGAATTATTAATTTAGCACCCTATCCCCGAGTCGGGACCGGCAAAAAATATTATCTTAGAGAGTTTATTAAATAATCGAGTATTAATTTATCGAGTTTCTACTGTAGATATTGTGATGGATGTTAAATAAAATAAATAAATAAATGAAACGGACAAAAAAAAATAAATAAAGAGTTAATTGCATTTTTGGTCCCTGTGTTTTGGCCAAATCGCAGATTTGGTCCCCAACTTTTTAAAAGTGCACCAGACGTCCCCATTTTCAAGTTTTCGTTGCATTTTTGGTCCCTGGCCCACACGCCGTTAACGCTGCTCCGTTACTCACCCCATGTGCGTTGCACACGAGGGTTTTTTTGGTCATTTCACTAACTAAAAACAAATAAACCCACTTTATACCCGACCCCACAAAATCTATTATTAAAATTTACCCCCCCCCCCCCCAGTCAATAAAAAACAAATCCCCCTTTTTCTCTAACCCTAATTTACTAATCAAAAGTTAATCATAAATGATCTAAAGGCTTGCAAAATTCGTCCCTTAAGATTGACATTGTAAAATGGTTAGGGGAGTTCAAGTTTGGCGATTTCGACCTGATGTTGCAATTAACACATATGATCCGTATACAGTTTATGGTAAGACAAAGGCAGAGTTTGTATAAAAAATTTTGTTGGTTATTGATTAGCTTAAATTCTGACAATGTTGTTTTCTTTGTTAAACAGCCGATTATCTAAACATATTTTCAATGAAGGTGCACCATGGTGGTATTTTCACAAGCAGTCCTAAGAGGAATTATGTAAATGGAAAGGTACAATTTGTGGATTTTGTAGATAGTGAATGCTTTACGGTTGAGGTGGTTAATAACATCGTAAAAATGTTAAAATATGATCCACAACAAATTATGTTCTATCACTTCAGAGAACCTAAGAAAAATTTGGATTAGGGACTTAGAGCATTGGGTTGTGATGATGATGTTGTTAGCCTGATTAGTTATGTTTCAAAGCATAAGGTTATAGAAGTTTACATTGAACACAATGAGACCAGGGTTGAGTCATTTTATAAGCCTTTATTTAGGAAAACAATGGAGATCAAGGAGATAGATGACACTAATGAAATAGTTGATTTGGATGATGATGATGTTGTGAAGAAACCAGTTCCTAGGTCTAGCAAACAGTTGGCCATTGAGTGGTTAAACTCAGATGCTAACAAAGATGTGGCTATGGTAGATCAGGTTAACAATGATGTGGCTATGGATAGTGATAATGAGCAGGGAATGGAAAACTTCTTTGATAGTAATGATGAGCAGGGTAGTGAGCATGAGCAGGGTAGTGAGCATGGGCATGAGCAGGGTAGTGAGCATGAGGAGGGTAGTGAGCATGAGCAGGGTGGTGACCATGAGCAGGGTAGTGAGCATGAGGAAACTGAGCAAGTTATTGAGGATGAAGAACATGTTGTAGAGGAAGTAGAGGTCCCTATGGATGGTTTTAGGTTTAATGTTGATTCTGATGAAAGTGGTGTAATTCAAGCTTTGAATACTGAAGTTAACTTAACAGAGGATGATATTGAGGAAATTGACTTTGATTCTTATGAAAGTGATCTTGGGGATGATAGTGATAATGCTAGGAAATCGGTACTTAGGAAATTGAAGAAACAAGGGAAACAAGCAGCTGAACAAAAAAGGATTGTTAACTACTTCTTTGTTGGGCAGGAATTTGCAACTAAGGAAGAAGCTAAGAAGAAGATTCAGGCACATATTGTTGAAACTAGGAGAAATATTAAGATGAAAAAGAATGATAAGGTTAGGTTGAGGGCTGTTTGTTATGGCACAGTTCCAGGTTTGGGAAAAGGTGCTAATGTTGGACAACAAGAATCTATTCAAAGCACAAAAGGACAAATGTTGAATAGTCAAAAAGGAAAAAAACCTGTAAAGGAGAAAAACAAGGGCATAAATGTAATTGCACAAGAGGATGAGGATAAAAAAATGTCCTTGGAGTGTGTACATTCACTATGTACCTGACATACAAAAATGGATGGTTAGGACATTTAGTGATGAACATAAATGTCTTCTCTCTAGAAAAATAAAAGCTTGCAATTCCTCATTTCTATCATCACATGTTGAAGATCTGATAAAATTGAATCCAGAGATGCCAACCAAAGCTATACAAGATCAAATGCAGAAGCAGTTTCATGTGGGGGTTTCAATTCATAAGGCTTTTAGAGCAAAAGCAAAGGCAGAGTCTACTCTAAAAGGTGATGCTGAAGTGCAATATGGATTACTTAGAGACTATGTGTTAGAATTACAAAAGGCTAATCCAAACACAACAGTGAAGTTAGATGTTTATAGAGAAGGAGATCCAGAATCTACAACCAGAAAATTTAGAAGGATTTATGTGTGTTTGGGGTCTTTGAAAGAAGGCTTCAAAGCTGGTCAAAGGGAACTATTGGGTTTAGATGGAGCATTCATGAAAGGGAAATATCCTGGGCAACTTTTAACTGCTGTAGCAGTGGATGGGAATAATGGTATTTATCCTGTAGCTTATGGGATAGTGGAGTCTGAAGAATTGCAATGGTAAAGGACATAACAAAAGAGGATGCAAGCAACCTCAAGCTTCTACAAGTCATGGCCAAGGTAGTCAAAGCCAATCCCAACCTTCTGCAAGTCAGCCCCAATATTCTGCATCTCAGTCCCAAGCTACTCAAACCCAACCTTCTGCAAGTCATGGCCAAGCTACTCAAACCCTACCAACATCAACCCCACAAGCTGCTAGTCAACCACAGTCAACCCCACAAGCTGCAAGCCAAGAAGCATCTAGGAAGAGAATGACAAAGAGGACAACAAATAAAGTGTTGTCTCCCACCAAGAAAGCTTGAAGCCACTAACCAAGTTACTTTCCACTATCTTTTGTTTAAGTCCATGAAAACAATGACTGTGTAACTCTAATGTCTTTACTTTTGGCACTTTTTAGATTTTATGTATTTTCAGACTTTGAATATCATGTTTATGTATGACTTTGATTCTAATGGTTGCACTTGGAATGTTATTCCTAATGGCAATTTAGATGTGTTTCTGTCTTTGCAGTTTTGTTTGCCCTTTTTGTTAGCACTTTTCTTTACACTTTTGACAATTATGAATGTTTGCACTTTTGTGAACCACTTTTGCACACATTTGCACACTTTTGTTTGTAGTTTTCTTTAAACTATTGGCATGCACTTTTGCACACATTTACACCAAATTTGTTTCCACATCTGCTTGTAAAATGGTTAATCCATATGAACTTTTGCACACATTTAGTTAACACAACATTCTTCATTGAAAAAGACAAGAGTAACTAATACAAAAGATGCAAATTAACCATTACATATTTTGGTCAACTCTAACAAGTCCAACTAACAACCTAACTAAACAAATACACTAAAAAGATAATCCAACTGCAAATCAACCATTTATTCAATCTTCCATTTTGAGCAACCAATGCATTGTTTGCTTGTTGAAGCTCATTTCGACCCCTTAGCAAACCAGGAATAATGGTCACTGCTCGAGCACACATTGGTGGATCAAACCAATGAAAAACCCACATTCATCCTACAATTAATGATTCAATCAATTAATCAGTGTTTGTTAACAAAAAAGAAAATATGGATCGAATGCATAACTTACGGGTTTGGGACAACAATAAAAATGACGACCAGGGTTCAATGGAGTCCATGATGTTCGAACTCTTGCACGCAAACCACAATGACAATAAACCATTTTTTGTGAAGGCAGCACTTAGGGTTAAGGGTTAGGGTTTATTTTTAAATTTGGTATTGGGATTGATTTGGGGGAAAGGGGGGGTTTAATTTATATAAAAAAGAAAGAAAAGTGGTTTATTTGTTTTTAGTTAGTGAAATGACCAAAAAACCCTCGTCTGCAACGCACATGGGGTGAGTAACGGAGCAACGTTAACGGCGTGTGGGCCCAGGGACCAAAAATGCAACGAAAACTTGAAAATGGGGACGTCTGATGCACTTTTAAAAAGTTGAGGACGAAATCTGCAATTTGGCCAAACCACATGGACCAAAAATGCAATTAACTCATAAATAAATAAAAATAAAAATAAATAAATAAAATCATGGCATATTTCATGGTCAACAAATGACAGCTGGTATTATGTGCATGGAAAATAAAACCTCAAATAATATAATCATAAACATGGATTAGGGCTGAGCAAACGGACCGGATGGACCGGACCGACCGACAAAACCGACCGGACCGAGACCGACCGGACCGGACCGACCACATTCGGTCCGGTCCTCGGTCCAAGCTTTTTGCCAAATTCGGTCCTCGGTCCGGTCGGTCCGGTCCGGACCGACCAAAAACCCGAAAAAACTTGCCTAATTGGACCGGACCGACCGAAGACCGACCGGACCGGACCGGACCGAGACCGGACCGACCATATTCGGTCCGGTCTCGGTCTATGGTTTTTCCGGTTCTCGGTCCTCGGTCCGGTCCGGTCTTGGTCGGTCCGGTCCGGTTTTCGCCCGATGCTCAGCCCTAACATGGATAGATGAAGTATAGTGAAGAAAAGGACACGGCTGCCAAGCAGGGGTGTTCATGGATCGGGTAATATCCACGATAACCGAAAACCGAAATCGAACCGAACCAAAAATAACTGAACCGAATTTGTAACCGAACCGAATTGGTCAAAACCGAATCGAACCGAACTAAATATTCGGTTATCGGTTCGGATATGGGTTTGGCAATTAAAACCGAAAACCGAAAATATATAAATATATTTTTTTTATGTAATTATATATAAAAATAATCACTAAAAGTCTTTTTTAGTATAAATATAACATTATTTAAGCTTGAAAGAAAAATTTGTTTTAAAAATATATATAATTAAATGAAAAAATTATTAAAATCACGTAATTCGGGTTATTCGGTTCGGTTTTCGGTTATAAGGGTTCGGTTTTCGGTTATTCGGTTCGGTTTTCAGTTCGGTTGAATCAAATTTGAATTTGGTTCGGTTCGGTTTTCGGTTTGACCCAGAAAAAAAATTAACCGAATAACCCGATAACCGAACCGATGAACACCCATACTGCCAAGTTTATTTTTACTTCTAGAAGATCTGTGATAAAGATGGGATAATTTGACGGGGTGTTACATAAGCAACGCCCGATTAGATTTTGAATCATACCCGCACTAGTACAATCGATGGCTTCCTCGGCGACCTTTTTACGACGTTGCCGTCGACATGTCCACGGTATTATCTGGTGCCGTCGACATGTCGACGGGAACGTGACGACGGTGATGCCCCGTCGACAACCGCCGTCGACAACGTGGGTCCCACTTCGTTTTTCAGTCAAACGGATTTGTTGTCCGTCAATTTGTTCCTGTCGACATGTCGACGGGAAAATAATACTAATTAACATTTTAATTATTGAATGTTAATCACGTTTTATATATCGCCGTCGACATGTCCACGGTAACATTAAACTATAAATATTTATTGTTTAATGTTGCCGTGGACATGTCGACGGCATCATTAAACTATTATTATTTATTATTTAATGGTGCCGTCGACATGTCCACGGTACCAAGTTGTTATGCTGCTAACAGCAGGCTGCAAACCAGCAATATTCCAGATTATTTCCGGAAAAATCTACCAAAACTTGTAATACCAAAACCTATAACCAGAAGCTATTATCACTCAATATTAACATGTCTTAACACATACAACTCGACATCGGCTAAAACACTTGCAAATTATCGCTAAACACCCTTAAAATGCATTAAAACATATAAAGTCTACAAAACCGAGTGTGGTAATATCTAAACCTAGCTGCCATATCTACAAATGTTTCAATATTCGCGATGTTCAAGTCGCCAAAAGGTTAAACTACAAAATACTAAGATAAGGGTCGCCAAAATATTGTTTCAACCATAAGTACAACACAAAATAACCCAAGTATATGATTGTAAAGCTTCTATAAGGACCTCCCTGGTTCTTGTCTCCAGTTTATAGGATTTTTCCACTTCCGCAAGTGCTACGATTCCATCCTGAAAATATAATAACATATACATTTATCAAGAAGATAAATCTCAATATATACATAGTCATAACAATTGCTTAAAAAACAAATAGTATTACTACCTCAACTATATCCAAGTCTATCAAGCATGCTGTTTGCTTCAAGGAACTAAGTAGAGGAGTAGCTGCCGTGATACAGGAAATAGATATAGATCCAACCGTTCGTCTGTAGCTCTTGGATTCCTTCAATTTAAAAAAGACAGCCTCCAATTGCTCCTTTTACTTATCAGCATCTTCTTCAAGACTCGAGTGATCACCATCGTCAACTTTGTTCACTGTTTTCCTTTCCAAGTTAGACAATTCAGACTTCACGTGTTTATGGTAGGCCTCTGCTTGAGCGGGGATTGAACAAGCCTCACGATTTGAAGCCTTTGCAATTTCTGCCACTGCCTAAGAAAAAAGGTAAGCCACAACATAATCGAGAATAACTACACAAAATCAAATAGTCGTAAACATTTACCTTCAAAAAGGAAATGGTCAGCTCAGGGTGTTGATGCCGACCAAGAATCTACTTCTATATATAACGCAAAAATTCTAATTCTAATTCTACTCCTACGTACTCAACTAATTTTTTCAACTAATCGATTCGCAAACTAACATTTAACCAATATATCTACTTCTATCTAACTAGAATTGTAAACAATATATCTACTTCTATCTAACTAATTTTTCAAAACCTTACAATTAACCAATATATTAAAACTAATATACCATATATACTAACCAAACGCAAACTAACATTTAACCAATATATCTACTTTTATATATAACGCAAAAATTCTAATTCTAATTCTACTCCTACGTACTCAACTAATTTTTTCAACTAATCGATTCGCAAACTAACTAAACGCAACATATTTACTCGGCTGGAAAACTAATTTTTTCAACTAATCAATCCACAACTAACTAACTAACTAACTAACTAATAACATATTTGTATATATTAACTAATTTAACAAACTGTCTCGGCTAAAACGATCAAACAGTTAGCCGAAACATAACTAACTAAACTAATTTAACTAGTTTAACATATATCTTGGGCTGTACACAAACAGTTGTCGTCGACATGTCGTCGGGATACCAAAAGTTTTTTAAAAAAAGGGACCACATTACCTCTGTCTCGGCTTTACCCTCGGCTTCACAGGCTGTTAACAAAAAAAAAAAAAAAAAAAAAAAAATCAAAAAATCAAAAAATCAAAAAATTAACAATTAACATTTAATAACTAATAATATCAAAAAATTAACAAATGCAAATCAAAAATTTAAAAATACCTTCGTTAAACAAGAAATAACGGAGAAGAAGAAAAGAAAGAATTAAACATGAGATGGGTTGAGGAAAGAATTAAACGGGAGAAAAAGAGGAAGAAAAGTGCACAGTGGTGCTCGTGTGGTGGTGGTGGTGGTGTTGTGGTGGAGTGGTTATATCGGGGTGGAGTTGTGGTGACGGAGGGGGTGTAGTGGTGGTCGTTGTGGTGTCGGAGGTGCTCGTGTGGTGGTGGTGCTCGCCGCCAATGATGGTTATTGAGAGAGACACAGTGCAGTGGTGGATCTGTTTTTTTTTTTTTTTTTTTTTTTTTTTTTGTTTTTTTTTTGTTATAACTCGTTTTTTTGTCTAAGTGTCGACCAGAGAGGGTTTTGTTTTATATTTTTAACTATCCCGTCGACATGTCCACGAGACAGTAAAATAAATTAGTCGGCATTTTTGGCGCGATAATTTGATTTTTTTTTGTGAAATTTTTGGCGGTTTCATTCCCGTCGACATGTCCACGTGGTCCCTTGGAAATATTTTGGAAGGATGGCAGGTTACACCCTCAAGTTTCACAAAAATCCAATTTTAGTCCTTGGGCTCACATTACAACCGGACCTTTAACTACCCTTAATATCCAAATACTAAACCTACCCAATCCAAACTATTAACCAAATCTAATAAAACTAACCCACCCTGTTTCCAGCCCAGTCCACTACTCAGGCCCAAGCCACACAACCCACCACCACTACCCAATACACCTCCACCCGTTTTAAATAATAAAAACCATCCATCCAGTCAACCCTAGTCAGACCCTCCACCTCACCCTCATCCCTACCCCAAGCGTGCCCTGCTCCCCTAGCCCTGCCACACCCTGCTACTCAAACACCATCATCACCTCTTACCCCTACTCCAACACTCCACCCTATCCACTTTCCACCATATACCTCCAAAGTTTGCCCCCCATGCCAAAAGCTACAAGCCAAACGTTTACTCCCTTTTTCCCGCCAAGAACCAATCAAACGGCCAGGGGCATGTCAGACCCATCCAAGGGCTGTGGTGAAAGCAGAGGGAACAAGACAAGAAGAAGAAACCCTAGTTTTATTTTTTTGTTTAGTATAAATAAGCAATTTGTACGCCTTTTGAAAGGCAGTAGTTTAGAGTAGTTAATTTTAGTTTGTAGTAGTTTCTAGTGTAGATTTCTAGTGTAGTTTCTTTTAAAAAAGTCTATGTATTCTTTACTTTAATGAATGCAAGTTAATTTTTAGAAATCTTTTGAAAACTGCTTATTTATTCTGTTATTCACCACTTTTTAGTTAAGCTTATTTCTATTTCTATTTGCTTAGCTCATCCATTATATGATATGTATGCTTGTATGGTAGTCTAAGATTTGTTAGTTTAAGTCGTTATTGGAACTGTCACCACTTTAGGGGTGTTTGGCATTGCTTGAATTGCTTAGTTAGTGTAGTTTGTATGAGTTTAGGCTTATTGTAGCTTGTTATAACTTATTCAGTTACCTAGGAAGCATCAAAACTGAGTTGAGTCAATTTGTGTTCAAGTTTTGAAAAGTCAAATTATTCATAAGTTGAAAAGGGACAGATTTCTAATGCTTCTGTAGGGTTTGATTCTAGTTGGAATTAGTTAAAATTTGTTATTTTGTAATCTGTGGTAGCTCAGTTGTTATTTTCAATAAGTAATTTACTAATTAAAACCCATTTGGTCACTTAAATTTAATCATGAACAGGCCTAGTTGAACCATAAGTCCCCTGCACCCAGAAATTGACCCACATTCACAAGCCATTTGTGAATTAATCTGTAAGCCCCAGGACTTGAGCTTAGGCTCTTTGGACAGCCCACCAGCTCCACTTGTTTGTTCCATGCTTACTTTTGGACATTCAGCTTATTCATTAAGCTGATTATGCTCTCAAAAGCAGCCCTCAGACCTGTTTTGGTGTATAAGCTTCTAGACCCTTGTTCATTGCTTGTAACTGTAATCACATTGCTCACTTTATATCACTTTTGGTTTATTAATCTCCTTAGCTAGTGTTATTAGATTTAGTTTGGCTTATGTTAGGATTAGTTGTGGTAAGCTTTAGCTTTATGTTTATCATCTGTAGCTTGTTTTACCCCTTAGTGTAGCTTATACGTAGCTTGAGATAGCTTGTTTAGCTTTCATTTGTGTTTTTACATAACTTCTTATTGGACTGCTACTATTAGTTAAGCCCTGCTACTTGTTCATTTCATTAGAACCCTGATCCATCTGTGCTTATCAGCCAATTTCACAAGGCTACTGTTTGCTATTCAGTAGGCCCCACCATGACTTCTTTGGCTCTTTGGGAAGGCTCTCAGGCCACCTTGTTGGTTCCATGATCCTTCTGGTCATCCAAGCTTGTTTGATAAGCTGTATAAGGCTTGGAAGTGGCCTGCAGGCCTATTTACTGGTCTGTGTTAATAGCAGGACTTGGTTTTGCTTATTAGTTATTTCTAGCTTATTCTAGGTTGCGTATTAGGTTCCTTCAGCTTATTTATGTCCCCCTAGTTTACCTTTTGCTCATTTCCCTTTAGCTCAACTTCCATTAGCTTATTAGAAGCTTTTAGATTGCCTGCTTTGTGCCTGCATACCTGCTTTGACCCATTTTGATTTGATCATTACTTGGTCAAATTTTAACCAATTGCTGAGGTTGTTATTGTTTTGAGTAGCCCCCTAGGTAGTCAATAGGATTTAGGAGTTAGTTTGCTAATCAATGCTTATTTAGTTGCTTATCTTGAGCTTCTTTGTTGACTGATTGGGCCCCTTTTTAACTGTATGCATACCAGCAGACCATCTGAGCTTGTTGATTAAATATTTCTGTTGAGGTTCTTGTTGTTGATTGCTGTTGCTAGGTTGTTTTTTTTAGATTAGTTATGACCATGCTCTTTGGTATTTTCCTTCATTTTGCCATTGTGGCCGTTGTTCCTAAGCTGCTATATCTCATAAAATTCACTTGGGCACCAAAAACTTGAAACTGTTGGTTATTGAAGCTTGCACAAGCTTGGTCTTAGCTTTTCTGTAAAAGTTATTTTAGTAAAGTTGGATATTTTTGTTGTTCTGATTTGTTGCAAAAAGAAAAAATTGAAAAAAAAAATAAATTGCAAAAAAGTGCACAACCAGGGGTCGAACCCTGGTCTCCACACTCACAACACAACAACACATCCAACTGCCCTTGGGACTTCTTTCAGTCTAAGTTCCCTCCCATTTCCTTTTAACCCACATTTTCACTCTTTGCTTATTTAAAGCTTTTTAAGCTGTTCTGCTTATTTACCAGCTTATTTATAAGCTTTTCCCCACTTTTTTATTTTTCTTAGCTTAATGTTATGATAAAGTAATTTTAGAAAAAGTTTCGTAATTTTCATAATTAGTTTAATATTTTTAATAATTAATTTTAGTTTAATTAGTATTTAATTAATAATAAATAATTAAAAAGTCAAAAAAATATTTTTCTTTTTTCTAAAATTTTCTTTTATCGTTAGGATCGTAAAAATATTATTTTCATGTCCGTAGGGTTAGCGTAGCATAAAATTCACGTTTTTATTTGCGCACTCGCGTTTTTATTAAAGTTACTTTTACGTTTTTAAATTAGATTGCGTTTAGGGTTTCCCTAGTTTCCTATTATCATTCCCGTACGATTTTAAGTAGTTTTTAAGTTTTAATTTTCACTCCTTGTTCGAATTCATGTTTTAGTTGCGTTAATTTTACTTTTCGAACGTTATTTGCAACTCGCGTTTTACTTAAATAACTTTTGTGTTTTTAAATTTAGGTTACGTTATTAAAAGTAGTTTGTTAAAACAAGAAAAACCAAAAACATAAATAAAGTGATAGCTTCTATTTAAGCCGTTTGGCTTATTTTTCTGCTTACGTATAAGCAATTTCTGATTTTAAGTTTTTGGATTACGTTTTAAGTTACTTAGGTTTCACGTCATTGTTAATATAGTTTGTTTAATCGTTCTCATTCGTTTTTCCTTAGCGTAATCATTCAAAACCCTTTATATACCTTTTCCTGTCTAAATTCACCCGATCACAATCCGTTTTGAATACAATTCACACCTCGTCGGGACAATACAACCCGGGGAAACCACTATATTCCGCGGAGCATTGGTTTTAGACGTTTGACCTGGTTGACCATCACCTGGTCAGTTTAGGTTGACCGTTTGGACCCAATCAATTTTTGAATTAATGCCATTTTTTAATTTTATAAGTCCTATTTTTAATAATTTTCCAATTTTAAAAATCCGATGACTAATTTTGACATTTTTGAAACTTCAGGGACCAAACACGTAAGTTTCTCAAAGTTTTTGCCTAAGGACAATTTTTGATAAATTTTGATTTCTAAATGCCTTAGGTTAACTTTTCTTTCAAAACAAATGCGTAGGGACTCGTTTTGTAATTTTTGAAACTTGAGGGACTGAAACTACCAATTGTGCAAACTTTGTTTGTTTTTCATTTGTTTTTAAACATTTTGCATCTAAAACATATAAAACACACTTTTGGGATAAATTGTGTATTTTGATGCGTTTTTGGGTGTTTTTGGATGTTTTGGCAGTCCAGATACGATAAAAATGATGAGTGTTTGAGCACTCATCACCACGCCATTCGGAAACTTATAAAAATAAATAAGTTTTATAAAATTAAAAATTAAATACTTTAATTTAAAATTAATTACTTTTATTTAATTAAATACTTTTATAAACTTGAAAAACTATCAAAAAAATAGTTTAATAAAATTTAAAATTAATTACTTTAATTTAAAATTAATTACTTTTATTTAATTAAATACTTTTATAAAATTGAAAAACTTTAAAAAAAATAGTTTTATAAAATTAAAAATTAAATGCTTAATTTAAAATTAATTACTTTTATTTAATTAAATTAACGAGCCAAGATGATATGGTTGTACAAGAGATGTTAAACGAACGAGGCGAGATGCTATGATTGTACATGAGATGTTAAACCAACGAGCCGAGATGCTATGGTTATACACGAGATGTTAAACGAACGAGCCGAGATGCTACGGTTATACATGAGATGTTAAACGAACGAGCCGAGATGATATCGTTATACATGAGATGTTAAACAGATGAGTCGAGATGCTACGGTTATACACGAGATGTTAAACGAACGAGCCGAGATGATATGGTTGTGCATGAGATGTTAAACCAATGAGCCGAGATGCTATGGTTATACACGAGATGTTAAACGAACGACTTGAGATGCTTCGGTTATACATGAGATGTTAAACGAATGAGCCGAGATGATATCGTTATACATGAGATGTTAAACGGATGAGTCGAGATGCTACGGTTATACACGAGATGTTAAACGAACGAGCCGAGATGATATGGTTGTACCTGAGATGTTAAACCAACGAGCCAAGATGCTATGGTTATACACGAGATGTTAAACGAACGAGTTGAGATGCTACGGTTATACATGAGATGTTAAACGAACGAGCCGAGATGATATCGTTATACATGAGATGTTAAACTGATGAGTCGAGATGCTACGGTTATACACGAGATGTTAAACGAATGAGCCGAGATGATATGGTTGTACATGAGATGTTAAACCAATGAACCGAGATGATATGGTTATACATGAGATGTTAAACAGATGAGTCGAGATGCTACGGTGATACACGAGATGTTAAACGAACGAGCCGAGATGATATGGTTGTACATGAGATGTAAAACCAACAAGCCGAGATGCTATGGTTATACACGAGATGTTAAACGAACGAGCCGAGATGCTACGGTTATACATGAGATGTTAAACGAACGAACCGAGATGATATCGTTATACATGAGATGTTAAGCGGATGAGTCGAGATGCTATGGTTATACACGAGATGTTAAACGAACGAGCCGAGATGATATGGTTGTAAATGAGATGTTAAACCAATGAGCCGAGATGCTATGGTTATATACAACATGTTAAACGAACGAGCCGAGATGATATGGTTGTACACGAGATGTTAAACGAACGAGCCGAGATGATATCGTTATGCATGAGATGTTAAACGGATGAGTCGAGATGCTACGGTTATACACGAGATATTAAACGAACGAACAGAGATGCTATGGTTATACACGAGAAGTTAAACGAATGAGCCGAGATGCTATGGTTATACATGAGATGTTAAACGAACGAGCCGAGATGCTACGGTTATACACGAGATGTTAAACGAACGAGCCGAGATAATATGGTTGTACATGAGATGTTAAACCAATGAGCCGAGATGCTATGGTTATACACGAGATGTTAAACGAATGAGTCGAGATGCTACGGTTATACCCGAGATGTTAAACGAACGAGTCAAGATGATATGGTTGTACACGCGATGTTAAATGGATGAGCCGAGATGATATGGTTATACACGAGATGTTAAACGAACGAGTCGAGATTCTATGGTTATACATGAGGTGCTAAACAGATGAGTTGAGATGCTACAGTTATACACGAGATGTTAAACGAACGAGCCGAGATGATATGGTTGTACATGAGATGTTAAACCAACGAGCCGAGATGATGGTTATACATGATATGTTAAACGAACGACTTGAGATGCTTCGGTTATACATGAGATGTTAAACGAACGAGCCGAGATGATATCGTAATACATGAGATGTTAAACGGATGAGTCGAGATGCTACGATTATACACGAGATGTTAAACGAACGAGCCGAGATGATATGGTTGTACATGAGATGTTAAACCAACGAGCCGAGATGATATGGTTATACACGAGATGTTAAACGAACAAGCCGAGATGCTACGGTTATACATGAGATGTTAAACGAACGAGCCGAGATGATATCGTTATACATGAGATGTTAAACGGATGAGTCGAGATGCTACGGTTATACACGAGATGTTAAACGAACGAGCCGAGATGATATGGTTGTACATGAGATGTTAAACCAATGAGCTGAGATGCTATAGTTATACACGAGATGTTAAACGAACGAGCCGAGATGATATGGTTGTACACGAGATGTTAAACGAACGAGCTGAGATGATATCATTATACATGAGATGTTAAACGGATGAGTCGAGATGCTACGGTTATACACGAGATGTTGATGGATCTAAAACACCTTGATCTGTGTTAGAATGATACTTTGAGTTATATCACTAAGTATGCGGAATCTACTTAGTAACACTTAGAAGTTTGATTGTGAATGAAACAGTTGTATATGAATGAGAATAATGTATGTATCAAACTGTTAGCTCCAATATTATTAATAATAATAATACGAGTGATCTTTGTATCACTAGGGTTACAACCTTGAAGCTCTAAGAAAAACGTATATCTAACCTTAACCTAGGACCTCCTTTTATAGCACAAGGAGTCCTATTCTACAATATACGTATAACTCTAATAGAATAAGATATACACAACATCTATTCTATATTTATCTTTACACGTTTCCTAACAGTTATCCTAACAGCAGTGGTAATAATATGTACTAGCAGTGGTAATGAGTTTCCACTGCTAGTGCATTCTTCAGCAGTTGTAATCTTTATACTTAGCCATGGTAACTATTAATATAATTCCCAACAATCCTCCCCTAAACTTATGATTAACATGTAAATCAATAAGTTTCTTCAAGTAGTCAGTAAATCTGAGGATATGGGAATTCTTCCAAACACTTATCTTCTTTTCCTTAACTCCTTATCAGCTCTCACATTTTGATCATAAATTCTCTGTAACAAATCTTCTATGACTTCACTTCTTTCCAAACATCTGAGCCTTACTGACATCATAACAGTTAAAACTCCAGCTCTCAATGGATATTCTTTCTCAGCTAACATAAACACATCAACTCCATCTTGAGTAGAAACATGATGTACATCACTTGAATCATAGAATTTCCACAGCGTATTCATATTGTGAGTGTAGAACCGTAGGGGGGGGGTGAATACAGTTTCTTCGGCCTTTTAGATGTTTAAAAACTTTTGGCCAAAAAGAAAACCAAGTGGTTGTACAAACAATCCAACAACCACTACTACAACCAAAGTATATAAAGCAAGTAAATAACACAACGATATATATTGGTTCGGGATGGGGGGTTTATACCATCCGTACGTCCAGTTGCGAATCCGCGACTCCGATACTATTCACTAGTATAATCCTTTCGGTGGACTACAAACCTTTACAATTCACTCCACCGATATTCACCAATATCAATGCTCACAAAGAAGGAGTTACTCACCAACGGTATTCCGCCCTCGGAAACCACCTAAAAAAATCTCACGATTCGACTTTACCTAAGGATCACAAAGATCTCTACCAAGACTCCCACCCGGAAGTATCAAACCCCAACTAGATCCCCAATGATCTAGGCTTGGTCACCAAGACACAAGACTTCCCTTACAAACAATTGAATGAATAAATGAATGTTTGTTCAACCAAGTCCTAACCTAACCTAGAGACTCGATTGTAATAGAAAGGGTATAAGAAAGAAGACCCTCGACACAATCACAAGAGTGGATTAGGTTCTTGTGATTCTTCCCTTGCAAAGATATGTGTTCATCCAAAGATGTTAGTGTGGAAATTAAGAACACAAGATTAGAGATAGAGAGATTGACAGATTTGAGAGTGTTTAGAGAGAAAGAATAATGGCAAGGGTGAGGAATACAAGAGGCAAGGGTGGTATTTATAGGCCAAGAACCCAAACTTGGGAAATTTTACCGAGGCCGGCGCGTCACCCGCGCGGGCAGCGCGCCAGGAGTCTGTAAAAGTTTCCCCAAGTGTTGGGTGATTGGATCTTATAAATACCTATCCTTGCTAAACCCCCAATTGTACTTCAAACTAAACCTTAACATTAATCATTCTAAGGTTTACCAACTCAAATAGCCAATTTGGAAAATCATTTGTGAAGTGTTTAAAGAGAAACCAAATTACCAAGGGTTTAAAGTGTAGATAGGGTAATTTGGAAGGGGTAGAAGTGTATCTCCTCACATGGCATAGAAAAGAGAGAAAAAATATGCCAAGGAATATTCCAATGCTTGGGGGGGAAGAATGTGATGGAGGGTTGAGATGAAATGGTTTGAATTGGATGGCTAGGATCAAAGGGAGCCTCCCTTGATTTTCAAACAATTTGGCATGTGGAGAAATATGGATGAATGAGATGATCTCATTAGAGATGGATGGCTAAGATCACACTTGCCTAGGTTAGGGTTAAGAAAGGATATTCCAAGGAATATGCTTTGATTGGGGGGAAAGGAGAAATGAAGGGTTGAGATGGTTTCATTTGAATTGGATGGATGAGATCAAAGGGAGCCTCTTTTGCTTGGGGGGAAAGGTTAGATCAATGGTTAGGATTGTTTTGGTTTGAATTCAATGGCTATGATCAATCACATGTGGTGGTATAGGGAAGAGGGATTAGATGAATGGTTGAGATGTGTTTGATTTGAATTCAATGGTTGAGATCAAGCCCATGTGGTGATATAGAGATAAGGGGTTGGATGGATGGCTGTGATGTGTTGTAATTTGAAATCAATGGCTAGGATGAGAGGAGCCATATTAGGGTTTCAACCAATTCCCCATGTGTTGAAAATAAAGGGTTAGGATGTGTTGTAAGGGATTGGATGGTTAGGATGTAGTGTGTAAAGGAATATGTAAGGGTGTAAGAGATTGTGTAAGAGAATATTTGATTTGGATATGATTGGATATGATTGGTTTTGTCTTATGCATAAATGAGATTAAGAGAGGATTAAGACATAATCTAATTGTCATTAAGAAGAAAAGGTTTATACAATTAAGATTATAAGTTGAGAAAATCATATGTTACTTATAAGTTCAAGTAACACAATGTCGAGAATCCATAGTTTCATATCTCGTGACTTTCCAAGACTCGACGTTCTCAACTAATACCTTGGTTCAAACAAGTTAAGTGCTTTGCCTTGATGTAAAGCATAACCCAAGTGGGAACGGATGCATTTACGCAAAGTGACCTTTGACTTAGTTTGACCAATAAGGGAGTAAACCCGTTACGTAATTAGAGAATACGTAAGCTCGGGATATGAGCATATGGATGCTTCAACACGATGTTACGTGAAATATACAAGCTCCCTAAGTTTAGAAAAGGCTTGGCTAGAGGCGGTAGTTAGAAAACATGAGTTGGTGTTTTCCCGTAAATGGGTGCTTTAAAAGTAGGATCTCTCAAGTCTCAAAACTCGTTTCGAGTGTTCTCAATTAAGCACATAACATATTCATACCTGTATTGAAAGATCCACATTTGTCGGGTAAGGGGAAAGCCGAATTTCAAAATTCGCCCGGAACCATACAGACTCCTGGCGCGTCACCCTCGAGTTGACGCGCGGGCAGCGCGCCAGGAGCAGACATTGGCTCCGGCGATTTTGAGCTAACGTTTGTTATTTTATGTGTTTCGATGGTTTATTTGTCATCATTAAAACATAAAGAGATCTTGATCATGTTGCCTCAACAATCTCCCCCTTTTTGATGATGACAAACAAAAACCGAAAGCAAATAAAATTACCAAACTTAGCGAACACAAAGCGCGCCTTTGGTGTAGCTTGCATCTTGACCTTTGCCTTGTAATTTGGTGAAGCCTTTAGCATTAGTTGAATGGTCTTTACGCTTCTTGCTTTCTTTCTCCCCCTTTTGTCGAATAAAAAAGGCGGGACTTCCATTTGAAATGGGAAAGTAGCTTGTTTCCGTGCTCCCCCTTGAACATAGCTCCCCCTAGATCGTTGCTCCCCCTTGTTTCAAGGCAGGGATCCATGGGTCAAGAGCCTCACCTTTGCGGTGGCCTAGCTACACATAGAAATCACAAGATGCAACCAACAAGGAAATATTCACATGTGAAAGTTCCAAAATGGGTTAGATTACCATTTGGATACTTGCAACATGGGTTAGTTCACATTATAACAATAGGTATATTTGTGTCCAAGATGACTCCATAATCCAAGTGTTGAGCACTATATAAAAATAGGGATGAACTAAAGATGATTTTCACATATAACACATAATACATTTTATATCACATAGAAGAGCATAAAGCATATAACAAAGACAATTCCTAATACAAGCTAGAGACACATTCTACAATCACCTTATTCAAACACAATATTATATGGTGACTAACTATATTACACATAACCTACAACAAAAGTTTCCCAAGTGGCCTTATTTCTTGCGCTTTTGAGCCGCAAATTTTGCAAGACCTTTCACAACATTTGTTAACATCATGAAATTGTTCTTGTAGGCAAGATGCAACTCCCTCATCTCCTCTTGAAGATCCTTAACATCATTCTCAATCTTGATTGTTTTCTCACAACATTTACACCTACGTGCATGGTCATGAGATGAAGCATCAAGTTTGGGAGGGAAAGGGTACCCCGTTTTGTACCATATGGGATCACTCCACAAACATTTCATCACATAATTCCTAAGTATTTGATTATCCATACATGATGGATTTTCCCATTCATCATTAGGTTCTTCATCAATCACAATGGACTTACCCTTGTAGTCATTGCTTGAAGCATAACTCATTTTAGAGAGGATAATTTTCAAGGTGATTTAAGTTTTGAAAGAAGAACAAGAAGTATGTAAAGATGCAAGAAATAATGTGATTTATATAGGATGGAAAAAGGGTGGTAGGTATGAGTAAAGAGACTAGTCATGCATGATCATGATGAGTTCAACTACAAAGATGCTTGAGGAGATGGCTAAGACATCTAAATCATGTACCAATAATTCATTAAGCATGTGATGGTGTAAGGAATTAAAGAGGATGATAGTACACATAATTTTATCATGCATGCATTTAATCATATGCATGAAACTATAATCAATTAATTGTTGTAAGATAGTATTATTCAATTTTAATTTAAGCATGCAACATGTAGTTTATCACATAAGGAGAACAAGATGAATTTGATACAACATTTTGAACACAAGTGTGAGTTGTGAAGAAACGTCATATTTAAGGCAAAATTTTCAAGATGAATCAAGATAGTTTTGTGTCAAGTTATCTTGTTCAAGCACATAGTATAGACATGTAGATTCTTGGATACTTATCAATCATAGTTTGAATAATGAATTGATGCATATCTTTCCTCTTGGAAGACATTTGTTAGATCTTCCATCCATGCCTCCACATAAATCTTAATCGCATAACCTCTAATAGCACATAAAGATTGTTCTCCTAAGATACATGTTTTAGCATCAAAACCTATCCCAAAACAATTTGGACTTTTGAAAAATGTCATGCCAAAAACTTAGACTTATTTGTTTTGTGACCTAAGTGTCCTTTTATTCAAGTCACCAATGACTTGTTGTATAGGATGACCCCTCGCTTCTCTCAATTCCTTATGATTGCCTTCATCCGAAACATCAACTTGTAACGTTGGCGACCTTTCTTGATCTTGAACTAAAGGTTCGTTGATCACATCATCTTCTACCGAAGGAGGTGATTTAGGCTCGGGCATGCTCTCATCAAAGGTTACATTGAGAGATTCCTCAATCCTCATTGTTTCCTTGTTAAGCACTATGTATGCTTTACTAGTTTGAGAGTATCCTAGGAACATACCTTCATACGACTTTGGGTCGAATTTGGTGAGATATTCTTTGGTGTTAAGTATAAATACTTTGCAACCAAATACTCTAAAATACTCTAGGGATGGTTTTCTATTCCTAAGTATTTCATAAGGTGTTTTATTAATTATCTTTCTTATGTAGACTCTATTAAAAATGTAACAAGCGGTATCTAGGGCATGACACCAAAACTTTTGTGGAATGGATTGCTCGTCAAGCATTGCACGACTCATCTTTCTTAACTTACGATGTGTTCTTTCAACAATCTCATGCGATTTAGAAGTGAACGGGCCCGATAAGTTATAAGATATTCCATGTTGTTCACAAAAGGTTCCAAATTGCATTTTATCAAATTCGCTACTATGATTTGTTTTAATTGAAACAATTGAACAATCAAGTAGGTTTTCAAGTTTCTTTCTCAAAATGTTGAATTTATTTAAAACTCCGTCCTTGTTTTCAAAGAATAATATCCAAGTGTAATTTGAATAATCATCTATGATCATTAAAGTGTAGAAGTTACCTCCATAACTTTGGATCGGAGATGCACCATACAAATCCAAATGAATTAATTCTAAAACTTTACTAGTTGTCACTTCCTTTATATTCCTATTATTGGTTTGTCCTTGACTCCCTAGACATGTATCACAATAATGTCTTTCAAAGCTCAACTTTGGTAAATTCCGTACTAGTTCGTTAGAAGCTAGGTTTTGGACTAGCCTCATATTGGCGTGACCTAATCTCCTATGCCAAAGCGTTGAGTTGTCCACCATGGACGTAAGACATATGTGTTGCTTAGAGTTATCACCTAACTTGCATGTATATAAATTATTTCTCCTATGACCTTTAGCTAACACAACACCATTTTTACTAATGGTGCAATCTACCTTAGTAAATTTGACCTCACAATCATCATCACATAATTGACTCACACTAATCAAATTGAAACTTAGACCCCTAACATGCTCAACATTGGAGATTTCTATGGAGTCATGAAGGACATTACCTTTGCCGACAATTTTGCCGTTAAGTTTGCTTCCAAAAATGAGTTGACTGCCATTATACGCCATGTATGATGTGAACAATCTTCTATTCCCGGTCATGTGTTTAGTGCAACCACTATCCACTACCCACTCATCCGGTTGTAGATCACTTTTGAGGCAAACCTACAACAAAAGTACAACTCATGCCTTTGGTACCCATTGTTTCTTGGGTCCATTTTGGTTAGCATTTAAAGTGCCAAAGTTAAACATTCTTGGGTCTTGAAGCAAGACACATAATTTCTCAATACCAAATTTAGAGAAGGCGGACCAAGGATTGTTTTGATAGTCATTTTGAGTTTGATAACTTGGTCTATAGTTGTGATATGTTTGAGGTTTAAAGTAGTTTTGGTTTGAATAGGAGTTGTCTCTACTTTGGTAATTGTTGTATTGGTATTGAGAAGACCTTTGACCATAATTATAGAAATTTCTTCTTTGGTTATTATGAAAGGATGGTCTTTGGTTGTATGAGGTAGAAGATCTTACATTTGATGTAGGCAAAAATGGTCTATTATTTACTCGAGGTTGTGAGTATCCAAGTCCATTGCGAGAGCTTGAGTTAGAAAATTGTTTTGGATTTTCTTTTCTTGTAATGGGAGCTTGATTACCTCGAGTACTTGTAAGAGGAGCTTGAGGAGTAATTGGTTTAATGTTATCGCTTAATGGAGGTCCAATTTTCCTCAGAGGCCTGGCGCGATGATGGCGCGTTGACGCGTCAGCCGGCGCGTCAGCCTTGGGGATTTTTGGAGCCTCGTTTTCTTTAGCCTTTACAAATGTTATTGGTTTTGTTAGGCTTATAGGAGTGGTTGTAGCTTGTTTAAAAAATCCAAGACCTCCCTTGTCTTGAGACACCTTTTGCCGACTTATTAATTCATCTAAATCATTTGTGCTCTTTTTATATTTTGAAAAGCTTAATGACTCCTTTTGAAGTTCCAACACTTTTCCATTCAAAGAGTTAACCTCAAGTGTGAGTGCTTCACACCTTTTACAAGGTTCAATCATTCCTTTGCAATGTTCTAGTGTTTTTACTCTACTTTCAAGTTCACAAACCCTTTCTTTAGATTTAACATTTTCCAATTCAAGAAGACGTTTTTCTTTGAGAGCTTTATCAAGGGTTTTTCTAAAATCATCATTAAACTTAACTAGTTCCTCATTCTCCTTTTGCAAATTGATAATATCTAAGTTATTAGAAGAAGAAGGGTTTAGAGGTACCTCAAATTTTTCTTGAGCCATAAGACACGTAGCATCATTGGTTGGTTGGTCTTCATCTTCACTATCACTCCATGCTCCTCCAACGAATGCCTTGTTCACTCTTGGCTTAGGACATTCATTGATGAAATGACCCTTTTCTCCGCAATTGTAACAACCTTGTGTTCGTCTTGAGCTTTCACAGACCTTGTTGTCACCTCTTCGGTTTCCCCCAAAGTTCTTCCTTCCACCATTATCTCGGTTTCCAAACCGGTTTCTCCTACCAAAGTTACCACCTTTCCTAAAGAACCTCCGAAAGTTCTTGGCCATGAGATTATACTCTTCGTCATCCATATCATCATCTTCATTTCTATCCTCTTGACCATCACTATCATCACTAGCTTGAGTACTAGTGACTTTAGCTTTAAGAGCCAAAGACTTAACCTTCTCCTTCTTGTCTTTGGTACTCGCCTTGTCGTTCTCAAGAATCATCTCATAGATTTTGAGATTTCCAATGAGCTCGTCAAGAGGTAGTTCCGCCAAATTCTTGGCTTCTTCTATGGCCGTCACCTTTGGCCTCTACTTCACCTGAAGTGCTCGAAGAAATTTTCTCACATGGTTCTTGTTATAGAAACTAGGATCAAGAGCCGTGAGGCTGGTGATAATAGCGTTGAACCTTGTGTAACCATTATCAATGGTTTCTTCATCTGTGATCGAGAACTTCTCATATTGTTGTATGAGTAGATCGATCTTGCAATCCTTTACTTGAGAGTTGCCTTGATGAGTGATGATGAGAGAGTGCCAAATTTCCTTGGCGGTCTTGAAAACATGAACCCTCTCGAATTCCCTTCGAGGTAGAGCATTATACATCAACATCTTGGCTTCATCATTCTTACCAAGCTTTCTTCTTTCTTCATCATTAAGATCCATATGTGGCTTTTTCACCAACAACTTTGTTTCCGAGTCTTCCACCATAAACTTAAAGTTTCCATTTTGAATGATTTCCCACAAATCACGATCTTTGGACCTAACATAGGTCTCGAATCGGGTTTTCCAAAAGCAAAACCCATCGGTTTCTAGCAAAGGTGGTCTTTGCATAGAGCACCCCTCAACATAGTTCTCTTGAGCCATGAATCTATGTGAGAAACTTATTTTAGACTCTACATAATACCTTTTATCTAATCTTCTAAAATAAGTTAACTAAATCGTTTATGAGCTCAAGGCTGTTAAGCCTTTGATATAGGATTTTTGCTATGAAAAGCATGATGATAATATTGGCGGAATATTCTGATGAAAGAAACAATACTATCACAACAAGGTTTTGCCAACTTTTCACCGTTTGTTATTCCATTAGCCCCAATACTACTTGATCATTAGTAGTACGTGTTATCTACACTATAACAAGGAATCAAAGATCCTTGAGGCTAAACAAACCTAACAACATTAGACCCCACGTCTAATGTTCATCATACCCCTCGTATGATGTTCCCACACACACTCGTTTTGGTGCTTTACATTTTAACACACTTGGTGTTGTTGTAATATGTAAGTACAAAGCACCATGGAGGTGATGTTCACTTTGTTTCACTGTGAAGCATGCACTCACCACCACATTTATCTAAAGGGGTGTGATCTCTTTTTTATAGAATAAAGGAGATCATTACAAAATTGATAAGCTTTAGTCATCCACTTGCTTCATGATGTGTCAAGTCAATAAGATACAACTTGTATCTTGAGTGTTCAACTTGATGACTTCATAAAATATCTAGATATTATATTTTGTATAATCATGACTCATACAAAATAAATATCTTCTTCGATCTTATCCTTGTAGCAGCAGTGTGACTTATTGATCCAGCAGCAGTGTCATTCAGCAGAATCCATCAGTGGAAAACGTTCTTCAGCAGAATCCATCAGTGGAAACATTTTGCTCTTCAGCAGAATCCATCAGCAGAATCTTGTTCTGCTTCAGCAGTATCTTTTGCACTAACAGGCTCTTTTTCTGCACTAGCAGGCTCATCAGCAGGAATGCACTTAG
The DNA here is from genome assembly GCA_030686995.1 of Artemisia argyi. Lineage (NCBI taxonomy): Eukaryota > Viridiplantae > Streptophyta > Magnoliopsida > Asterales > Asteraceae > Artemisia > Artemisia argyi. The sequence continues at coordinate 54,680,293 of CM060695.1, forward strand.
CGTATTTTGCTTATCATTTCAGTATTCTTCATGTTTCATTCTTCTTGTTTCAGATCATCAAATCTATGGAATATTTAATTCCTAACAATCTATACTCTACTTTACCAAAAATCTTAGTTAGGATTTTAGATTTTTTGGAAAAGAAGTTTTTGACTTAAAACGACTTCTCGGGAAGGCTTTAATGCTCAAAAACTTGAGTATACCTCTCTGATACCAATTGTAGAACCGTAGAGGGGGGTGAATACGGTTTCTTAGGCCTTTTAGATGTTTAAAAACTTTAGGCCAAAAAGAAAACCAAGTGGTTGTACAAACAATCCAACAACCACTACTACAACCAAAGTATATAAAGCAAGTAAAGAACACAATGATATATACTGGTTCGGGATGGGGGGTTTATACCATCCGTACGTCCAGTTGCGAATCCGCGACTCCGATACTATTCACTAGTATAATCCTTTCGGTGGACTACAAACCGTTACAATTCACTCCACCGATATTCACCAATATCGATGCTCACAAAGAAGGAGTTACTCACCAACGGTATTCTGCCCTCGGAAACCACCCAAAAGAATCTCACGATTCGACTTTACCTAAGGATCACAAAGATCTCTATCAAGACTTCCACCCAAAAGTATCAAACCCTAAATAGATCCCCAATGATCTAGGCTTGGTCACCAAGACACAAGACTTCCCTTACAAACAATTGAATGAATAAATGAATGTTTGTTCATCCAAGTCCTAACCTAACCTAAAGACTCGATTGTAATAGAAAGGGTATAAGAAAGAAGACCCTCGACACAATCACAAGAGTGGATTAGGTTCTTGTGATTCTTCCCTTGCAAAGATATGTGTTCTTCCAAAGATGTTAGTGTGGAAATTAAGAACACAAGATTAGAGATAGAGAGATTGAGAGATTTGAGAGTGTTTAGAGAGAAAGAATCTAGAGAGAAAGAATAATGGCAAGGGGTGAGGAATACAAGAGGCAAGGGTGGTATTTATAGGCCAAGAGCCCAAACTTGGAAAATTTTACCGAGGCCGGCGCGTCACCCGCGCGTCAACGCGCGGGCAGCGCGCCAGGCGTCTGTAAAACTTTCCCAAGTGTTGGGTGATTGGATCTTCTAAATACCTATCCTTGCTAAATCCCCAATTGTACTTCACACTAAACCTTAACATTAATCATTCTAAGGTTTACCAACTCAAATAGCCAATTTGGAAAATCATTTGTGAAGTGTTTAAAGAGAAACCAAATTACCAAGGGTTTAAAGTGTAGATAGGGTAATTTGGAAGGGGTAGAAGTGTATCTCCTCACATGGCATAGAAAAGAGAGAAAGAATATGCCAAGGAATATTCCAATACTTGGGGGGGGGGGGAAGAATGTGATGGAGGGTTGAGATGAAATGGTTTGAATTGGATGGCTAGGATCAAAGGGAGCCTCCCTTGATTTTCAAACAATTTGGAATGTGGAGAAATATGGATGGATGAGATGATCTCATTAGAGATGGATGGCTAAGATCACACTTGCCTAGGTTAGGGTAAAGAAAGGATATTCCAAGGAATATGCTTTGATTGGGGGGAAAGGAGAAATGAAGGGTTGAGATGGTTTCATTTGAATTGGATGGATGAGATCAAAGGGAGCCTCTTTTGCTTGGGGGGAAAGGTTAGATCAATGGTTAGGATTGTTTTGGTTTGAATTCAATGGCTATGATCAATCACATGTGGTGGTATAGGGAAGAGGGATTAGATGGATGGCTGAGATGTGTTTGATTTGAATTCAATGGTTGAGATCAAGCCCATGTGGTGATATAGAGATGAGGGGTTGGATGGATGGTTGTGATGTGTTGTAATTTGAAATCAATGGCTAGGATGAGAGGAGCCATATTAGGGTTTCAACCAATTCCCCATGTGTTGAAAATAAAGGGTTAGGATGTGTTGTAAGGGATTGGATGGTTAGGATGTAGTGTGTAAGGGAATATGTAAGGGTGTAAGAGATTGTGTAAGAGAATATTTGATTTGGATATGATTGGATATGATTGGTTTTGTCTTATGCATAAATGAGATTAAGAGAGGATTAAGACATAATCTAATTGTCATTAAGAAGAAAAGGTTTAGACAATTAAGATTATAAGTTGAGAAAATCATAGGTTACTTATAAGTTCAAGTAACACAATGTCGAGAATCTATAGTTTCATATCTCGTGACTTTCCACAACTCGATGTTCTCAACTAATAACTTGGTTCAAACAAGTTAAGTGCTTTGCCTTGATGTAAAGCATAACCCAAGTGGGAAAGGATGCATTTACGCAAAGTGACCTTTGACTTAGTTTGACCAATAAGGGAGTAAACGCGTTACGTAATTAGAGAAGACGTAAGCACGGGATATGAGCATATGGATGCTTCAACACGATGTTACGTGAAATATACAAGCTCCCTAAGTTTAGAAAAGCCTTGGCTAGAGGCGGTAGTTAGAAAACATGAGTTGGCGTTTTCCCGTAAATGGGTGCTTTAAAAGTAGGATCTCTCAAGTCTCAAAACTCGTTTCGAGTGTTCTCAATTAAGCACATAACATATTCATACCTGTATTGAAAGATCCACATTTGTCGGGTAAGGGGAAAGCCGACTTTCAAAATTCATCCGGAACCATACAGACTCCTGGCGCGTCACCCGCGCGGGCAACGCGCCAGGAGCAGACATTGGCTCTGGCGATTTTGAGCTAACGTTTGTTATTTTATGTGTTTCGATGGTTTATTTGTCATCATTAAAACATAAAGAGATCTTGATCATGTTGCCTCAACAGTGAGCTTCAAATCTCCAATACCTGTCACTTGGGTCAAGTTCATATAATCTTCTAAAGTGAACCCACAACTCTTGAGCTTTGACATCAACAAGTTCATCTTTCTTGGACTGATCTTGAATAATCCTCCACAAAGTATCCAAATCTTCTCTATCACAATATCTAACAATATCTTCAAAGTCTCTACAAATACTTGTGACATTTCCAGTTCTGATAATCTTCCACGCTACACCAAAGTCATCAGAATAGATTTCCCAACCAACTACTGGATATCTTGTTTGTCGAGGTTCTATATTAAGCACATCAGTTTCAATATACACCATATTAGTAACTTGTTCTTCAGTCAGCTTGCTACCACCTTCTTTTGCTTGAGATGACTCCTGAGACTTCAATTTCTTAGCATCTTTTGATTCAAGACTCACTCCTGACCTTTTTCACTTCATAAATTTAGGTTCTTTATCCATAGGGATTAAATGACTATCCTGTCTTTTAACCCTGTAGTAAATACCTTCAATCTGATCATGTGTCATTCCTTTAAATTGTGCCATCTTCATATTTCCAACATGACAACAATAGGTCTTTATCTCAGCAATAATTTGTGTCTTTGTAGGTTGTCTTGGTTTCTTTTGACCCTTTCTAACTGTGCCAATGATATCATCAAGAGCCTGTTGATTCTTCATCTGAATGAAGTCCTTTAATTGTGCAGACCTTTGATCTTTATTAAAAGTTGTATTTGCAATGAGTTCAATTGCCTTCTTTCTAATCACTGGATCATTATCAATCATGAACTCAATTTCTTCTTCTGTAGGCACATAAGTGAACATTGGAGGTTTCTCATGTAATATTGTTGGTGGAATAACAGAAAGTGGTTCTTCCATCACTGTTTCCAATTTGTCCAACCTCTTAGCTTCCATAAAACTTGCAATTTCATCCTCCTCTTGCTTTTTCTTCTTCTCAATTTTAGCTTCTGCCAATTCCTTTGCCAATTCTGCATCATGATCTATCTGAGCTTGTTCTTTCTTTGAAATCTTCTTTGATTGCTCAGATGATTCATCAACAACTTGAACTTTTCCTTTTTCTACTCTTTTTCTTTGAAATTCTGCATCAGCAACATCCATTACACCTGTAACTATTTCCACTGTGACTTTATGAGTTTCCACTGCTTCAGCAAAAATTTCTTTAGAAACCACAGCTGCATCTTCCTTGGCAAAATCTTGTTCAAAATTTAATTTCCTCCCCTTAAACTCCGCTTCAGTTCTAATCCTCCCCTGTTTGGGAGAATTCTCCAAATCTTCACTAAAGTAGACATAGTCATCATCATTATGAGGTGGAGTGGAAGAGCTGTGCTTCTTGAGACTGTCAACTGCATCCTGTAATCTTTTAATCTCTGCCTTCATTTGGTTAAGCTCTGTGGCATATTGTTGTTTAGTCATTGCCAGATCTTTCTCCAAACCTTGAACCTGTTTGACTAACTGGGTACATAATTCCATCAATTCATTTGGTTGCACACTGCCCTCAACACTTCCAAATGTGTGACCTGCTGGGAGAGGTGAATCATAGGGCATTGATTCAGGCTCTTCTCTAGTTGGACTAGGAGGAAGCCTTGAACCACCACTGCTTGTTCCTAAACCAAAAGGTTCAGCAACATGCAATGTTGAGATGAGAGGAGTTGGCTGTTTTGGCCTCATCTCATATGTGTGAGTTACTGCAGGGGTATGATGAATTTGTGGAACTACAATAGTGGGTGTGTGATGGGATACAACTGGGATGGTTGCATCTTCACCATGTACCTGTGAAATCTTTGAAAGCATTTCAGGAAAAAGTGGTTTAACCTCCCCATTCCAAAGTTCTGAAGCCTTACACATATTTTGAAAAACTTTTGGCTTAAGACAGGGGGTTTCAGAAACTCTTTTGTGGGGTTGCAGTTGAAATTCATTTAACACTGCTTGCACAAACCTTGGATACATCAAAAATTTATATGAACTCTTTACATTGCCTTTCATATTATTGAAAATAAACTTTGAAAAATTGAAAGTCCTATCAGTAGCCAAGCAAACCAAAGGGTAAGCCATGGTTGATGCAAATTGCTCATAAGATGTTTTCTTAGGACTTAGGCAATGTATATGTATTAAAAATCTCCAATGGGGACAAAAACATCCTTTTCTGAAAGTAACTTTTTGATAAGATGTATCATACCCCATGGAAGCAATATTTTTGAAAATATCTGAATTGGGTAATGTGATGATACCATTGAGATCATCCAATTGGAGAACTCTCCTCAAGGATGACTCAGTAACATCAATAGTTACCCCATCCACTGTGGCTCTAAGAGCTTCCACAGTTTCGTGTGTGTCTCCCTGTTCAATAGTTATGGACTCCACAGTGTTTCAGAACTGTTTGATATGAGAAACAAAGATTGTGGGATTAACAGTTAAAGCATACCTTATATGGGTTGTATTGAGAAAATCCACAATCTGATGAAAAACAGGGCCACTCTTTTCATTTGACTTTTGTAAATAGGCCACTTGGTTGTGCTCCTCAACAAAGTTTAGAATCGCCATGATTTTTGTGAAAGAAAGATAAAAGTGTTAGTAATCGATAATGAGAATCAAGCCGTATGATGAATAATTTATACTAATAGGGTTTTGAGAAGTATGCGTAATGTGAATTATCTTAAGAAAGAATTTATCTTTGGAAAAAGAATAAACTAAAATTGGTAAGTGGATAATTCACAAAAAGTTAACCCTATTAATAAGGAAACACGGTTATTTTACAACGGCTAGTTAAAAAATAAGATTACTGACACAACAGTTGTAACGGCTAGTTCACTAGTGGAAAAATTACACTTGCACTGGTAACTTGTGAACTAGCAGTGGTAAAATTTTCACAAAACATCAAAGAGCAGTGGTAAGTAAAACATGAAAATTAGCTGCTCTTATCATAGTTTTTAGCAAACTATCAGCTATAAACGGATTTGATATGTCTTTACCATGAGCCGTTTGCTATGGACTAGCCAACTCTTCATCACATGGAATATGGTGAGTTGATAACCATATAGTTTTTGGTAAACTATCAACCATAAACGGATTTGAGAAGTCTTTACCAGGAGCCGTTTGCTCTGGACTAGTTGATTCTTGTGTTGATTAGACATGGTGAATCAATAACCATTTGTTGTGTGTCTGAGATACACACATTATAACTCCAATGTCTCAAACAATATGGGTTTGTATTCTGCATAAGTAAGAAGCACCTAGCATAACTAATATAATTTAACCCAAAGTAACTTTTTAACCAAGTTACTATTCATAAAAATATCTCTCCAAAGTCAACCCGATAATATCCAAATTTACTCCTCCAACCTACCAAAACAGATAAGAGTAAATAACCTTCATTATTTATCCTTCTACCTTGACTTTGCTTATAAAAGGGGGCTCAAAAACACTTTAGTTTTCATCAAAACTAATCTCCAATATCAAAAACCCTACAAAACATCATGAGCTGGTTCCCATTGATATACATATCATCAGATGATTCTTCTGATGAGGAAATCAGTTATTGCTCTGACTCAGAGGAACTTTCAGCATGATGGAGTGATTATTTTCCACCAAGTGTTGCAACAGCTACATCCTCCAACATGAAGCCTAACAAGAAGATATCAGCTGCTCCTGCTCCATCTCTGAAATTTTATTCAAGCTCTTCCTCTGATGATGATGATCCAACCTACACCTTGTCCAAGGAACTTCCAAGAGCCCTCACTACAGCTTTGGAGTCAGCCATAGTCAACATGAAGTGGCCTGCTGATGAGAAGCCTGCACAATTGCCAAAGCCTCCCAAGCAAGTTCTGGGCCTTGCTTGTCCAAGAAAGCAACTTTCTTTTGATGACAGGAGAAAGCAAGCTTCTAAGGGCAAGCATGATTATAAGGGAAAAGGGAAGAAACCCATGGAGTAGTTGGTCTGAAGGTTTAGGTGTTTGGTTGTTTATCTTTATGTTTTGTGATGTTATGTTTGTGTCTGAACTCTCTGAATGGATGTACTTGGTTTCCTCATGAATGAATGAATAAAAGTACTTTTAGCTTTTGTTACTGAGAGAGCAAGTCTTTCCACTGTTGTAACATGGTTTCCACTGTTCTTTAATTTCTCTGCATACAATTTAGTAGAAAATCATACAAACATATAAAAACAATATTAGTACCTAAAAACTATCCTGCAACACTGAAAATTTTTAGACATCAAAGATTTATGGATTTAGCATACCAATACGTGTTACCAAGTATTGAAACCTACCCACATCAAGCCCTTTTGTTAATAAATCAGCATAGTTGTCATCAGTATGAATTTTGACAACATTAATAAGCTTTTTCTCAAAACAATCTCTGATAAAATGATGTCTAATTTCAATATGTTTAGTTTTAGTGTGTTGCACAGGATTTTTAATAATGCATATGGTACTACTATTGTCTATATAGATAATGGTGTTCATGAAATTGTACCCATAATCCAACAATTGATTCTGAAGCCATAAGATCTGAGCACAACAGCTAGCAGCATCAACATATTCTGCTTCAGTGGTTGAAGTAGCCACCATTGTTTGTTTCTTGCACTGCCATGACACCAATCTATATCCAAGAAATTGGCATCCCCCTGTAGTTGACCTTCTATCCAAACTTGCACCAGCATAGTCACTATCTGAGTAAGTGATCAATTCCATAGGGGATTCTCTTGGATACCACAATCCTAGATTAGGATATGTCTTCAAATACCTGAAAATCTTCTCTACTGCTGTCATATGTGATGTTTTTGGAGTAACTTGAAATCTTGCACAAGCACATACAACAAACATAATGTCTGGTCTTGATGAAGTAAGATACATCAGAGAACCAATCATAGATCTGTAGGTGTGCACATCAACATCAACTCCACTAGCATTCTTCAACAATAGATGAGTAGTCTTATCAGCAGGGGTATTTGAAGGTTTTGCATCAGTAAATTTGAACTTCCTTATAATCTCAGTCACATATTTGTCTTGACTGATAAAGATGCCCTCTTTACTCTGTTGAACTTGCAGCCCCAAAAAGAATGTAAGTTCTCCCATAGAACTCATTTGAAATTCATCTTTCATCAGCTTTTCAAATTCTTTGCACATCTCTTGTCTAGTAGATCCAAAGATGATATCATCAACATATACTTGAACAAGTAGAATATCACCCTTGTCTTTCTTGATGTAAGCCATAAAGAGCCTTAACAACTTTATACACTTTATTAGGGTGTTGAGGATCTTCAAAGCCTGGAGGTTGAGAAACATAAAACTCCTCATCAATCTTTCCATATAGGAAGGCACTCTTAACATCCATTTGATAGACAGTAAAACCCATAAAGGATGTATAGGCTAGAAACAATCTAATAGCCTCAATCCTTGCAACAGGAGCAAAAACTTCTTCATAGTCAATACCCTCCTCTTGAGTGTATCCTTGAGCAACCAATCTAGCTTTGTTCCTGATAACAATTCCTCTTTCATCTTTCTTATTCCTGAAAACCCACTTAGTACCAATCACCTTCATACCATCAGGCAAATCACAAAGAACCTAAACCTTTTGAAGTTGAACTGCAACAACTCCTCTTGCATTGATTCAACCCAGCTAGATTCTTCTAAAGCCTTATAAACATTTTTCGGCTCCACTTGTGATAGAAAACAGAAAAACAAACATTCATTCTTGTTCTTATGCTTCTTGGACTCACAAACTTCACTAATGAACCCATAAACATCATCTTTCTTTGTCTGCCTTCTAGTTTTCACACCTGATTGTAGCTCACCAATAACATTTTCAAGTGGATGCACTTTGTGAATTGAAGTTTGTGATGTGCTAGGAATATCATATGTTGTTGGCATGTTTGAGATCTCAACATCATCACTGGGTGATTCCTGAGATGAACTTCCCACATTTGGACCATCAGTGGAAACTTCTGTTGTAGCAGTGGGAATTGAGTTACCACTGCTAGTAGGAATTTCTTTATTCAAAACATCAAAATTCACAACATCTGCATCACTTTCCTTTTTAGAATTCTTTGAAGGTTGTGAGTCTTCACCATTGTCAACAAAGTACCAAAGTGGCATAACAATTTGATCTTTATCATCTTTGCAAGATTCATCTTCATCAATGAATTCTTCTGATTCTTCAAGATTTTTGTCTCCAGAACTTGAAGTAATAGGTACATAATTCATTGTATTTGATAATGTCTTAAGATCAAATAGCCATTCTGGTCCTGAACCTGCTATGTTAGTTTTATTTTCAAGAAACTCAACATGCAAATTCTCTTCAATCTTCTTTGTTCTTAAGTTATAGACTCTAAAAGCCTTGCTAACCATAGAATATCCAACAAAGAAGCCTTCATCAGACTTTTCTTCAAATTTACCCAGATGATCAATGGTATTGAGAATTGTAACATGACATCCAAATGGCCTCATAAATTCCAAAGTTGGGGGTCTTCCTCTGAATAGCTCATAAGGTGTCTTGTTCTTTGTTTTAACCACTAAAACCCTGTTCTGAATGTAACAAGCAGTGTTAACTGCTTCAGCCCAAAAAGTCACTGGTAGCTTTGAATCAGCTATCATGGTTCTAGCAGCCTCAATTAGTGTTCTGTTCCTTCTTTCAGCAACTCCATTTTGTTGAGGAGTTCTTGCAACACTAAATTCTCTCTTAATACCTTTGTCTCTGCAAAAATCATCCATAACTTTGTTCTTGAACTCTGTCCCATTGTCACACCTGATGATCTTGATCTTCTTTTCAAATTGATTTTCAACTTCAGTGATGAATGTCTTAAGGATGCCAGTGGTCTCATCCTTGGTTCTTAAAAAGAAAACCCATGTGAATCTACTAAAGTCATCAGTCACAACAAGACAATACTTCTTCAAATTTATGCTGCTCACAGATGTAGGACCAAACAAGTCCATATGCATGATCAATAGAATTGTATACCTTGGTCTTGCATAAAGCTCTGTGTTGCTTACCTTTAAGACAGGCAACACATGTTTGGTCGTTTTCAAATTTCTTCTCTGGTAAACCTCTGACTAGACCATCTTTCACAATCTTGTTAATGCTCTTGAAATTAACATGACCAAGTCTTCTGTGCCAAAGCACCAAAGCATGGATTCATCCAAAGTGGCTTTTGCAAGCAAGTAACATCATCTTTAGCCACTATATTCTTCATGTCTATGCTATATAGATTGCCTTTTCTAGGGATTTTAAGCAAAATATCACTTTCATCAGGGAGCTTATAATCCTTAGATAAGATATAGCATTCATCTTTTGTGAATAGAACTCTATGCTTTTTGTCACACATCTGTGACACACTGAAGAGGTTGTACTTGAGTTCTTTCACATAATACACATTCTCAAAATCCAAGTTTCCAGCCTTGATTGTTCCTTTACCAGAAACTTTGCCACCAATACCACCTCCAAAGCTGACAAATTGTCCATCATAAGGTTTGAAATTTGAAAGATAGGACTTATTGCCAGTCATGTGCCTGGAACATCCACTGTCTGAATATCCTTGATCATCTTTGGGCTTTGAATGTTCCTGCACATAAAATAAAGGAATTAGTTCCTTTTGGGGACCGAAGCCACAAATGACTTGGATCTGCCTCGTGTATCAATATAATTATATCTGTCAAAGGTCATTGATACACCATTGGGATTGTTTGAGGTGATAGATCCTTTTGGTTTCCATTCCCAACGTGTTGAGGCCTTAACAACATTTCCTACATTTACCCTTTTATTGTTCACAGAACCACCAGTGGAAACTTTTGGCCTTGCAGTGGTAACTGCTAGCTTAGCAGTGGAAACTGCTGGTTTTGAAATTTTAGGTACCCACTTGTGATTATTGTAAACTTTCTTTTCAAAATAGGTCTTTTTCCCTGTTTGTGCAGATTTAACAAAAGTTGTAATAGGTTTGGCACTCTTAACAAGGAACTTAGGGTAAACTCTGTTTTTATTTCTGGCAATGGTAACTGCTGGTTTAGCAATGGAAAGAGTTTTGATGCCAGAGTTAAGCAAAACAGACCTGGGAATCATCTTGCTTAGTGGATTTGGGTGAGTAAAGTTATTAGCATTATTTCCATTCACCCTGGTATTCCCAAACACTTCCCTTCTACCCATGTGATAGTTGCAATTACAATGAAGATGATCAAAACTACCACATATGTGACAAGGTTTATTATTAAACACAAAGTCACTGCCAAATTGCCTAGACTTAACATGATTCCAACTCCTCTTATTCCCCCTAGGAGTTGTTGATCTACTTCTGTACATCTTTGCATATCTAGGAATGGGCCTAGAGTAATTAGATTGTGTCCTAGGCTTTTCTTTGACAACTTTAGGAATACTCTTTTTAACATCCACTTGAACACACTCAGGAATACTAGTTTTAGACTCAACATTCAAACATTCATCTTTAAGAGATGAGTCACTAGCACTATCAAATGTATCAACCTCAACCTGAACCTTTTCAATAACAGCTTCTTTAACAAATTTTGGTCCATAGGTCATGGTTGGTACCTGGAACTCTTCTAATCCTGTGTGTGCTAAGTCAATACCAGGAGGTGATGGAACACCTCTTAGAGGTGGTGGAACTGATTTATATCCTACTCCTGATTTGGCTCTGTTTACAACTTAGGCCTCCCAAATTTTGTCAATACACTTGGATTAATGATCTAGTGTATTACAAGTTATCTGTATATTCTCATTGGCCCTTTTAACCTTTTCTAACTCTTCCCTAAGAGCCTTGTTCATGGCAACCTGATAATCTAAGTCTCTTTTTAAAATAGCAATATCATCATTGAACTTAGATTCATTGGCTCTATAATGCTCTAATTGTGTTTCTAAAACAGCAAGACCTCTTTTATGATTTTCTAAGTTATAATTAGTATGATTTAACTCTAGCAATTGTTCATCATATTGTGCTTTAATTTTCTCATACTCTTTTAAAGTCTTACAAGTTTTAGAACAAGCATTATTAATTTGTACCTCAGAGTCAGAAAAAGCCATAAGTGCAAGCTCAGTAGGAATCATTGCAGACTCTGAACCATCTTCTTCATCCTCAGCTATATAGCTCCAATCATAGCTCACTCCATCAATGGCCAATAGCACCTTTGGTTCTTCAGTTGTAGATTCTTTCTTCGTGTCCTGCTTGTACCAAGTTGACCTGTTATCAGGCTTCTTTGGTTTTCTGCATTCCCTAGCAAAGTGCCCCTTCTTGTGACAGTTGTAGCACTCTACCTTCTTTTTATCAAAACCTACAGTTTCATTGCCATTTATGGTGATCTTCCTACCAGTCTTCCTCCAGAACTTCTTTGCCTTTAAGCTTAGTAATGCAACCTGCCATTTAATGTCCATCTCTTCCATGTCATCCTCATCAATTTGATCCAAATCCTCATGAGTGAGAATTGAACCACTCATCTGACATGACAGAAAGGCATAAAAGTTAGAATCACTAAGACCAGCAATATGTCTTTTTGAACTAGCAGTGGAAACACCTCCACTGCCAGTAGAAACAACAATGTTAGCATCATCATCATCACTATCACTCTCTTCATCTGAACTATCATCAACAGATGATGATATGAGTGCTAAATTCCCTGATCCTGAACTCAGTTTGCCAGCTTTCTTCAACCTCTGTTCAATAACTTTAAAGTTATTGTATAAATCATTAAGCTTCATAGTCTCCAATTCTGGCTTGTCTTCCCATACTGCAACATTTGTACCAAATTCAGAGGGTAAACTTCTTAAGAACTTTAGATTGAGGTCTTCCCTTTCCACCTCAATTCCAAACACAGTGAGTTGAGTAACAATCTTTTGAAGTCTTGTGAAGATACTGTCAATAGATTCATTGCTTGTTGAACCAAAGTTTTCATAAGTCTGTTTCAACAAGGTCTTCTGTGTTTTCTTGGTGGAATCATTACCACCAAAAACATTGCAGATCTCCTCAAATAGAGTTTGTGCAGTCTTGTACTTGCTGAAAGCTAGAATTTGATCTCTGGGAAGTGTCATCAACAGCAACCCTCTTGCCTTCAGATCATTCTTCATCTAAAGTCTTTCATCATTTGTGACTGGTCCAGTGTTAACCTTTAGTACTTCCTTGCCATTAATAGTTTCTGAGGTAGTACCAGGTTTGAAGGAATTTCCAAACATAATGATCTCCCAGAGTGCATAGTCTTGCACCATAAAGAATTGTTCGATCATTAGCCTCCACATCTCATAGTCATTCAACTTAAGCTTGGGAAGCTTAGCAGCAATGTTTGATTGACTAGTTTCTGTCTCCATTGAATCTTCTGAGTGAACTTAGGGTCTTCTAAATCAAAGTATCAAAGCCTGGCTTTGATACCACTTGATGGATCTAAAACACCTTGATCTGTGTTAGAATGATACTTTGAGTTATATCACTAAGTATGCGGAATCTACTTAGTAACACTTAGAAGTTTGATTGTGAATGAAACAGTTGTATATGAATGAGAATAATGTATGTATCAAACTGTTAGCTCCAATATTAATAATAATAATAATACGAGTGATCTTTGTATCACTAGGGTTACAACCTTGAAGCTCTAAGAAAAACGTATATCTAACCTTAACCTAGGACCTCCTTTTATAGCACAAGGAGTCCTCTTCTACAAGATACGTATAACTCTAATAGAATAAGATATACACAAGATCTATTCTATATTTATCTTTACACGTTTCCTAACAGTTATCCTAACAGCAGTGGTAATAATATGTACTAGCAGTGGTAATGAGTTTCCACTGCTAGTGCATTCTTCAGCAGTTGTAATTTTTATACTTAGCCGTGGTAACTGTTAATATAATTCCCAACAGATGTTAAACGAACGAGCCGAGATGATATGGTTATACACGAGAAGTTAAACGAATGAGCCGAGATGCTATGGTTATACATGAGATGTTAAACGAACGAGCCGAGATGCTATGGTTATACACGAGATGTTAAACGAACGAGCCGAGATGCTATGGTTATACACGAGATGTTAAACGAACGAGCCGAGATGCTATGGTTATACACGAGATGTTAAACGAACGAGCCGAGATGATATGGTTATACGCGAGATGTTAAACGAACGAGTCGAGATGCTATGGTTATACACGATTTTGTGAGAATATATCAACAACAACAACATACCCAATCCCGCAAGAGCGATTTGTGAGAATATATATATATTAAAAAAAAAAAAAAAAAAAAAAAAAAAAAAAAAAAAATTGGGGAGATAATCCCGTGGACATGTCGCCGGGAAAAAACAGGCGGGAAAAAATCCCGCCATTCTATTGGCCAATATTTTACGATAATTAAGTAGCTACAATTATCCCGTCGACATGTCGACGAGAACGTGAAACCAAACACAGTAATTAACGTTAATTACTCTTTGATTCGTGATTTATATTATCCCGTCGACATGTCGACGGGAGCGTATTAGCGGGATAATTTCGCGCCCAAGTTTGGGCAATTATTGAAGTTGAAAACTTTGACCAATATGTTCCAGTTGACATGTCGACGGGAGCATATCAACCCGAAAAATTCAACGCGTTTGGCCTCGGTCAAACGTTTTTTTTGTCGTTTTCTGCATATTCCCGACGACATTTTGTCGACGTGACGACATTCGTCGCCTGTTCTCCTGTTTCTTGTAGTGCCGCTCTGAAACCATGTTAAATTAATGATGTTAACCCCGTAAGTACATGAGTTAAGGTTAGCGTTATTCTTATTATTTCATAAATTTTCGACAAAAAAGTTTTAGAATTGGTATAAATTAAAGCAAATACAAACTTAGGTGGCTAATATGTTACATTACCAGTAGTTTTAATAATTTGACAGCCTAAACGCTTAAAAAAAAAAAAAAAAAAAAAAAAAAAAAAAAAAAAAAAAAAAAAAAGCACATTGAAAGAGTTCTACATGGGATTTCATTTAGTTTGGTGGCTTACCCATTTATTTAAGACGCATGCCTTTCATTGAAAGAGTTTTACATTCACGAGAGGGATTTACTTGGGATTTGATTTAGTTTCTTGTGCTTTTAGTAAGTTGCATACTTTTGAATTACCATGGTCAAACAAACATATAGGAGGCCATTGTTTTTTGAAAATATACTTGAGAATTTACTCTTAGTTAAACCAAGGAACATGATAGTTAATTGTATGCTTGGCGTGATAACTACCTCAGAAGTAAAATAAATGAATTAGCATTAAAACATGTTTTGGACAACCAATTTACTCATATCAACTACTAACAATATTCCATGTTCTCAAGTTTGAATAATTTATAAGACCCTATAGTCTCTCTATATATACTGAACTATACTGCTTAAGGAAACTCACCCCAACTCGTTTAGAACCATGTCACTCGTGTCACAAACTAACCAAATACGGAAGACCAACGATGCAAGTAATAGGAGTCCTGACAACGAAAAGAAGGTCCGGATGTCAGAGTTGGAGAAGATGAGGAGAGGGGGGTTTTGGTTCCGGAAATGGAGTCTAGTCGACATGACTACACTTTGCTGGATGGTGGGCATACATGGGTTGGCTGCTAGTGCACTTTTCGTGTTTGATTGGGGCGCAATTTTTGTTGCTACCGGCTTAGGATTTTGGACAGGAATTGGTATTACTCTAGGTTATCATAGACTTCTTACCCACCAGAGTTTTAAGACTCACAAATGGCTAGAATATTTCTTCGTTTATTGTGGTTTTCACGCATGCCAGGTATTATATGTCACTATATGCATATGCATGCATGTCAAATTTCTTGTCCTAGGTTGGTACAAAATCAGTAAGAGTTTAGAAACAACATACAAATTTTAGCTTCTTCTAGCTGTACATGTTTTTTTTTTCTTTTCTTTTCTTCCCAACGGTTGAATTATAACAGCACAACTAGGATCTTGCAAACGAGGTTCCCACACCAATCTAGGTATGAACAGGCTCCCAACTGTTCCATATTACTCCGTACTTTACGACAATCATACACCTTATTATCATCTAGCACCCTTTCATCTGCAGCTGAAGAAATTAACCCTGCAGCATATTCACCTCTCTATTTCCCAAATGAACGCATTTG
Organism: Artemisia argyi; assembly: GCA_030686995.1. NCBI lineage: Eukaryota > Viridiplantae > Streptophyta > Magnoliopsida > Asterales > Asteraceae > Artemisia > Artemisia argyi. The sequence continues at coordinate 54,696,184 of CM060695.1, forward strand.
TCATTTCTGCATTTAGATGTCACACTTCAAAAACCAACCAAAACTGCCCCCAAATAAGAACCGTTCATATATATATATATATATATATATATATATATTTTCTTTATTAGCTACTAATATTTCAATGATATATCATCTTGTTCAAATTTACTTATTAGTTTCCTAAATTGAACTTGCAGAAAGACCCAATATCTTGGGTGAGCATACACAGGAAGCACCATAAGTATACTGAAACAGATAGAGACCCTCATTCGCCAAATGAAGGTTTTTGGTTTAGTCATATGGGTTGGTTGTGCTACAACGACTACATTGTTGCAAAGGTGATTACTTGTTTCCATGGACATAATTATTAGCTAGTTTAATGACATCAGATTTGTATCTTTACTTTTGTTAATAATATCGTCATAATCTTTGATATGAAATTGATCATATTAGTGTGGAGAAAGCTCGAATGTACCCGAGCTAAAGGTGCAATGGTTTTATAGGTTTCTTCACTCCACATACTTTTGGCATCCAAGTGCACTTGCAGTACTTCTATATCACTATGGAGGCTTTCCCTACTTGGCTTGGGGAATGGTATGAACTTTATTGTCATATATAATCTTGCTTGATTATGTCTGCTCGCAAACTGGATAATTCATCAAGCCATAATACATAAGGATGTCATACAACTATTGAAACTACTTTATCTATCTCAGTTTAATTTATACCAAATCTGACAAAAAATTTGGCGGATGACGATCATCTCCTATAATTTTTGGAAGAAAAAAAAAAAAAAAAAAAAAAAAAAAAAAAAAAAAAAAAAAAAAAAAAAAAAAAACTATTGCAGTTTGTGTATCCTGTTTTGTTCATACCGAATCTGTCAAAGCTGGTGGATGACGATGATATATAACCTATAATTTTGAAAACAATAAAACACATGGTTACTTTTGTGTGTTGTATTGTTGTAAAACTAAAATTTAATTATTCTCAAATTCATTAGTTTCAATAGGTAGGTGCATTACTTAAAAAGTCGAATAGTTGAGGATCGTCCTTACATAATTATTTCATGAAATAACGATGTCAATGAATCATTTAGGGTGTACGAATAGTGGTTGTTTGTCAGATCGCATTTGTTGTACAATCGGTTGGCCATATATGGGGCGAGAGGACTTGGAACACTCGTGATACTTCAACCAATAACAGGTATGTTGCTCCCATAAACACTACGCAAAATTTGCGACTTGCACATCTTTTCCTACACGCCTTAAGAAAGTATATCCCTATGAAACGTGTCAAAGATGTTTACACTTATAAGGAAAATTGTTAAAGAATTCTTAAAATTTCTACTTCTGTAGTAACCCTGTAATTGTATGCAACAATATGGTATATAAGCATCTACTTAGACAAAACATTTCTTTTTCATACGTATAACTGTATAAGCTAAGTGCCTAATGCATATAGACAAAGCATTTAGACAAAACTGTATATAACTTTCGGTGCTTATAAATAAAATCCTAGTAAGTAGTAAGTTTAATTGAAGAGCTAAAAATAAAACTGCACATTTTCTTTATGATGTAGGAAAAACATTGCAAATCTCATGCTTATTGACTGATGAAACAGGTGGACCGGTATGTTTGCTCTGGGGGAAGGATGGCATAACAATCACCATGCATTCCCAAATTCTGCTCGCCATGGATTAGAATGGTGGCAGTTCGACTTGACATGGGAGCTGATCAAATTTCTTGAGCTGGTTGGATTAGCAACAGATGTTAAGTTACCTACTGAAGCTGAGAAAAAGAGAATGAAGACTTTGTTGAGGGCTCCAACCAAACCGGCAAAATGATGGTTATCTAGTTCAGTTTCCCTTTGGTTCAAGATATACCGATGAAGATTTAATTTATGTTTGCTTGCATGCGGCATATATATGAACATGTAGCATGTATGCTTGTCCAGTAGTATTTTGTACACTTTCTGTTTTAGTGGTTTCTATAAGTTCTCTGGGTGTTATTTAACTGCGACAAATATGTCAAAATCGTATATTGTTGTGTGATATTTTGAAGCGATGTGGATATTCTTGTGGGGATGTCATTAGCCATCTGTCGCCCATGAGTCTTCCATAGTCTGAGGGGATCCTGATGGTATATCCAATACAGCTACAGTTAGTTACTGTCTTACTAAGTTATAACAAAGACATTGGCAAATAATTAAAAATACATTTGTTTTACGTTGTAAATCCAGATCTAAAACAGAATTGTAAACATGTTTAATAGATCATCTTCCAATATGTATGCTACAAACTACAGTAATAACAAAATGTCAAACTGTTTAACTAATATGGACTAATCAAAAGATACTATCAGCAATCTATTGAGCGCTGGTGGTGAGTGGTCTAAAACAACTTATTCCTTCAAAGACAAAAATTGCATAAACAGGCAAATTTATAAGACATTAAAACATGGCTACATTACAAATTTATTAGACATTAAAACGTACATAATATATCACAAACTTATTAGACATTAAAACATAACTGTATACATTAGTTCATCGGAATCTAGCCATTGAAGTGACACATAGTCAAACAGATTTATGTTTGAAGGACATATATGCAATATTTAAAACACACACTTTTTACTACTAACGGCACGCTTGGAGTTATTTTGTTTTTTACATGTTAAAGATAGATATTACAGTAAGATTTTGTTTAATATCGAAATAATCAAAATTACTTTTCGAAGTAGTGTGTGCCCGATTTTAAGATTCTAGAGTGACAACAAGAAAGACAAGATCGAGCAAACTAATTGTTACATGAAAAAATCATTTTATTAAACATAAACGAAAGTTACGATTTTTATCAATCTCTAATTAAAAATCAATATGATACACTTCACTCATATCAGGATAAAACAGCCCAAAATTTTGCTCAATTCCAGGATTCTTCTGATTCTCGTTAAATAGAGCAAACACGTACGTTTCTACACTCTTTCCGGGGTTCTTTGGTGTACCCGAATTTGCATGTCTCACAAGGTTTTGATTGTAGGTTTGAGCTACACTGGGAGTTGCATATTCGCCATTTCCATTTGAAGGCCACCCACTCTCGACAACTACAACGTCCAATCCTCCTGCACCAACTTTTTCCAACGCCCAATAAACTGAATCAACCATTGCATCAAACATATTCTTGTACTCTAAACTTCCATCCCTCACTACAATTTCTGTAGAGTTCATTAGTGCGTATGATAACTGGATTTGACTAGGATCACTAGCATACGCGAAGTAGGGGTATGCCGTGATCGAGAGGGGGAAATCATGGCTACTCAAGTAGCCCGAAATCTCCTGCATCATTGCCTTATACTTACCTTTAAAGTCGCCACTTGACGGAGGATATGAACTTGCTAGCAAGGCAAACCCGACAGAGGTACTCACTGGAATGTTGCCAAGATTGAAGGATTGCAAAGCTGCGTTAAGATTTCCCATCGCTTCTAACACACTAGATGCTAAATTACCCGGGATAAATTTCGTTACCAACGGCTATGCAACGAAATGTGATAGATTGTGCAAATGGGACAATGTTTGTTTCCACCCAATTTATAGCAAAATTGGTATCATTAGCAAGTTTTGGTACATCATGATTGAATGTTCCGATAATTACTTGAATTCCTGAGTTTTGAACTGCATTAAGAACGTCATGGTTAGGGCTAAAGATACGAATTCGATCAATATTTTTAGATTTTATGAGGTTAATGGCTTGGGCTGGAGAAGGGAGGTTGTCTGCTATCAATCCATAGTTTACTCCAGCAGCACCACCATCTATGAATTAAAGCAAATGAAACACACAAAAGATTAATCTCATAAAATATATGTAAGAAATAAGGGTTTAGTCTAGCAATATTCGTGTATCAAACAACAAGCAGATTAGTATTAAATCGAAATGAAGAGCAAGAAACATAACACATACCAGCATGAGAGAATGAATGACTTATGAGCACGAATAAAATGTTAAAAAAAGGTAGAACCAAACCCATGACTAGAAATAGTTTTTCTTGTAGATATTACAAAAGAGAATTGGTTTTACTTTTTGATTTGGATGATGTAAAAGTTGAGGAAGACGGGGTATTTATATGCATCATGCATGAGCGCGATTGCATTAATCACAAGCTATTTGAGCATCAAAACATGATTATAAATGTGTGCTTATCTATATATGTTATACTTATTATTACGAGAATATTGAGAATAATTATACACAGTAGTTTCTTTATGATATGATGAGTTACCTTTTGTGACATGACATGTAAATCTCAAACTTTATAAGTAACCTCACAAGGATGATGACACGGTCAAAAATCGCAAGTCATTTACGATTATTAAATATATTGCTAGAGCGAATAACAGGATCTAGTTTATTTACAGACAATTTAGATAAAATTACATTTAGATAAACAAATGCTATTTTTAACTAGATCTTAATTATTTTTAACAAAATTATGAATGAGTCACCAAAATTTTGGATGAATTCATATTTCAATTTATCTTTATCATTATCTTGCAGAAGGATAAAATTGTTCGAGCTATATGTCATTACTAAAGAATATTTTCCATGTATAACATTTTCTAATTGAAATTAATTTTCAATTGACTAACAAATAAAAGGATAATATATCAAATTTATTCTTGTTTTTTTTTATTCTATATAAAAAATTACAAATATATAATGATGAAAGTGAATACGAGGTTGTATCACATGAGTGAAGTCTACATGTGGTCATATATGTGCCAATTAATATGTTTTCGGATGATTAGAGTCATGAAACTAGAATTCAAGGGAGGATATAATGATCTATCAACTCTTATTCCATACACCTGCATCACTGAATTTGATAGTCAAGAGAACATAGGTTTCATCTATATTTATAAAAATACTACAGACACCACACAAATTATATGTATGACCTTTAGATCGACAATCAATCGGTTGGTGGGATTTAAAGAGTAACTTTGGTCGAGCTAGACAAATACATGATTTGGTAAAAGGCTTCGTATTTACTTGTGCTTTCAGGAGAAAGTAGGAGTGGAAACTTAAATCGACAGCATTATACATCAATGCAGATGAATAAGGGATCGTTATCAAATTGTGCACCAACGCCTTTTTTTTTTTTTTTTTCTTGTTCTTACTAGCTCGTGTCTTTTCATAAAAGGAAATAATATTCAATCTACAATAAAGTGCACGTATGATCGATAAGTTGGAGAAGACGTCTCTTTTATTTATCGACTTGAAATACCATGAAACCAGCAAGTATGATTATCAATCTCATGAGAAAAGCTACCAACTTGTGTAATTGTGTATTTGTGTTCATAAGTTTATTGCTCTGATCATAAAGTGAAGCACTAAACTATATATCAGCTTGAATGCACATAATCAAAAAACAAACAAAAAAAAAAGTTCAAAACTTATTTTTATCTTAACAGCCACCTGGGATTTTCACATTGTCGATCATTGTGGCCTTTCGGAAGCAACAATTTACACTTTTGAATATCATTATACATTGGATGGAAAATCATATGTTAGGTGGATTACCTGATCAACCACGAGCACACCATCGATTTTCAGTACCATATTTTGGACTAGACATCTACAACCGGGCTGTAAGATCTACCTTAAACATACTATATATGTTATACTAAACATCTACAACACTTGTTGATCTGGGAGATAGCACCTAGAAGCACTTGAACACCGTATTATACATAACTCAACTGTTAAATACAACCAATCAAATATTATGAAAGAAGTTATTCATAAACCGTATTATACGCTGCTGTATAATAATATGAAGACTAATAAAGGAAAAGAGGTGATTGATAAGTTGAAAGAAGTAGAGGTGCAGAATGAAAGTATAGAGGATGTGTTAGAAGGGAGTTCAGGAATTGCAAAAGAAGCATGTGCAAATGAGATTTCAGGTATGGATACTACTGCTCTACATTGACAGTAGGTTGAGTTCTATTAAAATAGTTTAATAATGGATCTCAATATTGCAGTTTGGAACATTAGGAGTATGAATAAAGCAAAAAAACAAAAAGATGTCTTAAATTTCATAAGAAAAGAAAAAATAAGTATATGTGGGATTGTAGAAACTCACATTAAGTCTGAGTCTATGAGGAAAATTGGTGATTTTATGTTTGGAGGATGGGATTGGGTTTCTAATAGCTCTTATAGTCCTACAGGGTGTAGAATTTTAGTTGGGTGGGATAGAAATAAGGTTGATTTAATGGTGGTTCATTTGACTAAACAAGTTATGTTAGTTGCTATTGAGGTTATTCAGTCTATAACAAAAAATGTTGTGTAGTTTTGTATATGCTGCTAACACAGGTGTAGAAAGAAGAAGTTTGTGGAATGATTTGAGAATTCAAATGTAAAATGGATGAGGGAGGGTGATAAAAATACAAAGTTCTTTCACAATGTAATCAAAAGCAGGAAGCATTATAATAGAATAGTGAAGATATGTGATGATCAGGGTAATTGGTATGAAGGAGATAGTGTTGCAGGGCAGTTTGTGAAGCATTTTGAAAAGTTTTTAGGCAATAATGGTGAGACAGATAGTATTGAGAATCCTGTAGAATTGTTTGTGAGCAAGCTTGCAATATTTGATGCTGATGATATGGTTAGAAATATTACTAGTAAAGAGATTAAAGAGGTAATTTTCAGTATGGATGATAGTAAAGCACCAGGACCTGATGGTTATACAGCAGCGTTCTTTAAAAAAAGCTGGGAGGTTATTGGAGGTGATGTGTGTGATGCTGTCAAGGAATTTTTTTAGTCAAGTAAGATGCTTGGAGAAGTTAACTCTACTCTCATTACTCTGGTTCCTAATAAAGTATCTGAATATCGACCAATTGCTTGCTGTAATATTGTGTACAAATGCATAAGTAAAATCATTTCCAACAGAATCAAGCAAATTTTGGATAAGCTGGTGAGTATAAATCAAAGTGCTTTTGTCCCAGGAAGGTTAATTCAAGATAATTTGTTGATTACACAGGAGCTTCTCAAGAGGTATAGCAGGAAAAATGGTCCAAAAAGATGTGCATTGAAAATAGATATAGCAAAAGCTTATGATACAGTTAATTGGGGGTTTCTTAGACATTCTGATTCATTTTGGGTTTCATCCTAAAATGATTAGATGGATAATGACATGTGTAACTGGAGCTGCTTTTTCTATTTGCATAAATGGAGAAAGACACGGATATTTTAAAAATGGAAGAGGGTTAAGGCAAGGGGACCCTATGTCCCCTTATTTGTTCACTCTAGTTATGGAAGTTCTTACTCTAATTATGCAAAGGAGAGTTCAAAATAGTCAACACTTTAAATTTCATTGGGGTTGTAAAGAAATGAAGTTAACTCAACTTTGTTTTGCTGATGATATGCTAATGATGTGTTATGGGGACTATAAATCTGTAGAAGTATTGAAAGAAGGGTTAATGGAGTTTAGTGGTGTATCTGGTCTGATACCAAATTTGAATAAGAGCACAATTTTCTTTGGGGGAGTTAAAAATAGTGAAAGGCAGAAAATTTTGGAGATCTTACCATTTGCAGTTGGTGAGCTGCCCATGAAATATCTTGGAGTTCCTTTAATCACTAAAAATATTGGTGTTTCTGAATGTTCTCAACTGGTGGATAAGGTCAAAGGAAAGCTTAATGATTGGAAAAACAAAACTTTGTCATATGCTGGAAGATTGCAGCTTATTGCAGCTGTTTTGGCATCTATGCATATTTACTGGGCCTCTGTATTCTTAATTCCTAAAACAACTGTTCATGAGATTGAAAAAGTCCTTAAAGGGTTCTTATGGAGTCAAGGAATCCTAAAAAAAGGTGCAGCTAAGGTAGCATGAAAGGTTATTTGTACAAATAAAAAGCAATGAGGATTAGGTTTAAAGAGACTTGGCCCATGGAATGAAACATTGTTATGCAAGCACCTTTGGAATATCATCATTCAGAAAGACAGTTTATGGGTGAATTTGGTCAAATTAAAAGGAAAAAGTATCTGGGAGGTTTATGAAGAAAGTTCTGATAGTGGTACTTGGAAGGCAATATTGAGTTTGAGGGATAAGATTAGAAAGCATATTTGGCATGAATTGGGTGACGTGAAGCATACCAATGTCTGGCATGATACTTGGAATGAGAAGGGGCCTATAAGTGAACATGTGACTTTTAAAAATAGATATGAGGCTAGAATGTCTGAACAGTTAAATGTGGCTGATGCAATTGTAGATGGTACTTGGATTTGGAATAATAGATGGAATAATCTTATCAATATAGATGTCCCTGTTCTAAAGGAAGGAAAAGAAGATACTGTTATGTGGAAAGGGGCTAATGATAAGAAGGGTAAATTCACTTTAAGGAATGTTTGGGAGATTTTTCAAGAGAATAAATAGGATGTTCAGTGGTATAAAGTTGTTTGGTTCTCACAATGTAATCCAAGACATGCATTTATTTTATGGATATCTCTCCTTGGAAGACTCGCTACGCAGGATAGGATAATGATTTGGAACTCTCAAACAAAGTTTGTTTGTCCTCTATGTAGAAGTATGAATGATTCTCATCAGCACCTGTTCTTCAAATGTTCATATTCTGAAGTGGTTTGGAAAGAGATCAAAGCAAAGGTTAAAAATGATCAGTGGGATATGGATTGGAAAAATGTGGTTGCTAAGATTGCTAATGGAAGGTGTGGTAATAACATTAGGAATGTGCTTGAGAGAATAGCAGTTGCAACTTCAGTATACTATATTTGGAATGAGAGGAACCAAAGACTGTTCAATCAAAGACAAAGAGATAGTCAAAGTCTGATTAATGGAATTGTGGAAAGTATTAAATTGCAATTACTTAGTCTGAAAGTTAAAAAGACAGATGCAGTAGTAAAAGTTTGTGGAGAATGGGATATAAAGATGAATATAGTCTAGAGATATAAAGGAATGGGTGTATAGAGGGGTGTTTGGATAAAATGTTTGTGATAAGCAGTTCTGATATCTTGACTTATAATTCTCTATAAGTCAAAGCTATTCTTTTACAAACCATAACAATGGATTGTCTAGTGTTTGGAGTTCTAATGATGTGACTGTACTTTCTATTACCCCAATTTTCTGTTTTAGATTGGCCTTGGGAGGGATCTGATCAGTGATTGCTGGTATAGTGAGAGGTCTAATGCATATGAATGTACCATAATATAGACAATTCATTGTGAAGGGTAGATGGTTTGGGTGGGTAGTGTATGATGGGTGGAATAGCGAGGAGTGTAAGATGAACCTGCTTGGTCCACCCAATACACTACCATAGGAGGTTAGGATGTTCTCCCTCAAGGTGAGTGTTTCCATAGCCCTGAAGCCTTTTGTAAAGAGGGAAATGTATGGGCTGTGGAAGAGCCCTTGACTGGATTGATGGTTGGGTTCCTAGTGAAGCCATTATCTTCTCCTGCTGTGTTCACTGTTGTGGCAGGTTGAGTGACTTGGTGGGAGGAGAAAGATGGAAATGTAGCTAGATGGTAGGTGCTTTAAAAAGGTGATTGTTGTCCCTGCTGGCTGGAGGGAGCTGGGGATTACTCGTCTGTTTGGTTGTTGCAGACAGAGATAAATGATATCTTGTAATACATTGACTGATATTGGATGATTTAGAGTGTAGTTTGTATTGTGTCTGTATTCTTGTTATTTTCTGATATTGGGTATGCCCAATATCAGTTGTTGTTTATGATGTATAAAAGTCTTTGAGTATTAATATAATTCACCTTTTGCACAAAAAAAAAAAAAAAAAAAAAAAAAAAAAAAAAAAAAAAAAAAATACAACCAATCAAACTTTAAAGGTCATCTGTTTTTCCTAACCAAATAAATAAATAAATAAATAAATAAAACATGTAAGTCGAAAAAACTAGAGACCGCAATATTTCACATACAAGATAAACAGTATATATCAGTATGATAACTTGTCTTTTGAAATCACATGAAACATATATCCATGAGCTAATAGTTTTAGTTTTACACCAGTACTATTTTACTTGTGCAAAAAATATCTGTTATTACTTACAGGTGAGTTTTGTCCTCTCTAGATCGAGTTGAAAAGGCTGCTTCAATTCATCTGATCACTTACGGCTAATAAACAAGCTAACCGAAATGCGTATACAGACCAACATATTTCCCTATGTCCACTCAACTAGTTTCAGCCGACTCGATTAGCTACTTTGTCGAACAACCTTCTCAACAATAGCTAATTTTCCCTCACTTGCATGTAGGTCGTAACCTCGTAAGTATTTACATAACCTAAACCAATGAATCGCATCTCTCTCCTGCTATGCATTATAAGAAATAGATGTTGAAGATTATATTTTTCAGCACGTTGTGGAAGACAGGTTAATAAAGATTGTTTCCATTTAGCATAAAGGGCTTAACAATTGATACAAAGCTTGATCACAGAAAAACATACAACTCAAAGGGGTCAAACAAGTATTCCAGTCATATACGTCAAATGTCATAAGACTGAGCGAAATGGTGAATATGACCACGGTCACCACTGCCACATCAGCACCAACTCAGCTCTCTCTACAACCTTCTTAGACGACCGCCGCACAAAATCAATTTAATAAACACACACACACACACAACAAAAGGGATGACTCAGTTTTAGACGACCGAGTTATGCATTGTTTGATCCATGACCCCACCGAGCTTCACGACCATCCATTACGGATGGTCTAACCTTTAATGTCATTTATCTTAGTGAACATTAGTAAACGTATTAAATATTCAGAGCCAGGGACACTTGATTAATATAGTATTGTGATAAGATCATGAACTAATATATGAAAAAAGCAGAAGATCAGCACGCTCTAAAGTCTAAAGTCTAAACGACAAGAATCAAGACTTTAAGCTAGAAAAGAAATGCAGCATCAAATGTGGCTTAACTAATTCATAACCTTTCATATACATCCAGGAAAAGTTACCACATAACAATCCGAAAGCACCCAAGTCACTAGTTTATGAAACAAGAGCATTACTAGAACAAAAACATCAATCTACTTAAAATCATCCAGCAGTTGCATCAAAGATCCCAAACAAAGAAACATGAAGACGATCACATGACGTTTTAAGCTTTTTTTAACTGTTGCAAACTTCTTGCACTTCCTTCACATCTGACACGCTTGCAGAGTTGGGAGTCTTCTGCAGAAAAACAATGACCAAAAATGAGACAATGTGTTAAGAGATCAATATCTTGTGACTCATTTGAATGTAAAAGAGCCAGTATTACCTTATGTTATTTACATTTACAGGAGTGAAATTTATTTAGAAAATAACTGTACACATAAAACCATGTAAAAAATCACCCAATTGTATCTTAATGCATAAAGCACTCAAAAGGCTAGACTGATATAGAAAACAAATAAACTTAGTGTTCAGATATGACACATCGATGTTTATGAGTTTATCAAATCTATATATATATTTCATGTTCCGTAATGTAGCCAAAAATCGCATGCAAGATTTTATATTTTTTAATCACATTTGACCCATTGCACAGATGGACACAGGATTGGTGGAAGTTAAATGAAACAGACCTTGGTCTGGAGGACGGATATTGTAGACCTCAGGATCTGATCCCCGACTACTGATCTCAGTTTCCTAATAAACTCGTCCCTGTTTATCTTCTTGGCCTGCAAAAATCACTACAAAGGTGAGATTTTTACACAACACAGTATATAATTTAAAAAAGTTACTTACTCTAAAGGATTCATAGAACACATGTAGTAATCTCATATCATTTGGGGCTACTTTATCAGAAACAGCTTCAAACAACTTAGAGAAAGACATCCATGGTGATTTAGGCTCCCTGAGTGTGCTCGAACCAACACTTGGACCCTTTTCTAAAGGTGAGACGTTCATATCTTCCATTTGAGGGCAGTTTTTCCCCTGAATTATAATAATATATAACATTATGTTAGAAATCTCAAATGCCTTCTTTAAGGAAATCCTTAGAAAAAGGTTAAAAATTGTTAGTGATCAGACTAAATGAATAGTACCGTTTTGCTTGAAGATGAACCTGCGAGTGAGGTGACTCTTGACGTGTCCACCTTGCTATCTTCAGCATCTGGTATCCCTGGCAATATAATAGTGAAAAGAAGTTTAAAGATAATAGAGCTAAAGCCTATTTCATGTATAGTAGAAGAGTATGAATTAAAACCTTTGATTGTCGGAGACATCTTGAAACTAACTACACATTCAGGGAAGATGTGTGTGTTCATATTCATGTTCCAAATTACATAATTATTAGGAGTTTGCAAATCATCAACACCACTATCAAAGCACGGATCGCTTGGATAAAACTGTTTTGACCCAGATTGAATCAGTTCTACATTCCCCAAGATCACACGACATAATACCATATGTCGGAGCCCTTTTTCGTCAACATCATTTATTGCAGTACTGTGACAAGTGAAAAAAACATAATATCGTCATAACTATGTATGCCCCATTGAAATGCTTAAAACATCCTAAAGCCAACTCTCTTTAATTAAAACCCTATTTAATCATATAGTTTTTCAACTTGCATTAAAAAAAGGTGAAGTATATCTAGAAATTTCAGATAGTGACAAAAAACTACATATGCTTGAAAACATCCTAAATTCATTTTAGTAAATATATTACTCTTTAAAAAACATAGTATTCTACTGTCATTTAAAAGTATCTATAGAAATTCTAGAAGGTGAGAAAAGAAAGGAGCATAACATGTTTATTCATACCTGCTATGGGCAGAATGAACTGCAGAAAAGTGAACTCCATAGCCATACCTCCCAAGCTTTGGTCCATTATTCCCGTAAAACATAACACCAGACGGTGCACCGCCAACAGCTGCAAACCAAGCATACTGCACATTAGCAGTTCCTCGTAGCTTTTGGGTGATTTCAACCTGCTTCTGAAAAAGTTCCAGCCTCGCTTCCATTAAGCCGCTTGAGCATTTCTTAACTTCGAGAACGTCAACTTTCAAACCATTGCTTAGACACGCAATAAACATATTTCTAGCAGTATCTACATCCACGGTCCCACATTTAGTTTCGAAAATCGGGGATGCGCACTCATCGCTCTTTTGCTTTTTCTCAACAGGAGGATCCTGATCAACTTTGATACGTTTAACATTCGACTCTCCCACACATTCTTCAACTTTATTGTTGTTCAATCCGTTGACCTCAATCTCCAAGTGCAAATTAATCTCAGGGGTCACAGAAGACTCGCCAAAATCTAAATCTTTACGCGCCTCGTATTCATGATTCCCATGACAGCTAGAATATAAGTCGGGAAAAACACAACTAGCAGCGTCATCTATCCAAGCAATTGGCTTCTGGGCACCAGTTTTCAAATCCACCTGCATCATATTCAAAATGTCTAGCATGAAATGGAATCCATTACCCTTTACTTCAATTGATGTCCGTTTTGACCGAAAGTCATCTTTAACCAGCTCAATTACTTCCGGTGAAAAGTCGACCCACTGTCCATCTTGACAAAACAGCAATCGTTGTGGCAATCCACTCTTTTTAAATTTGGCATAGTTTCTGAGTAAAGTTTTTCTTGAGCATGAACATTTGTTTTTGCTCTCGTTTGCTCTTTTTCTTTTTCCAAGTTTGTTCAAAGCCGACCTCGCAACCGACGCGACCGACGACTTGTTGTTAGTACCAACTATCTGAGCTTTGCACTGGGTTACTATTTTCCTCCTTGGATCAACTAAAAGCCTACGACCATTTGCGGCAACTTTCACGATCTTTGATGACATTTTATCCACAAAGTTAACTTTTATATACACAAGTTAGCCTAAAAGTTAAACTTTCGGGGTGATGTACATTCTACTAAAACTATATTCTACAGAAATTGCATGTCCTGCGGAAAAGTTGATATAAAAGAAAACATATTAATTATTGTGAGCTCTAAAATACTTCTCCCAAAAAATAAATTAAACAAGAAAGTTACGTAATAAAAAACAAAGATGATGAATGTTTATAAAACATAAATCAGGAACTTTTGTAAAAGAGATGATCACAATAGCTAGTAAGAGCATACCATGTTGAAAGTCGAGCTTCGGTTCACTATTGTTCGACCATATCCCTGTCATCGCTTGAAGTCGACAAATTTCTAATACTATCATATAGTAATTACAGCTCTATTCAAGACTACACTAAAGAATAAGTGTCTCATCAGAAACTTATTAAAAATAAATAAATAAATAACACACAACATAACTACAAGAGATTTTTCTCTATGACAATATTCCACATTTAATAGCTGGGCAACATAAGTTACGCATTTTATCCTCAAACCAAAATGAATGAGTTCCGTTATGCACAATAGATAGGTGAAACTTGAAACGTTTTAAAAGTAAAATATCCATATCAAATACAAAATTCTGAGACTTCATTTATTTCAAGAAAATCAATAGCATGCTCTTTTTGCAACTTAGGAATGATTTGCTGTCAAATCATATAAAACGTTCAAAAACCATCAAAATCTTCTCCCAGTCATGGCATTGACTCTTGCAATTTATATTTAAGGTCTTATCAAAGTTCGTATACTTGCATTCGCTCCTTATGTAGCAATTTATGTGATACTGTGTATCCGCAACCCTTTGGGCAGAAAGACATACTCACATTCATATAGAGCAAAACTATTCAATACCCTAAGAATCTAAGAATTCCGCTTAAAACTTATATGTTCTCCAATACAGTTGTCAAGAAACATACAGGTGCATTCTTAAATCTCTAAAAGGGCCATATATACAAAAGCATTCAAAGATGCAATTCAAAGTCTAAACAGAACGATTATTTTTGGACCATAAGCAGTAATTCACCAAAAAAAACTAGCTTTTTAGCAAACAAGGAGTATAGATTAGACAGCACTAGAAAGTCAGATCAATATAATATACTACTTTTTCCATAATCGCCAAAGAACCATAAGGATCATGCAGCAGTAATACCATCACCTTTTGTACTTCCACTCTCTCCAAGTGTTGCACAATTTTTTATTTATTTATTTTTTTTGTGCATTACATAATAACATACTCCACATCTATATAAACTTACTGACATTCATATCAAACAAAACGAATCAAGATAGCTCTTCTAAAATATTTATAGACAAACACACTTAACAAGCCTTCATTACGCAAACATGCCACTTGAAACATATACATTCTCCAGATAACTTCAACACTTGTTTGCTAAACATGCAATTAAAAAGTTCTCAATTATCATATGACAATTAATCCTTAGCAATTGATGTAAGTTAGTTAACCTTTTCACATACATATTAAACAAAACTATAACAAGACACCATCACGTAAATAAACCGTATCAGTTTTTCAAACGGCACACATCTAAAATGCATTCATTGCCCAAACATATCACTCGAAACACATAAGTTCTCTTTCCTGATATTTTCTGACACTTCCTCAAATTCACATATGTTTACTCATGCCTCTCTGAAACCATTATTTACAAACATACATTCACTAACATGCAATTAAAAATTCTCGCAAGTAAATTATTCCCAAAGAATTGACCTGAATAACGAACGAAAATATTTTATAACACCGTAATGTAAAAGAAACCATAACGGTTTTTCTCACTTGCGCACCATAATGGTTTTTCTCACTTGCACCCTGACGGCAGACGTTTAAAAACCATTCATCACCCAAACATACCACTCAAAACATATATGTTGTCCAATAATCTCGCCACTTCTTAAAAAAACACATGTTTGAACATTTCCATAGAAAAGCAGTAAATGAACGAAAACATGAAATATATACACAGAAAACAAACAAAAACATTCCATGTCACTAATCATAAAGGCTTTTATCACTTGTGCCCTAATGACACACGTTTAATTGCATTCATTACCAAAATATACCACTCGATACATACATGTTCTCCAATAATCTCGCCCCTTCTTAACACGAAGACATATGTTTATCCATAAATATGAACATCTCCAAAAAACCAGTTACAAGCATATATTCACAAACACGCAATTCAAAATTCTCCTATGACAAATAAGTTCTTTTTTTTTTTTTTTTTTTTTTGTTAAGAATTTGACCTAAATTGTTATTTTTCTCATTCAATCTTTACAAAACTTTATAAACACCAATTTTCACAAACACAAAAACTTAATAAACACCATCGTGTTCACATACATATTACAAAACACCATAGTTTTTCGAACTTGCGCCCCAGGCACATCTAAAAACCATTCATCACCCAAACATACATCTCGAAACATACACTCTGTCCACTAATCTCGCAACTACTTAAAAACCACACATGTTTGTCTCCAATAAACCATTTACAAACATTTGACCTAAGGGGTGTTTGTTTAATCTTATACGTGGGCTTATCAGCTTATTCGATAATTTTCCGGCTTATTTTGAGATTTATGAACTTATATAACTTTATAATATCATAAATTCATAATAAACTAATATAATCCCATAAATCTCAAAATAAGCCGAAAAACAAATAAGCTCATAAGCCACATATAAGCTTAAACACCCCCCACCCCTAAATTGTTATTTTCTCACATAGTTTTATAAAAATTTATAAACCCCTAATTTCATAAACACAAAAACCCAACTCTTTATATTAAAAAACAAAACCCTAAATAAATATATAAATTTCACATATAAAAACAATCAATAAATACCGATCTAATAATCAAACACCAAAAACACTAAAAAAATCAAAAAAATTAATTAAAAAAAAATTAACTTACCCTAAGTAAAAGAAGAGAAAATGAAATTAACAAACACAATCATCCATCAATAAGCAGTTCATAATTAAAGCCGTTCGTTCGTTCGTCGTCTCTATCAAAAGATATTAATTCAAGGGAAGAATAGTAAGAGACGACGACGTTTTGGGGGCGATGACTTTCTTGGTGTTCATCAGGAAAGTAGGTATTTTTATTTATATATATCTATGTGTGTTTTGTGTGAATTGGTTGAATTTGTGGTTTTGCTTGGGGAGAAAGGAAATCTTTTATTTAATTTTAATAAAAATATAAAATAAATTAAAAAGAAGGTCGGCGAGAAGATGGAATCGGGGTTCCAAGAAGGGGTGGATGGTATCACATGGGAAGAGGGCTAGGGTTGAAAAAGATAAGCTTGGGAGTCAAGTTGTATTATTGTCTTGCCTAAATTACATGGTTTGTCCTCGAACTATATTGTGTAACCACGTTTGGTCCCTCGTTTACGTTTTGTGTGCGGTTATACCTAACGTCAATTAAGTTCTCTCGTTAGCTGACTTAGACAAGAGGGCTTTTTTCTCTATCCTCCTTATTACTCTTCTGATCGTGTCATATCACTTCACAATTTCACATATTCCCGCCCACACCCACCCATCTAATCTCTCGTGTCTCATCCCTATACTTTCTCTGACTAAAAACCTGAACAATGATCTTTAAAAATCTGTCTAAATAATGGTGTTAACAACATGGAAGATGAGGAAAAAAAGAGTGACTATAACAACCAAAGACTTGGAAATTGAATGTGATAAGGCATATGGTAATGACTTGAAATCTGATTTACTTGAACTATATTTTGCTATGAACTTGTGTTTATTTTTGTTGATTTACTACGTAATTTCATTTTTTTTTAATGCAGAGTATGCACCATATTTGTTCACCATACGCATAAATCGTGGTGGATCATTTAGGATGTTTCCTGGAATCCTGGTAGAAAATTTGTTGGTGGTCAAGAAGATATCTTTGATAGGGTTGACATTGAAGTTTTATCGGTTTTTGAGTTAGATAAGATGGTCAGATAGTTAGGATACACAAGTGAGAGTGATCCTATGTTTTATCATTATTTAAGATCCATGAGTAGTTTAGATGTTGGGTTATATGCATTAGGATGTGATGAGGATGTGCGTTGTATGACTACCCTTCTTTTGAGTTTCAAGTTAATAGAGGTGTATATAGAGCATGGTTATACTAAGCTTAATTGTAACAAAATGTCACCAAGACAAATTAGGGCAACAATAGAAGAGTATGATGAAGATATGTCTAATGAATCTAGTACTGGTGCTTCTAAGGGATAAAATATGGTAAAATATTGTTGTTGACATGGCATGATAGTAGAGATAGTAATACGCATACTAAGGAAGGTTCTAGTAGTGACTCTGTTTCACCTAAGTCTATACCTCAAGGTCTGTTTGGTATCCATAGAACATGTGAACTCACATTTACACAATTGACTAGTAATGAATCTAGTGACAACCAAGTCAATGACATTCTACATATAGGGTCACAGTTTGAAAGTATAAACCTTACTTTCACCCTAGTGGAACCAAATGATGGGGTAAATAATGGGATAAATGATGTGATGAGGTGTATAGACTTTGATGATAATGAATTAGATGGGGATGCATAATTTAGTTATGTTGATGCTATGAATGTAGACAGTTCTGGTTTTAGTCATGATGAACATTTTGGAGTTTATGACTTGGACTTAAACTTAGACTAAATCTTGACCTAAATCTTCCCCAAAATGAAATGCAAGAAGATGTTGTTGTGGTTACCAATGACTATGTGGTTAATGAATCAGAAACGCGTGTTGATGTAGAAGCAGCATTTGTAGAACCTAGAACTTAGGAACTTGTTGAAGGTTTTGTTGACCAACAAGTTGATTAAGGTAGTGGTGAGGAATTTATTGAACAGGGTATTGTTGAACATGTACAATATAATGTTGCGGATGAGGGGATTGACGGTCCTTATGATAACCAATATGATGGTGACTATACTGATAATGCAGGGACAAATGATGAAGAAAATGAAATAACAAATCCTGATGTTGAAGTAAATCTATTTGGTCTTACTGGGAATGAAGCTTTTGATAACATTGGCATAATCGGTCAACTACCAGATGAGTTTTTTTTTTTTTTTTTAAGGAGATGGTATAGAAGTGGTAAATGTAGATGGTTTTGATAGTGAAACATGTTCTGAGAATGAAGTAGGTTTGATAGGAGGAAGATGTTAAAGCAACTGAGAAGAGGTATGGAAAAATGCTTGTCAAATGAGACTGTTGGAAATAAGTACTCATTTTACTATGGGAAGATATTTGTTAATGCAACAGAAATGAATGATAAAATGTATTTGCATGTTTTTGAAACCAAAAGAAATCTGAGGCTCATAAAGAATGACAGCAGGAGGGTAAGAGCAATATGTCATAAACAATTACCAGCCTTTACAAAGTCACATTGTAGTTGACCAACTTACCCAAGTGAAGCAGTAGGTGTTGAGCCTAGTGGATCAATTGGCCCAGTTACCAAAAAAAGTGTAAGTACCATTGACGAGAGTCAAGGAAATGCATTTGTTGTTGATGCACATGATAAATGGAATCTCTGTTCTTAGGTCTTGTATGTTGCCAAAGACCAAAAAACAAATAATTGGGAGGTGATGACACAAAAAAAATACACACAAATACCTTCAATCAAGGGAAATCAAACACTGCACTTATAAATTCTTGGCAAGGCAGATCTTCGACCAAGTTAAGGTAGTTCGAGACCAGCTGCAACCTGACTTAGAGCTTCAGGTTTCTATGAGCAAAGCATTCGGAGCAAAAGCTAAAGCTTAAAGAGATATTAGAGATGATCACACATTGCAGTATCCTATGCTTAAAGACTGTTGATTAATTGCAGTCTATAAACCCTAATACCACTGTCAAGATTGTAGTTGATAGGGATACAAATCATTTTTTGCCCGCTAGGGTGTTTAGATAATATATGTTTGTTTGAGAGCATTTAAAGAGGGGTTTAGTGCTTGTAGATGAGAAGTGTTAGGCCTATATAGTGCCTTCATTAAGGGGCCATTTCAGGCCAAGTATTGGCAGCTATCTGACTTGATGCAAACAATCGAATTTACCCGTTGGCTTATGCATTGGTTGAAGCTGAAAGTAAGAGTTCATGGTCCTGGTTCTTAATGTACTTGGGTGATGACATAGATCTACAGCCTAATTCAAAGTTCACATTCATCAGTAATAAACAAAAGGTTAGTAATACACTTCACTTGTCAAATTCTTAAATACAACATCATATGAGTTATTGTTTGATTAGTGAATTGGTTTATGCATGATATCCTTCCATCCTATGTTGCACGGGGACGGATACGGAAACGGGGATGGGGACGGAAATGGGTACTTAGAAACGTCAATATCCCAAAATTCAAGAAACGGGTACGGCCAAAAACGTTTGTGTATTTTATATAATTTTATATTTATTTATTAATAAAATAACTAAGCATCCATTTGGTTCGTGGTTTCAAGCGGTTTGGATTCATTAATTTATTAAATATAATGTTTGGTTCAGTTTTTTTGGATTAAAGTAATACTTTACTCGTACATTCTCATTCCTCACCCTCTTGATGAGATTCAAAAAATCATGTCAGTGAATGTACATTTTTTTATTTCATAAAAAATATCTACCACAAGTTTTTCATGTCACATTTTTTTTAGTATTTTTTATATTCAAATAATATGTTTTATTATAATTTTTTAAATAAAATAAATATATTTTTAAAATATAACAATTAATTTTCTCTCTCCTCATTTCTTTCATACCAAATCCAAATTCAAATCCGATTCTAATCCCACTTACGAACCAAACGGACCCTAAATATTAAACATCCAACATTAAATTGTTCTCACCAAAATGTCATTAATCAAAGTTCAATGATAAATGCAGAGGATTTGTCAACTATGAAAGTGTCATTATAAAAACCACGTAGAAATAATATATCAACTGGTCTGTATTCTCAAAGAAGACGGTTTCGAGCTCTGGCTCATCAAGTGCTACATGTAACGATTACAATACAAAGGATTAATATCTTATAACAAGAGTTGCAATTAAGATATCATGTTCATCACAAACAATTGTTTTAAACTTTCAAAAAGCTACAGAGTGTACTCTTGTTTTAATATACGTGTACTCTTATAGTTTTATAACATTAATATATGCTATATTCTCTCTCCTACATAGATAAGTGAATAATATATTAATATATGTTTTCTTCTCCACGTCTTCTATATAGATCTCATCATGTGTACGCATCTTTTAAAACTATCAAAAGGATGTGCCTTATGAGATGTTATTTCAACAAAGATAAACTAAATTTGTTACAGAAACGCTTTAATATGACCCAAAAACGTTTCTAGGCTTTTCCAGCCCAACCTTAGGCGCTTCCAAAAGCTGTGAAACGTTTCCCATTTTCCCGATACGTTTCCGCCGCGTTTCCAGAAGTTTCCGGCCGTTTCCCGTTTTCGAAACATTTCCGGTACGGGATACGGCACCTCCCAGGCGTTTCCATGCAACATAGCTTCCAGCTATTAAATATGTCTTCCCAAATGCATTTACATAGATGTTGTTTGATACACATACATGAAAATATGAAGCAGTCAAGCAGTCTTGGAGTGACAAGCATACAAGGATGCTTTGTGGAGATGTGCATCTATTGCAACTGTTAATGACTTTGAAAGGTATATGTTACATTTGAAGAAGTTGAATCCTAAAGCACATGAATGGTTGAATAAGATACCACATAAACATTCGGCAAGATCTCATTTTTCAGGTAATACCTTTAAATTACACCGTTGGTCCCTATACTTGGCTCAGATTTCATACGACATCCAAAAGCACTGATTTTTTCGTTTTTGATCCAAAATCAAGTTTTTATTAAGCCGCAAGTCCAAAATCCTAACTGTCGTTAGATTTGCCAGTTAAGTCGGTACTCACGTGCATCACACACGAGGACAGTTTCGTCCGTTCACTTTTTCCTGCTTTCCCTAGCTACCATCTAACGACTTGTCATGTCAGTGTTCCCGCCCTTATTATCCCCATTTTCCAACACAATTTCACATCATTTCTCTCACAAATTTTATCTCACAACTTCTCTCAATTGCACACAGTTAAACCCTAATCTTTTTCCTAAAATTTTTGTTCATAAATTTCTTATGGTTGTCTAACAAAATGGGTACTATTAAATGGAAGATAATGGGCGACGATAAAGAATATTTTACTAATGAAGAGATGTATCAGAATACAAATGATGATTATAGTAAGTGTCCTACGTTGGTTATATATATATATATATATATATATATATTGTTTTAGTTTAAAATTGTTCGATTGCGTATAAAATGGTTCACATTCTATATTGATGAGTTCCAAATTATTGTTTGACTTTTTGCAGAAGATCTTCCTAGTTGCTTTTGTATGAGGATACACCATGGAGGTGAGTTTCACTTGTTTCCTGGAAGGGTATACCATAATGGTAGGAAAAGTATTATTGATATGGTGGATACTGAAACGTTCTCGATTCACGACTTAGATGAAATGGTTCAAGACCTGGGTTGGATAGATAGAAAAATAATGTTTTATAACTTTCTTGAAATTGGTAAGAATCTTGATGTTGGCTTGCATTCATTATGTAGTGATGATGATGTATGTTATTTAAGTAAGTTTATAGCTGAGCATAAGGTCATTGAAGTGTACATAGAACATGTAGTGTCCAAAGTAGGAACTTACTTCAACCCATATCAGGCAATGGGTCTTGTTCTTAATGAAATAGATGAGGACAGTGATGCTAGTCCTAGTAACCGTAGGCTTATTGGTAGTAGTATTTCTAGAAGAACTCGATCTAAGAGGCTATTATTGAAATATGTTATTCCTGAGGAGGCTGAAGTAAGTGATGAAATTAGTAGGTTTACCGAGTTACCTACTGAAGAGCCAAGAGTGAATGAAATACCAACTGAATAGTATAGGTTTACTGAGTTACCTAATGAAGAGCCAAGGGTGAATGAAATACCAACTGAAGAGTCTAGGTTTACTGAGTTACCTAATGAAGAGCCAAGGGTGAATGAAATACCAACTCAAGAGTCTAGGTTTACTGAGTTACCTGATGAAGAGCCAATGGTTAATGAAATACCAACTCAGGAGTCTAGGTTTACACAATTACTTGTTAAGGAGTCTTATGTTCCAGCATTAGATGAAGAACTAGATGAGATAGATGGGGTATTTGGTAGTATAAACTTAAGTTAGTTTGGAGATAATGTTACACAGGAACATGTAGCTAAAGATTCTTTGAGGGTAGAAGATTATGACCTACATTATACGGTTGTTGATGATAATGTTAGCGTATGTGAAAATGAAGAAAACATTGATAATGTGGATCATATGGATGTTGATGGTCATGCTACATTAGAGGAAACTAATGAGCAAGTGAATGCTAATAATGTAGGTGATGATTCTGTGGGTTTAGATATAAGTAATGATCAAATGAATGGCAATGTAGGTGGTGATCATATGAATGATAACCTAGGTCCTGAAAACATTATTAATGATAATGGTATACCGATTATGGTTGATGATGTGTATTCACCCCATGGTCCTTTTGAGAATAATGAAGATGATGAGAGTTATGTTTATGATACTGAAAATAAGGAGGATACTGAAAGTGAGGAGGACCATGAGGTATTTTTTGATGAGAATAACGTTATCCATGAACCTCATGTTGATACACGTTATTGTTTTGGTAATTCAACTGATAAGGTAACCCCCAATATTTTTGCAAATTTAAACAATCAAGTTACAGATACCATGATTGGTGATACTCAAGCAGAAGTTTTTGATTCTGTTGAATTTGATAGTGACTTTGATGAAGAACTAGCTAGTGATGTATAAAAGAAACTTAGGCAGTTAAGGAAGGAGAAAGACAAAGATGAGTTTATAGTTAAGAAGTATGGGTTTTATGCAGGAAAAAGATTTGGTTCTAGTAAGGATATAAAAGATAGAGTTTACATGCATTCCATATCAAAGATATATATATATATATATATATATATATATATATATATATATATATATATATATATATATATATATATATATATATATATATATATATATATATATATATATATATATATATATATATATATATAACCAACATAGGACACTTACTATAATCATCCTTTGTATTCTGATACATCTCTTCATTAGTAAAATATTATTTATCGTCCCCCATTATCTTCCATTTAATAGTACCCATTTTGTTAGACAACCATAAGATATTTATGAACAAAAATTTTAGGAAAAAGATTGGGGTTTAACTGTGTGCAATTGAGAGAAGTTGTGAGATAAAATTTGTGAGAGAGATGATGTGAAATTGTGTTGGAAAATGGGGATAATAAGGGTGGGGTCGTCAGATGGTAGCTAGGGAAAGCAGGAAAAAGTGAACGGACGAAACTGCCCGCGTGTGTGCACGTGAGGACCGACTTAACTGGCAAATCTAACGACCGTCATGATTTTGGACTCGCGGCGTAATATAAACTTGATTTTGGATCAAAAACGAAAAAATCAGCGCTTTTGGATGTCGTATGAAATATGAGCCAAGTATAAGGACCAACGGTGTAATTTACTCTTAATTTTATTCATAAAGTAACTACAGTTAATGCCATATTATTATTTCACTATAAAAGTTAGACATGTATAGCATTTAATGCTTTCATATTTATGTATTTTAGGTAGAGCCATTAAAGATTTTGATGACATCAAATAATCCTGATATTTAAGCGTCAATTTCCCCCTATTATGCTCGTTTATTCTACTTATTATATGGATATATACTTTGATTTTTTTACATTTTGTATCCAGGTCATGAATGACCATATGAGCTAAAGAGACGAGGAAATTATAAATAACACGCGAACGATATACAATTATAGTATGCTGGATGAAGCTACGGCGTAACATTCACTCTCTATTACGCTGTAGCTGGGAATTCAAACTTGAAGACCAAAGTCAACGTGGATCAAGAGTTAGAGCATAACCAGATCCTGAGTTACGCTGTAACATAATCAAGTCTTTCAAGCATCCCTCGAATTGGTGGTTACGACATGACTATGGAGTTACGGCGTAACAACGACTACGAGAGTAATCTGAGATCCAAGAATCAAGCTACGACTTAACAACACATGAAGACTACGCCGTAGAAGAAACCCTTATATTGGAGTTACGGCGTAACACATTCATCAACTACGCCGTAACTCATTGCTTTTAGATAAGATCTTATAGGATTACACTAGCTACGGCGTAACACTCTTTTGAGCTACGCCATAGCTATGATCGGGCCTATAAATACAACCCTAATTTATGCATTTTTCATACAACTTTCTCATACACAAAGTCAGAGATCGTTGGGACTTCTCAAAGGCCTTTCTACAGCAGCGTACGGAGCATTTCCAAATGAGAAATCATGACTAATACACCATAAGTTTTAGCATTTCATCATTTCATTTACATTTCAAATTTATGACATTTGTAAACATTTATTCGAGTATTTAATTTAATATGATCAGCTAAGCACCTCTAGTGCTAGCCTAGTTATGATTCTTATATTGTTTAGTTTATGTTTCCGTACTTTTCTTAATGCTTCTACGTGTGTGCATGCTTAGTTTATCTTAAGACCCTTTAGTTGCGGTAGTTTTCCCCAACCCGGTTATACTTGGTATGCTGTAGGAATTGACCATAAGATCCTGGCGTAGTTAGGTTACAAGAAAATGGTTGGGATGACAACTGACCCTTCGCCTTGTGTGCAAATTGACCATATGACCACTTCCGGGTTGGATAAACTTAAGTTGTTAGAATATGATCTATGATCGTGACAACGGACCATACAAGATAAGTCTAGCATGTATTGACACTTAATGACTCAAACCCATCTATCGTACGTCTGCTTACTAGCATGGGGTAGTGCATGTGGTTCTCGGCAAGATTTGATGGGAGATAGGCTAGGGAACTTGACCATATGAACCTAGTGATATTTGTCCACCCTACCTGAAGCATGAGATTAGTTTAATAGAAAGCATTACCATAAACAATATTGGATGAGTAATTAGACTAGCACATTTCTCTCTCATTGCTCGCAACTTCATTTCATTTCGGATTTATTTACTTTTCAGTATTTAGTTTAATTAATCACTTCAACCTTTAATCAGTTTAAATAGTGACACATAGACTTAGATAAAATCCAAATCACATAGCTCTTGGGACGACATCGGTTTTATCGAATACCAGTCTACACGCGACCGGATTCTCTGTCCGTTAGTGCATATAAGGTAGACCTAGGGTAATCGAGACTTTATAAATATTAAGACATGGTCAGTAAAACCTGAATTAGATTTATTGCTCAACAACATTTGTGAGATGTTTAATGGTAAAATAGTTTAAGCTAGGGGCAAGCCAGTTATTACACTTCTAGAGTACATTAGGGAATATTGCATAAAGAGAATAGTTAATGTACAAAGTGTTATTGACAAATGTAATGGTCCTGCGACCTCTAATACAACTAAAATCATGAAAGCCATTAAGAAAGAGGCTCATTTGTTGCAAGTGGAATGTAATAGAGGAGTTAGGTATCAAGTATCAAGGGCATGGGGTGATCAGTGTATTGTAGATGTAGAGAGTAGGAGATGTTCATGTAGGAATTGGGAATTGACAAATATTCATTGTAAGCATGCCGTTGCAGCTTGTTAGAATATGGTTCTAAATGAAAAGGAAGTAGGACCCCCTCCCCCTCCCAGAATCTTAGGTACATCCTTGTTATTGGTTGGCTACATGGAAGGAAGTATACCCTCACTTAGTGGAACCAATTAGGGGAAGCAACTTCTGGGAGAAGTCCACATGTCAAACAACACTTTTGTCACAAATGCATCATATCCGGATATGTAACCAAGGAAGAAAAGAAATAGGTCCAAACTTAAGGATGAGTCACTTTTGAAAAATGGTATCTGAGCAAGAGAGGGAGAACCATTATGTGGAAACCGTATGAGGGGGTGAATACGTTCCCATTTAAAAACTTAAATCTTTTGACATAATATGAAAAGTGAGAATGATAGTTCTACAACAATAAAGATAGTAGAGACTATGAACTAAGGCATATCATCACAACAAAAACATAAGCACAACATAAACAACAAGCCACGACACAAACATAATGCAATGCAAATATAAATGTAAAGTGCTAAGTATAAGAAAATGCAAACCAGACACTATGATTTGTAGTGGTTCGGTCAGAAATCTCCTCTTTGCCCTACTCCACTCCCCGAGTACCCAACTCGATAGTTACTACACTAAATCAACAAGCTCATTTTTTGGCGTAGAAAACCTTACAACCCTTGCTTATAAGTTTATTGAAACTAAGCTAAGTATCGCTCCCTTCTTTGGGTACAGCCAAACCTGCTATGTTTTATGGCCCAATATAACAAACCTTGTGTTTTACTACCTAAACACATAAACCAACTAACTTTTACAAGTTTACCGATATTAAGCTAAATATCGAGTTCTTTGGGTACAACCAAACCCGTTATGTTTTGTAGCCCAACATAACAAACCTTGTGTTTTAAGACCTAGACATATAAACCATCTAACCTCTAGTTTAGTATATAGTTGATTATACAAGATGTATAATGATGCGTGGTGGTGTATGATGATGATCCAAGACATGATTGTCTTGTAGATATGAATACATGATTGCCTAATCTAAATAAACTTCTGATGCGTGGGAATTGCACCCTCGCAACAGGTTTTACCTCTCAAGGGATCTTGAGAAGCTTACAACCCCCACCAGGCAGTGTACCTGATCGTTGTAGTATAGTATAGTGATGAGTACCGGGGGATTGATCGTTCAACTCAGGAATAGTGTCGCTAGGATTAGAAAGCCTACTAAACTAGGTCTAGAGGTGAGGGATGATTCTTTTTGTATTTTTATATTTTTATAAAAGCAAGTAAAATCTCGAGTTTCGAAGGAGTGGGCGGAATTAGTTGCTAGCCAACTAACCCAATTAATCTAAAGATGCAATCAAAATAAAATAAAAGAAATGAAAATACAACTATTATACTAATGTGGTGAAACAATAATGAGGAAAGTTGTGTTTACTTAGATTTCATTACTCCCTAGATATCTTTTACAGGTTGATTAATTTGTTACAATTGCATGGATGACATGTCATATTCCTTAATACTAGTCGTAGGGCCATGTACAATATTCCCTAACTCTATAGGATCCTACTTCACTCCTATGTCGAGCCGTTAGAAGCTCCTAACATGGGATCATTAGAATTCTCCTACGCATTAAATACAGCCAAAAATTGTAGTACACCTCCGATCATGTTTCTTAAGACGTTCAAGCAAGTTACCAATGGAAGTCTGCCAGTTTTCTTAAGCCTAACATCGAATACAATCATCTGTAACAATTATAAACAAACAATCAACCCATACTTAACATCTAGGTTTCACTACATCTAAGCAAACACAATAAAGATCTAGCCTAGCATGTTAAATAGAAGACAAGCGTAAGATATAATCAAACAACACATAGACATATTGAATGATTTGAATGAATACTTATCTATTAAACATGAAAGAATCAAGGGGTTGAAACCCTTGAAAAGCTGATAAAATTCGGACTAGGGTTTATTCCCTCAAAGTTGCACACAAATGAATGAAATTTGGAAAACTATATATATATATATATATATATATATATATATATATATATATATATATATATATATATATATATATATTACATCGTGACGGCGTCATGTGTTAGCCCGTGACGCCGTCAACTCGCCGCCATGATAAAATCGTATTGCCTAGATCTATTTGTGACGCCGTCATGTGTAGAAATACTTTGGGCCGTCACTAATGTTTGGACCCTGACGGTCTTGGGTTACGCCGTCAGGTCCTAGGCTTAAAAACTCTCTGGATCGTCACGTGTATTTTCCACTTCCACCTCCATTGTAACTCTTGACGCCGTCATGTGGAGAGTCTTGACGCCGTCAGGTATTGTTCCAGCAAGGAAAATTGAGACTTTGCCGTTTTCTTCACTTTTATGCTCCAAAAACGTCCAAAATACTTCTTTTTCCAGATTTCTCTCCAAAAGTACCTAAAATGACAAAACGAACGATTTAGGGCAATATTTGATCAAATAATCACGAATTCGGGCTTAAATGACCCCTTAAAAGTGGTACACTTTTCGCCTCATCAAATACCCTTACACTTGAGATTTGCTTGTCCTCAAGCAAATGCGCTTTTATTCTAATCAAAATACAAGTTAGGGGTCATTTAACACTAATATAAAAGTAATTACAACAAATAATCGTTCCTCTAAAAACCAAAGACAAGCACGGAGGTCATACACTAGCACCTCACAAATAGTGTTTAGATGCTCACATCTCTCGGTTGTAATAAAGTATATATCACAATAAGGAAATGGAAAACATCTCTCACTACCTGTCATAGCAAATAGATTACCATAGGCTTGGGAAAGGATCAAACCTCCACCACTTGGCGGAAGCACCTAGGATATGGAAAACACGATTTTGTTGGATAAAGGCAATATTTACTGGTGGCGAGTTAATCATCTTGGTTAATTACATGTACAATACGGCGTTGCTAAGCCAAGACTAGACTCGACTTAAGCTAATTAATCAAAAATAACAAAAACATAAAATAAAAATAGAATGAAACGGGATGGTAGTCCGTATGTTTTTTCTCTTTTTTTTTTTCTTTTTTTTTCTTTTTCTTGATATTTCAATTTTTTTATTTTATTTTTTTTTATTATTTTTTTTTGCATACACTTTTGCACTACCATCCAAAATAATACATCATAGGAAATGTACATTCCCCTTACACTTGAATTTTTACATACTTTACAATAAACTAATCTAATAACTCGAATCAAGATAATCAAAACACTTGGAGTACTTTTTTAAGATTAACGCACATATGGGGGTAATATATGATGCTCTTCCCCATTACTCCATAACACAAGTACTTACCCATGAGTCCCAATCATCCCAAAATAATATGTACAAGATATATCTCGACTTAGCAACCATGTAATCAATTAGACAATTAACTAAGGGTTTAAACAAATGACAATGATGCACTAAAGATGAGTGCATACACGGAAGGCTAAGGCGATTTGGTTGCACATTTGGGTGGGTAGTAACAAATTCTTCCTTTAAGTAAGATGCTTAAAGTTAGAAACAAAAAGATAGGCTCGGAGGGGTGTACTGGGGGTTTCGTGTACTAAAAATGAGTACAACGCTAAGGTGTGGGAGAAATTAATTGACTTTACTAGTCAAGTAATATGACTTAAATGGTCAAGTAATTATGATATGGGTCTAACACAAGGGTGATCCTAATGCCTCTTATCATGTAGTAAATCCTACCACACGAATGTAGTCTCACTAGCGGTCTCGGGATGCATCACTAACGCAAGTTCTAGAATCTAAATGCGACCGGTACACTCATAAGCACTGATAATGAATGTTTTTCCTATCAAATCTAAAGGCGAATCTCACATATTTGGTTGGAAAATTTTTCTGAATGGTACGGTTTTGTGCTAGTCATACAACTCCTATACATGAGACGCTTGTTAAGGCTAAAGTTTCACTCCTAAATGTTGTAAAAAATTTTAAATTTGGCGCTAAAATTACGCTAACAAGTATTTTTCTTAGTTTTATTACACACCTACCATCAAACAAATAAACTCAAGTGCAATAGTATCCTATAAGGTATCATCATTTACCCTCCCCTTACACTTAGGTTGAACATTGTCCCCAATGTTCAATTAAAGGATGTAAAAGTAAAACAGGTAAAAGAATGAAAACAAATACTCCTCTGATTCGTTCGGTGTGGATAGTGTGTCAACACGGTTAGATCTTCCTTCAAGAAAATGAACGTTCAAAGCTTCCCTTCCAGAAATATAAATCATTTTCTTGTCATATATAACCTGTTAAACCTGAGAAAACAAATAAGGCAACCTCGCGTAAAATCAGCGGCAATCTATATATACTAACAAATCCTAGAAAACAATTTAAGATATAATGTTTGTGGAATGAATGTTTGCAGATTTCCTAGAGTTTATAAAACTAAAGGATTAACAAAAACTTTAAGACTCCGTTAGAAAAACAAAACTCGCAAAATTTTCAGAATTTTACACGTGACGCCGTCAGGTTTTAAACCCTGACGCCGTCAGAAGTGACATGCAGAAATCTTTACGTTAAGTTTTCGGAAAATTTCTGGAAAAACTTATGTCCTACTTCCTGGAAAATCCTGCAAAACATCATTATGACTCGATACAAGCATTTGACTCTAACAAATACTAATACACATGTTCATTTATTATTGTGGCGAATCATGATCAATTTCGTTCTTAGAAACAAATTTGAGGTTTCCCCTTACACTTAGCTTTTGCAAAATACCTTTACATGAAGTTAAGACGAAGTTAATCAACAAAATAAAGCATTTTCACAATTTTAGTTTGAAACGTGATCTACCAACAATAAAAATAAAGCATGCATAAGGAAATAAATAACAATCAAACAAATAAAAACACACAAAACATGGGTCGCCTCCCAAGAAGCGCTTTTCTTTATTTACGAGTCTTGTAGCTAGACTCAAGGTCATGGGTTATCCTATATGTGTGAGCTCCTCGTTGAGGACATCTTTGGGATCAAACTTGGGTTTCAACTTCCTATCGGTTTTCTTGGTACGGTATGACCTCTCAAACTTTTCTCCATCCGGATCATATAAAATCATCTTCATATGCCATGATCCGTCGCCTTCCTTAGGTGGCTTGTCCCAATTTCATTTACACTTATCCCCTTCCCTTTTCCATTTGTTCATCTCTAGGTTGATAGGCATCACGCTTAAGAACTCAATCATTTTCCTAAAGACTAGGGGATCCTCGAAAGGGTCTAGTTCCTCATCTCTAGCTATGAGATGTTCCACCGAATGTATTTTATCGATGAAATCTTTTTCTAGATAGAATGGGCGTTGAGGTCCTATAAAGTTTCTTTCTATCCAAGGCCCATATCTAGATGGTCTCCTATTCATCTCTACCCAATGTGGTGTCGGTTCTTCCTCACAATCATATATATGCTTCTTAACATCATAAACCGACCAAGTCTCACCCTCCCCTACCACTATCTTAGACTCCTTACAATCTATCATGGCACTAGCGGTTGCTAAAAATCCTCTTCCTACTAACAATGGGCATGTAGTATCACTAACCATATCTAGGAAGTGAAAATCCGCTAAGATAGTTAATTTTCCTACGTGAACGACTACATCCTTGATCATTCCGACCGGGTGATCAATACTTCCATCCGCTACACCAATTAGTACTTCCGTCTCCTCTAACTTTCCTAGCTTAAGAGTGGTGAAAAGGGATAAGGGAATCAAGTTGAGGCTTGAACCTAAGTCGGCTAGTGTGTCGAAAGCTTCGGATTTTTCTATCTTACAAGGCAAAACGAATATACCCGTATCATTAAGCTTCTTAGGCAACTTGTTTTGAACGAAGGTGGTTCCATTTTTACCCAATTTAAATTTTTCATATTTTTCTAGGAGGGCACTGTAGTAGGGAGCTCGGGCTAAGACATCAATGATGGGGCGTTCAAGGTGGAGCTCCTTGAATTCATCGTCAAGGTCTTGTGTAGGAGGTGTTTCAACTATGTTATTGACCGGTTTGATATCAGATGTTTTATTCAATTGGTCCTTTTGAAGAATTTGAGTTTACTTGAAACACGTGCTCATTGCTTTGACCGAATAGTATTGTGGACAAGAAACAGGTAACGAAATCGACGATATGGCATTAACGTTTAGTTTCGGGTTCTTGACCGTGTCGCTTGGGAGTGCTCCCATTTCTCGGTCATTGAGAACTTTCAACAATTTGTCGATTTTAGTGGTCATCTCGCTTTGCTTTCGTTTGAAATCGGCTTCAAACGTAGATATACGAGCTTCTTGAGATGCCATGAATTTGGACATCAATCCTTTAAGATTATTGGTACTACCATAGTTATTGGAAGGATTGCTGTTGAAAGTACGGTTAGAGGGTGGACCGTTTGGTTGGTAACGATTAGGTGGATTGGAAGAATTGTTTTGGGGCATGCTTTGGTTTAGTTTTCACCTAAGGTTCGGGTGATTCTTCCAAGATGGATTGTAGGAATTACCGTAAGGGTTTGGGTCGGGTTTGAAAGTGTACCACTTGTCTCCTGCTTCGTCGGTACGCGAGGATGCGTAATCCGCAAAAGCTTGTCCGGGGAGTTCCACGCAATCACGAGTGTCATGGGGACCACTACATAATTCGCATGAAGAAGTCATTTTGTTCACTTGGCTTGAAGGCTTAGGAGCTTCGTAAGATTTCATGAGAAATTTGACTTGGTCCTCAAGTTCCAAGATCCTACGGTCGGAAGTGCTAGAATTGTTCGAATGCACTTAGATCACATAGCTTGCCACCGGCCGATTGGTCAATGGTTCGCCTTGTGGAGAGATCGATATGGTCATAGAAGATTTAGACTTGGAGCCAAAGATCTATGCCATGATGAGGGACTTTTTGGCGTAAGTCCTTGAAACGAGTCCATGCTTCATATAGAGTTTCACCTTGACGTTGTTGGAACATCAAGATATCATTTCTAAGCATCGTAGTTCTCCCTGGTGGGAAAAATTGAGCAAGGAATCGAGTGGTGAGATCATCCCATGAGGTGATGGATCCCGCTGGTAAACGTTCAAGCCATTGACTAGCTTGATCACGTAGAGAGAATTGGAATAGACGTAATCGGGTCGACTCTCTAGTTGCAACATCAAGGTCTATGGAATCTACGATTTTAAGGAAATCCTTGAGATGTTGGTTAGGATCTTCGGAACGAAGTCCATGGAATGCACATCTGCTTTGCACCAACCGGATAGTGTCGGATCGCAAGGGGGACACATTGGCTCCTTGAGTGAGCTCAATGGTGTTTCGATAGCCTTGGTGGCTAGGACGGTGATGAGGCGAAAAATGAACCACTTTTAGGGGTCATTTAAGCCCGGAATTGAATTTATTTGATCAAATATTGCCCTAAATCATTCCTTTTGTGATTTTAGGTACTTTGGGAGAGAAATCTTGAAAAGGAAGCAATTCGGACGTTTTTGGAGCATAAAAGTGAAGAAAACGCCAAAGTCTTAATTTTCCTTGCTGAGAACAGTAGGTGACGGCGTCAAGAGTAAAATCCTGACGGCGTCAAGAGTAATTTCCATGACGACCCAGTACAGAAATGACGGCGTCACAAGGAAGAGCGTCAAGAGTAAAAGACGTGACGGCCTAGAAGACCATAACACATGACGGCGTCAGATGTAGATCAAGGCAGTCCGAGAATTATTTTGGCGGCGAGATGACGGCGTCACCTATTTGGTCTTGACGCCGTCAGACCCTATTTCCTATATATAGTTTTCTAATTTTCACACAAAAGGAGAAGAAGTTTTGGAGAAACCCTAAGGCCGAACCTAATACGATTTTTACAGGTTTTTCAAGGGTTTTCAGCCCTTGAAAACCTTACAAGTGTAATTGAGATAAATGTTCTTTTAATTCAATCAATATGTCTATGTGTTGGTTGTCTATATCTTGTTCTTATCTTAATTCTACTATGCTAGGCTAGATCTCTCTTGTGTTTGCTTGGATCTAATGAAACCTAGATGTTAATTATGTGTTGATTACTTGTTTATGGTTGTATTGGATGAATGATTTCAATGTTAGGCTTAAGAAAACTGGCAGATCTCCAAATGGTAACATGCTTGAATGTCTTAGGAAACATGAACCGATGGGCACTAGGTTTTATTGGTTGTATTTAATGCATGAGTAAATTCTAATGATCCCATGTTAGGAGCTTCTTAGCCGGCTCGACATAGGAGTGAAGTAGGCACTCATAGGATTGGGGAGTTAAGTGCGCTACCCCATGAATGGTATTAAGGAATACAATCCGTCATCCATGCAACTATAACAAGTAATTAACGTGTAAGAGATATCTAAGGAGTAGTGAAATCTAAGTAAACACAACTTCTCCACTTATTGCTCACAACCTTAGTATAATTTAGTTTTATTTTCATTTTTAGTATTTTATTTTGATTGCATCTTTAGTATTGGGTTAGTTGATTAGCAACTAATTCCGCCCAAATCCTTAAAACCCGAGATTTTTACTTGCTTTCTAAAAAATATAAAAATACAAAAATAATCATCTCTCATCTCTAGAACTAGAACTAGTATTTAGGTTTTCTAATCCTAGCGACACTATTCCTAGCTGAACGATCAATCCCCCGGTACTTGTCACTATACTATACTACAACGATCAGGTACACTGCCTGGTGGGGGTTGTAAGCTTCTCGAGATCCCTTAAGAGGTAAAGCCTGGTGCGATCCCCGCGTATCAAGTTTTTGGCGCCGCAGCCTGGGGAATAGTTATTGTCTAGGTTAGAATTTTTTTTATTAAGTCTACTTGCTTGATTCCTTTCTAGTAAGATTTTATTTTATTTTTTTAGGTTTTCTTTAGTCTATGTTTTTCTTTGTGCCTTTGTTAGTAAATTTAATTCATTGACTATTCCGTTGACCATTATGGAAAACGCGAATCCACCCCTTTCCCCTAGAGAAGTGGCTGTGCTACGTGAACAAATTGAGAGTGAGATTAGGGAACTTAGAGAGCTTAATAGGTTGATTAAGGTGGAGCTCGAACATGCATTTAGTGACCTAGCGACCGCCTTGTATTCAAATGAGGACCTAGGGCCTAATGACTTTGTGAATGTTGTTGAGGGACTAGAAGAGGGGGAAATAGATCCGAAGCTTAATGACTACTTTAATCTATACCCCACTAAAGAGGAGATTGCATATTATAATAATCTTATTGATAACCCGCGATCTCCTTTTACTATGATCGAACCTAAGATAAAGAGAGGCGATCCTAAGAATGCTAAGATTCCATGTATGATTGGGTATAGACACGTTAACAATGCTTACATTGACTTTAAATCCCCAATCAACATTATGTCCTCAAATGTTTATAATGATATAGTGAAAACAAGACTTGAACCTAGAAAAGATCCCAAATACCCCGGTGGAGTTTGTAACTTTGTCGGGAGAGTTAAAGGTTTACATGTCTTTGTTGGGAATTTCACTTTTATCACCGACTTTATGATTGTGGAAGATCTTGCTAATGTTATTGATTGTCAATTGTCCAATGTCGTGTTTGGTAAACCGTTTGTTGAGGAGTCTAAGTTAGAATATAATGAGATAGAAGGGACAATCCGATTTGCTAGTAACACCGATAGGATCACTTATAGGATGCCTAATAGAATGAAAGAATTTCGATTTATATTTTTATATTTTTATAAAAGCAAGTAAACAAGGTCTAGAGGTGAGGGATGATTCTTTTTGTATTTTTATAAAAGCAAGTAAAATCTCGGGTTTTGAAGGTGTGGGCGGAATTAGTTGCTAGCCAACTAACCCAATTAATCTAAAGATGCAATCAAAATAAAATAAAAGAAATGAAAATACAACTATTATACTAATGTGGTGAAACAATAATGAGGAAATTTGTGTTTACTTAGATTTCATTACTCCCTAGATATCTTTTACAGGTTGATTAATTTGTTACAATTGCATGGATGACGGGTCATATTCCTTAATACTAGTCGTAGGGCCGTGTATAATATTCCCTAACTCTATAGGATCCTACTTCACTCCTATGTCGAGCCGTTAGAAGCTCCTAACATGGGATCATTAGAATTCTCCTACGCATTAAATACAACAAAAAATCGTAGTACACCTCCGATCATGTTTCTTAAGACGTTCAAGCAAGTTACCAATGGAAGTCTGCCAGTTTTATTAAGCCTAACATTGAATACAATCATCCGTAACAATTATAAACAAACAATCAACCCATAATTAACATCTAGGTTTCACTACATCTAAGCAAACACAATAGAGATCTAGCCTAGCATGTTAAATTGAAGACAAGCGTAAGATATAATCAAACAACACATAGACATATTGAATGATTTGAAGGAATACTTATCTTCAATTGAACATGAAAGAATCAAGGGGTTGAAACCCTTGAAAAGCTGATAAAATTCGGACTAGGGTTTATTCCCTCAAAGTTGCACACCAATGAATGAAATTTGGAAAACTATATATAGATATTACATTGTGACGGCGTCATGTGTTAGCCCGTGACGCCGTCAACTCGTCGCCATGATAAAATCGTATTGCTTAGATCTATTTGTGACACCGTCATGTGTAGAAATACTCTAGGCCGTCACTAATGTTTGGACCCTGACGGCCTTGGGTGACGTCGTCAGGTCCTAGGCTTAAAAACTCTCTGGATCGTCACGTGTATTTTCCACTTCCACCTCCTTTGTAACTCTTGACGCCGTCATGTGGAGAGTCTTGACGCCGTCAGGTACTGTTCCAGCAAGGAAAATTGAGACTTTGCCGTTTTCTTCACTTTTATGCTCCAAAAACGTCCAAAATGCTTCCTTTTCCAGATTTCTCTCCAAAAGTACCTAAAATGACAAAAGGAACGATTTAGGGCAATATTTGATCAAATAATCACGAATTCGGGCTTAAATGACCCCTTAAAAGCGGTACACTTTTCGCCTCATCAACTTCTTATCATAAGAAGCCTTCAAAGGATGAAGATCACAAGTGCTCTAATCTTATTGTTCTAGATCTTCATATGTGTGTGCTTGTAGTGGATGAGGATGGCAATATCTCTAAGCTTGCTTGGATGGATGATCAAATGGAAACCTGCTTGTAACAAATGAAAGTTAAAAGCATCATGATCAAGGTTTGGTGAGGTTTTAAGGAATTGAGAATGTGTGTTATAACATTGCAATAGCTTGGTTATAATTGTGACTCAAGTGTGTGAAAATATGCCGGAGAAAATATGGAAAACCATCAACCAAAAGTGTAAGAAATGAGTTATATTTATAGGTAACAATTTTACCCAAAATTGGCATTCCGTCGGATCCGCGGATCCTTATTTAAGGACCCCTCAGTTTTGTTTGCTTTAAATATTGTGGAGAGTTTATAAGTTCTTGTGTAATGTAGGTACCAACAATAGAGAAACTAGTAGTAGTGGGACTGGTCAAGTAGAAGCTGGTATTGGTCAAGCTACTCAAGGGCAACATGTAGCTGGTCAAGCTGATGTTGGTGTTGGTCAAGCAATTGTTGTTCATGGGCAAGGTGGGTCAAGTATTGGACCTATGCAATGTGGAAATGTTGCTGGTCATAGTTCAAGTGTTGCAAGTGTAAGTTCACCCTCAAGATGGACAAGGACAAGAGTTATAACAGAAAGAATTGTTGGGATCCATATGATGTATATAGATTAAGTAAATGACTATTTAATTACCTCTGGTAGCATAATTGGATGATCTAACGGAGCAAAGAACGGATCTAGTTCATCCCTTGGACACCCACGAAAAACCCCTAAATCACCAAAGTACGTAATCTCTATAGCTAGTCCACACTACATGTTGTCGTGTATTACCCGAATGCTATTTCTATCTTCTTCATGATCTTGCAATGAATACCAATTGTCTTGCTTTTATGCAAAAACCACCAAGAAATCGAAACCTTGAGGCTTTCTCATTGTTTGGTCGTTCATGGAGAGAAAAAGGGAAGGAATGATTATTTTTCAAGTTATGAGGATTCATAATAATCTAAATCTTAACATAAATAGAAGTAAACTTAGTGAACAAGTTTGGGCTCTCCCCCCTCCCCCCTTATTTTTCCCCTATGGTCGGCCCCCTCATCAAGTATGGGCTTCCCAAACTTGTTTTAGGTTAAGTAGACCAATTACTTATTAAATAAAAGCCTTTAGTTAATTAATGCATCTAACAAATTAATTAATGACCGTTAAGCGATTCGTGAAATATTAACTAAAGAGTTGAGTCACCCGCGCGTTGCCTTGGATTTTTGGCTTTAAATTTTTATGGAAAAATTATAGGTAATCCAATTATAGCTAATTGTGTGGTAACATGCAATGATGGGAGCGATGTTTAAATTACCCTTCTTTTTTACGGTGGTTGTTGTACATAAAATTTTGGTAAGTATTTTTGGTAGATGCTATTGTTGTTTAAATGTGCAGTATGTTTTCTCATTGTGAAATTTAGATTAATAATAACATAATAAGAAAAATACATTGTTGAGAAAAGTAACATATAGGAATGTAACAATGCTTGCAAAAACGGCGTAGTTTTGAGCTTTCTTGTCATTTCATGTTTTGTAAGGGGATAACGATGGTCATTTTGATACTAACTTTCCATTAACTTAACATGGGATGAAAATGACATAGTTTTGCACTTGGCTCGATATCTTTATTTCTCTCTCCCACATTCTCTCTCCTCCACTTAACGTTATATCGATTTTTTAGTGTGTGAGAGATCATTTTCAAAGTTTTCTTGTTACATTTAAGAAGTTTAGGTGATTAACATTTAAAAAATTGAAGATGTTTAATAATGTTAGTTTGAATATTAATTATAGTAGGTGGTGGCATACAACAACTTTTTTATACTATCTCAGCTTCATTTACTAATACCAAAACTTTTGATAGATATTTATTTGGGCAACAAACCCTTTAATATATCAATATTTAAAAAACTTGTATCTCTAGCTAGTTATCGATCTAAAATCCAAAAGTTCATTCAGATAGACGTCGCAATAGGGATAGCAATTTGCTATCTATATCTGATCAATCTTTAAGCTCTTGTCTACAACTGTAATAACGTACCTTTGCCAAGTAGTGGACGATCTGGCATTTGTCATTTTGCACCCATGTATGTATACTTATACTTGTAATTTTCTACCTACCAATAAACATTAAACAACCATTGGTGAGCACAAAACAGGAAGATGATAGAAACCCACCAAGTTCTCCAAGAAATCACAAACTATTTATACGAAATTTCACAAAATTCTTTACATGAAAATGCAACTGAGATTATGATAATGAGAATGATACCCTAGATCAAATTATGTCTAAAGGTTGTATGGCATGTGTCAATTCAGGTTAGGTTCGGGTTGGTGGGTCGACCGTAACCTTTACATTACTAATACTCCCAATACGTCAGATCCACCTAAAAAAATTTCACGATATCTTCTTCTAAATTCTAGACACTGCCATTATCAGTTTTACGATAGAAATTGCAATGTTGTTGGTTGTTCAGGTTCTACACCACTATTAGAAGTATTGCACTACCTTTTTTCGTAATATGCATATTCAGAAGCGAAGACGAAAACAGTGTTTAGATTAAGGTGATTGACATTTTGTCATGGGAAAAGCTGAATTACACATAAGCTCAATCGCATGAATAGATTTTGGAGACAGAAAATGCCTACATCCTAATAAAAAGGAAAATGGATCATTACACACATT
Source organism: Artemisia argyi (assembly GCA_030686995.1). Classification (NCBI taxonomy): domain Eukaryota; kingdom Viridiplantae; phylum Streptophyta; class Magnoliopsida; order Asterales; family Asteraceae; genus Artemisia; species Artemisia argyi. The sequence goes on from CM060695.1 coordinate 54,736,480, forward strand.
ACTTCATAGATGGATGGTTTAAGCTCATAAATTAGACTGGAATTCAAAAAAAGAACTTTAGTAGTGTTAAAGGCCATTTTCTAAATTCCAATATGAATTATGAAGTTAAAACATCTACCTGCAAAGTAATGTGGGTAACTAATACATATATTGGTACGTTAAACTTGCTCATGAAAGAATTGTTTTTCAAGATGAAGCTCAACAGGTCAACCTTTGCTTGTAATTATCAATAACATGTGATTATTAGTATATGGCTGCATTACTTGTTGGATGGATGGGTCAAGATAAAAAATAATAATGAAGTTAAAATAAAAAGTACTTTATAGTGGTTTAAAGCACACTTTCTAAATTCCAGTGTTATTTTTTAAGTTAAACCATTCACCCAGCAGGTAATGCAGGCACCTAATACATACTTAGGTACTTTGAACTTTTCCTTGAAATCTTATTGTTATGTCAATGTTGTAAATGTACAGGTTTCAATGAAAGTTATTTGTATAACGTTGCCATATGACTAGGTTCTCGAGGAGATGGTCAAAGTAGCAAGTTGTGTAAAAGCTCAAGCGTGGCGGTTGTTAATACATATATTGGCACTTTCGGCTTGTTCTTGAAAAAGTAGGTTTTATAGATAAAAATGAATGTGGTTGTAGTGTATGGTTGCATTGCTTGGTGGATTGATGGTTTAAGCTCATAAAAACAATGGAATTCAAAAGAAAAACTTTATAGAACTATTAAAGCATTCTTTCTAAAGTCCAGTGTCATTTATGAAGTTAAACCATTCACCCATCAGGTAATGCAGTCAGCTAACACATACTTGGTACTTTGAACTTCTCCTTGAAACCCTATTGGTATGCCAATGTTGTAAGCGTGCAGGTTTTAACGAAACTAGCTAGTATTATGTGGGCATATGAATAGATTTTCGAGGGGAAGCTCAAAGTAGCAAGTTGTGTAAAGGCTCAAATTGTTTAATGTTCAATTTCTGTTAGTGTTTCATCATAGTAAAAAAAAATTAGCAGCAGTTAATAGTTTAAGAGTTTTAGTTACCTTTGGTTATGTTGAAGTTGTAAGTTTTTCATATCTGGACCCTTTTTTGTGTAGTCTTGCAAGTAAGTTTACAGTGATTAATGTATAGGTAAACTATCTAAATAATAAATGATGATGGTATTTGGTGCATTCAAGGCAAAACTTATAAAAATGACAGCAGTGACAATATTGCTAAATGTATTCCTATTTTGAAAAGCAAAGTTAGTTACCTTGTTTTTTTGGTTGGTTTCTTTATTGTTCCTTCAAATTTTTTTTTACCAAATGCTCATGTGAAAATTCATCTAATTTCGTATATTGACGAATGGCCTACATAACACGACATAGCAAAAGGAATTTTTAAAAATTCGCTCATACAATATCTTCTTTTGTAGTGCATTTGTCGTTGAAGCATTAGGAAAAAAAGGCTAATAATTTTGCTTTTCAAAAAGAGAAATACATATAGTGCTACAGTCACCACTTCCACATATTTTGTGGTTCATGACTGTAAATCCGTAATGTGGCAAAAAGGTTAGAGCATCGTACCGTCTACTATTTTAATAGGATCAGTACTTTTTAAGCTATTGCTGGTTACTTGCATCCGTAATAAGTTGGTTGTTGTTGTTCCTGAGATAAAACTATATTATTGATTAGTGTATCAATTTAAGAATTTGTTGAGCAAGATCATTGTTTTTGTTTTATGGATAATTGTCTAATCAGTAGAACATGCAAGGACTAAAGTAAAAGGGCCTACAAAATATATAGAAATGTGTTTTGTTCAAAGGTTTTATGTTTATTGTTACATGTCCTTAATGAATATGGCCTTAAGGTTGCATTGGGTTGTTACTGGGTGCTTGGATTGAGTAATGACGATGCCTTTAAGGTCGGTGACAAATTATGATTGCTGATGGCAATATAGGTTAGAAATAGAAGCAGACGGAAACTTGGATAATGTTTTTGTTGTTTTTGTTTTCTAAGATTGTCTCGACAGTTGAATTCTTTAAATTGTCCTTTTTGAGAATGCGTTGTTAAGGATTTAGAGCATTATATGATTAGATGTCCCATCGTCGTTACTATTTGGAGGAAAATATGGAGTTGGTGAAATTTGGACTCTCGTGCAATGTTTCCATCATTCTCAATTTCGGATATTGCTCTTGAAAATATAAAACCGAATGGTAATTCTCAGGTTGCCAAAGTTATGCAAGGTGTCTTCCAAGTTACGATGTTGGCTTTATGGAAGTGGATAAATAGATTGGTAAATGCCTCTGCGGATTTGAGCTCAAGGGTAAAGGATGAATACATCTTTCTGGTTATTCAAAGATTGTCCATGACTTGGATTGCTGCTCGTCTTACTTCGAAACCGGCGAACTGGGATGTTTGGATTACTAGGCCCTTTGATCTGTTTGTATAGTTTTATTTGAGTCTGGTGTGTTTTGGTTTTGGTTTTTGTTTAGCATGGATATTTACAGCCCTATGTTCTCTTTCTGAGTTCCAATTTGGAGCTTTGTTTATATTTATATGATATCTCAGCTTTTCAAAAAAAAAAATTGTCTCGACAGTTCTTGTAGAATCAGCTGTCCTGTTTAGCATAACCTAGCATGTGAAAGGATGCTTAATAGGCACAACATACCCTACAGTAACTTAGAGACAAATGTTATATAGAAGTATGCTAATGGTGTCATATTAGGTCAGTAATTGTTGTGATTGAACTAGTAAGCATGTAGACCTGGCTGGTAGTTCCTTGGCTCCATTAGTAAGTTCTTTACTATTATTCCTGAGACAAACCATATTATTGACTAGTGTATCAATGTAGAAATCATTAATGAAGATCAAGAAATTGGTTGTGTATTTTCTGATTCTTTTAATGTAGCATATAAGATGGCATAAAGCTGTTAAAGATGACATTCACAATCAAAGGACTAACTATATTTTCACTTTGAAGGTTAGCATATCCTAGTGTTATCTTTCATGGTAATATTGGTTAATTTCCATAAGAAGTTGTAGTTCTTAGCAAATCAGCTACATGTAGTTTTAGTTAGGAAACGTGACACGATGTTGCAAATCAATTTGCATCAAATCAAGTTGTACAACATTTTGTCATGTTTCACTATTAGCACTAACATGTTGTAATCTATAAGAGTATTTCTTATGTACCATAATAAAAGCTACCGATTTCATTAAACAACTGTAATAGACAAACGTCGACATAGCCGGCCCCTCTGAGCTCCCCTTCAAATTTCTTTTGGCATTTTAACACTCTTTGCGCAAAGGTCTGCACCAGAGATATTGCTAGACCTGTTGGGACAACAGTAATTAGGTCTCTTTATGTTTTAGTGATGACAAATAAACCTTTGCAACACATAAAATCACAAATTTTAGACAACTACCAAATGATCCAATAGTTGGGCCTGGCGCTCCGATGCACAAGCAACGTGCCAGCCCACTGTATTGATCGGGTTGCTTTTAGAAAGTCAGCTTTCCCCTAACCTGAAAAATGCAAGTCTTTAAATACAGGTATGTATATGATATGTGCTTCATAAGGAACACTCAAAACGGGTTTTAGAATTAGAGGGATCCAAAATCACAACCTCCCGCTTTTCACAAAACGCCAACTCAAGTATTTTGTTAAACGCCTCTAGCCAAGGCTTTTCTAGACCTATAAGACTCATATATTTCATGTGATATCAAGTGAAAGTATCATATGACCATAATCCGTGTTTACGTCTGCTTTAATCACATAATGGTTTACTCCCTTATTGGTCAAACAAAGTCAAAGGTTGTTTTGCGTAAACTCATCCTTTCCCGCTATAGGATATGCTTTACAATGATGCAAACCACTTACCTTGTTTGCATCAAGATGATTATTGATTACGTCGAGTTGTGAAAATTCAAGAATTATGAGATTATGAATACTCGACGTTGAGTTATTTGGAATTATGAATAACCTTTGGCTTTTTTATCCAACACACAACCCATAATCATTATTGTCAATTCTTTTCTTTCTTAATGACAATGTGATTAAGCCTTAATCAATCATTTGATTATCTTCTACACCAAATAAACCTTCTAACCACTTCAAAATCCTTCCATATCTTAGGCCCAACATTCTCTTAATATTCCTTTTAATAGCATGTACTTTTTGTCCCCCAACATTCCAACATTCTCTACATTAACCTCTTTTTCACCACATTCTCTTTCAACCACAACAATTCAAACACATCACCCATTTTCCTATTCACTCTCTTCTCCAACTCTCTACTCTTACGCACAACCCTTTTGAATTTAAATTTCACACACATCCTCTCAAAAACCTTCTCCCACACATACACACAACCTTATCCTTCCTAAGGCTCCCTATCACTTCAACATCACACCCTTACAACTCATTCTCTCACACACTCTCATCCTCACTTTCAAATTCAAATTACACACCTCCTCTCACATTCCCTTCATTCCTTTACAAACTTGCCAACTCACTCCCTCAGCATTCAAATTTGAATCCAAGCCTTAGGCTCCCTATCACATCACTTGCAATCAATACAACTCACCTGCTTCACATATAACCTTCCTCAATCTTCTCTCCTATCATATTTCGAATTCAAAATTGAATTTCAAACCATAGGCTCATTTCCATCACATCACTCCAACTCATTCTAACTCATCTCATTCTATCTCAACCATCCTAACCTAACCATGGTTTCTTTCCAACCTAACCTCACTCTCTCACTTTCCTCTCTCACAACATTTGAATTTCAAATTCAAATTCTTCCCTTTCTCACTCTAATACAACATCCACATTTCCTTTCCAAGAAATGAATATTCCATGGAATATTCTTTGTCTCTTAACCATGCCATGTGAGGAATACCTATTTTACCCCTTTCCAATTATCCCTTCTCTCTTTGACAATTGGTTTTACTTAAACACTTCACAAAATGATTTTTATCAAATGGCTATTTGAGTTGGTTGACCTTGAGGATGAATAATGGAAAGGTCTCATGTGAGAAGTACAATTAGGGGTTTAGCAAGGTTGGGTAGTTAAAAGACCAAAGTCTTAAGGAAAAACATTTCCAGGTTCCGGCGCTCCGACGCGCCAGCCTTGTAAAAGTTTTTCAAACTTTAGGATTTTGGCCTATAAATACCCACCCTTGCCTCTTGTCTTCCTCACTCATTGATATTATTTCTTTCTCTTTAATTTCTCTTCTCTGAATCCTCTAATATTATCTTGTGTTCTTTATCTTTCAAATATCATCTTTGAAAGAACACATCTTTTGCAAGGGAAGAATCACAAGAACCTAATCCACTCTTGTGGTTGTGTAGAGGTTCTTCTTATCTACACCCTTTATATTATAATCAAGTCTCTAGGCTAGGTTATGGCTAGATTAAACAGTCAAACATTCATTCATTCGATTTGGTTATAAGGGAAGTATTGTGTCATGGTGACCAAGCCTAGATCATTGGAGATCTAGTTGGGGTTTGATACTTCCGGTGGGAAGTCTTTGTGGGAAGTCGAATTGCAAAATCCATTTGGGTGGTTTTCGAGGCCGGAATACCGTTGGGGGTAGCTCTTTTTCGTGAGCACCGATCTTAGTGCATATCGGTGAATTAAAGTTGTAACGGTTTGTAGTCCGCCGAAAGGATTATACTTAGTGAATAGTATCGTGTCGTGGATTCGCAACTAGACGTACGGATGGTATAAACCCCCCCCCCCATCCCAAACCAATATATATCGTGGTGTCTCCTTACATGTTTATATTCTTTGGTTGTATTTTGGTTGTGATTATTGTTGCATAAATGCTTGGTGATCTTTGAGGCTTGAAGTCTTTAAACTTCGAAGAATCCGAAAAGTCCGTATTCACCCCCTACGGTTCTACAATACCGTTGAGATAACAAAAGGAATTCAAGGGGAAGATAAGAGCGGGGCACTATGTTGAACATCGTATGTCAATATTAACAAATGAAGAACGCAGTGGACTTTAGAGTTAAGGTGTACAACATTTTGTCATATTTCGCTATTAGCACTAACATGTTGTAATTTATTAATAGTATTTCTTATGTACTGTCATAAAAGCCACCGATTTCATTAAACTACTTTAACAGAAAACGTCGACATAGTCTGCCCCTCTGAGCTCCCCCTCAAATTCCTTTTGCCATTTCAACACTCTTTGTGTAAATGTCTGCAAAAGACGTATTGCCAAACCATTGAGATAACAAAAGGAATTAAAGGGGAAGATCATAGTGGGGCACCATGCTGAACATCGTATGTCAATATTAGCAAATAAAGAACGTAGTGGACTTTAGAGTTGAAATAGTCTAATATATGACACCACGATGCTGATTGTTTAATAGGGCAGTTTTGGTAACATCTTTCGTAAAAAGAACTCCAAACCATGTGACAAACAAAAAGTTAAATTGAAAATGATCTGATTAGGTGGAAGATGCCATCGACTGGAATTTTTGCACTGTAAAGTGCATGACATTCTTTATTTGCCAATATTGACATTTGATATTCCATGTCTATTACAACCTAGGTTGCATACAGAGGCCAGACAATCAGGAATTTGGTATAAATCTTTATTGGAATCTCTAACAGGGTTAGTAATGCAGTGAAAGTGTGTTAGATCGTTTTGAGCCTCTAGGGTTAACAATAACATAGACAATATGTAGCGGAATAATAAGAACATCATATGTTATTGACAACAAGGTTTTTCACAACCAGCCTCAATTATATTAATAACGTGTTATCTAAACTATAACAAGGATCAATGAATTGATCTTGAGACTAACTAACCCTAGACGTTTACATGAAAAACGTATAGACACACACGCACACACACACACCTTTCCTGTATTTTACATAGTGGAAGACATAATAAAACTAATCCCTGTATTCTCTTTATATAATAGAAAATTAGGGTTACAAATGATATATATTAAAAATATAAAAGATTCGTAGTAATCTTTTCTTTCTTTTGAACTTTCATCCTTTGCCACATTAAGTCCATCTTGTTTTCATTCTTTTATCTATTTTGACACATCAAATCAAGAATCCCAACAATCTTCCTCTATTTGATGATGACAAAACAAACAAAGTCGTGTACGAACTTCCCTAGACGAAGTAGAGAAGTTGAGATGTAAACATCTCCCTGAATAAAACAAATCGTGTCTTCCCTTAATCCATGCCATGCCACTCCAACATCTCTTCCCCTTTTTGTTATCAACAAATGGAAATGTAAGCAGTATAAACTTCCCCTCGAGTGGTGCATGTAGATGGTTAAACATTTAATCAACAAGCTTCTTCTGAAACCAACATGTTTACCATTTCTTGAATCTTCAATTTTGTAGGCTCTAAGTAATGATCACATGTGAAGAAAACCAAGTATAACGAATTTGATGAATAAGTAGAATAACTAAAACTTGTATCTTATATCTTGGATCGTTTTGAGCATCTAGGGTTAACCAATAACAATGATAATAACATGATACACAACGGAATTAAAACAAATCAAAGTTATTGACAACAAAGTTTTTCCACAATCACCTCCAATTATATTTGATCAGAATATAACGTGTTACCTAACTGTAACAGGGATCAAAGACACCTCTGATTTTAGGGGTAACTAACAAACTCTAGTCTAGGCGTTTACATAAACACACGCTCTAGACACTGATGCATGTTGTCTCATCATTTTTAGTCAATCTAAACTGTAAAAACGTACAAAAACACCCAGAAATGCATCAAAATACTGAAAATATTCCAGGAATTGTGTTTTATATGTTTCAGATGCAAAATGAGTAAAAATCAATAAGATGAAAAAAAAAGAAGTAGAAGAAAGGAAGCTTGTGACTGTGGATTGCTATGGTTTGGGCCTCAGGGGAGGATTAGGACAGGGTTGTGTATTTTGCTCTTGAGTAGATCACACAGAAGCCACTTGTAAGCTTATCTCACCATTTTTTGGCAAATTACTGTTACAGTGCTTATGTCAGTGTTTTTTTTTTTTTTTTTTTTTTATGTATTATATGCTTGTTTGCTCTTATTAAGTGTTTATATTGCATGGTTGCTTGGTCTAGTTGGCTTGAATTCATCATTGCTCATTTTAGCATCTCCATCAGTCAAATTAGTATAATCAACTTTAGCTTAAATTAGTGCTTAACACCTCATCAATTCAGCTGTTAAACAGTCCATTTAGCTTATATTATTAGGCAGCAAATTTAAAAATAGCTTTTAAATCACTCAATCCTTTCAAAACCAAAAATAGTCAAAGGTTAAGGGGGTGTTTGGTTGTGATGTGATCACTGCCTTCCAGGTTGTGGTTGTGGTTAATTTTTATTGAAACATCTTACCACGGGTCTAGTTAGCTAGTGTAAGTCATAAAACCTTAGTCTCTTTTGACAAAAAGTCAAATTACTAATTTAAACACCCTCACAGTTAACCGTGAGGGAATTGGGTTCCATAAGCCCTCATATTAGCTTATAATTTGAAGTTATAGCTTAGATTAGTTTCATTTTAGCTTAATACAACTTATATAATCAGTAGGATAGATTAGAATCTCACCAAAGTCAAAATAATCAAAAATACCAAAAAGTCAAAGTTGTATGTTCTCAGTTTTTTCAAAACTTGTAGGATTTTTAGAGATTTTTGTGATGTGATTCAGACCCTGAGCTTTTTAGGACTTGTAGTCCACCACCTCATCTTCAAAGTCCTACCTTCCATATATTTTTGTGATTTTTTCACTGGGCCTCACCTTCACCTAAACTCACCTGCAGGGCAGTCCCTTCCCCAGTTGCACAGAACAGACCCTCCACCACCACACCTTTGGTGGTTGTTTTTGGCCACCACAGTGGGTCCCATAGGTCCATTTTGGGTTCCTTCAACCCCCCTCCTGGCACCCTTCAAGGTTTGTGCAATCATTTGAGCTCAAATCCCTGTGGACCCCACTTGTTTCACCCCTAAAGTTTGACCCAGTTTCAGTTCAGAAATAGAATATCAAAGTGCTTAATTTTGTTTCCTGGCATATTTATGTAGCTTATTTGTGTGAATCTAGCCTAAACTTGTTCAACAAACTCAATTGAACCAGATTTAACCATTGTGGACCCCACTTAAGCTCATTTGAGCTTATTTCTTGGTTTGGTCAACCAAAGTCAACTGTCAAGCCTATAAGCACTCATAGTGCTTATTTTTTATTTCCAAAAAAGTTGTTTTTGTAAAAGTTAGTTGTTTTTAGCATTAAAATAGTTTTGTAAAAGAAAAATCCACAAAAATCAATTTAATTATAAGTGATAGTTTCTATTTAATTTTATTTATATTTTAATTTTCCTTTTTAGATTTTTATTAAGTAACTTACATATTTATATTTTTCTTAATTTCCTTTTATATTAAAGTATTTCCAGTAATTTTTCTAGATTTTAATTTTCTCATTTAGTATTAATTAGATTTAATATTAGTTTTATTAATAATTAATTAATGATTAAGTATTAAATAGCAAAATTAGTTTTTATTAAGTAAACCCTAGTTTTTATATATTTTTTAGCTTTTATAAGTTATAAAACATTTTTTATAAATTTTCTTGTAATTTTTACTGTTCATCTTTTAGTTTTTATAATTTAAATAGTTTAATTAGTAATTAATTAATAATTAGAATAATAATTAGTAAAATAGTGTAAAAACATGTCAAACAAACTTTTTATAATTTTTTAGGATTCCTGTGATGGTTAATTAGTTTTATAAAATTTTTCTTAATTTTCTAAGTCTTTTTAGTATTTTTAATAATTTTAATTAGCTTAATTAGGTAATTAATATTTAATTAGTAATTAATTAATATAAAAACCACAAAAAGACAAAAAGACAAAAAGACACATTTTTAGTTTTAAAATTTGTTTTTAGTTATTTTATAATTTTAGAAATTTAATTTTCATTTTTCTAGTATTAAATTAATATTATATTGTATTTAAGTATTTTAAATATTAACAATTTGTATTAAATAGTTTTTAATTAATATTAAATAATTAATTAGTGTAAAAATTTATTTTCTTTTTCTAAAAATCTTCTTTCATCCTTAGGTTTGTAAAAAAGTAATTTTTACCCCCTGTGGGTTTTCAGATTTCACTTTTCACTTTTTATTTTGTACGCTTACGTTATTTAAACTAAACGTGCGCATTTTTAGGTTTTAAATGTTTTTGGTTTTTCCAACTTTCCAGTCTTGTTCATATAGCTTATTTAAGCTATTTTCTTGTAGATTCCTTAGTTCAGATCAATCACAAACCCTTTTCTGTCCAAATTCACCCGATCACAAAACCGTTTGATGACAATTCACACCTCGTCGGGACATAACGACCCGGGGAAACACTATATTCCGCGGAGCATTGACTCTAGGCTGTTTGACCTAGTTGACCATCCTTTGGTCAATTTAGGTTGACCGTTTGGAGCCAATCATTTGGCGCCGCTGCCGGGGATGTTGTGCACGTTATTCTAAACGGTTTTGCGTATTAGTGAATCGAGATATACACTCATTGTATATTTACCCATCCTTGTTCATATTATCTTATTATTATCATATAAAAACAAAACTGTTCACGAAAACATTTTAAAATCAGTTTTCAATGAACACAAAAAAACCCAATAAGATTTTCTTTCTTATTTGTATATAAAATGTGTTTCCAAAAACCCAAAAATATTCATCTTTACCCTCCTACCTTTTTGATTCTTCATTCCTTACCCTCCCAAACCTTTTGATTCTTTCTATGTCTCACCCACACCTTCTGATTTGCCAATGGTGTGGTAGTTCTCATAATGGTGGTAATTGTCCTAGCTGTGGCATGGTAGAGTCCGGAAACAGGTCTGTCTATAACCAGAATCCCTATTCCTACCATGACACCACTGATTCATTCCATCAGCTACCACGCCATGAGACTCAACAGTTTTACTGTTGTGAGTACTGTGGTGGTTCACACTACAGTTCTGATTGTCAATCGGGAAACACGCTTGTCTATGAGCAGTTTCCTGATAACAATTATAACTCTAGCACATACAACCCACAACCACATCAGTTTTACTGTTGTGATTACTGTGGAGGTCCACACTCTAGCTCGGATTGTCAAACAAGGAATCCATTTCCTTGTAACAATTACGACTATTCGTTTTCGGACCCACCTCCACAGTACCAAATGATTCACACAACTCCTCATGATACTGAGCAAGACCTTTTACTAAAGGCTCTTGATATATTGAAAGAACTTAAGGAGGAGTTGGTTACTACATCGTTTCAAGACTCTCGTGAGAAATCTATGGCAGAATTACTTGCTGAAGAACGAGATGCTAGAAACGAATTGAGCATGGAAGAATTGCTAGTCCTAGAACAAGCAGCTATAACACGTGCCAAATTTCGTAAAGCTGCTCTTCTAGACTGTGATGATGATAGTGATAATGAAGACACCCTTGATATCCTTCAATTTTATAAGGGTTCGTCAGATTCATCATTTGTGATTCCTCCCCTTGAAAATCAGGGAGAAAATAATATGACGGAGAAATTACTAGCAGAAAATCATATGGAACTTGTACAATCCATGAATGCTAGCTCCTCTCATCTCCCTCACTCTATTGTTATCACACCCGAAGTTCACACTCACTCTCTAAACATGGGGGATGAGCATCTTAGCACTGTTCCTAATAAGGAATAGGACGAATTAATAAAGTCGAGTGTTGAGATCCTTGTCCCAATCCCGAGAGAGGCACAGGGAACTTTTGATCAAGTGTGTGATATTCCTTCACCCCCTGATAATCCAAATGATCAAATTGAGACTGTCTCTGATTCCAGTGATGATTGTTTATCTTATGGAGACATTGAGTATGTTGATGCATCCCTTCCCCACTCAAATGATGACTTTCTTCTCGAAGAGTTCGCCGATGAACTCACTCACACCAATCCACTTCCATCAGGAAGTGATGATGATCTCTTTGATTTCAAAGATGATCTGGAAGAAGTCAAAGCATTCCTTGCCCTAGATATTTCAACTTCGTATGAAGTCGATGATAACTATCTTGATTCTGAGGGGGATATTCTTTTCCTTGAAAGCTTATTGAATGATGATCCATCACTCAATTCCTATCTCAACACCGGGCTTAGTGATTTAAACACTGATGAAAATTCTTTATCTTATGGAGACATCAGTGATGTTGATGAAATACCTTCTGAGCCCATCATTGATCACCTTATCATGACTCCTCCGGAGTATGATGGCAAGATACATCATGATCGGGGGGAAAGATTCTCAATCATGAGAATTTATATTTCTATGACAAATTATCCCACCCTCCCTCCCGGATGTTTTCTTACCCTAAGAGCTTAACCGATAAAATCCAAATTCAGGAACCTAAACCTGATCTTGAGGATGAGCATCTTTTCATGATTGTTCTCATGACAGTCTCGGTGATTTCCTCTCTTCTTCACTCCTTCGGGAATGAAGATACCATCTTTGACCCCGGCATTTTCATTTACCATTATCTTGAGCCGGGATTATATCTCATCGGTATGGAACTTTCACGTGCTTCAAATGTTTGTCCAAACATCTTGAATGAAAGTCCGATTGAGATTGTCTCTTCCACATCATGCTTCCCCAAGAACCAATGAATTCGGGGTCGAGTCAAGCTAGCGACTCGGTAAACAAAAACAGTAGCATGTACTTAGGGTTTTCACCCTAAGTGTGGGGGAATTACCCCTGATGTGGTTACAAATACAGTGAAAAGAAAATGGTGTTTCCACATTTAGTTTGTAATATTGCCCTTTTACGTTCAAAGAGTCGGCATAATAGTCGGGGCTTTGAATATTGAGGACAATATTCATTCTAAGTGTGTGTGGGGGGGGGGGGGGGTGGGGGGAGGGGGGGGTATTTCGCTATTCTAGCGAATTTTATCACATTTTACTATCTAGTACCCCCGTTTTTAGCCAAAATCTCAAAAATTTTAAAAAAAATTTCACTTGTGCTTAAAAATTTTTGTGGTTATCAGTCCGCCTTGTCTAACCGACAAAAGGATTGGCTAATCCAGGAGCAAACGGCTCTTGGTAAAGATATATCAAATCCGTTGATGGCTTGCAATTTGCCCAAAATTGTATGGTATATCAACTCGCCATGTCCTAAAAAGTGAAAGAGTTGGCAAGCCCGCAAGATTATGGCTTGTGGTAAAGGCAGTGGAAAAACCATAATTGGTAATCAGCTCACCAAGATGTTGACTATTCTATCAAGAGTTGGCTAGTCTAGAAGCAAATGGCTTTTGGTAAAGACAAATCAAATCCGTTGACAGCTGGTGGTTTGCTCAAAATCACATGGTTATCAAGTGGACCATAGTTCTTACTTGAACTGATACATTTGGCTACTCCAGAAGTAATGGATTTTGGTAAAGAGATTAAAATCCATTAAGTTTTCAAAACAGTTTATTGCTAGGGACTAGCAATATTTTAGTGTGGGGGATTGATGAGTGCTCAAACACTCATTATTTTTAGTCAATCTGAACTGCAAAAACATACAAAAACACCCAGAAATGCTTCAAAATACTGAAAATATTCCAGGAATTGTGTTTTATATGTTTCAGATGCAAAATGAGTAAAAACAGATGAAAAACGTACAAAGTTTGCAAAATTGGCAGTTTCAGTCCCCTAACTTTCATAAAATGTCAAAACTAGTCCCTGGTCATTCAAAATATGGAAAATTATCACCAAAGGTCCTTTTAAAATCATAAGTTGTCATATTTAGTCCTTTGGTGAAAAATCTCAAAAGTTTTGGAAATTTGCAAATTAGTCCCTGGAGTTTCAAATTTTGGCAAGATTGGTCCCTAGTGGGAATTTTTGGAAGAAAAATCAACATTGGTCTTTGGGAATCCAAAAGTTATCATAAATGGTCCTTGGAATGAAAGTTTTAAGAAATTACAACAATGACCCCTCAACTTTGGATATTGACATAAAAGGTCCTCGGGTATTTTAAAATGGAAAAATAAATTCATGGTCCTTATATTATTGGAATATGGCATGATTGGTACTTGTGAGCACTTTGGAGTTTGTACATAATCAGCCGCTCAAGTTTGGATAAATTGCAAAGTTGGTCCTTGTTGTTTTTATTAGTAATACCAAATGGACCCTTTATTAAATAAACAAACCAATCCAATACCACCCATCCCAATCCAACACCTGATCCAACAATCCCAAGCCCACCATAATCTGGCCCACTCCCACCCCTTTAATATATAAAACCCCGGTCAACCAGGGTCAAACACAGCCATCTTCAACCTTTCCCCCTGAATACCAGGGTACTTGTCCCCCCCTCCTCTCCTTTTTCACCAACTCCACCTCCAACACTCCAACCTCATTAATACCTTTCACCAATAACCCTCCTCCTCATAAATGCCCAAACCAAACCCATTACCTGCCAAATATATATTTCCCGCCAAAAAAGGATTTGAAGGCCAGGATTAAATCAAGCCATCCAATGGCTAAGAAAGGTGGTGAGAAAGTCAGAGAAGTACTCCTAGGGCTATATAAGTCAAGAAGAAAGCAAAGAAGAAAAAGCAGTAGTGTAGCAGTAGTCAGTAGTTAAGTTTAGTTTTATTTAATGTCAAATTAATGTAATTCTTAATCCCTAGTCATAATTGTAGTTTGTAATCTGTTACCTTTGAGTATTTATAAGTTTTCAATCTTAAACTTCAAGTCTTATACCATTTTCAGATTTAGTGAAATCTTAAAGTTTTTGGGTAAATTCTTGTTTAAGCTCATTTGTTGTGTGAAACCTTTTTACAAGCTCATTTTAGTTTATGTTATCAGTTTATCTAAGTACCCTAGGCATTGTAAGTCATTATTCAAAAAGAAATGAAAAATAGTTAATAAATCCATAAAATAAGTAAAAAATCAATAAGATGAAAAAAAAAGAAGTAGAAGAAAGGAAGCTTGTGACTGTGGATTGCTATGGTTTGGGCCTCAGGGGAGGATTAGGACAGGGTTGTGTATTTTGCTCTTGAGTAGATCACACAGAAGCCACTTGTAAGCTTATCTCACCATTTTTTGGCAAATTACTGTTACAGTGCTTATGTCAGTGTTTTTTTATGTATTATATGCTTGTTTGCTCTTATTAAGTGTTTATATTGCATGGTTGCTTAGTCTAGTTGGCTTGAATTCATCATTGCTCATTTTAGCATCTCCATCAGTCAAATTAGTATAATCAACTTTAGCTTAAATTAGTGCTTAACTCCTCATCAATTCAGCTGTTAAACAGTCCATTTAGCTTATATTATTAGGCAGCAAATTTAAAAATAGCTTTTAAATCACTCAGTCCTTTCAAAACCAAAAACAGTCAAAGGTTAAGGGGGTGTTTGGTTGTGATGTGATCACTGCCTTCCAGGTTGTGGTTGTGGTTAATTTTTATTGAAACATCTTACCAGGGGTCTAGTTAGCTAGTGTAAGTCATAAAACCTTAGTCTCTTTTGACAAAAAGTCAAATTACTAATTTAAACACCCTCACAGTTAACTGTGAGGGAATTGGGTTCCATAAGCCCTCATATTAGCTTATAATTTGAAGTTATAGCTTAGATTAGTTTCATTTTAGCTTAATACAACTTATATAATCAGTAGGATAGATTAGAATCTCACCAAAGTTAAAATAATCAAAAATACCAAAAAGTCAAAGTTGTATGTTCTCAGTTTTTTCAAAACTTGTAGGATTTTTAGAGATTTTTGTGATGTGATTTAGACCCTGAGCTTTTTAGGACTTGTAGTCCACCACTTCATCTTCAAAGTCCTACCTTCCCCATATTTTTGTGATTTTTTCACTAGGCCCCACTTTCACCCAAACTCACCTGTAGGGCAGTCCCTTCCCCTGCTGCACAGAACAGACCCTCCACCACCACACCTTTGGTGGTTGTTTTTGGCCACCACAGTGGGTCCCATAGGTCCATTTTGGGTTCCTTCAACCCCCCTCCTGGCACCCTTCAAGGTTTGAGCAATCATTTGAGCTCAAATCCCTGTGGACCCCACTTGTTTCACCCCTAAAGTTTGTCCGAGTTTCAGTTCAGAAATAGAATATCAAAGTGCTTAATTTTGTTTCCTGGCTTATTTATGTAGCTTATTTGTGTGAATCTAGCCTAAACTTGTTCAAAAAACTCAATTGAACCAGATTCCACCATTGTGGACCCCACTTAAGCTCATTTGAGCTTATTTCTTGGTTTGGTCAACCAAAGTCAACTGTCAAGCCTATAAGCACTCATAGTGCTTATTTTTTATTTTCAAAAAAGTTGTTTTTGTAAAAGTTAGTTGTTTTTAGTATTAAAATAGTTTTGTAAAAGAAAAATCCACAAAAATCAATTTAATTATAAGTGATAGTTTCTATTTAATTTTATTTATATTTTAATTTTCCTTTTTAGATTTTTATTAAGTAACTTACATTTTTATATTTTTCTTAATTTCCTTTTATATTAAAGTACTTCCAGTAATTTTTCTAGATCTTAATTTTCTCATTTAGTATTAATTAGATTTAATATTAGTTTTATTAATAATTAATTAATGATTAAGTATTAAATAGCAAAATTAGTTTTTATTAAGTAAACCCTAGTTTTTATATTTTTTTTAGCTTTTATAAGTTATAAAACATTTTTTAGAAATTTTCTTGTAATTTCTACTGTTCATCTTTTAGTTTTTATAATTTAAATAGTTTAATTAGTAATTAATTAATAATTAGAATAATAATTAGTAAAATAGTGTAAAAACATGTAAAACAAACTTTTTATAATTTTTTAGGATTCCTGTAATGGTTAATTAGTTTTATAAATTTTTTCTTAATTTTCTAAGTCTTTTTAGTATTTTTAATAATTTTAATTATGTAATTAATATTTAATTAATATAAAAACCACAAAAAGACACATTTTTAGTTTTAAAATTTGTTTTTAGTTATTTTATAATTTTAGAAATTTAATTTTCATTTTTCTAGTATTAAATTAATATTATATTGTATTTAATTATTTTAAATATTAATAATTAGTTTTAAATAGTATTTAATTAATATTAAATAATTAATTAGTGTAAAAATTTATTTTCTTTTTCCAAAAATCTTCTTTCATCCTAAGGTTTGTAAAAAAGTCATTTTTACCCCCTGTGGGTTTTCGGATTTCACTTTTCACATTTTATTTTGTACGTTTACGTTATTTAAACTAAACGTACGCGTTTTTAGGTTTTAAACGTTTATGGTTTTTCCAACTTTCCAGTCTTGTTCATATAGCTTATTTAAGCTATTTCCTTGTAGATTCCTTACTTCAGATCAATCACAAACCCTTTTCTGTCCAAATTCACCCGATTACAAAACCGTTTGATAACAATTCACACCTCGTCGGGACATAACGACCTGGGGAAACACTATATTCCGCGGAGCATTGACTCTAGGTTGTTTGAACTAGTTGACCATCCTTTGGTCAATTTAGGTTGACCGTTTGGAGCCAATCAATATGAATGAAGATCTACATCGTAGCTTGAATGATAGCTACGCCCGTAGAAGTCTCGTAGCCACAACTACGCTGTAGGTCTTTGGTCAGCGTTGACTTCAGTTTTCAGTGTAAATGGTAGCTACGGCGTAGGTAGAGAGTGTCTCTACACCGTAGTTAGTGCAATTTTAGCATCTTCAAATATTTTCACAAATAACCTTTCAAATTCGCGTCCTTTCGTTCCAATGCTCATCTTTACCCTGAAAATGAAATATAAACAAATAAGAGCATATACCCTAGTAAAACGGCATAAAAGATGAGCATAATAGGGGGAAATTAACACTAAAATATCAGAACTATTTGATGTTATCAAATATCCCCTCACTTGAACTCTACTTGCCCTTAAGTAGACCTTATTAGAATAATTTTCAAAAAGATATCTCTCGAAAAACTGAAAGATATGAATTTAAAAACTTCCTATGCTAGAATTAATCAAAGCCGAACACCTTATGTGATTCGTAAAAATCAAATCATATGTGATTTTTTACGAATCACATGTGATTCGTAAAAAATCACACATGATTTGATTTTATCAAATCATATGTAAATTTTAAGAATTACATGTGAATTTTTCTGGGCGAAAATTTAAGCCGAACGTACATAACAATGCATATCTATAGAAAAATAATTTAATTCTCGTCGCGATGGTGTATTTTTTGTAGTTTGAAGATTTACCGTTTACAAGATATGCTGTTTAAAAAAAAGTGAAAAATGGTTTTTATTAATTTAGATTAAAAAAAAAATGAATATGATTAGTTCATTGATTTTATAACAAATATGAGTTCTATATTGATGTCACCATTTGTTTTCTATTCAATCCTTTGGGCTATTATTTTCAACATGAATATATCAAGTTGCGATATTATTATTTTTCAAAAGATTTTATTAGTGTTAATAGTGTAACTATTTTTTTCTAAAGACATAGATTCATTAGAACTAGCGAAATGCTATAAATTTACAAAGAAAGAAAAAAAATTGGCTAATGATTTGTAAAGCCAATCCATGATATATTTATCCATGTGTGTTTTAACCAAAAGAAAAAGGTTTTGTTCACGTTGGCTAGGATTAAAGTCTTTACTTGGGCGCTTTTCATTTCAAGAAGCTCCCAAGGTGCTGCTTGGACCACCATATCGAAAGCGAGTATCTGATTATTGTTCATGTGCATAACATCATTAGTGGATGCCATTTCTTTCAATTTGGCAAAAATAGTCACTAGTTTCCCACCACAAGACACTTTTTCTCTCTAAAGTTTTTTGCAATAAAACATAAAGCAAAGATGCGTAGATCCGTTTGTCTTCATCACAAACTGGACAAAGCATTGAATGAACATCAATTCCTCTGTGGACGGGATTGACCGGTGCTGGGGGAGGTATCGTAATGCGATTCTCCACGAGTTGATGTTGATTTTAACCGAAACTTTTGGGTCCCGTCTACATTTTTTCCACATGTTTAAATGAGCGCTATTATTTACAAAATGGAACAAATGATCATTGCATATGAATATATATCACTGAACTGTAAGACTTCAAATCTTCATTGTTGGATTTTTAGTTTTAATGCAATCATGCAAATCAATAGTTGTGCACACTACTGCACAGTACGTGCACTTGTGCCTCCTGCAATGAAAGACACCCATTGGAATTATGAAATTAGAGCCCCATACAATCTAAGGTAGCTTTAAGCTATCAGCAAAAAAACTACAACCAACTTAACCAAAACCAGTAATACATTGTACTTTACTACTTTTATTCATGCATCGTATACTAGATAAAATACAATGCAATGACACAACCATCTTTTCTTTTTCTTTTTCTTTTTACTAAGTTATGGGTTAAAGTAGAAAAGTAGAGAGTTAGGATTTGATATAAGTTCTGCTCAAAATAGGTTTTAATATAAGTAGACCAACTGAAGATCTAGAAACGCAAATAGATCATTATGCAAAAAGAAAACAAAATCATAAAGACCAAAACACACGTTCAAAAGTAAACACGAAAGATTGGTGAAAGTGAAAAAAAAAAAAAAAAAAAAAAAAACAAAAGAAAAAAAACCCAGAAAAGTCAAACCTAAAAAATTGTAGATGTAATGGCCCATGCAGGTCTCGAACCTGCGACCTTCGCGTTATTAGCACGACGCTCTAACCAACTGAGCTAATAGGCCTGTTGTTTATGTTTGCCTTTTTGTTATATATCATTTAGGAAATTCAGTTGATACTAAAGGCTCTAGAATACGCGATAAGCTGTTGACCATGACTTATTTCGGTTTATGGTCATATCTGGTGTACGCAAATTAATATAACTTGAAAATTAACATGTGAATAGAAAGGTATTCTTTTCGATATTCTATAATCTCAATAATCAATGCTAGTTTTCAAAATGCGCTTAGCATAATACAACTGACTAGTTCATCTGGACGATCTACATTTTATTAGGCTATCCGTCGTAAGATCACCCCATAACCAACTTCACTACTCTACTTAAGCGCAAAATCAGTTTTTTTTTTTTTTTTTTCTACAAACTTAGTCACCAATTTAGTATAATAAGATAACCAATTACACAACCAATTTTTTTTTTTTTTTTTTTTTTTTTTTTTTTTTTAAACACTAAAATTATAACTTCATTAATAATTAAAACACATTACATAATAATTCAAATAATAATTTAAAAAAACATAACAATAAAAATTAGAAACGATGCCGTATGTCAATTGACGAATTGCAGAAGTATATGACAACTCTTCTCAAATAATCAATACTTTGATGAAAATACAATGGTTGTATCATAGGACCTACACATGTGTTTGTTTCTATTGACATCTAAAGTCCTTGTGTAAGCTTTAAATTATAGAGTTTTTTTTTTTTTTTTTTTTTTTTTTTTTTTTTTTTTTTTTAGCCCAGTTCTATTGAATTATCAGTTATTTTACCGAATAATGCATGTGAATAATGATCGACTCATTCGAAACTGCTTACAACTTTTTCGTCATACATTGGGGTTTAAAGTAAACAGCCACTCAACGGTCATGAGCACCGTAACGATAACTACATGTGTTTCGTGGTATCGAGGTTTTTTACATTCTAAAAGTGGAAGCTTGATAATTCATGTAGTATGACGTTGCCTATTTTAAAAACTCTAGCTCAATTAAACTAATTTTTTCTTCTTCATCCGATGATGTAAAAAAATGTTCGGAATCAATTTGTTTTAGATGAGAAGTGTAGAGTGTATTAGAAAAAAATGTGTTTGAAAGTGTGAATGAAATGAAATACTATTGGAGTACTTATAGGGATAACATTCGTAAAAAATTTTAAGTTTTTTTTTTTAAAAATACCAAACGGCCAGTTTTTGGACCGTTGGCTTCATTTCCTTCTTCACAACTCGGTCTTGCACTCGACGAGTTTTGATTTTTTTTTTCTTCCCATTTTAGGAAACGTCCTCCTTACCCCATAACTCGGTCTTCAAGCCTTTATGGGTGGTCTTAGGTTTGTATTGTTGAAAAACAATTTTGGTGAATTTCATAATGGTAAGTTGGTTGTTAGTTGTGATCACTTGTTAATAATATTTTGAAACTACATCATGTTATGTTGTTACTTAAATACGGAGTAGCCGAAAGGGTTGAACTATGTTTTATATATGTTTTAAAAGTAGTGATTTGCACACTTCTAAATTTATTAGGACACTCTTATTTATACTTTAATTGATTGTAAAAATTCATATTGTGTTTTATCTGCTTGTACTGCGGGTGTGCAAATTAATTTCTTGAGTGTGCCAATTAGGCTGAAAGTAGTAGGGTGAGTCACTCACCGCCACCTCAGCATTCTCTCTCATCTTACTTTCACTCACTCCTACTCACCATATATTTGTTTTGGTCATTTTACTCACTTTTACAAAAATATACCGCACTAAATGCTCACACGCACTCACAATACAAATAAAAAATAATTACTTTTTGGAGTGGGGTCCCACATTAGTTCCATGTATTAAACTGCTTCAGTTACCATCTAACTATGGGGCTCAAACAATTTAGGGTGCGTTTGGTTTGATACTTTGGAATGGTTTTAAGTTTGATGTGACAAGATTTTTTTGTTTGGTTCATGCTTTTAAGGAAAAGAATAATAGATGGAATGAATTTTAATTCCACATGAATTTAGAGGGTTTTGGCAAAACCCGTGGTACCCACCACTTTCTACTCTCACATACTATTTTATATAAAATTTTAAATAATATTTTTTTATTATAATTTTATTTTAAAATACATTTAATAAATATATTTTCTCTCTCCAAATCTTAAATCAAATCCTAATCCTAAACCAAATCCAAATCCTATTCCAAACCCACTTATAAACCAAACGGACCCTTAGTTCCATCTGCTAATCTGCCTGGAAAATCGAATAGTTGTAATTTGGTGAAAAATAAGTTATATACATATAATATTCAAAAGAGGGAGACATAAGGCTAGACACAATGATGACCTGGGTCACCAGCTGCCACGTCAACTTTCTCTCTCCAGCGACCAGACATGACTCAAGTGTCACAGTGGTGACATTTTTTTTATTGTTTTTTTTTTTTTTAAACATTTTAAACAACAAATTTAAAAATATAAAAACGTAAATGTTCAAATTTAAAACCACGACGCACGAAATTAAAACGTTGCATATATTTCTTGGAATTAAAACAATACATAGATTAAAAAAAAATACATAAAAATTCATTGGTAATCCGGGTGATCCCAGGTCTGAGAGTTGTCGGAGCGGTAACCATCGTCGTACGGAGAGTAGTTCACAAACTTTCTCTCTTCGTACTCTGCTTCCAACCTGCTAAGCTCTCGCTCCTTACTTTCGTTTCATCCCACATCTTCTTCATAACCTAGCCGAAATTGATCCAGGTGAGGTTGATATTGTTGTTGCTCAACAAATCTTGGTGATCAGATGAAGTTGATGTACCTTGCACAAATTGTTGGTTCTTTTGTGATACAGAACCAGCTGCCACATTTTCCTCAAAACTCTAACGGATCTTGTTGGAGATTTGGGCCTGTATCTTATTCACACAACCCCACAATGTCTCACTAACGGCAGCGTCTTTGCGAGCTTCATCGTTAAAAAACTGATCGATCTTAGCTTTTCTTTCTTCAGAGATGTCTTTGCACTATATGTATCGTTGTCTCAATCGTTGTTTCAGTGCTTTTGCGAGCTCAAACTGCTTAATAACTTCGACAATAGCCTGTTGTCGATCCGTGTCGTCTTTGTCGGCTTGTTTTTTGATATACTTTTGCATTTGTTCGACGATATGAGGGAGATGACAAGACATATTTTTGTGTTTTAAGTGTGTTTGAAATTATGTGTTTAGAAGTGTGTTTGAGATTGATATTTATAGGATGTTAAGTGGTAAAGTTTTTTAAAATTTTATTTTATTTTTCAAACGGTAAGATTTTTTAAAAGTTTTTGAAATGTTGTGTTGTTTAAAATCGGTTGGAAATACAACCGATAGTTGTTTTCCAAATGACTCGACTGATATTTGCAAACTTCCCCACAGTGACGACAACCGATTTTCAAATCGGCCGACCCACTTGACCAACTGATTAAATACGTCTCATTGTGTCTAGCTAAAGGGCGTTTTCCGTGTTTCATATCACTGCTTGATGAAATACATGTGCAATCTTTTCACGTGTAATTTAAAAATAAAAGTGGTCGATATAATTTCTCTGTGTAATCGGTGATTTTACCTTGTGTCCTTTTATAAAACGATACATCGAATTGAAGACGAGAAGGACATGAAACAATGATGAATGATTATTTAGTACTGTCACGTGTTATACAAACATAGTTTGACTTTCTTAGAACCAATCGCTTGTGACACTACTTTTTATCACTGTTACTATCTTTTAATCACCCCTATATCATCCTTTTAATACACATCTAAACTCATCATCTTTTACTTTTGACAAAAATACATTGTTGGTCCCTAAACTTTTCACAAAATATTGTATTACACCCTAACTTTTAAAAATCGTCACCTGACATCAAAACCTTGTGTTTTTTAGGCCGATTGCGTCCCTTAACCATTTTTGGCTCAGTCAATACACGTTTTTTGTAATAATATGAAGGGCATAATAGTCCAATCACATTATAACCAGTCCTACAAACCTGAGTTAACCCAACAGTTAACGTTAGGGACGATTCATGAAGTTTACTTTGCAACTTGAGCTTACCTTCTCTGATACGCTAGCTCATTTTGCGCGCGAATCAATAAACCCACCCACCAAAATCCCTATGCCCACCATAATTACATAGACCTATTGAAAAACCAAATTCAAATAGAAAAAACCTCGTTTACTGAAAATCCAAGACGAAATCCAAGGCTTCATTTTTCATAACTCACCATGTCTTTTGAACAGAATGTTATGAATGAGATGCCGAATTATATTAGCAACATGTCGGATAATGTTATCACCAATATTTTGAACCGTTTACCACTCAAATAGGCGGTGACGACATCCAGTTTAGCGACAAACTAGAGGTATAAGTGGACGTTGCTCACTGATGTCATACTTGATGAGGATTTCTTTTATTTTTTGACAAATAAGTTTGAAGGGATGCATGTTACTAGATTGTTGCTTCAGCTCAAAGGTCCCATAAGAAGGTTTGTCTTCTTTGTAGAGCTTAAACCCTTGTTTGGATAAGATTACTTCAATTATGAAGAGATTCATGCTTGGCTGTTATTGTTGGGTCAACGAGGAATTGAGGAGCTCCTTATACATAACTGGTCCGTCAAACCAGTTATCTTGCCAACCCAAATGTACACTCGTTTGGAGTTGAAACATCTGGAACTTCATTGGTGTACGTTATCTAATTTGGTATCCTTTGAAGGTTTCCTAAATCTATTGACCTTAGAATTGTTATCCGTCAAATTTCTGACCGGCACAATTTGGGACTTTGTAGCTGGTTGTCCCTTACTTGAGTCTCTTAAAATCAATCGTACTGATACAAAAGAGATGAGACTATTGGATATTGCACAACTTGAGAATCTGAAGAAGTTGTATTTGTCATTTGGTCTTTTGAACCAGGTCACCACAGTCACAACTTACAATGTATATCAGCTTAAAAGTCTTCCCAAACTTGAGTCCCTTACATTGGATTTTCAGGAGTGCAAGGTAAGACCAATTTGAGTTTCATACTTCAAATTCAATCTTTAAAATTCTGAAAATTCTACATGTTGTAGTTATTGGCAGAAGGCAACTCATGGATGAATGTACCTGTGGCATTTAAATCCTTCAAGAATCTAAATCTATCCGGAGTCGATTTTGGGAACAATGCAATGGTAGCATTCATCATTCAAATGATTCGTGGAGCTCCAAGATTGCAAATGCTAGAAACCAAAGTAAGTCGAATGCAATATGTATTATGCTTCACATCAACTTAAATTGCCATGGTTATGCATCTCAATACTATCTCAATTTGCAGGCTTCATTCGAAAGTGATCTAGCTTTGGAAAGTTATTCATTACATTTGGGAAGCAACAGAATGGGGTTAGGCCAGCTCGAGAGTGTGGTGTTTCGATCTTTTCCTATATCAGTTAATGAATTAACAATAATAAAGTTTGTACTTGCTTGTTCCCCCTTGCTGAAGAAACTTTATGTCAAGCTTTGCACTCTGAATCATGATCACACTGAAAATGTGGTGATGAATTAGGAGTTGGCTAGGGAGCTGTTGAAACTCCATCGAGCTTCCCCCACAGCCGTAGTGGAATTCTTTTAGTTTTTGTATGTTTATGAATGGGTTATGTACCCTATGACAATTAACCACGTATTTTGTTGTTCTAGTTTCATTCTATGGTTTGTTTAATGTTTAGCTTATACCCTATGACAATTAACGAAGTATTTTTCTGTTCGTGTTTCATTATATGGTTTGTTTAATGTTTAGCTTGTAATTACCCTAAATGGTGTTGTTTGATATATTGTGGGTGGGTTGTGGATATAAACATTTGACTTTTGAAAGTCAAAGTTACATATAGCACTTCAACTTGGTATTATGATCCATAGAAAGCAACATTTCAATTAATGAGTCAATTGGTAAATGGCAATTTCTATTTGAAGTTTGACTATCGAAAGTCATAATTAAAATTCCATGAGTCAAATAACCTATTTTGACTAATAAAGTCAACACATACAACACGAAGTGTTACTAAGTATCCGTTATAAAACCTAAAGTTAAGCATACATATATTGCATCATACTTCCAAAATTGTGTATGGACAAACCCATATGGTTTATCCTACACATATAGTTTACAAAACAATTGTCTAAGCATTGTCAAGTTGATTTGTGCCCACAAATCCACCATACATACGAACTACATAATTTTTTTACATAATATCATTCATCCAACTCTAAAGCTCCATCAGCACACATCAAAATGTAAAATTCTTTGTGATCTGTTAGTTTTATCACTTAGAAAGAAGCGGACCATTGAACCTTGACCAAAATGTGCTTCTGCCTTCAATTGCCTGAAACTAGATAATAAAACAATAGCCACTTGCCTCCTGACCTTCCCTTGACCAACTTGAAGTGTCCTCTCACGAACTTCAAACTCTTTCTCTATGCTTTTATGCTTCATAGCCGCTCTAGAGAACCCATACAAGTTGTACTTCTTAACAATTCTTGATGGAATGGACTGATAAAAAATGTACAAAACTTATCATTAGTTTGTCATGGGCTTCTAATACACATTATGATCCATCAATCTTTATATCAGAAACACAATATATGATACAAATGACATTCATATATCTTATTAAGCAACTCTGTCACTAGACATACAAGTCGGCTGTCTCTCCAGAAGGCTGCAGTCATCTTCCTGTAGAATGCCTTTTCTTCTTGGTCATGGGCTGTGTGGTGTTCCTAATTACACATCCAATTCACCCCAGGGGCTTCAAAATCTGAATTTAATATTACATATAATCAAATAACTTACACTGCTGTGAGATACTTGGTGTAGTTAAAGTTAAAAAACTAAAACATACCATAGTCAGTTAGTTGGTGACACAGGGCATTCATGGCTATGTTGGTGCTGTATGTCTCCACTGTTGTGATGGCCCCTCCATCATGGTCAAACAACATGGCATTATACTCTTCCCCCGGGACAACCTGAGTAAACACCATTTTTTGACCAGGTGACATATTCAAGTCTTGGGCCAGTTTCTCCCAACCACATCCCCACAGGGCCGTGTGGACATATCGATTATACCAATCTTGTGTAACCTCCAGCTCTATTTGGTAATCAGTGGTGTTACTGGTAACCATGACCGACTCTATAGCTACTGGACCATGCAGATATCCTATAAAATCTTCTGGCATTGGCTGGTTAAAACGAGATGTGTCTGTCACATCAACCATACATCTCCAAAACTGATCATGGACCGGTTCATAATTATGCAACTCCTCCCCATACTCATTGTAGATAGCTACATAAAACACATCCTCACCCTCTTCTATAAAATGTAAGTAAGCAACATCCGAACAGGTGATGTTGTGCATCGCAAAATCATTCCACCTTGCTCCCTCAACAACACACACTAATTGTGATACTCTTCTTACACTAACTCTCCATCTAGTCCCCTCATAGTTAACTAAGTAAATATACCGATTCCCATGATAAGATCCTCCTAACACGAAATCATGATGCAGTTCCTGTATATCAATATTAAGTTTTAAGCACTGTCAATTTCTTACAACTACTTTCTTAGAGATATAACAGTTAATTCTTATATAGTGTTAACTTACAAACTCATCCAAAACCTCTTCAGGATCGTCCACAGCGCAAATAAATTGATTCCCATACATAGCTTCTGCATTAACGATTAACACTATCACAAATAACGTTTTAATTAAACAAAAAATCATTAAATATTGTTACATCGTATGTGTGATGTTTGATTTTGCAAGGCTTGCAAGTTCCGATTGTTTGTGGGTGTGCGATTAGATGGGATTCGATAAGATAGAATATGGGTACTTTGTTGAGGGTTGTGTTGGGTTGAGGTTGTATGTGACAATGTGTGTGGTAGATGATTGGGTTTTACTCAACTGTCAATGGTTGGGTGTGGGTTTATTGATTCCCGCGAAAACATTAATATGCGTATCACAGAAGATACAGTAAAGTTACATAGTTAATGTGTGACTACATCGATGGTCCCTCAAGTTGTATGTCTGGTTTAGCTTGGGTTAACTACTGGTTATAACGTGATTGGATTATTATGCCCCTTGTATTATTACAAAAAACGTGTGTTGACCGAGCCAAAAATGGTCAAGGGACGCAATCGGCCTAAAAAACACAAGGTTTGGACGCTAGGCGACGATTTTTAAAAGTTAGAGTGTCATGCGATGTTTTGTGGAAAGTTTAGGGATCGACGATGTATTTTTGTCTTTACTTTTTTATAATTACCATCAAACAAAAAAAAAAAATGTTTTGTTAAGAACAACTAATGAATGTTGTTTAAGCATGCCTTAAGTAACAATGTATTCATATATATGGATGTTGTTTAAGCTTGCCTTAAATAACAATGTTTTCATATATGAACTCATAATTTCTATAAATACATGATATAATTAAGGTAAATGAGTTCTAATAAGGTATGTATTAATATTAAGTCAGTTCATATTTAGAAACATTTCTTAATTAAGACAAGCTTAAACAACACCTATTGAGTTGTTGTTAGCAAAATCCCAAAAATAATAATAAAAGTCACACTCACATAAAGGTGGTGCAAATTGCAGACCATCACTATGTGCAAAATTAAAAGTGATTATGATTGGCTTTTATGAAGGATCACTCGTGAGAAAGGTGATAATCATGATCCACCACACCCATAAAAACCAGCCAAAAAGTTTTTACTAACTGATTGTACTCGAAAATTATAACGATTTTATAAAACATATTAGGATAACTCTTTCATGTTTAACTCTGACATATTTTTCTCAAGTTAGTATGTTGAGAGAAAATAAATTGATGAGTCCTATATTATACCATTATACTAAACCTTGGGATGTCACCACAAAATGTTGTGCAACTACAGTGAAAAAACACTTTTTTATTATAGCTACAGTACCATTATACTAAACCTTGGGATGTCACCACAAAATGTTGTGCAACTACAGTAAAAAAACACTTTTTTATTATAGCTACAGTAACAATATTATATTTTATTCTTATGCTTTGTTATCCCCCTCCCCCCTCCATTGTGTTTTGGGCCCTTTCTCGAATCTTCTTCCACAAAACACCTCTTTATCTCTCACTCTCTCTAAAGCTCATCACACAGAGAAGCAACAAAGCCCATTAGATCTACATCTAAAAAATATATCAATCATCCACAAACAAAGGTAATCAGTTTTGTTTAATTTCGTTTTTTTTTTTCTTTCCTTCATATCTTCAATCAGTGTGGTTTTGAAGGAATTGTAAATCCAACGGATAGATTTTTAGATATGGTCATTAATAGGATTAGGGTTTATGCGTAATTGGGGGTTTGTGATTTTGTGTGTTAGAGGTTAATTATTGTAGCAGGTTTTAGGTATTTGGTGATCCTAAACATGTTTTTAACTCTTAATCGTAATCTGGAACATCAATTGTTAGGATTTGGATTTAGGGTTCATACGCTAAATTGGGTATTTTTAATCTGTTGTGTTTTTTATGCAATTAGACTAGGGTTATGCCTAATGAATCAGCTTATTTTGTAAGAAGATAGCTATACAATAGCTTATGTTGCTGGCTTTTTTGGGCTTTATCTGCTAATATGTTTGTAGCTATGGGTATTGTGAAACTTAGTTCTACTACCTTTCATATAAACAACGTTGGAGTTAAAAATTGATTCTTTGAATCCGCTTAGAGTACTATTATTATTAGCATGGTTCAATATGATAAGACTTAAATTTTTACGTGTTTGATCAAATGTGTTAATGAAAGGCGAAAAGTTATTATTAGTACTTTGAATGAGTGCCATGTGCATATAATATATTTGTAATCTTTGATTATAGCTCATTTGAATTCAAAGCCTAAAAGATATTGAAAAAAAAAAAGAAATGAATTTTCATAAATAGGATATAATATATGTTATCAGTACCTCCATATTTGTTTTATGCGTAGCTATTTGTCTTTTGAGCCTCTTCGAGTACTATTGCAACCTATATGTATAACTTGAAGCGAAATCATAAATTCTCTAGATGAATAAATGGTCTAATGTTTAAGAATATAAGAATAATTTTCATATCAAGCTCCTATTTTAAAAAGGGTTCTAAGGAACATACAATGGTTTGACATGATTAGATTGAGCGTGAATATGAATTTTGTTGAAGCTTATATGTCAGCTTACGAGCTTACTTGGTTTCGGCTTATATTTCATAAGCCTCGATTTTCCGGCTTATTTTTATGCTTATCGGCTTATATAAGTTTATTATGATATAATAAGCTTATATAAGCCTAAAGGTTACAAAATAAGCTGAAATATTGAGGCTTATAAAATATAAGCCGAAACCAAGTTACCTTAGAAACCCACATACAAGCTTAAACAAACACCCCCTTAGAGCATAAAGTGCCACATTATCAAACACACATTAAAATTGAAACGGATCAGCAGCCAATTTAATTAATTGGTAAGCATCCCATCTCCCTTTGGGCATGCTTCTCGTGCCTGTGCATTCATATTTTAATAAGCATATAAGTTGTTTGAAGCAAAAAATACCATAGAAGGGATATTGCACAAAATATAAAATTACTTTCAATGTGTCTATTTACAGGTCTACGTGAATCATAACAGGAAGTGCTTTATTAAAAGTGATCATCGTTTTCAGATTGCTTATTTGAAACTGATTATTTAACATATAAGTAGTTTGAAATAATGATGGATCAAAATGCTTGATTCATGCATGAAATTAGTTCTTAAGACGGTTCTTTGGCTGATGGGGTTTATTAATAGGTGTGGTAAACGTTGGGGTTGGGTAACTTATTGAAGTGGGTTATGGGTTAAAGTAGGCAGTTTCTCTTACGGCTGATAAAACTGTGGGTTATGGGTTAAAGTAATCTGGAATGTTTCATGGTTTGGGTATCAAGGGTTTGTTTGTTTAAGCTTATTTTGGGTTTACGCGCTTACTTCGATTGGCTTTACCACGTTCGCTAATTTTTTGACGTATACGCTAGATGATTAGCCAAAAAAAGAGCTTATAATCTCATATGCCCTTAAATAAGCTTAAACAAACATCCCCTAACTATTTGCTGAAACTAATAAGTTTTGTTTCATTGAACATCTATAATTACCAGTAAGCGCATTCTAAATATTTTGTAAAAGGTGAGTGTGAGTTTTCGCTAATACTTAACAGTTAAGCTCATGATTGATTTGCATTGACCATTCCTTCCGTAAGACATGACAAACTAAGCCATTAGATATAAAAGGGTCATAGCGGCCACTAATTTTGGTACTGAAATGTTAAAGAATCCAGCTTGAACTTATTTTTTATGCGTCATATTGTGATACTTATTTGCAGTTTGTTTTTCTTTCTGTTTAGATCAGCTGGCCCAGTTTTGATGAAGTTGCGTGTATTCTCGAAAGACATGCAGAACGTGTGGAGGAAGAAGCCATAAAGATATGCCGAGTAACCATAAAAAAATGCAAAACGAGTGAGTATTCATATTCATTTTAGTTCTTTACTCGCTGTGTAATTTAATAAAATATCTGTGTCCACGACTTCATATGCTAATATTTCATTCCATATGTGATTTCCTTTTAGATTGTGCTTAGAGAGGATTTTGGAACTGATGATGGTGGTGAAAATTTTATCAATATGGGTAATTACCAATCTTACTCAAATCATAGGGGTGATCATACCTTTACTTTTATACCTGGAAAATGCATGTATATGTAAACCTCACCAGTTCACAAAAAATATACAAAAAATGCAATAGGCTTTATGTTGCAGCCCTAAGTAGAGCAACTTTTGAAAATCATGTAATCTTCTTGATTTATCATAGGAAAAGGGCCATGTGGCTTTGGAAATGGGCCGAAACTGTCTTTGAGTTTGACGTTAATCGTTTTATATATTTTGTTTGTTGCAGACAATTGGGGTGAAAAAATGGTTTTTTTTGTTTCTACCGTTCCTGATGCACCTCTTGGGACGTTTTCAGGAGGAGGCGAACAACTTTATCTTTTACTGGCGGAGATGGGACGTTTTCAGGAGGAGGCGAGGAAGGTGCAACTGGTGTGGGAGGTTGTGGACAGGGGTCGGGTTGGGTTGGAGCCGGAAGAGAAGCATTTTGGTATGGTGGATGAGGAGAACCATTTTCCAGTCAAGGTGGGGATAAAACCGGAGGAGGGCCAATGCCAGGTGGCAAAGGTGGAGGACTAATATCCGTAGGTGGTGGTGGATGAGGTATGAAAACCAAATCTTGTTAGAACATTTTGATTATGTTTGATTTTGATTTAATATAGATTATTGATTGTATTATTGAATTTTGGGTTTCTCGTGTTAACGAAATAGTTGTTCTGATTATTGCTTCGATTCATTCGTTAAAACTGGGTTCTCACAACTTTGTATTTAAAATATTGATTTCATAAATATTCTGTCAACAGAATTATCAACCTATGCCGCACGAGACAGTTTGGATTTGCTTTTGTTGGGTGGATTTGTAGCACACACTATTCATTATCTTATGGGGTGTTTGCACATACGCTTTAGGGATAGTTATGTCATATAGTGTTGTATTATGTTAACGTGTTGTTTATTGTGCAGGTTTCCCACGGACGTACAAATGATTCCTGCACCACTTACTTATAAGAAATTGGGTCAGATGCGATCAATGATAAGAGGAAGAGATTTTGCGGCTCGAATGTCAAATAAAAAGGGTGGGTATGTCTGCCGAAATGTGTGTTTGTTGGCTAAAATGAGGGCTGCAGCGGGTGGATTTCGTTGCTGGGGTAAAAGTATAAGTGAAACTGTAGTTAATTTTTTTTTTACATATGTACATTATTGAACAACTTTGAATCTGATCTAATATGTTTTACTATTGCAGAAATGTTGATTCACAAAATGGAACGGAATGAAGCAGATCAAGAACGAACAAGCCGAAATCCTTTCAAAGCCGTTCTTGGATGCCTGTAAACAGATCCTACCAAAAAGGTGTGTGTTAGTGTTGTCACTTTGAACTGCATCAGTAGATAAACAAATTTATAAAATGTACTTAGTTGCGTGACTTTGAGCTTTATGAGTAAAGAAGCAAGTTTAAACCTCATGAATTGTATAGCCAATAATGCGAAAGTGTAGCTCAGTCTATTAGCAAACAATATTATCGTGTTTCGCAAAATGATCGGAAAACAAAAAAAATCGATAACTATTGTTACTTTCAAAAACCACTTTTGGCTTTTCTCCATCAAGGACCTGCTTTTAGCCATGTTGCTTAAATTGGTTAGACTGTAGCAAAATCTTCTTTTTTACGTTGTAGTTATGGCAAGATTGTGATCGGTGTGCTTAATTTGAGAACAGCTTATCTAAAGCATTGAGAACCCGTTCAGTTTCGTCCCTGATAGCAGCGAAAATGCTAAGTGATAAAAGAAATGTTGCAAGTGTCGTGCTTGAGGTATTTGCTTCACATCACTGGTTTTGCTTACATTTTAAAATTGAAATAGACCAAACACATCCTTATCACATGTTCATTGTTGCATGCAGTGGATAATCTTCAGGAGATGGTAAAGGAGAATAAAACAAGTGATATCTTTATATTGATACAAATTTTGAGGTAATAATTAATTACTTCTGTTAATGTTAATCTTATGTATGGTGAAAAGGAAAAAAAGTTCTGCCATTTATTGAACTAGTCATTCGCTGTTTTTAAGTTCGGATATGACAACTCAAATAGCCAAACTCATTTTGTCCAAACATTGAAACCTGCACATTTTTTGTTCTAGGTTGGCACAGTTGGAGGAAGGATACTATAAGGAAGGATACTATTACCGTCACAGTCAACATGCTTGAACCTACCTGGAGTCAAGTGTAAAAGCTTTTGGAATTTTCTTATTTTATTGTAATGCTGGACCAAACACTGCTTATTTTATAGCGTTATTTTGTAATGGTGCATCCACAATATCTAAAAATGGATCTAATAACCAACCTTCTAAGGAGAATTTGTATATCATATAATTTTCATTTATTTGTACTCACGAGTCATGCCACATAGCTTTAAAGTTTTAATCATGTATCTGTTCAGTTGTATATGTATACTGATATGAATTTGTTGCCTGTTATTACTTTACCATTTTTGTTTAACAATCATTTCTTACATACACCTAAATGCTATCATATACGTATGCTCCATTGACAAACATCCCGCCGCATGCTTCGCTTAAACTCCTTTAGCAAAACACCCTGCGGTAACGCGCGGATTTCCCAACTCGTTTTATCTAATGATAACTTCACTATGTTTTTTTTATTACTTTCTTATTAGTTTAATATATAATATATATAACTCGAGACATAAAGATTAAGGGTTTATAGAACATTTCAAGGATCATGATCATATGGATGAATCTTTCATGCTCGATATGCCATAGTTTTTTAGCACACTTTCACGAATATCCAATTTGTTGGAACTCCATTGGTGCCATGATTGAGAATGCTCCAAGATTTTATCTCCACATTAAGGTTTGTACTTTGTAGATTCTTATGGTATTTACAAAATATTGAAATAACGCGCATCTGATGTTCAAAGAAAAAAGAAAAAGAAACTACGCACATCTTTTAGTTAGCGTCATGTCATCATCCACTCCCTATCGTCAAATTTATTACCAATGACTCTCACCTTAATCACAAAGTTATTATAAACGTACAACACAATACACTTAAAAAAAAAAAAAAAAAAAAAAAAAAAAAAAAAAAAAAAAAAAAACCTCACTCACCACTTTTACTTTGTTCGGCGGTCTTGCCCACATAATCACCCATTTTTTTATCTCTTCACGTGTCGTTGTCAACCACCATAATGGTGTTTACGCGTGATCTTCAAGCACCATTACACTCACTTTGATAAGAACACATACACATTTATGAAATCCAAAGGAGAACATCATTAAACTAGTAAATACATCTAGGCATCAAGCATCAAATTGTTAAAGCATGAGTTTATATATTTTAATTTTATTTTGCTTCGGGTCTTTTTTCAAGAAGAATATATACATTCATGGTTGCACCTTTCCAAGGAATGGGTAGGAGAGCCGAGGCACATTAAACAAGTTTTGTTGTTTCATACTCCATTGTACTAAAACGGTCAAGGTTCAATTGATGGTAGATCACATGGCAAACCCAAAGGTGTGGTGATGTTGTTGACTTGTTGGATACTTTGTTGTCAATTGGACTACACGAATGTCAAGGCCCATAAAATGTTGCATATTGGCTGTTTAAGCATGACATGTACTACATTACATTCATGTATCTTCTTTAAGCGTGACATGGTTGAGAACTTGAGATCTTGTATTATGTATAGCTTATGAGCTTCTCAAAGCTTACCTAAGCTAATTAATAAACTAAAACAAACCCCGTCGAAAGTAGGGACGATATCAGGACCAGCTGCATTTAGAATTAAACTACTTCGTATATAATACTATAAAACATATTATTCAAGGAGAGACCGCGTGCATTTAAGAAGAATTAAGGTTTCTTTAACCAAACTTAACACTATGTCATAAAAAAATCATGGATGCTCGGAACCCACCTTGATTCCGTATCGATGAAAAGCTATAATGCATTTTGATAAAACTAGCTAAAATCGAATCTAGTTTGTATAAAAGCAGCTACTTCAGTCTTTTTTTTTTTTTTTTTTTTTTTTTTTTTTTTTTTTAATTTTTTTTTCACACCCCTTCACCTTTCACCCGTAATGCACACAACTCCTCACATTTCATTAAAATATTCACTTTAACAAACATATCCCACACATTCACTAATCAAAAATTTAATGATTAAACATATCCACTTTGCACAAATGCCAAAAAGTGAGTTGCTCACTTTCCCTCACTTTTTTTTCCCCTCATAATCACGCGTGACATACATGCTAAGTTGTAGGTTTCATGCGTGAGGTGCTACCTCACGAGGGACAAAAGTGATCCACTCCGACGTCCATTCTTATGAAACCCGGAGTTAAATCTTTCACTTTCGAACACTAATACTAAACAATGAGATAATTAGATCTTATCAAATACTAACCATCCCTACTAACAACATAGAAGATTAAAAAATGGAACTCTATAAGATTCTTTAAACGTTCGGATCTAACACTCCAATAGTTTATAATAAAAATTGTACTAGTGTCACACAAGTGAGACAAGAGTTTTGGCATAATCTTTTCCTTTAAACCCTCCATGGTCCAATTAAGTTAACCTCATGATTTTCAAGTCTTTTACATCTACATGTACATGACAATACAAGTAAGTAATGCACAAAAGGAATACGTATAGTACCACTATTTGATATAGTACTGTTGAAAATACATTTGTCGTTTAGACATATAGGGGTTGTAACAGTGGGCCCCACACTGACACGCAATGCAGTCATCAAACTCAAGTTCTTGAAACCTTACTGCATCTTTCACCTTCCCACCACCTCCCCATTTCTCTGATTCTCTCTATTTCCGCCGTGGTACTCCGGTTAAAAAGTTATAAAGTTTTCTAATCTTTTTAACCAAAATCCAATACTCATTTTTCACATTTTTCAGAAACTCGGATAGATTTTTCACCATATTTAGAGAATCCCAGAAAAACCCATAAATCTTTTTTCTGGTTTTAAGTTTATTTTTTCATTTTAGCAGCTGGTTTTAAGTTATAAAAATGTCATTTTTAGCACTACTATGACATTTTTTCACCTTTTTATCAAAAACCCAGAGAATATTTTTCTGTTTTAAACTATAAAAATGACATTTTTTTGATAATAAATAGATACCCAGTACATTAAAAAAAAAAAAAACCCCGTATAGATTTCACCATTATATAAAAAAACCCAGAAATTATTTTCTGGTTTTAATTTATAAAATCTTATTTTTAGCTATAAAAATGTCATTTTTTAAATAAAATTCAAATACCCAGTTCATATTTTTTAAAACCCAGAAAAACCCACTAATTATTTCACCATTTTAACTTATACAAATGTCATTTTTTTTATAAAAAAAAAATACTACCCAGTTCATATTTTTCAGAACCCAGAAAAACCCACAAATATTTTAGGCTAAACTATATAAATTTTTTTATAAAAGCATGTATTTATAAACAGTGGTGAATTTATGAATGGGTTGTTTAATATCTAATCTAAGTGCAAAATTTGCCTTCTTTCCTCCAACACCACCCACTTACCAGATCAAGAAACGTGAAGACGGTAAGCTGACAGCAATATACACGTCATCATCAATGCCGATGACGTCAGCAAGCGGTGGAGTTGATGATGGTGGTGGTGTTTCACTTGATGTGTTGGTGTTACCTACTAAAAGAGGAAATAAAGTTGTAGCTTTTTATCTTAAGAATCCTTATGCTAGATTGACTTTATTGTATTCTCATGGTAATGCTGCTGATTTGGGTCAACTCTTTGACTTGTTTGTTCAACTCAAAGCTAATCTCAGAGTCAATCTTATGGGGTCAGTTGTTCTTTACCAACTCTTTTTAGTTTAATGTTTCCTTAAATATCAACATTAAAATATTTGGTTTATGAACTTATAATCTTATCTAGCTTTATGTTTTTATATAATTTTCCGAACTTAGTTTAGGTGAAGTTTATCATTAGTCTCATTATTAATTTGTTATAGATGGATTTGATCCTTTTTGGTAATTTGTTTTGGGGTGTTGTATTGATTTTTTAAGTACCATATGTGGATCATAATAATATCTTTGAATGTCTAGTCTTATGTTCTTATCTAGTTTGTGTGATTCCTATGGCCCTATGTTTTTTGTTTTCTTTATGTTTTTGTAATGTTTTTTTAAGTAAAATTATGATCTTTATCTATGGATATAGATGTAGCCTATTCATGATTGTTTTAGATTGCTTTCATTACTTTTGGTAATTTATTTGTATTGTATTACCACTTTCTTGTATGTATCATCTCTACTACATATAAATGCAAAAATGGTTTTCCTTAATATTTAAAAACTTAAAATAATGTTTAATCCCCAAAATACCCCTTTAAAACTTAAATTTAAATCTTTTGTTACTTTCCCAAATAAAAACGTTTTTAGAAATAGTTGCTTTACAAATAGTTTTTTTTTTTTTTTTTTTTTTTTTTTTTTTTTTTTTTTTCTAAAATTACCCAATCTTTACAATGCATATTTCAATCTCAATTTGTTAAAGTGAAACTGATATGATGTTGTCATCTCGGATAATGATGAAGACTTGCCAATGTTAATTGTTAAACGTTACACGAAACACTTAATCACAATATCTCAACTATAACTATATGCCGCTATAAAATCTCGTCGCTATGCACGGTTACACGCCTAGTATATGTAAAACATATACCTTTGAATGTCAAATCTTAACTTCTAAATTTGGTAATAACTGAATGTTCTTTTACATTATACGCAAATTCTTGTACTCTTCTCTTTGTTGTAGTTTGTGGATACTAAAATGAACTATTTGTATAAATTTTGAACCTTAAAGTAATTCATTTGCCATTGGAAGTAATCACAGACAACTAA
The DNA here is from genome assembly GCA_030686995.1 of Artemisia argyi. NCBI lineage: Eukaryota > Viridiplantae > Streptophyta > Magnoliopsida > Asterales > Asteraceae > Artemisia > Artemisia argyi. The sequence goes on from CM060695.1 coordinate 54,774,689, forward strand.
ATAGATAATGGAGTGAAAGCTTTTACTTTTTTGGATCATGATGCTGATTTGATTTTACTTCATATGCTCTTTGATGTGATGGGTTTTGGCTTCTTGGGGTTTTGTTCTATTGCCTTTATGTGCCAATGTGCAATTTCTTTCAACCATTTATTTAGAATCGGATTTTAATTTTTTTTGGTATGTTGATTAAGATGCTAAGAAATAGTTCAAAATTTATGTGGTAGGTAAAGAAACCTGTAAAATGCGTACTTTTTGGCATGAAACTGTTTGGGGTTATTCCATGCTTTGCGTGTAATTAACATTATGTTCTGTGGTCCATAAATCATGTTTCTACTTTCTTGAATATTTGGCAAGGTTAATTTTGTGTAGATTTAGAATAAAGAAAATGTGAAAAGTGAAAGCCATCAACTTTATTAGGATTTTGGACCTTTATATTCTTTGATTCTGTAGCTATAAAGTATTAAAGTGAACATTTTTTTACTGATGGGTAAAATACGCTTAATATGCTGTTGAATCTTGATAGAGATTGTGCTGTTTGCTACATCTGCCAATAAGAATGTTACTGTCTTGGCTGAATATTGTAGTGGAGTTTGACAGTTATCTTTTTTACTCGCATGTTGTTCCTGTTTGTGCTACAATTTCACTTCCTGAATACATGGCTTTTTAGAAAAACTTTTGAGTTTGCTTTTATTTGGAGAAAATGCTGTTTTGGTGGTTGAACTTTAATGGTAATTGAATATAGTTCAATTTGATTCAATGTTTGATATGATTGCTATTGACTCAATGTTTGATATGATTACTGATGTTCTTTTTCCTGTTTCGGTTTTCTTTAACAGATATGATTATTCGGGCTACGGAGCATCAACCGGCAAGGTAAACCTGTCAACTGCAGTGTTGTCTTTCCTCTAATACTGTGTATAAACCACTCTTTCACAACCAAAGACACATACATTACGAGGGGCTAACTACGTAATATTAAATAAGAGTTATATAATTTGGATTTTAGGGTAAAAATGTTTATGCTGTTTTTTTTTTTGGGTAACCATGGTTTCAAACCTTTCGGGCCAGAAAGTAGTTTTTAAGTGATTACCAAGTAAAATTAATATTTCGGACTTTTTTCAGTGTGTAAAATGAGCACTGTTTAAAGTCTCTCATGGGGAAACAAGTCGTTTTATTTTACCCTTAGATAATAATTTTATATACAGATTTGATTATTTTTTAACTCACAAACCCTATCAACACAATAATCTCACTTCTGACCATGGCCGGACTTGAACCCACAACCTCTTGGTTGGGGACCTAAGTATTTCATGGATACTGCTAGGTAAAGGCCCTTTGGTATCCAAATTTGATTATTTGACCCCTATTTAACTGAAGCATAAAGTGTATATCCAAACATGGAACTATCAGTTACAAAACACACATGCCAAACGCCCCTTTGACTTTATAATTTACAAATTTTAAACATTTGTGTAAATGGGCGGACCCAGGACTTAGAGGACTTAGAGTGACCAGGTTCACTTCGGAAAAAATCAGGTCATTTTGTAAAAATTCAAGATTTTTAACAACATTTACACTAAGTGGAGAAATTTCATTGGGTTCCCGTGAACCCCCAGAAACCCCCCTAGGTCCACCCCAACAAAACTCTCAAAATAGTTGTAATATTTGTATTCTACACGATTAACGGTGCATGTAGAAGAACAAGTAGGTTCCACTAGATGGACATAAAATGGCGTGTTTTGGTTTAAGGATTCCACAAATACTAAACATAATGTGAAATTCTGTATATATGTATACCATTGTAAACAGAGCTTTTCGAGTCTTGTTTGCTTATTAATTGTGTAAATGATTCCAATCTCTGTTTTTTTATTTTGTAATTTTCAGCCAAGTGAGCTTAATACATATGCAGACATAGAGGCAGTATATGAGTGTCTTCAAACCGAGTATGGAGTCAGCCAGGAAGACTTGATTCTCTATGGACAGTCGGTCGGAAGTGGGCCCACATTACACTTGGCTTCTAAATTACCCAGGTTAAGAGGTGTCGTCCTGCATAGTGCCATTCTTTCTGGCCTACGTGTTGTCTGTCATGTCAACTGCAGATTTTGCTTCGATATCTACAAGGTAAATTATTATATTGCTTGCCAATTGGCAAGTAATTTTCTTTTGCCTTTTAATTTTTAAATCAAAGTAAAGATAAACTTTTAACCTTTATCTACATTTCGTATCCTTGTTTACAAATGTGCATATCTTGTTAATGAACCAAAAAATAAACTTATATTATTCTATGAATAAATGCTGCCAGATCAAGTTACTAATAATTTGATATTTGCAGAATGTCAACAAAATTCGGAAGGTGAAATGCCCCACATTTGTGATACATGTAAGTTCATCCCCTTCATATCTTAATTGATGGTTCCACACATGCATATGAATTCATTATGATGGATGTATAGTTCGTCTGTGTAAATGAATTTTGTTAGCCTATTTATTATTTCCGGCCTTCCGGGTCAATAATTCATTGAGATGTATGCCACGTTCGTCTTTGTTTATGAATTCTTTTAGCCTTTCTATCAGTTCCGGGTCAAAAATATTTTCTTCTAAGTGGGTGATTGAATTAGACTGGAGATCAATAATCAATTCTTCTGGATTGCATAATAGACTCCCCTGCCTAAGATGAACTCACACTAGTGGGTGTGTTTCTTTTTTTATGTTACTTCCACTTAATGGGGAAGGTGTGGGCCCATTGATATATATTACTAATGTTTTTCTATTATTGGGGTCCACACAAATGTGTTAGAACCTCTATATCCAAAGGCATAGAAATGCTTGCTCCTCCCCATCTAGACCCATTAACAGACATGGCCCTACATTGGACCCACATATATTTATAACTCTCTGAATCTGGAAAAAAAAAAAAAAAAAAAAAAGAAACGCAGATCTGTATAGTTACAATATTTGTGTATCCATGCTTTAGTTATGATAATCAAATTCTTATGCCAACATGCTAAGTTACCCTGTAGTTATTAGCTATGATGCACCGAAACGCCAATTAGGGCCGCGTACCCGTTTGGGAATGGGGTGGGAACGGAAACGCCCCTGAAACGCCCCCGAAACGTTTCCCTGCCGTTTCCCTAGCCGTTTCTGGATTTCCATGACATTTCCAAGCAGTTTCTTATGGGTTTTAATGGGCTTTTTGTGAAGAAGATGAAAAAATCATTTGGGAAGATGAAGAAAACGTTGGGGAAGACGAAGTACATTACAACAACAACAACAACATACCCAATCCCGCAGGAGCGGGGTATGGGGGAGGTAGAAGTGTAGACAGATCCTACCCCTACCCCAGGCAAGGCCTAGGAGTAGAGAGACTGCTTCCAGGGAAGACGAAGTACATTATGTGACAAAAAATTACTATAAAGCAACTTTTTACTTTTTGTTTGGTATCGATGAGTCACGTGAGTAACAAATACATACCAAAAGATGTCCTTTTAACATTTCTTTTACAAAGCATTTTTAGTTTTAATTTTTTTTGTTTTGTTTTAGATTTATTTTCTCAACTTAGTTTTTGAACACAGTAATATTTGCGGTATAATTAGAAAGAATTATTTACAAATATAAAAAACACACTGTTAACTAAAATATATTTGATTCAATGGAAGATGTAGGGTTTTTGGGGTTTGCCGATCTCTCACTAGATGAACTAGAATTTGAAAATGATTTGATTATTGATAATTAATTACCTTTGGAAGATGCAGTATTTTTGGAGTTTACAATTTACATCAACATATATCTATTTTGGATTTTCTTTAATATATTTTTAATTTTTTTATATTTTGTATCGCCGTATCTATGCTTCCCGTATCTTGAATTTTTTATTTTTGCCGTTTCCCGTACCCCGTATCGTCCCCTTATCCGTTTGCCGTTCCCGTTTCGGTGCTACATTGGTTATTAGAAGATAGATTGGGCCTCTAATCTATCTTCTAATAGTAGTGACATGGTACTGCTCACATCAAACCGTCCCATTCACCTATTTGAACTAAGCTCGAGCCTAGCACCTCTAAGATTTGGCAGCTAAGCAAGTGATCACAGTACTAGTTGAGGATTTTTTTGAACATGCTAAGTTACCTTGTATTGACATAGTAGTGCTCACATCGGAACCGGCCTCTTCTCCTATGTGAGCTAAGATCGAGCCTATTTGTTTGTATATGATTGTTGAAGGGTTTAGTTTTTGTTTTGGTATGAACCGAGCCTATTCAGTCCTAGGTAATGCTCATTCTGTTACAAGTTGAGCCAAAGTGATATGGAGCAGATCAAGCTATTAGTGGACTCATTCATGGAGTTGTAGGTCGTGTGAACATTCCACATGAAAGATGTTACAACTTCAAAAGGCCTAACTTTCAAGTCCGCCAGTAGTCATGGAAGATGTGAACATTCCACATAAAGAGCTTGCCAGCTTGACAGCCGCCCAACTGCAGGACCCAAAATCTGTTGTTTGTATTCCATACTTTTCTAGAATTCTTGGATTATTTTATATCCATTTATTAGGCAAATCACCTAAAATCTTTGCATTTTGTCAATCATCTGTTATTTTTAGCCATAGGCACTGATTGTCGGTTATTTAGAGTTGATTCCAAGTGTTGTGTAACTTTAAGAGTTGCTGAATTTTTTTAGATTGGCAAGCCTAATGGCATAGTTATGTTACAAGCATAGCATGCTCGGGTCTGACGCTTTTCAGTCATGCCTATGCCCCTAGATCCCATGAGGGTCCAAAAATAGGCTGTGCTTTTTTTTACAGTCTTCATACATATTATTGTATTATGTGCCCTTGGAGTTTGCCTTGACTTGCTTGTTTCGTGAATGTAACAACAATGACAGGGTACGGAGGACGATGTTGTAAGTTGGCTACATGGCAACAGACTATGGAAGATGGCTAAGGATCCTTATGAACCCTTATGGATTAAAGGAGGTGGACACTGCAACTTAGAACTCTACCCGGACTACATTCGTCATCTTTACAAGTTCATATACGATATGGAAACCATGACCACAAAAACCAGACTCACAAAGATCAAACAGAAGATCCGGTTACCCAAAAAGGCAAATCCTGCAAACTCATCTACTAGTTGTTCCTGTTCTTGTTGCTGTATAGAAGTCTGTCAGCCAAGCTGCCCGAAATGTCCAAAACCCAAATGCCCGAATTGTTGTGGTCTACCAAAATGTTGTTGTGTGCCAAAATGTTGTGGCCTGCCAAAATGCCCGAATTGTTGTGATCTACCAAAATGTTGTTGCGTGCCAAAATGTTGTGGCCTGCCAAAATGTCCGAATTGTTTGCCAAGTGGATGCTGTTGTCTGAACTTGAAATGTGGCTGTTGCTGGTGGTCAAAACCGAGATGTCCAGAAATGAAGATGCCTAAATGCTCTTCGTGTTGTGGATGCTTTACTTGTTTACGCAAGTGCGTTCAGTGTTCTTGCTGTTGATATAGGTTGGTTTTCGTGATCGGGTGGGTATACACGTTAGGATTTAACTGTTTGTATGGATTATCTCATGAACGAGTGCCAGGAAATGGCGAAACAATAGTTATTTAGTGCTCTTGATTAAAACTTGGGTTTCCTTGCATTCATTTTCTTTCAAGTATATCTGGTAACTATTCACTAGGTAACATGCAATAGTCTCATGTTACAATTATGTATGGTTTCACATTTTGTAAAAAGTTAGAACGGGGGTGTTTGGGAATGATCACATCAGTAGTTTTGAGGTTGAATCAGGTTTAATATGCAATCCCAAACACCCCTTTGGATGCTTTGAAATTATAAAACATGTGCATTATTCGGCTCGAGTTAAGGTTATTAATTTTTGAAGTAAATTTCACGAATGGATCCCGTTATCTGGGGACCAAATGCGCAATCGCCCTAAGTTCAGGGACCAACGGTGTAATTTACCCTTTTATTTAAGTTAATTTGTTTTGGTAGATCGAAAAGCCCATACACGCGATAATAGACGATTAGATTATTGGTCCAAACACGATTGTGGGTTTGAGGCCCATTAGTGTTTATGTTAGCTTATTATCCAAGCTATATTATATTATAAATATACATGCTACCTTACGTGATTGGAAAGTATATTTTACAAGTATAACACTATAAATAGTTTAGGTTTGTCCGTTTAATTTTATTTTCTTGCGGCTCTTGATTAATACAACGATTCATGGATCCTATTCCAGGTTTGAGTCAACATTTGCTTAATTATAAGCTAAATCTTCTTATGTGTTTGCTTAAATGATATAAACTCTAGTTACGAGGCTTCGATTATCCCATGTTCGTATTTGAATCACCACTTGGGGTTTGCTTCTTGTCGAATAGTCAAATAAATAGTTATACTTTAATTTTAGAGGTTAAAGAGTGTAAAACTCTATTAAATTGATGTTCATTGTAAAACGTAAAAAACTTTTCTAGTGAAAGCGTGACTGAATTTTGCAATGCTTATTGGGATATCTTTCAAGGTTTAGCCATGTCTCCGTAAATCTGTAATGAAAAACAAACAACAAATTTTTGTTTACTCTAATTTCATAAATTTGAGTAGGTCAATTCATAAAAAAACATAATAGTACTTAATAATGGTCTTAGTTTGTTTTATTATTTTAAACATGTTATATATTGTTTGAACCCATATACTTAATATCCTTGCCCTGACCCTAGCTGCAGCCTCTAAGATGTCTCAAGAACAAAGCCGTAAGAGGTCGAAGCAGAATGCCTTTGGTGGCAGTTCGTGCATTCCGTCAGTAAAGAAGCAGAAAAGCCTTACCATCACAACCTCGATACCTAAAACCACCGACGCAAGTTCTATATCTTTTTTGCTTTGCTTTTCTGTACCTCTTTTATTTGTGATAAGGTTTAAACTGAATGGTGATCATGTTTTGTAACAGGTTGTCACCAAAATTCTTCTAGATGATGCAAATAATGGATTCAAGAAAGGAAATTTTGTTTGTTCGCCGTTTTCACTTGAGATCGTATTGGGAATGCTTGCTTTTGGAGCCGAAAGAGAAACTTTGAAACAGTTGTTGGAATTTCTTGGACATGAATCCATGCACCACCTTCGTTCCATGTCTACAGTTTCAAAGCTTTTGGAAAATATCTTAGTGGAAAACACAGGCCAAGGAGGTCTTGATGTCCATATAGCGAATGGAGTTTGGGTAGATAAAAAGCTAAAACCTGTTAAATCTTGTTACCAAAAGGTTCTCAAGAATGTTTATAAAACAGAAGCCAATTATATCGACATTCAAAACCAGGTAAATATGTATATTTTTTTTGTTGTTATTATTATTTTTTTAATTTGTATTAACTTGTTTGCTAATTTTAATTTTTTTTAACTTACATTCGGTTATGGGTGAAGCCTGCTCAATCGGTCGAAAGGATAAATTCATGGGTAAAGAAGAAAACTAATGGTTTAATACCCGGAATTGTTGATAACTTTAGACCAGATGATGCAATAGTCTTTGCGAATGCAGTGTATTTTAAAGGAACATGGTCTAAACCATTTGATGCAAAGAATACAAGGAATAAAGACTTTCATCTCATCAATGGAGAGAAGGTTTCCATTCGATTCATGACTAGTTATAAAGAATTCGGCTACGGTTCCTTCCAGGGCTACCAGATGATCGAACTTCCATATGCAAATGAAGGCCAATCGAACAAATTCTCCATGTATATTTTTCTCCCACATGCGAAAGATGGATTGCAGGATTTGCTACAACTCTTTCATTCTGACCATTCTTTATTTTATGGAGATTTTAACCTTAAAACGCGGAAATTGAATGAGCTATGGATACCCAAGTTCGAGATATCTTGTAAATTTAATGCTCATGGTGAAATGAAAAAAATGGGATTGACATTACCATTTACAAAAACAAATAAAGAGCTTACCGGGATAGTAAATCAGAAATCTCTTAATAAAGAAATGCTTTATGTGTCGAAGATACTTCAGAAATCCTTCATTAAAGTTGATGAAAGCGGAACAGAAGCCGCTGCAACAACATCTTTACGGATTAGGAGAACAGGGTCTGCATGTCCCCGTAAACCAGTAAAAATTGTGGCAGACCATCCTTTCATGTTTATGATAAGAGAAAACAATTCTCGAGTTGTTTTCTTCAGTGGTGTAGTGATCGATCCTAGTCTAAAAAGTTAACCTTAGCCATGCTCCATTTTTTTTTTGTCTGTCATATTTGGATATTTTATATTTTTATCAGAAACTAATATACTGATGGTTCTTATTAAGAATTTTGTCTCATTTGGATATACTATCAGAATCTCTTCACGCGGGTTCTTCATTGGTTGTTATTGTTGATACTGTAATTTTCTGTGTGTGTGTGTTGGATTTATGTGTTGGTGTTATTTTGTGTGTTTTCGATTATCATTGTGTGTGTTTATGTTTGTTAATATATATTTGGGATCTGTATGTGCTCCTCAAAATTTTATTTTATTTTCTAGTCAATTCACTATCTCACAATAAATACACAACAAATCAAGCTTACAACGTCTTAAGCATAACTTAAACTCACAACCATTTGATTGAGAAACATTCTCACACATGGGATACGTTTATGACACAAGCTCTTTGATATGCGTTCCTCAATTTGGTTAATCAAAAAATAGAATATTCAAAGAAAAGTTTAAACGGGGATTAAGATAAGAGTGATTTAGTAGATCATTTCAATTTGGTTGAGGACGCTATCCAAACTAAAAGTTTTCTACATGGACCGTGTATGTATTTGCGAAGTTGGGGACTTCGTCTGCGATTTGGACATACCACATGGGCGGTTTTTGCAATTCGGTCTAAAAGCATATATGATTTGCGGTGTTAATTCGTTCAGGTTAATCCACGGAAGTCTGATGTTACAAATGTTATTACAACTTTTGTATACATTTGTATTGACATCTTCCGAAGTTAGTTCTGCTTATTAACAAGACATTAGCCGATTAGCGTATGGTTTTCAGATAAGTGGGCAAGCGTATATATCAACAACCCAAAACCATGACCCACAACCCAATTTGACCCGCATATAACCCAATTGCCCATTTTGACCTGAAAAAATGATTATAAATAGGAGAAATTTTCTTCAATCCAGGAATTTATCTTGATAGTTAATACCATTATAATGTGCTAATGCAGTAGCAAAACATATTACAAAACTTCAAGCAATTAAGGTAATCACTAATCAGGATTGTTAGTGGCAACACAAACCCGATATCCATCAAAAAGTTGAAATTTTTTGAACATTTCTTTATTTATCCTCATAATTGTTAATGTTTTCTATACAGTTCATTTGGTTATATTTCAGTAACAATAAACAGATCACACACTACAAAAATATGTAGAAAACATGTTGCCATCAAAGAAAAAGTATGTGGTGGTATCTTCTGCAGTTTCTATCATAGTTAGTGTAATAGAAGCAAAAACATCTAAGATAGTATAGCACCATTGTCCTAACCTTAAGGTCCCCATTGTTCAACAATTTCTGAATTTTCTTTAATTTATCCATTTTATGCAGTTCGAGATTCAAACATGCCCAAAAGTAGCAAGCAAATACCAAATATTTTAACTTCCCCTACTTGCTTAGTTTCGAATTAGCAACTACCAGAATAAAATTAGTACAGTTATTCAAGAATTGCAACTATTGCTTACACAAATCGCTTTTTCAAATACTTGGAACACTTTCAGCAAGTTCTGCTTGCATAAAAGGGCCAGCTCCTTTTGTCCTGCCAGCCCTTGAAACTAGATGGCAAGTTGGGTTGGAATGGGCTTGTAATATCTATCATCAAAAGAATATGTTTCTACTTGATTGAAAGATTTTGGTTCCTTTTCTGGGTAGCCAATCTGTGCTTCATTGTTTCTGCATGCTTGCTTAAAAGACCCCCTGAAACTTATACAAATATAAAGCATTTAAGAGACGAGATACATGAAAGGAACATTTCTACTTACAATTAAGTGAAACGGATATCGAATGAAAGAATCCAATATATATTATGTTATGAATAATGTATCATTTTTTTTTTGAACGGCGGTATGAATAATGTACATGATGTGGAGGCTACCCAATTTAAGCCAAAAAGTGTGCCGGATAGCGAAAAATGACCTTCATGTTTAAAGACAATCTGTATCAATCAAGGTGTCTTTCAAGATATCTTAAGGGCATTTTCATCATCTGGCGTAGATTTGGCCGGAACTGGTATACATGAAATAAGATACTTTTGCAAACCATAAATTAGTTCAGTATATTAATGGCCTTACTAAATAAAAAGTTGAATACTTCGGTGACCTCTACATACATTCTATGATTCTACCAATTTTATATACCCAAAGTTCAATTTAGTTGGAATGTAACACAGGTCTGGATCAGACCTTTTTACACCAACGTGAATTCGCCCTTTACTTTACGAGTGTGGTTTTTTACCCTTGGTTGAAATCACCATTTTGTACAAGGTTGACTTATCAGTATTGTGCATATAATTTCCTATGTTTGGAATTTGTGTATTCTTTTCGAAAAGGAAGAAAAGAAAATTAAGGTTTACCAGGAAATAACAGAATGATGGTTTTACCTGGTCGAGATATAAGGTGAATACGAGAACGAGGTCCTTCAAACATCCAACTATCTTCATCCAACATTCTAACTTCCTTGTTAAGTGAAGCCATTAAATCCGCTTTCAAAGCTGCATTGCAACACAAAATTAGCTTCTCTCTCTAGAACAATACACGAGTATAAGTGTATAACTGTATAAAACTATCAACACTAAATCCCCATTGCATTTGCATCTGATGTTTTCCTACAACTTCACACCAATACTTTTGCATGTACGTAACCATACATTTTGACATAGCACGAGGAAGTATAAATTTCAATGATTCAAAATGAAGTTCCACAAAATTTGCATATCAAGCCTTAATCATCAGATATACCTACATGGAACTCTAAAATATTAAGCATACAAAATTTAGACACTTGTTAACATCAACCCTAATCAATTTATAAACTCTAATATTTTCTTACAAAGTTAGAGCCAGAATTATTCAATTTAAAGTCCTTGTTAGTCTATAGCTGCGCTTACTAACACTTCTCAGGATTCCTAGAGAGCAAATTTCATGGAAAGCAACCTACTCTTCAAAATGGACCAATTTAGCAGTTACATAAAGAGGGTTTCTGGGATTGCGACTGCGTTTTAAAAATCTGATGATTTTGCATTTGTAAAACACAAAAATTCAGAAAATAGCGTTTGGCAAACCATTAGAAGAAAGTGATTATCTACGTTTTCTTAGGTTGATACCTGTTTTTGATAACACAGACGCTTTATCTGTCTTCCAAACACCTCTATTGGCAACAAGCTATTTCAGAAAGTTTCTTTTTTTCTTCTAACCAGTAACTATGGAGGTCTCTAGAATTTCTTATTTCGAAGTGCTTATCCTGCTTAACGACTTTTTAAGCAATCCCAATTCCCAAAGACCCTCTATATTGAACAACTATATTTTTTACACTACAATTACCAAAACTAACCCATTTCAAGAATCTTTATTCTCTATCAAAATTACCATTTTTTACTTCAAAATTCAAACTTTAACAAATAAAACAATTAATGGGGTGTTTGGATCAGGTTATTAGCCTGCTTATGGGCTTATTTGACTTTGGAAAAGCCGATAAGCTCACTTATTGAAGCTTATGACCTTATCGACTTCACCTTATTGGCTTAAGCCAATAAGCTAAAGTTAATAAGCTCTAAAAAGTGAGCTTATCGGCTTTTCCAAAATCAAATAAGCCCATAAGCAGGCTAAATAAGCTAATCCAAACGCCCTATAAAACCAAGAAACCCAATTGAAAAACTAACCACATGGGTACAAATTTTGTAACAAAAAGATACTAATATCATACTAAACAATGATAAAAATTCAAACTTTTATCACCAAATAAGAAATTTATGACATGGGTATTATTTATTGATTTTTTTTAAAAGATACAAATGATGATAAAAGTTAAAGATAAAAAGAGCACCTCTGATAGCCTCATCTTTACGATCTTGAATAAGATCAGTAGCAAAGTGGACATCATCAACTAAGGATGATGATATCATGTTTGTTCCCACTATTGCTGTTGTTGATATTGATGATCTTGCCGGTGATGACGTCAGCGAACTGTTGCTCATTGTGGTTACTTGAGTTTATTTTTAAGGAATTGAATTTGAAATATTAGGAATTTTTTTTTAATTTTGAATGGCTATTTTATTGCTTATATCGGCGATCGCGTGCTTAACCTTCTACTCACACAAATGATTTTTTCGTCTCAAAATAAGTTCATTTGACTTTTAAATAGTATTTTTTTTATTTTCTATAACTTTAGTTTTAAATAAATTTATTTGTATTATATAATATTTAAGAGAAAATATATAAATAAATTAGATTTTATATGTATTTTCATTGACATAATTTTATCAAATATTATATAACACAAACAAAAATATTTAAAATTAAAGTTAAAAAAAACTTCAAAAAGTCAGAGCGGATAATTATTTTAGGACAGATAGAGTATATGTTTTTCTCACTCATTATCTCTTTATTTATAAATCGTAATTCTACCGCTTGTCTAGCTCATGTGAATAGAAAGATAAGTAAAAATATAGTAGAAAAAGATATATAATTTCTTAACTAAACTTTTCCTAATTACAAATATCCTTAAAACTTTTGATCGGGAATGAACATAAACTTCAAAATACCAGTAATGGAATAATACCGTATTATATTGATAATAAAGATGACATACTGAATACCACTCGGTACACGTAATTTTCTATTTTATGAAAATTTAGAACTCACTTTCATTTTATTTATTTTTTTGGAAATATAAATACTAATAGTGCGTTTAGTTGGGAAAAAAATAATTTTCAAAAGAGGAGAGAGTTACAAGAGAAACAATGAAAACACAAAATATATATATATATATATATATATATATATATATATATATATATATATATATATATATATATATATATATATATATATATATATATATATTTTAATTTCGTATGTTAAGTTGGGAAATGAATGTTTGTATTTTGTAGAGAATGTGTTGAGAAAAGTTTAATTTTAACACAATCTGTATTTTATTTTCCATTTTATAAGTTATGTATAATTTAAGTGGTAAGTATAAAATTCATTTACTCATGTCACTGATTTTAAACCCGAAAAACTATAGCTTCTAAAATCAACAAAATGAGGACCACAAACTCTTAAGGTGTGTTTGGTATGTAAGTGGAATTAATGAGTATTATTACGAGTAGTTTGAAAGAAAAGTATTAGCAAGAAAATAAATAATATTAATTTTTATATAAAAACAATTAGGAAAGATAATGTAATAAAATATTTCGTGTATGTTTCGGTGAAAAATAAAGACACATATTTAAAAGTAGTGTGTAAAAGATACTATAAATGGCATAATATTTATGAATGGGTGTGAACACTGTTTCAATTCAATCAAAACAAAAACCCTCATACCAAACGAGTAACTATTTCAATTCAATTAAAACAAAAACTCTCATATCAAACGAGTAAAAAGTCATAAAATCCCTTGAACCAAACGGGTAAAAACATATATGAAACCCATGAATCTAAAGGGCCATAACAAACGGACCCTTAGTAGGTTGTATAAGATTATTTGAACATCAATTTCTCAAGGTGACCTCGTATGTCTTAATTTTCGATGAAATTTCAAAAAAATTTAACATACTCATCCAGTTGTACATTATGTCAAATTGAGGCTTGTATGAATTTAGAAAAACCCACAATCAAGCTCTGTATAAGGTATTTGAACATCAATTTCTCAATGTGACATCGTAAGTCCTAATTTTCGATGAAATTTGACAAATTCTTAACATACTCGTCTGATTGTACATTATGTCAAATTTGAGGCTTGTATGAATTTAGTAAAGCCCACAAGCTCACTTTTTTAGGTCTAGCGAGCATTGTATCAATTTAGAAAAGCCCACAATCAAGCTCTGTATAAGGTATTTGAACATCAATTTCTCAATGTGACATCGTAAGTCCTAATTTTCGATGAAATTTGACAAATTCTTAACATACTTGTCTGATTGTACATTATGTCAAATTTGATGCTTGTATGAATTTAGTAAAGCCCACAAGCTCACTTTTCTAGGTCTAGCGAGCATATCGACTTGAGCTTATGACTTATTTAGGTTCAAAACTTCATGTAGATAAGCTCATAAACTCTAAAAAAGAAAAAGAGCTAAATAGCTTTTTTTAAATTACAAATAAGCTCATAACCACAAAAACAAGCAAATCCAAGCACCCCTTTTAAAGATATTATATTTTCAAATGATCAACCAAAGTAGTTTTTTTTTTTTTTTTTTTTTTTTTTTTTTTTTTTTTTTTTTTTTTTTTTCCGAAATGGTGAATTTTATTAACATTCGAATAAGCAAATTACATGAAATTCATCAACAGCCATTATATGAACATTGCTCATATGGCTGATTTTGTAGCATAGATACAATACACAACATGATCAATCAAAGTTAAATTACGTGGATGTAGACAAATGTTTGGTTTTACTACGTTTTTATAACCCGTTGATTTACCCGCGGGTGAGATGTATGGGCATACAATTAGACCTGACAGAGGATACCAGCCAGTTCGCGGCAGAAAAATCCAGCTGGCGTGGTTGATGGGTAAGTGTAACTGTTGCCACCCGCCTGCGGGTGCCATCCATATATCACCTATTTATCTAAAACACACGTAACAGGAATATGTTTCAACAAAAATCCAATCCGCGTAGAAGAAAAACCCAAAACAAATAGACACAATCATCTAAAGGACTCAACTGAGACACAAAAACAAGAACTAGTTATCCTTCCTTATGATTCTATCCAATGCAAATTCTGCTGCTAAATACAGGTCCACCAATAATCTATTTCAGTACAAAATAAACCTTTAACAAGTATATTTGCCAGTTTTCGTTAGTGAAAAACCACCCAAATATCAGTAGTGTCACATGCCCAGTGCACTGACGTATAGTCGTACACCATGTTACAACCCTATGCTAGTTGAAATGATGGAATTACAAATAAATAAATAAATAAATAATTAAAAAAAAATGATTGTTTTAATCCATGCTGCACACATATTTAGAAGCTTCCCCCAGTGAGAAAAATAAGGGTGCCATTCAGATATTTCCCACCCCAAGTCCCCAACAATACGAAATCGGCTTTCATCAGATCAAGGATCAATGGAGAATTAATTCTAACTAAAACAACTCCTATTCATCAACTTCATTTTCTTTGCTCCTAGATACACCATTTCCAGAACGCATGTTCAATGAATAACATCATGAATTTTCTGTTAATCTAAAACTGTTTTTTTTGTTTTCGAGGAAAAATATGACACAAGTCTGAATGTGAAACAAATTAAAGTACATCTTGCAGGACGCAATCGGCTGTAACTTCTCTCCAAGGGCAAAAAGGTAAAACATGACAACCGATGACTAGAAAGCTATTATATTAAAAACGAGGAAGCTTTACCTCAGGTGATATCAAAGACATTTGTACATACAGTTCATATATAATTAAGCTTCTTTAGTATGCGAAGAAAGGAGTCCCATTTGTTGTGTTAGCTGCTGCACCTGACCAGTTGGACTTGCATTTTCCAAAGGTTTGTCTTCACTTCCCTGTATCAGATAATCATCGACTGGTGGGACTGAATCCATTTCTTGGGTGGTATCATCAACCTCCAGGTTGGGCTGAAGAAGCTGGTCACATGATGGCTCAAGTCCAGCGATAAACTTATCCATCTCAACCAACAAATTGCTATTCCATTCCTCATCAGGATTAAGCAGAAATTTCTCAATGTCTGATGGAACCATGTCCGGGCCGATGAATGCATCATTAGGCACCATATCTAGGTCATCTGGTATATAAGGCAATTCTTGACCATCGGCTAGCGGGCTTGTTGCAACCACCTCAGGGTCCGGGCCAATAAATGCATCATTAGACACCATATCTAGGTCATCAGATATATAAGGCAATTCTTGATCATTGGCTAGTGGGCTTGTTGCAACCACATCAGAATTTGCTTCAAGTGGTGCAGATTGGTCTCCAGTGACTTCTGGCAGAATCAACTGTCCTTGAACCATGACTCCCTGGCCACTACCTTCACTGAAAGTTTCTGATGGAGGCGAGGAGTTACCAAGTGTAATCATTGGTTGGTATTTAACAATCTGACTATCAGGTGACTCGTTATGTCCATTTGAAACTACCCCATCTTGCTTCAGTCTGCGTTTTTTGCTGCCTTCTTTAATGAGTTTGGTGGTCTCGTTTTGGTGTTGTACAAAGTGAGACAAGAAACCAGGGCTATTAACTGCCTTGGCTAAAAATGACATCATTTGTTGTTGTCTTTGTTCCATACCTTGAAGACGTTGCACCATTGATTGCATTTGATTATCAGTTGTTTGCTGTTGCTGCCTTAGTCTGACAAGTTCCTGCATCAGTACGTTTTTGTCTCTTTTTAGCCTTTCGACTTCCTCTTCAAGACCAAATTTTCCGACTTCAACACATGCACCTACTGATGAGGTTTGTGGGTGTGGTGGGTGTGACTGTTGAGTGTGCCCTGAGGCAGGTTTACGCCGAACAATGGTTTTCAGTAGGTGTTTTTGGCCTCGTAAGAATCCCTCATTTGCAAATTCCCAACGATCGGGATCGACTTTTCTGAATCCCTGTTTGTTCATCAAGGAAAGCACATTATAAGAACAATAACTTGATTATGCATCCCTACTGTGCCTACCAAATAAGGGTAAACACTGAAAATACTCTATGTACTATCTCAAATAGTAGTAACTCATTATGCTTCCACTACTATGAAAAACCTCAATATACCATCTTTAAGGGTAGTTTGGTCATTTTCACCATCTTCATCTTCATCACACACAAAATTGACTAATATGAACACTAGCAACCTAGTTTTAGAACATACAAAAAACAAACTCGCATTGTGCACCCTAAACCCACCTCTCCCGACTGCTACAACCACCTCCCCACAATCGCTGTCACATCACAATAATCAATCGCTGTTTACCAAGATTGTCACATCACCACAACCAACTACTACAACCACAATCACTGTCACATCACAAGCTAGTTTTATGTTCGTCACCCTAATTTCAGTGGTTTTGGATCGGGGTTTGGTATTTAATTTTCAGATATAGCCACGAAAAACAAAGTTGACTCGTCACCGCGGGCCTTGAAAATTATCTGATCCTTGTTCTGGGTGGTCAGGATGTTTATGCTATAATTTGGCATGTTCATATGGTAGTAGGTGACGAAAATAAAACTTAAATATACCATCTGGGTTTTGAGTGTGTTGGCTTGAAGTTCTTGAAGATATGAAGATATGAAAATATATTGTTTTTAGTATGAAGTTATGAACATAGAAAAATCTGGGTTTGAAGATAAATAAATAAAGAAGACAAAAAGGTATTTGAGTCTTTTAAAGTGCAAGAGAGTAGTAAACAATATTGAGTTGAATGAGAATAAAAATAGGAGTGGAAACATAATGAGTTATTTAAGATAGTACATAGAGTATTTTCAGTGTTTACCCTACCAAATAATTATAAGTAAATTGGTCTTAGCTGGCTGCTAATAAATCGTATTTGAATATTAATTTGTTAAGGACAGGCAGAAATTGTTTGTTCTCCATCAATATGCTAAAAGTTGCATTTACAGCTAAAAGGTAACAGTCTTCAACTCTTCTTTAAATGTAACAATGACCCTCATAAAAAATAGTATATGAACTATCTTATGGTAATAATAAAGTTATACTTCAAGTATCTGCCGATGCCAAAGGGAAATCTTTTTTAGATCAGCAACGGCATCAATCAAAAAGAAACAATATTTCAAACTCTACTGTAAACTTCAAACTGATGAATACTAACAGTGATTCAGTGAATAGTTTAATGTTTAATAAAGTGAAGGTAAATAAGGTGGAAAAGTAACCTCCCACAAAGATCATAAATGTCATCTGAAAACTGAAGGAACTACTGAGCACGTCTCAGGGGTAAACAGTAGACAGTAGATATTCTCACTTAATTGGGGTTACAGAAATATCAATAATAAGTACCACCCAGATTATTACTGAAGTATGCAACCCCAACTGGTGATAATCTACATATAGCTCACTTATCTTCAGCTTTGAATAACACACTGTTTATTGTTAATCCTATTACATAGGCAAGTCATGCCAGCACATGGAACTACTTGATGTACCTTCCTTCAATTGTCAGCAGGGCTAAGCTTAATCCTATCTCCATTACATCCTTCGTTCCTACTTAGATAGTGAGTGATGTTTACCAGCATATGTCTAGATTTTAGATGTATTACTCTTAAGAACATACTTCTTTTATAAACAAGACAAGAATTGTGGTAAACTTCCCATTTCTAACAATCAAGTTGGAGCATATACATGCCCTACTTAATAGTTGTCAAACCAGTGAGATATTTGGATTGTTTGATATGTATGTTTGGCCATTACTACCAAAGTCCATTTGCATCACTCAGGTTGAAGGCTCTCTCTGTTCTCAAAACAAATGGCCATGCCTGTGTTATTGATCTGCAATTTTTGTCATGGCTCAACAGTATTACCGAGATGTCAGTTTAACTCCACTATACACATGACTGACTCGAGTCTCAATAACCTATGGCTAGGATATATGTATATACATAAAAAAGTATTAAAGAAATATGCCATGAAGCCTTTTTTAAGATATCTTAAATCCTTAATGCATCATTCCAATAACTTGTTTGAGGAAATAATAAGACCAACCAATGACTAACCACACTCACTGAGAAGACAAATGCATCATCCCAATAACTAGTATGAGGAAATAATAAGGCCAACCAACGACTAACCACACTCACTGAGAAGACAATATGACCCTTGTAACATTAACATACTTAGGTTCCAAACAAGATTCCAACATCTCCCTCAACCTTAAGTCACGACCGTCCCTATATAGTTTGGCAGTAGAAGTCATTGGAGAACTTGATGTCCACCCTCTGCTAAGCTATCCCGAACATGCTTTTCTCTAAAAGATGAATATGCTATTAGCTTCCTACAATACTAGGCTACCTAACACCCTACACATTACTAGATATAGTATGGTCTTTTGGTGACATCCTTTTT
Source organism: Artemisia argyi (assembly GCA_030686995.1). Taxonomy (NCBI): domain Eukaryota; kingdom Viridiplantae; phylum Streptophyta; class Magnoliopsida; order Asterales; family Asteraceae; genus Artemisia; species Artemisia argyi. Next base: position 54,793,908 of record CM060695.1, read on the forward strand.
GAATAACTTAAAAGCAGAAACACGGTCTTTTGCAGAAATTGCATTTTGAATAACTTCAAAACCGAAACACCTTGGTATGAGAGACCCGATATACACACATCATTATCACAGTGCAAGAATACCTTACTGTAGTAACAAGGTAGGTTCTCCATAGTGGCATATGATTATAACATGTGACAAAATATCATAGTGGGCCTAGTGGCAAAGAGTACAACAAATTGCAATGTGATCAACCTCAAGAAATAAAATTGTTACACGACCATCATAAATTCTTATAACATTACTAGATACAGTAAGGTCTAATGCTTAACTTCTATTAGAATAACTTAATATCAGCAATAACCCTAGTATGACCAACCCCGAAAATAGAAAGATACGAATAATTTAGGGAGGACCACTAAGTGATCATAAGCACTCTTTGTGACTCTACATTTCTAAATATTAAAACCAAAAAAACAATACCTAACGGGCTTATTTATGTCCATCTATAGCCTCTTCCAAACAATGAAATGAGGGGAGTTATTCACGTCTTATTCTCACGACTCTAGAATACAAGAAATTATGAGTGAAACAAAGGAAACTCTTGAAAACTAACTTTGCAACAGCAACTATAAGACATAACCCATAACAAACTATCAACAACTATAATTTTCAATTGACTTTCACAGGGTAGGTGTAGAAATGATAAAAAAGAGGCTGTAGTGGTCATTATGAATAGCTAAGATTCGTATCTATTATCAAAGCTCTAATACCAAATAAACCAAACACAATTCTTACAATAAAGTGCCATAGAACACATAACAGAATATCCGTTTTACAATCCTCCTACATTGTTTTTCTAATTAATGGCTACTACTCCTACCCGGCTAGGAATGCATCAACCAAACGAAATACTTTTACACATAGACAGGCCAACAAAAGTATTGCTTCAACAAGTATGTAATAACCACCACAAAAGGTCAACCAGAATTTCGAACAGGCGGACTCGAGTTCCTAACTGGTTAAATCCCTAAGTTTCATCAATTAATTTGAATCGCCTTGAAAAACGTAATAAGGGGGTGTTTGGATTAGCTTATTTGATAGGCTCACTGGCTTATTGATATTTGGAAAATTCGATAAGCTCGTGTTTAACCACATATGAGCTTATCATCTTCAGCTTATGGCGTAAGCCATAAGCTTAAGATAATAAACTCATATACCATAAACCAACCGAGCTTATCGGATTTTCCAAAACATCAATAAGCCAATAAGCCCGTCAAGTAAGCTGATCCAAACACCCACGTATTATGTTTTCCAAAGCGATTCAGATTAAATGACGAAACTCAGGGGTTTAACTAGCTAGTAACCCGACTCCGCCTAACACCAATAATTATAAACCAATCACAATCAAATAAACATACAAATCACAACAATGCACAAACAATCATAAAAAAGTTTTTAAGAAAAAAATAGAAGCCATACATAAGTATTAAGCTGTCGAACGAAGCTCGAAAAGTTATTATGCTTAAAATACTTGGGCAAAAGAAACTTAGCAAACTCAGGTGGATCACGAACAATAAAGCTATTATTAGTACTACTCCAAGAAACAACGTTATCAGTGGAAGGATCATCGACCATGTCATATGTTTTAACTAAAAACGGCGGCGGTGCATTAGTTGTCGGCATCGGGATGGGGACAGGTGGTGGGACCGTGGGAGGTGTGGGGGCAGTGGGGGCATTGTTGGGTTGGGGGTTGGGGTCCATATTGAGGGTTTAATTTGGGTTTTGGATTGCCATTTTTTGAGTGTTGAAGGGATTTTTTTGGGATTTGGGGTTTTGAGAAGTGGAGATGAAGGGGAAATGGGGAGAGTGAGGATTGAAGAACAAGTTGCTGTTTTTGTGGAAGGGGTATATTTGGTCCTTTGAGTTGTAGCTACATGTAAGTTTGACCATATCATAATTTTTTAAAAGAGTAAATTGTAACAAACCAACATGCGGTTTGACCTCACAATAAGTATAGCTAGGGCTAAGGCTATGAGTAGGGCTAAGTAACGAGTTAAACTTGACCCGAACCGACTAAACTTGATCTGACTAGAAAATCGATTAAGGGTAAAACGTGAATCGAAAATTGAATCGAGTAAAACCTATCGAAACCGAATAAGGTTGGTTCGGATCAGTTTATCTAGTTCGAACCGAATAGTTGTGTTTTGACCCGAATCGAACCAAATAAAATCGAAATAATTATAAAAAAATCAACTGAATAAGTTTGGTTGGGCTCAGTTTGTCGAGTCGGGTTGATTTTCGGTTATTTTGCTCAGCCCTAGCTAGGGGTGTAAAAAAACCGACCCGATCCGATCTCGATCCGGACGCGAACCCGATTAAGCCTATTTGGGTCAGATTACTTGGGTCAATAATTTTATTCGAGTTATTCAGGTCAACCCGAGTAACCCGAATACAAAATAGAGTCAAGTGTCAGGTTGAAAATGTTTGGCTAACTCGCGTTCGGTTTGACCTGATTGACCTGAATAAGGGTTTTTAATATTTTTTTAATATAAATTTCATAAATCATCTATTTAAACTAGTACAAATAAGCAATTTTGTTACTATTTTAGTTATATTCAGGTTGACATGAACCCGAACCTGATTAATCCAAATTTAAATAGTGTTGGGTTCGGATATCTTATTTTTAGCCTTGACCCAACTTTGACTCAACTCGAATTACCCCGATTAACACCCCTGAATACAACTTTGAAAGTACAATGTCATCCAATATAAAGAATAATGGTGTGCAAATATCAGGGTTCTAAAATGTGTGCCATGGCGGTGCCAAGACGCGAGTCGTGACCTCAAAGTTATGAAAGGCGTGGCATGACTTGAGGCGTGAAAAGGCGTACAATGGCGTAAGGCGTGCCAAGTTTTTAAAACGTTTAAGTGATTTACTAATATTTGAGATTTGGGCTTGCATTTACTAATATTTTTAATTTGGGCTTGGATTTATTAATGTTTAACACTGATGTAATTATGAAATATGATATAAATTTATAAATCTATAAATACTTTTTGTCGTCTTAATTCACGCCTTAAAAACACCATGCCTCACGCTATCTATAACCTTGGCAAATATCATATCTAATTTGAGAACAAATGAAACTACATTTGCAGTGTCAAACATTTGCAAAGTTTGCTTCTCGGCCTTCTGGGCTATATTGAGATGGACGAATAAGGTTTGCCATTCCCCTATTGAGGATAAAGTCATGAAGTTAGGCATTGACATATGTGTTGCTATTAAATCGTGCTTTTTTATGTATCACATATTGAAATTCTAAGATTAACTTTGATTGAAAGTATTGGTGTTGTATCACAAACCAAACCCATGTTTTTCCCTCTTATTAGATATGTTTTGAACAACTGGTCCACTAAAACACCCTATCTCATTCGATTTCCCCTATGATCTCAACACCATAAAAGTCTTATAGGAGTCATGGATAAGTTTTTGTCGTAAGTCTTCTGCCACAGCCATGACTGAACTTATAAAATATGTTTCTTCCATAACAGAATCATTCATAAACTCATGATAACTACCATCTTCACCATATGCTCCCGAACTGAATCCAAAATCCAACTTGTTCGCCTTATGGAAAGTAGTTTCCTCCACAACCTTCTTTTTCTCATGAGCAGCAAAATCATCATAGCAAGGTACTTTTGTGACTGGTTGAGACATAGCAAGGTACTTTTGTGACTGGTTGAGACATTTTAACAGCCGATATGGGATTCTGAATGAAAGACTGAATTAGATTCTTCAGTTCCTTAACCTTTTGATTCACTTCTTCACGCCTCTTGTAGAACCGTAGAGGGGGGGGGGGGGGGTGAATACGGTTTCTTTGGCTTTTAAGACATTTAAAAACTTTAAGCCTCAAAGAAAACCAAGTGGTTGTATAATCAATCCAAACAAATAATCAAAGTATATAAAGCGAGTAAAGAACACAACAATATATACTGGTTCGGGATGGGGGGGTTTATATCATCCGTACGTCCAGTTGCGAATCTGCGACTCCGATACTATTCACTAGTATAATCCTTTCGGTGGACTATAAACCGTTACAATTCACTCCACCAATATTCACCAATATTGATGCTCGCAAAGAAGGAGTTATTCACCAACGGTATTCCACCCTCGGAAACCACCCAAGAGAATCTCACGATTCGACTTTACCTAAGGATCACAAAGATCTCTACCAAGACTTCCACCCGGAAGTATCAAACCCCAATTAGATCCCTAATGATCTAGGCTTGGTCACCAAGACACAAGACTTCCCTTACAAACAATTGAATGAATGAATGAATGTTTGTTCAATCAAGTCCTAACCTAACCTAGAGACTCGATTGTAGTAGAAAGGGTAAAGATAAGAAGACACTCGACACAATCACAAGAGTGGATTAGGTTCTTGTGATTCTTCCCTTGCAAAGATATGTGTTCTTCCAAAGATGTTAGTGTAAAAATCAAGAACACAAGATTAGAGATAGAGAGATTGAGAGATTTGAGAGTGTTTAGAGAGAAAGAATCTAGAGAGAAAGAATAATGGCAAGAGGTGAGGAATACAATAGGCAAGGGTGGTATTTATAGGCCAAGAACCCAAACTTGGGAAATTTTACCGAGGCCGACGCGTCACCCGCGCGTCAACGCGCGGGCAGCGCGCCAAGCGTCTGTAACTTTTTCCCAAGTGTTGGGTGTTTGGATCTTACAAATAACTATCCTTGCTAAACCCCCAATTGTACTTCACACTAATCCTTAACATTAATCATTCTAAGGTATACCAACTCAAATAGCCAATTTGGAAATCATTTGTGAAGTGCTTAAAGAGAAACCAAATTACCAAGGGTTTAAAGTGTAGAATGGGTAATTTGGAAGGGGTAGAAGTGTATCTCCTCATATGGCATAGAAAAGAGAGAAAGAATATGCCAAGGAATATTCCAATGCTTGGGGGGAAGAATGTGATGGAAGGTTGAGATGAAATGGTTTGAATTTGATGGCTAGGATCAAAGGGAGCCTCCCTTGGTTTTTCAAACAATTTGGCATGTGGAGAATGTGGATGGATGAGATGATCTCATTAGAAATGGATGGCTAAGATCAAGTATGCCTAGGTTAGGAGGATATTCCAAGGAATATGCTTTGCTTGGGGGGAAAGGAGAAATGGAGGGTTGAGATGGTTTCATTTGAAATGGATGGATGAGATCAAAGGCATGTGGTGGTATAGATAGGAGAGATTGGATGGATGGTTGAGATGAGTTTAGTTTGAATTCAATGGCTAAGATCAATCACATGTGGTGGTATAGGGAAGAGGGATTGGATGGATGGTTGAGATGAGTTTAGTTTGAATTCAATGGCTAAGATCAATCACATGTGGTGGTATAGGGAAAAGGGATTGGATGGATGGTTGAGATGTGTTTGATTTGAATTCAATGGCTAGGATGAAGGAGCCAAATTAGGGTTTCCATTAATTGGCATGTATTGAAAATGAAGGGTTGGGATGTGTTGTAAGGGAATGGATGGTTAGGATGTAGTGTGTAAGGGTGTAAGAGATTGTGTAAGAGAATATTTGATTTGGATATGATTGGATATGATTGGTTTTGTCTTATGCATAAATGGGATTAAGAGAGGATTAAGGCATAATCTAATTGTCATTAAGAAGAAAAGGTTTAGACAATTAAGATTATAAGTTGAGAAAATCATAGGTTACTTATAGGTTCAAGTAACACAACGTCGAGAATCCGTAGTTTCATATCTCGTGACTTTCCATGACTTGACGTTCTCAACTAATACCTTGGTTCAAATAAGTTAAGTGCTTTGCCTTGATGTAAAGCATAAACCAAGTGGGAAAGGATGCGTTTACGCAAAGTGACCTTTGACTTAGTTTGACCAATAAGGAAGTAAACCCGTTACGTAATTAGAGAGGACGTAAGCACGGGATATGAGCATATGAATGTTTCAACACGATGTTACGTGAAATATACAAGCTCCCTAAGTTTAGAAAAGCCTTGGCTAGAGGCGATAGTTAGAAAACATGAGTTGGCGTTTTCCCGTAAATGGGTGTATTAAAAATGGGATTTCTCAAATCTCAAAACTCGTTTCGAGTGTTCTCAATTAAGCACATAACATATTCATACCTGTATTGAAAGATCCACATTTGTCGGGTAAGGGAAAAGCCGACTTTCAAAATTCGCCCGGAACCATACAGACTCCTGGCGCGTTGACGCGCGGGTAGCGCGCCAGGAGCAGACATTGGCTTCGGTGATTTTGAGCTAACGTTTGTTATTTTATGTGTTTCGATGGTTTGTTTGTCATCATTAAAACATAAAGAGATCTTGATCATGTTGCCTCAACAATCTCCCCCTTTTTGATGATGACAAACAAAAACCGAAAGCAAATAAAATTACTAAACTTAGCGAAGACAAAGCGCGACTTTGATGTGGCTTTGCGTCTTGACCTTTGCCTTGTAATTTGGTGAAGCCGAAAACATTATTGAAAGGTCTTCACACTTCTTGCTTTCTTTCTCCCCCTTTTGTCAAATCAAAAAGGCGGGACCGAATGTGCTCCCCCTTGAACATAGCTCCCCCTAGATCGTTGCTCCCCCTTGTTACAAGGCGGGGATCCATGGGTCAAGAGCCTCACCTTTTGCGGTGGCCTAGCTACATAAAAACACCACAACATGCAACAACCAAGAGAATCCTCACATGTGGAAGTCCAAGATGGGTTAGGTTACTATTTGGAGACTTGCAACATGGGTTAGTCTACAACATAACAATATATATTTGTGTATATGTTTGTCCAATTTAATTAGATTTTGTGAAAATTATTCCTTTATGACTTTTATAGTCCAAATGATGAGCACGAGCAATACTATAAATGTACATATACAAGCATTATTATAACACAAACTTTTATTTCATAGGAAAACACCATGGCACATACAAACAACCAAGTAATCAACACATAACACATCCTAGGGCTCCTAGGGAACAACTACAACAACATATGACAAAGGCTTAGAAGTCAAGAGACTCCATTGTGAAGGGATCCTCCATTGGAGTCACATCATCAACTTCAATCATTCTTGATTGATCATCCGGGTGTTTGCTCTTGATGTGATCGAAGATGTGTGACAAAAGTCTTGCAAAGGGAAGGGGCTCATTGTTGAAGTCCAATGCTTCCATTCTTTTTGCTATAAAATAAGCAAAATTAAAGGGAGTATCGGTCATGATACAATATAGCATGTACCCAACAATGATGGGCAACTTCTCTTGAGCTTCAACTTCAACAAACACATTCTTCAACAAGACCTCCGCCCATGGCATCAACTTGAAAAGAAGTTGAGACTTGTTCAAATGGGACCTCCTCACAATGGTAGTCGGGTCGAAGAATGGTGTTTTGAATGAAGACGTCATGAATTGGAGGCTCTAGAGCATAAGTGCTCGGATGATAGTGCTTCATTTTCATGAAATCCGCGGTCTTAGTGGATCTTGTGTAGAACAAGTTCCCCTTAGAGCATACATTCAAAACCCTTCCCAACTTCTTTAGACTCCAAGCATACCCATGACCGTACATCTTAAAATTTAGAGTAAGAGAGGGTTGGTCTAGATACAACCTAGCATAAAACTCTTGAAGATGTCTAGGATAGGTTTCAATGGGTAGATCACGTATTAAGGAGAAGGCATTGGCTTGGATGAATTGTTTTTTAATATCGGTGGCACACATGAAGTTTTTGTCGCATTCTCGTCCTTCACTAAATTCTCGGTACTCAAAAGGTTCGTACACATTAGTTTGGTTTGATTTATCAATACGTTTCATGAAAAATTTAGTTGCCATTTATGAAAAGAAGATATTTGTATTTAAGGAAGATGAGGGTTGTGGTGAGAATATGTGATAACAAGGTTACTCCTTTTATAGTCAATTAATATGAATTAGGTATGTTTTAAAGAGGAACAAAAGTCCAAAGAAAAAGTACTAAGAATCTTAGTACAAAATGAGTTGAAAGAAAGTGGTGTATGGGAAAGACAATTATTCTTGTATGGGAAAGATAATTATTCTTGTATGATATGAGTGAGTAGGATTGAGTTAGTTATGAGTGTAGTTGGTTTTGAATGCCCATGGTAGATCCTATGATAATTGCATCCATTCTTTACAAAAGATATGCATGAATATATCATAGTTGATGAGTGAAGATCAAGAGGCATCAAATCTTTTGAAAGAGACTTTATCAACCACCATTTGGAACCTACAACTACCCAATACATGAACCAAGTGCAAGTATTTCATGTAGGATAATCAATGAATGTAGTTATAAGTGTTATGATTATAAAGTGCATCTTCATTTTAGCTACACAAGCTAGGTCTTATTGTATAGAAAGACATTAAACAATACATGATATCTCCTGTTCATAGTTCGTTGTGTAGTGTGTCGACATAAGTAACCCTTATGTGTTATTTGCATTAACACCATAGGTTCCTAAGATCTCGGACGAAGAACTTAGCTTATTTAGTCTATTAATTGGAAATTTTAGTTTGTTATGCAAAAACATACTGAATTCGATTCACAAGAATTCTCTTTAACTATGTAAATAGTTTGTATGTTTGCATAAAGTCCTTTGTTTCTCTTCTTTCCTAAGCACAAAGCATGCAATATACACATAATGGTGAACAAGAAGAATTAGATACAAGATCTTGTACACAAGTGTGAATTGTGTTTCGAGATTTTATCTAATCTTGCAAACTTGACATAGTCAAAATTTTCAAGATGAATCAAGATAATTTGTGTCAAGTTTTCTTGTTCAAACACATATTATAGACATGTAGAATCTTGGATATTATCAATCATAGTTTGAATAATGAATTGATACATATCTTTCCTCTTGGAAGATACATGTTTGATCTTCCATCCATGCCTTCACATAAGCCTTAATCACATAAGCTCTAAGAGTACCTAAAGATTGTTCTCCTAAGATGCATGTTTTAGCATCAAAACCTATCCCAAAGCAATTTGGATTTTTTTGAAAAATGTCATGCCAAAAACTTAGACTTGTTTGTTATGTGACCTAAGATTCCTTTTATTCAAGTCACCAATGACTTGTTGTATAGGATGACCCCTCGCTTCTCTCAATTCCTTAGGATTGCCTTCATCCGAAACATTAACTTGTAATGTTGGCGACCTTTCTTGATCTTGAACGAAAGGTTCGTTGATCACATCATCTTCTACCGAGGGAGATGATTTAGGCTCGGGCATGCTCTCTTCATAGGTTACGTTGAAAGATTCCTCAATCCTCATTGTTTCCTTGTTAAGCACTATGTATGCTTTACTAGTTTGAGAGTATCCTAGGAACACACCTTCATACAACTTTGTGTCGAATTTGGTGAGATATTCTTTGGTGTTAAGTATAAATACTTTGCAATCAAATGCTCTAAAATATTCTAGGGATGGTTTTCTATTCCTAAGTATTTCATAAGGTGTTTTATTAATTACCTTTTTTATGTAGACTCTATTAAAAATATAGCAAGCGGTATGTAGGGCATGACACCAAAACTTTTGTGGAATGAATTGCTCGTCTAGTATTGCACGACTCATCTTTCTTAACTTGCGATGTGTTCTTTCAACAATCTCATGCGATTGAGAAGTGAACGGGCCCGATAAGTTATAAGATATTCCATGTTGTTCACAAAAGGTTCCAAATTGCATTTTATCAACTTCGCTACTATGATTTGTTTTGATTGATGCAATTGAACAATCAAGTAGGTTTTCAAGTTTCTTTCTTAAAATGTTGAATTTATTCAAGACACCATCCTTGTTTTCTAAGACCAATATCCAAGTGTACTTTGAATAATCATCTATGATCATTAAAGTATAGAAGTTTTCTCCATAACTTTGGATCGGAGATAGACCATACAAATTCACATGAATCAATTCTAAAACCTTACTAGTTGACACTACCCTTTTATTCCTATTATTGATTTGACCTTGACTCCCTAGAAGTGTAACACAATAATTCCTTTCAAAACTTAACAATGATAAATTCCTTACTAGCTAAACGGTGAGACCTAACTTTCTAAGTCGAGGCGTTAGGTTATTTACCATATGGTAAATTGCTTACTAGCTTGTTGATAAGACCTATTGACCTAAGCCGAGATGTTGGGTTATTTACCATGTTCGAAAAGCATATCATGTTACACATAATCTAAGATTAACATGTATACAAGTTGTTTCGTATATGACCTTTAGCTAATATGTTACTGTTTTTACTAATAGTGCAATCTACATTGGTGAACATAATACTAAAATCTTCATTAAGATTACTTGTACTACAAAAATTATAGTTTAAATTGCTACCATGCTCATCATTGGTAAATTCTACAAAGTCATGAAGAGTGTTATTATGGATGTTTACACAAGAAGTTTGAGGAAAGTATGGTTTTGCGAAAGCGTTTAATGATGAACCATTTTTACTTAGACACCTGGCGCGTTTGTCACACGTTGAGGCGTCAGCAAGCGCGTCAGTGTCGGTAATTTTTGACTCATGACCCTCTTTTATGAACACGATGGATTTATCTTGTCTTGTAAATGTATTTTTACCATTTTCAGAAAAGCCAAGACCTCCTTGATGCGTGGAAATTGCACCAGGTTTTACCTCTCGAGGGATCTCGAGAAGCTTACAACCCCCACCAGGCAGTGTACCTGATCGTTGTAGTATAGTATAGTGACAAGTACCGAGGGATTGATCATTCAACTCAGGAATAGTGTCGTTAGGATTGAAATTAATCTAACTATGTCTAAAGGTGAAGGATGATTCTTTTTATGTTTATATATTTTATGAAAAGCAGGTAAAAATCTCGGGTATTGGAAGGAGGGGCAGAATTAGTTGCTAATCAACTAACCCAAAAGCTACTAATTAAACTAATGTGCAAGAAAACTAAACTAAGGTTCTACAAGAGATGTGAAGCATGTCTACCCGTGATATGTTACTCCTTGCTAGCTATCCAATTCTACCTATTGAATTGTCACACCTTGTTTTAATTGACGGGTTGTATTCCTTAATACCATTCGTGAGGTGGCGTACGTACTTCCCCAACTCTATAAGCTCCTACTTCACTCCTATGTCGAGCTTGCAAGAAGCTCCTAACATGGGATCATTAGAATTCTCTCATGCATTAAATACAACCATAATAACCTAGTTCGCATTGGTTCATGTTTCTTAAGACGTTCACGCATGTTACCCTATGGACGTCTGCCAGTTTTCTTAAGCCTAACATCGAATACAATCAACCAAACAAGAGACAATAGGAATCAAGAATTATAAGCTAAATCAACTAGACCTATCGAAGTGTCACACCCTAAGAAGATAGACACAAACATCAACAAGGAATCAATAAGATCTAATCAATTATATACAAGTTTCACACAATCATAAGTAGACACAAGGTGAATTACCAAATCATCATCAAAGAAGAGCAAACAACAATGATAATGGAAAACATAATTAAGATAGAATCAACAAACCATTACAAGATGTTTATGGAGTGATTGAAACCCTCTAAGTTGCTGGAAAAACACCTACCTAAACCCAGGAATCGACCTTAGGGTTTAGGGCTTACAAAAAGTGAAGTTATGATGTTATATTTATAGGCAAGTTTTTTGTCAGCAAGGCTTGACGGCGTCACCCCGTAAAGAGTGACAGCGTCATGACCAATTTTTCTTCACCAAATTGTAGATTTCTTCGTCCTCTTCGCGTGGGCTTTTGAATCACCTAAATCCGAGTTCGTATGCAAAAGTTATGACCAAAACAATATCAGCTACTTCGCGCGCAAGTTTTGACAAGTTAACACGTGACGGCCTACGTGACGCCTTCAGGAAATTTTCTAGGCCATCACTCTTTAATTTTACACATGACGGCCTTGGGTGACGCCGTCATCTCCAATGCATAAAACTTTCTGGACCGTCACGGACTTTATCCACTTCCACCTCTTGTATTACTCTTGACGCCGTCATGAAGAAGCTTGTGACGCCGTCAGGTACTGTTCCAGCAAGGAAAATTAAGACTTTGCCATTTTCTTCACTTTTATGCTCCAAAAACATCCAAAATACTTCCTTTTCCAGAATTCACTCCAAAAGTACCTAAAATCACAAAAGGAACGATTTAGGGCAATATTTGATCAAATAAATTCAATTCCGGGCTTAAATGACCCCCTGAAAACGGCTCATTTTTCGCCTCATCATATACACTTACACTTGAGATTTGCTTGTCCTCAAGCAAATGCGCTTTTATTCTAGTCAAAATACAAGTTAGGGGTCATTTAATACTAATATAAAAGTAATTACAACAAATTATCATTTCACTAAAGACCAAAGACAAGCACGGAGGTCATACACTAGCACCTCACAAATAGTGTTTAGATACTCACATCTCTCGGGTGTAATAAAGTATATATCACAATATGGAAATGGGAAACATCTCTCACTACCTGTCATAGCAAAATAGATTACCATAGGCTTGGGAAAGGATCAAACCTCCACCACATGGCGTAAGCACCTAGGATAAACTATCCAAGAGGTCTTTTAAAGGGTTATAACGTTAGGTGTAGGGATATGGAATACACGGTTTTGTTGGATATAGGCAATCTTTGCTGGTGGCGTGTTAATCATCTTGGTTAATTACATGTACAATATGGCGTTGCTAAGCCAAGACTAGACTCGACTTAAGCTAATAAATGAAAAATAACAAAAACATAAAACAAACATAGAATGAAACGGGATGGTAGTCCGTATGTTTTTTTTTTTTTTTTTTTTTTTTTTTTTTTTTTTTTTTTTTTTTTTTGCATACACTCTTACCCTACCATCCAAAATAATACATCATAGGGAATGAACATTCCCCTTACACTTGAATTTTTACATATTTTACAATAAACTAATCTAATGACTCGAATTAAGATAATCAAAACACTTGGAATACTTTTGAGATTAACGCACATATAGGGGTAATAATATGATGTTCTTCCCCATTACTCCATAACATTAGTACTTTACCCATGAGTCCCAATCGTCTGAAAACAATATGTACAAGGATATGAGTCGACTTAGCAACCATGCAATCAATTAGATAATTAACTAAGGGTTTAAATGAATAACAATAATGCACTAAAGATGAGTGCATACACGGAAGGCTAAGGCGATTTGGGTGTACATTTAAGTGGGTTGTAACAAATTCTTCCTTTAAGTAAAATGCTTAAAGTTAGAAACGAAAAGATAGGCTCGGAGTGGTGTACTAGGGGTTTCGTGTACTAAAAATGAGTACAACGCTAAGGTGTGGGAAAATGATACGGGTTTAACACAAGGGTGATCCTAATGCCTCTTATCATGTAGTAAATCCTACTACACGAATGTAGTCTCACTAGCGGACTCGGGATGCATCACTAACACAAGTTCTAGAATCTAAATGCTACCGGTACACTCATAAGCACTAATAGTAAATGCTTTTCCTATCAAATCTAAAGGCGAACCTCACATATTTGGGTGGAAATTTTTTTTGAATGGTACGGTTTCGTGCTAGTCATACAATCTCCTATCCATGAGACGCTTGCTATGGCTAAAGTTTCATTCCTAAATGTTGTAAAAAAAATTAAATTTGGCGCTAAAAGTACACTAACAAGTATTTCTCATAGTTTTATTACACACCTACCATCAAACAAACTCAAGTGCAATTGTATCCTATAAGGTATCGTCATTTACCCTCCCCTTACACTTAGGATGAACATTGTCCCCAATGTTCAATTAAAGAATGTAAAAGTGAAATAGGTAAAAGAATGAAATCAAATACTCCCCTGATTCTTTCGGTTTGGATAGTGTGGTAACAATGTTAGATCTTCCTCCAAGAAAATGAACAATCAAAGCTTCCCTTCCAGAAAAATAAATCATCTTTTTGTCATACATAACCTGTTAAACCTGAGAAAACAATCACAAAAACCTAAAGCATCAATCCGAACAAAGAAAACTCACAACTAGATGTAATTCCAGAATTAGGAATAAAAACAAAACAATTAAAGATATAATGTTTGCGGAATGAATGTTTGCAGATTTGCTGGAGTTTATAAAACTAAAGAATCAACAAAAACTTTAGGACTCCGGTATAAACAAAACTAGCAAAATTTCCAGAATTTTACACATGACGCCATCAGGAATTAATTCCTGACGCCGTCAGAAGTGACATGCAGAAATCTCATGTTAAGTTTCCGGAAAATTTCTTGAAAAACTTATTCCTTACTTCCTGGAAAATCCTGCAAAACATCATTATGACTCTATACAAGCATTTGACTCAAACAATTACTAATACACATTTTCATTTAATATTGTTGTGGTTCATGCTCAATTTCGTTCTTATAAACAAATTTGGATCTCCCTTACACTTATCTTTTGCAAAATACCTTTATATGCAATTAAGATGAAGTTAAAAACAAAATAATGCATTTTCACAATTTACTTTGAAACATGAGCCACAAACAACAAAAATAAAACATACATACGGAAAAAAATAAAATCAAACAAACAAACAAACAAACAAATAAATAAATAAATAAAGCTTGGGTTGCCTCCAAATAAGCGCTTGTTTTTGTTCGAGTCACGAGCCTGACTCTACCCTTATTTAACGGAAATAGGGGAGGTTTTCCCTACACTTTGAATTAAGTGCGGGTGGAAGTAGCGATATACACCCTTAGGGTGGAAATATGCCACGTGAGGTGAAGGGGGTGAGTGAATGGCTTCCTTTATCCTAAAACTACCCGAATAATATTGGTTGATGGGTGGGTCGGTTCCTCTTTTGTTTCCTAGAAATATATCTAAGGATGGAAAGGTGTGTAAATATTGAGGTTCCGGTTCATCAACACTAGGAAATTCCCTAGAACTAGGAGTAAGGTTATCACTACAAGTATTCAAACCTTTATCCTCAAGTGGTGCCTGGTCCAAGGGTTCTACCTCCATCGGAATTCCTAAAGTTTCTTCTACTTCTTCCGGGTAAGTCATGGGCGGTGTGTGTGCCTCAAATGATGGTTGAGTATTTTGTGGGCTTATGTTATTGACCTCATCAATCCATGTGTCAAGATCACCTATATCCTCATCATGTGTTTTGGTAAAATCTATCCTAAGCCTTCTCCTAAGTATCTCACGTGCTTCTTTAGGCATCTCAACTATATTCAATTTGCCTAAAGGATTCATCATGTGTTCCTTGAGATTCAAAGTCATTGGTCATAAAACCTAGGTCTTTTTTATCAATGTGGTCATGCTCGGCTAAATCCTCCTCAATTGTTTTCTTAGGTAGTGATGATAGCAAACCTAGTGCTTCATCTAACTTATGGTTTGTTGCAACGGCTCTCTCCATAATTCCATGGCAAACTAGGTCGCATTTCCTATTGGCCTCACTAAAACGAGATCTTAAACATGGAGGTTGTTCATAAAAATCTAACCTAGGTGAAGGCTCATATGATTCATAGGTGTCTTTAAATGAGGTATTTTGAACTCTTTGGTGTCTTAGCTGCTCAACCTTATCTTGCAATCTTAGAAGTCTAAGTGTAAAGTCCATTTGAAGCAAATTACAAACAAAATCACAAAGAAAAGATAGACTACGAGAAAGCTACAAAATAAAAAGAAAAAATCTCACTTGATAGAAATCTAATGAGTAGACCTAATAAAAATCAAATTCAACCTAAACAATAACTATTCCCCGGGCTGCGGCGCCAAAAACTTGATGCGTGGGAATTGCACCAGGTTTTACCTCTCGAGGGATCTCGAGAAGCTTACAACCCCCACCAGGCAGTGTACCTGATCGTTGTAGTATAGTATAGTGACAAGTACCGGGGGATTGATCGTTCAACTCAGGAATAGTGTCGTTAGGATTGAAATTAATCTAACTAGGTCTAAAGGTGAAGGATGATTCTTTTTATATTTTTATATTTTATGAAAAGCAGGTAAAAATCTCGGGTATTGGAAGGAGGGGTGGAATTAGTTGCTAATCAACTAACCCAAAAGCTACTAATTAAACTAATGTGCAAGAAAACTAAACTAAGGTTCTACAAGGGATGTGAAGCATGTCTACCCATGATATGTTACTCCTTGCTAGATATCCAATTCTACCTATTGAATTGTCACACCTTGTTTTAATTGACGGGTTGTATTCCTTAATACCATTCGTGGGGTGGCGTACGTACTTCCCCAACTCTATAAGCTCCTACTTCACTCCTATGTCGAGCCTGCATGAAGCTCCTAACATGGGATCATTAGAATTTGCTCATGCATTAAATACAACCATAATAACCTAGTACGCATTGGTTCATGTTTCTTAAGACGTTCAAGCATGTTACCCTATGGAAGTCTGCCAGTTTTCTTAAGCCTAACATCGAATACAATCAACCAAACAAGAGACAATAGGAATCAAGAATTATAAGCTAAATCAACTAGACCTATCGAAGTGTCACACCCTAATTGATGAAGATAGACACAAACATCAACAACGAATCAATAAGATCTAATCAATTATATACAAGTTTCACACAATCATAAGTAGACACAAGGTGAATTAGCAAATCATCATCAAAGAAGAGCAAACAACAATGATAATGGAAAACATAATTAAGATAGAATCAACAAACCATTACAAGATGCTTATGGAGTGATTGAAACCCTCTAAGTTGCTGGAAAAACACCTACCTAAACCCAGGAATCGACCTTAGGGTTTAGGGCTTACAAAAAGTGAAGTTATGATGTTATATTTATAGGCAAGTTTTCTGTCAGCAAGGCTTGACGGCGTCACCCCGTAAAGAGTGACGGCGTCATGACCAATTTTTCTTCACCAAATTGTAGATTTCTTCGTCCTCTTTGCGTGGGCTTTTGAATCACCTAAATCCGAGTTTGTATGCAAAAGTTATGACCAAAACAATATCAGCTACTTCGCGTGAAAGTTTTGACAAGTTAACACGTGACGGCCTACGTGACGCCTTCAGGAAATTTTCTAGTCCATCACTCTTTAATTTTACACATGACGGCCTTGGGTGACGCCGTCATCTCCAATGCACAAAACTTTCTGGACCGTCACGGACTTTATCCACTTCCACCTCTTGTATTACTCTTGACGCCGTCATGAAGAAGATTGTGACGCCGTCAGGTACTGTTCCTAGCAAGGAAAATTAAGACTTTGCCGTTTTCTTCACTTTTATGCTCCAAAAACGTTCAAAATGCTTCCTTTTCCAGAATTCACTCCAAAAGTACCTAAAATCACAAAAGGAACGATTTAAGGCAATATTTGATCAAATAAATTCAATTCCGGGCTTAAATGACCCCCTAAAAACGGCTCATTTTTCGCCTCATCACTCCTTTATCATGAAAGGGTTTTTGTTCACTTAATATCTTGTTTAAATCCCTACTACTTTTCTCTAATTTAAGTAGTATCAATTTGTTTTTACTAATTTCTTTCTTGAGTTTATGTATATCCATTGTATGTTTCTCAATGTTTCTCAAGAGATGTTTGTTAAGTTTAATTAATTCCTCATTTTCTTTTTGAAATTTATGAACATTATGATTGGACAAGGAAGGGTTAGATGATACCTCAAGAGCTTCAAATGTAGTAAGGCAGGTGGACTCTTTATGTGAGTGATTAACATCTTCACTCTTGCTCCAAACCACTCCGGCAAATGCCATTTCTTGATTATTGGATCTTCTTAGTTCATTGTGGTCACTAAGATTCCTTGTTGTCACAATGACTTCATCATCATCAAGATCTAGTAAATTGCCTTCTTCCTTGGTGATGACTATAGTATGATCTAGAAATTCTTCATAAGAATGAAGATCACTTATCTTCTTAAAAGATAGTTGTCCCAAACTTCTTGTTTCATCAATCTTCGCGTCTTCAAATTGCCAATTCTTGACTTGTATGGTATCATCATGAACGGAAAGGAGTAAGTCCCAAATCTCCTTAGCGGTCTTGCATATGCACACCCTTTCAAGCTCCTTTTGAGGTAGGGCATCACATATAATCATTTATATAATCATTTTAACTTGATCATTCTTGTCAACCCTCTTCCTATCCTTAGTATCAAAATCCTTAGCCCTAACATAGGTTTCAAATAGAATTTTCCAAAAGAAGAACCCTTCGTATTCAAACGGAGGTGGTCTTTCCATAGAACGCCCCTTTCTATAGTATTCTTGAGCCATGGATCTATACTCAACATTACCAAAAATCTTAGTTAGGATTTTAGATTTTTGGGAAAGAAGTTTTTGACTTAAAACGACTTCTCTGGAAGGCTTTAATGCTCAAAAACTTGAGTATACCGCTCTGATACCAATTGTAGAACCGTAGAGGGGGGGGGGGGGTGAATACGGTTTCTTTGGCTTTTAAGACGTTTAAAAATTTTAAGCCTCAAAGAAAACCAAGTGGTTGTATAATCAATCCAAACAACCACAAACACAATCAAAGTATATAAAGCGAGTAAAGAACACAACGATATATACTGGTTCGGGATGCGGGGTTTATACCATCCGTACGTCCAGTTGCGAATCCGCGACTCCGATACTATTCACTAGTATAATCCTTTCGGTGGACTATAAACCGTTACAATTCACTCCACCAATATTCACCAATATTGATGCTCACAAAGAAGGAGTTATTCACCAACGGTATTCCGCCCTCGGAAACCACCCAAAAGAATATCACGATTTGACTTTACCTAAGGATCACAAAGATCTCTACCAAGACTTCCACCCGGAAGTATCAAACCCCAACTAGATCCCCAATGATCTAGGCTTGGTCATTAAGACACAAGACTTCCCTTACAAATAATTGAATGAATGAATGAATGTTTGTTCAATCAAGTCCTAACCTAACCTAGAGACTCGATTGTAGTAGAAAGGGTAAAGATAAGAAGACCCTCGACACAATCACAAGAGCGGATTAGGTTCTTGTGATTCTTCCCTTGCAAAGATATGTGTTCTTCCAATGATGTTAGTGTGAAAATCAAGAACACAAGATTAGAGATAGAGAGATTGAGAGATTTGAGAGTGTTTAGAGAGAAAGAATCTAGAGAGAAAGAATAATGGCAAGAGGTGAGGAATACAATAGGCAAGGGTGGTATTTATAGGCCAAGAACCCAAACTTGGGAAATTTTACCAAACTTGGGAAATAAGGCCTAAGTTTCCATACTCACTTGATGTTCTTCCATTATAGCCCGCCATATGTGTGTCATTGATACTAGAAATCAAAAGAAGATTCGATGTTTTTGATGAACAGTTTATACGGTTGATGAACAGTGTTTTCTAGTGGTGACTAGTGATTCAGATGAACAATACTTCTTGCCTTGAATAGTGATTTGGATGATAGTGTTCTGATGAATGTGAAGTAATTAATTTGGGCATTAGAGTTGCAATTCTCATTATATTGAATGTGAAGTAATTAATTTGGTTATCAATTAGGGAGTCGGTTTATCTCACTGATATAAACCAATTGATACAACCCTAGACAATAATATTATATTATTATAGTTATTATTAATATTTTATTAAATAGATAACTATACTCACTATTTAATTAGTAGATAGCGTTTAATTAAAGTAAATATTATATCTTGTTCTACAAGATTAGTATTAGGATGTCTTTACTAGGATGTGTCTAAACGGTACTCTTAAATATTTAAAGGCAATAATTGAAGGAACCATATAGCCGTTAGACGTCCAGTTTTTCCTATCCTATAAATAGTGTATTTCACTCACCTTTTGCAGTGAACTTTTATGTCATTATTTCCACACATACTAGTTACATTTCTTTGATTATAATCTTGTTTGATTTTCATTTTAAAGTGATCCAAACATTGTTTCATTCCAAGTGCTATAGAAGAACACTTACAATCATCAATGTTAGGATCAAAGTTTATAATCCTAACACGTAAATGGAACGACATTTACGGGATTACATTAGCTATCTAGAAAGGCACAAACACATGGACTAGAAGCGTCATTATTGTAAAGTTGTGTGTTTGTTGGCCTATTAATTCCCCCTCCATACTTCCATGGAGGGGTGAGACTTGTGTGTGTTATTTTCATCTTATCTATTATCAATAAAATCACTAGTTTTCCCTTCTCTCTCTACTCTCTCTCTCTAACCATGGAGATAATATTCTTCCATCAAACCCGACCTCCCGAATCACAATATCAACATAAATATACGATCCATCAAGTGGCATCAGAGCCAAGGTTATTACTTTGTTGATTTGTGGTGTTTTCTTGTCAAAAAATCGGATTTTTTTTTCTGATTCGTACTGTTTTTGAAGCTGTTTTCTATACATTTTTTTTTCGGATCTGGAAAAATTTCTTTTATCTTTATTGATAATAGTTCATTCTTATGTTTCTTGTATCAAAAGATGGTCAAAACAAAACATACTACACTTTTCTTCACAAGTTTCATATATCTGTTCTTTGTGTCTTATCAAGGTCACAGCTTTATGTAACTTATCCTTGTTATGACTTGTTTTGTATCATATACCGTGAATAAAATGGTCTCAAAATTGCCAGAAAATGGTCGGAAAATTCATCGGAATCTGCAAAAATTCGTCGGAATCTGGTCGGAATTTCTTGTATAAGAAATTTTTGATAAGTACTATTTTTCGAGAATACTTTTTCGAAACGTACTAGTTTTCGAGATTATGTTTTCGAAATGTACTATTTTTCGAGAATACTCATTTTCGAAATTTTTTACATTTTTGAGATTATGTTTTCGAAAACTTACTTTCTCGATAAATATGTATTCTCGGTAAAAGATGCAAAGTTTCACAAATACAAGATTGCAAACTTTCGAAAATCAAAAGAAATAAAGATGTAGAGAAGACACGACCTCACCAAATAGCAATACTCATTTGCATGACTTCAACTTATGCATCATTAGTCATAACCAAAACCGAATCGTAAAAAATCATAACCAAACGAGACTAATTATGTATAACTGAAGTTACCCACAGCCTCGACAAGTCCAACTTACGCCAACACAACCACATCAACTACAAATCGCCACTATCCTTAACCCACCTCATCTATCCAACAACAAGACTCGGACATAAAATTAAAATACTCAAAAAATCTCAGTCACGTCTCTTCGTGTGTCAACAAATATTTTCAGCCTTCAACAAACATGAAAGACAAACATCATCGATCATTATTGAAGATTTGCTTCATTTATATCCGAAAAGAAAGAAATAGAAAAATAACAATCTTGTAACTTTCTTTTTCTTTGTTTCGTTCAAACTCAGATAAACAACACAAGAAAACCTACCCGCGACCCTATTAAGGATCTTGAAGCCGCCGTCTTTGTGATTGTGGCCTTCCTGCCTTCTCGAACCTAACTATAACATGATGATGTGGTGCTCAGTTGGAATGGTTAATTGTGATTTTGTTTGATTTGATTGCGAATGAAGACGGATGGAGATGTGTTGAATCATAACTGAGATTGAGATGGTTTCTTTATGTATCGGTTATTATGTTTGATGATGATACCAATCACTATTGAGATATGATATTTGGATTGAGAGGATAAAATGAGTGTGGGGGCGGATGAGAATGTGTATGAGTTTTAGGTCAAATGCATTAGTGTGAATAGGGTTATAACACAACCGTGTATTGAAGTGTGTTGTTGAATTGGATCTCATTGAGTTTCAAGACCAGGCTTCTCATTTAATTCTTGTTGGTTGGACATGGTGTCTCAAATTGTTGGGCTTGGTTACTAATACACAAAATGGACTCGGCTGACATTTGTTCATTTCGTTTTGGACTGAAATGAGATGATGGACTTAATTGTATACAAGCGTGGACTGGGCTCATGGTAATTGTATTTATTAACACATTTGGCTGAAATTATATGGGAATCTAAATTATATTATCAAGTGTAATTTGGGATATAATTTGGCATATGAAGTGTTATTTTTTTTTGGTATAATTGTTGGCAAAGTGTGTTATTTTGGCGTTATAAATTTTTCACGGAGATACATTTTTTTGACAAGATCGGGAATAAACCATTATCAAAGTTCACATTAAACCTACAAAAGGCTAGTTTTGGGCATTTAACCGCAAAATGTGACTACGGCGTTAATTCTTTATTATTTATTTGAGGTTGAAGTGGAATTTCACGGGTGCATGTACTTAGTATCTGAAGATATCGGGGTTGGTTGGATGCATGATTCTTCAAGATCCTTGTTCGAGCTTTTATCCGTACGAATGACAAAGACTTGAGTTGTCTAGTTATACCTGATGTAAGGAGTTACGTTGTTGTGCTCACAGAGTATAACTATCACTTTAAAGGAGTTACGTTGTAGTGCTCAAGTGTCACCAAAAGATGTGGATGATTCAAGAGACGTTCATATACATATAAGGAAGGTTGGATGGGTATATGATTTCCTACCATTATTGAAATTCTCAGTATTGGTTCTTAGTCAGACAATAGTGCAAGTTTAAGTCACAAGTTTGGGTTATTTTACTTCAGTCTCAAGTTCGTCATATTGGGTTTTCTCCATCAGTAGTCACTACAAAGAGCCATCAGTATGATAATGGGGTCGGTAAAGGGTTAGTTGAGAGGAGTATAAAAGAGTAGAGATGTTTATCAGCAGTTGATTCTCACGGGCTATTTATGATACTTCACACATAATCGGTTAGTTAGACATATGGGGTTACGCTGCCTCCGTTTCCATCGTAAACATAGTGTGTATGCTTCCGATTCCGCGAAGACATCGTGGGGGAAGAGAAAGTGGGTGTTGTTTTGCTTCTTTGACTTTTCTTGACTTCTTTTGCGAAAACACTCATTTTTCACGAGGTTCTGCAATTAGGGGGAAGAAATGTGCACATCAGGGACGCATAATAGACTCACGTGATCGAGCTTACAATTTTATTACTACCGGAGAGACGTCCGCATAGATGATCAGTGCTTCAATTTTGTGATTTTGGTGTAGTCGTTTCAACTCTCGCGGGTTGTGAAGTGTGAAGTAGCCTGCATATGTGAGAAGATCTTGCTGATTTCTTGCATGTTACCCCCGAACGGTTAAGTGACTAGTCAGATTTGCTTGGTGTGGTTTACGATGTTATCTACAAATTCCGCTGCGTACTGAAAACTTCAAAAGTTAGAAGACATGTGGACTACATCAAAGTTTCGAATCTACTGAAGACGGTTGTCAGTTTAGGGGGAAGCTGATTCAGAAACTTCGCCAAAAAGAAGCTTACGAAGAAGCCGCTAAAGACATGCAGCATGAATTGGGGGGAAGTTAATCCATTTCATGCATATTACATCATTTTTCCTACAAGTAAAGATAAAGTTCTCAAGCCGAGGTACAAGATGAAGACAAAGAGCGTCAACTATAGTCATCCTCAGCACTTGAAGAGCCGATGAAGACCTTTCTTTATTTGTATTTGTACTTGTAGGAAATGTTGTAAGTAATCCCTTATGTTGCCCCATTGGGAGAAGATTGTTAGGATCAAAGTTTATAATCCTAACACGTAAATGGAACGACATTTACGGGATTACATTAGCTATCTAGAAAGGCACAAACACATGGACTAGAAGCGTCATTATTGTAAAGTTGTGTGTTTGTTGGCCTATTAATACCCCCTCCATACTTCCATGGAGGGGTGAGACTTGTGTATGTTATTTTCATCTTATCTATTATCAATAAAATCACTAGTTTTCCCTTCTCTCTCTACTCTCTCTCTCTAACCATGGAGATAATATTCTTCCATCAAACCCGACCTCCCGAATCACAATATCAACATAAATATACGATCCATCAATCAAGATATCAAGTGTTTAGTATAGTTAGTGCATTAGTAACATTGGTTACTTCCCTGTTGTATTTTAGCATACATGAAGTCCATCATCTTTAGTCTTGTGCAATTGTGTGATCGAGTAGATCATGTTGATCACGTGGATATTGTTTATTGTGTAGTTTGTGTAGTGATCGGGTAGATCTTGGAGTTTGTGTAGTTTGTGATATGATCGGGTAGATCGTGAGTGAGATCAAATAAGTACATTTTATTAGCATCATTTATCCTATTTAATTGACTTGTTTTATATTATTTTGTATGAGAATTGGTGCCTTTATGTTTACTTTAGTGATTCTCAGGTAAAAACAAGCAATAGGTTAAAGTTGATGATATTGGACGAATTATGGAGCTAAATGATCAAGATTACTGAAATTCAAGAGATGCGTCGTATCTCTCTCAACAGATACGTTGCAACATCATACTTAGATGAATTCGAAGACCATTGCCTGACTTTGGAGAATGTGCCGCATCCAATTACAACATGCGCCACATATGAAACTTTGGTCAATGAAGAATAATCAACTTGATCTACGCCAAAATATGCCGCATCTCATTTACAACATGCGGCGTATCAGCTAAAGACTTCACTAGATACTATCCAAGACGTTAAAGAACATGCGCCGCATAAAGAAACAAGTTACGCCGCATCTAAATGCGGTGTACGAATATTCCATAATTTATTAATCTTAGACCCCACGCGAAGTTAAGTAGATGCGCCGCATCTATCATCAACATGCGCCGCATCGACCCCTCAGACAGAACCTATAAATACCCAAAGACAGATACAAGTTTTGTGTACAGAAAAACCCTAAAGAGACGAATTCAGTCGAAGAAGCATCACAAGACACGCCCCAAACGAAGATCTTAGAGCCGTAAGAAGGTCTTGCATGTGTATAATTCATTAAGTAGTTTTGTTTATTGTATTAGTAAGCTTTAATCCATTAGGATTGATGGGTTTGTAGCCACCATACTGCTCCCCTTAAAATTGCTTTCCCATCGGTTAAAGTTTATATGATTGATGTTTTTGGTAAATTATATTTATGCTTTGATAACCTCTGTGTTTAGTTGAGTCTTCTGGGCTACCATACCTGTTCCTCGCCTGCTTATCTAGTGTCTAGAATGTAGGATAAACATAAGTAATCATTAAGGGTTTACTCGTCGATATATAGGATCCAACGAGACAGATTAGATTACGATGTTCATCATATAAAACTAGCAATATAGCAAGTGACAAGCTACTTAATTATAAGGATAGGTCTTCTTATGTGTTTCTATTATCTATCTGTGTACGTGATTGCTATTCGCTGATTCGTTCTCATTAGTTTTACTTTTATTGTTTACTAAAATCCGGTCTCTCAGGCTAAAAACTCTTTTTATTAGATTAGGATTGTAAAACTAACTTAGATATTAAAATATTGATTAAATCAACTAGATATTACGTTTCATTCTTAGTGTTCGACACTCTACTTACCACTATATGCATATTGATCGGGTACACTACTCGTTAAGTATGTGTGTTAGTAATAAGTCGGCTAAATATAAATTTAAAACTTGAAAAGGCTTAAACACCCTATGCTACACTGACATATCACACGCATCAATTGGTCGTAACTAGATTAGAACTCGATATTTAGCTTTGTGTCGGAAATTGGTATAAGCGACGTGTATGGTTTTCTCCACCTGAAGGGAGCTTGTTGACATAGTGAAGGGAACTCTCGAGTTGGGTACTCGGGGAGTAGAGTTGGGCGAAAAGGAGCTTCGTTACCAAACCACTATAAATCACGGTGTCTTTTGGTTTGATCTTTCTAATTTCTTACTCTCATCTTGCATCTTATATTTCATAGTTGTTATTGTTTATTGTTTATTACTTGTGTTCATATTGTTATCACTTGATCTCACATAAACTCGAATATAAAGTTTTTGAAAA
Source organism: Artemisia argyi (assembly GCA_030686995.1). Classification (NCBI taxonomy): domain Eukaryota; kingdom Viridiplantae; phylum Streptophyta; class Magnoliopsida; order Asterales; family Asteraceae; genus Artemisia; species Artemisia argyi. The sequence continues at coordinate 54,819,684 of CM060695.1, forward strand.
CGTAAGTTTTAATACGATAAAACGGTGAAACTATTCAATCCCCTTCTAGTTTTCCACAAATTTTTTTATTTTACGTTTTTTTACATTTTCATCCGTTCTTATACGTTTTATCCATTTTTGTCCGTTTTTAAATGTTTATGTACGTTTTTGAACGTTTTATACGTTTTCATCCATTTCTATATATTTTCATCCGTTTTTATATGCTTTCGTCCGTGTTTATATGTTTTAATCTAATTTTATCCATTTTTGTTTGTTTAGTCATTTGTGTCTGTTTTTGTATGGTTTTGTATGTTTTTGAAGGTTCTATACGTTTTTTTAATCTGTTTTTCTAACCCCGACAGACTAGATAGGCATATATATGTTTTAAAGAGCGTACTTGCATAGAACTTGAACCTAGGAAATAAATCATTACAACCACTGAACATGTGGTCACCACTTCCGTCACCTTTATCACAATGACAACTCATGTTACTACCACATCGATAACCACCATTAATGTCTTCATTATGACAACCTAACTATTTACGAGAAGCAGCCTCACTTATTCTAATGTTACGTCCATCAAGACTCCGACCATATCCCGTTACTAACTCAAATAATATTTAAGCCCTCAAAATTCAGTATTCCATCGGTCATGAGTGTGGAAATCTAATTCATTATGGATTAACAAGAACTTAATAATGTGTTGTATCTTTATTTATGAAATAGTGGAAGAGGTTTCAAAAGTGCAATTGGATGAGGTTTCTTGCTCCAAATCCCTTGTTAGCTGAAGTGGCTAAGGCTAGGATATGTATAAAATAAGATGTTGAGATAGGGTGTTGAGGTGTCCTTTGGCCATCAATAATTTTTGGAAGGGCTCCCTTTTTAATCCAAACCCTCTCCTTGGCCATCGGTCTCCCTTGGCCATCGAGAATTTTTGGAAGGGCTCCTTTTTTAAAGGTTAAGCCCACCAACCTCTAGTTAAAATTATGGTATGTTTAACCTTTGTAGTCTTTCAATTGATTTTGTTTAAGCCATTCTAGTTGTCATATGTTGTTGTTTAACAGGAAAGAATTGACTAGCTCTAATTTTTAACTGATTTTGGTTATGGTTTGTTTAAGCAACACTATATTTATATTTTAGGTCCTCTTGCAAACCTTTTGGTTATCTTGGTCCTAGCGTTGTTGTCTTAGATAATAAGATATCAATTCGAGAAACAAAGATATAACATTAGCAAGTAATTTATCCCATATCGGTGTGGAGAAAAACTTCCAAAAGAAAGAAAGTGTACAAAAGCTTTGGTTTATAATTTACTCGTTTTACAATGTGAAACGAGATAACAAAATGTGGAGTATATATCAATTAGGTTTATAGTTTAACCAGAAGTGACAGTCCAATACGTACCAAGTGAAGACCCGGGTATCATTTTCTAGTTGGAACATTTTAGAGTTAACCAAGGACGGGGTGGAAAATCCCCGAATTAAGAAATATAGGATGGGTCAAGAATGGGATACAAAAGATCTTTGATCTCAAACTCGAACTTAAATTAATTTATGTTATTCACAACCATAAACCATGTTATGTGTATGCATGTGCATGATTATGTGTATATATATCTAATATTTAAACTATGATATACTTTGAACAATAACAGTGCTTTTGGTAGGGGGTATTTGAGATAAAGGAATACAATCACAATGAAATTATTTAGGGTGCGTTTGGTTTATAAATGGGTTTGGATTTGGATTTGGTGTAGGTTTAGGAAAAAGAAATTATATTTGTTTTATTAATTAAATAATAAAATTTAATTTAGGAAATATCATTTAAGAAAATAAAAGAAGGTATATATGTGTATGAGAGAAATAGTGGAAAGATGTTTATGAAATAGTGGAAGAGGTTTCAAAAGTGCATACGGATGAGGTTTCTTGTCTAAAATCCCTTGTTAGCTAAAGTGGCAGAGGCTGGGAGATGTATAGAATAAATAAGATGTTAGGATAGGGTGTTGAGGTCTCCTTTGCTTATCAATAATTTTTGGAAGGGCTCTGTTTTTAATCCAAACCCTCTCCTTGGCCTTCGATCTCCCTTGGCCATTGGTCTCCCTTGGCCATCGAGAATTTTTGGAAGGGCTATTTTTTTAAAGATTAAGCCCTACAACCTCTAGTTAAAATTATGGTATGTTTAACCTTTGTAGTCTTTCAATTGATTTTGTTTAAACCATTCTGGTTGTCGTATGTTATTGTTTACCAGGAAAGAATTGACTAGCTCTAATTTTTAACTGAGTTTGGTTAGTGTTTGTTCAAGCAACAATATATTTATATTTTAACTCCTCTTGCAAACCTTTTAGTTATCTTGGTCCTAGCGTTGTTGTCTTATCTTAAGATATCAATTCGAGAAACAAAGATATAAAGTTAGTAAGTAATTTATCCCACATCGGTGTGGAGAAAAACTTCCAAAATATATAAAAGCTCTGGGTTACAATTTACTCATTTTACAATGTGAAACGAGATAACAAAATGTGAATAATATATTTATTAGGTTTATAGTTTAACCAAAAGCGACGGACCAATATGTACCAAGTGAAGACCCAGGTTTCATTTGCAGTTGGAAAATTTTTGAGTTAACCATGGACGGGGTGGAAAATCCTCGAATTAAGAAATATAGGATGGGTCGAGAACGCGGGTACAAAAGATCTTTGATCTCAAACTCGAACTCAAATTAATTTATGCTATTCTACACCATAAACCCTATTATGTGTATGCATGTGCATGATTATGTGTATACATATCTAATATGTATATTATGATATACTTTGAACAATAACGGTGCATTTGGTAGGGGTATTTGAGATAAAGGAATACTATCATAGTGAAATTATTTAGGGCGCATTTGGTTTATAAATGGTTTGGATTTGGATTTAGATTTGGGTTTGGTGTAGGTTTAGGAAAAATAAATTATTTTTGTTTTATTATTCTAATAATAAAATTTCATTTGGAAAATATCATTTAAAAATAAAATAAGGTATATATGTGCGTGACAGAGATATAGTGGAAAGAGGTTTATAAAATAGTGGAAGGGGTTTCAAAAGTGCATACGGATGAGGTTTCTTGTCCCAAATCCCTTGTTAGCTAAAATGGTAGAAGCTGGGAGATGTATAAAATAAGATGTTGGGATAGGGTGTTGAGGTCTCCTTTGGCCATAATTAATTTTTGGAATTGCTCCCTTTTTAATCAAAACCATCTCCTTGGCCTTCGGTCTCCCTTGGCCATCGAGAATTTTTGGAAGGGCTCAGTTTTTAAAGGTTAAGCCCTGCAACCTCTAGTTAAAATTATGGTATATTTAACCTTTGTAGTTTTTCAATTGATTTTGTTTAAGACATTCTGGTACGATTAGTCAATTAATCTAGTAATCAGATGGTCACTACCTCAAGAAATGAGATTCGCGAACGCTTAGCCTCACAAAGTTAAGGGAACAACTAGGGCTCAATGTGCCCGGTCAGGTCAAAATTTCTATTCCTACTCTATCCAGCGGAAAGTCAGAACAAAGTGTCAAAACTTATTATATTTTTGCAGAAAATTTTTAAAATATTTCAATTTTTTGGTGCTTTTTGATGAATTTTTTTTTCAATTTTTCGAGAAAAACGGAGTTGCATGAGTAAACGGCACATGAAAGGTGCAAGTCAAATCGAAGATACCCCCCCCCCCCAGACTAAAGTTAAACATTGTCCTCAATGTTTCCAAGGCGAGGGTCATCCTACGGTGTATCTAAGGCCATTTATTAATTATGCCAAAAGATAACGTTAGTAAAGGATATCAGATTTCTTGAACGATGAAGCTTTTATGAAGTAAGGATAAAAACACGAGTACGAGAGCCTTCATGCTTCGGGAATAATTACTTATACAAACACAACAACCACAAGACAAAAGATGCAGAAGAGGTCGCCCTCTTCCCGTTATTTTATTAGAAAGAAGAGAGAAGTCAGAAACATGGGTGAAAACCCATGTGCATGCTAATGTTTTTATTCACCGAGTCACTAGCTTGACTCGATCCTCGTATTCATTGGTTCGTGGGGAAAGTTTGGAGATCTAGGACAACCATGGGTGGTATGTCCCCTGCAAAGTAGTGCTTCAACCTATGACCATTCACCTTGAAATTGGGACCGTCTGGTTGAGATAACTCAACGGTTCCATATGGAAACACTTTTGTGATAGTGAAAGGCCCAGACCAACGGGTTTTTAATTTGCCCGAGAAAATCTTCAATCATGAGTTAAAAAGAAGGACTCGATCACCAATGTTGAAAACGCGGTTCTTGATTCTTGAGTCATGGATCTTCTTTGTTTTTTTCTTTGTAGATCAAAGAATTCTCGTAAGCCTGATCACGAAGTTCATTTAATTCATTTAGTTGAACTTTGCGGTGATCACCCGCTGTCTTAAGGTCGAAGTTGGCATGTTTCAAGGCCTAGTAGGCTTTGTGCTCTAACTCGATCAGTAGATGACACGCCTTCCTGTATACCAGCTTGTATGGAGTGCACCCGATGGGTGTTTTGTAAGCTGTACGGAAAGCCCAGAGAGCATCATCTAGCTTATCCGACCAAGAGGCACAGTTTTCTCCTATTGTCCTCTCCAGAATTCTTTTAATGCCGCAATTGGAAACCTTCACCTGCCCAGTTGTTTGGGGGTGATATGCAGTGGAGAGGCGGTGAGTGACACCGTACTTCTGCATTACTCTTGCAAATTGATCATTGCAAAAGTGTGTACCACGATCACTGATTATGGCACGTGGAGTTCCGAATCTGGCAAAAAGGGCTTTCAAAAATTTTACTACAACTTGGGCGTCATTGGTGGGTAAAGCCTTAGCTTCAACCCATTTGGACAGATAATCGATAGCCACGAGTATATACTTATTCTCTCGTAAAGACGGGAATGGCCCCATAAAATCAATGCCCTAGATGTCAAATATTTCACAGACTTGGATGACGTTTTTAGGCATCTCATCCTTTTTGGAAATATTCCCGTGATGCTGACAAGCATCACAGGTTTTGACAAACTCGTAGGCATCCTTGTAGATCGTGGGCCAGTAAAACCCGGAATCAAACACCTTTTTGGCAGTGTAGTTTGGACTATGATGTCCCCCCGTTGGGTTCATCATGACAAGCTTTGAGGATATCCATGGCTTCTTGGCCATGGACACACCGCCGGATGACTTGATCCGCACAGATTTTGAACATATAGGGATCTTCCCAGAAGTAGTGATTAACATCTTTGAAGAACTTTTTCTTCTGTAGGGACGACATCCCTTTGACAATGAAGTTACCCGCATGGTAATTTGCAAAGTATGCAAACCATGGGTTAGTGGAATCACCACGAATAGAGATCACATTGAGTGTCTCGAGGGGAAAGGTTTCATTTATTTCCTTTTTCTCGAGGACATCTTGGTGTGGGTTCTCTAGTCGGGATAGATGATCAGCCGCTAGGTTCTCAGCTCCTTTTTTAGTCACGGATAATGATATCAAATTCTTGCAGGAGCATAACCCATCGGAGCAATCTCGACTTTGCATCTTGTTTAGCAAAGATGTATTTCAGAGCCGATTGGTCCGTATACACTATGCACTTAGTCAAGATAAGGTATGGCCGAAACTTCTCGAAAGCATACACTACGGCTAAGAGTTCTTTTTCCATAGTGGTATAGTGAGTTTGAGCTTCAGTCATAGTTTTACTGGCATAATGTATAGGCTGGAGGTGTTTGGTTTTACGTTGCCCCAGGACTGCACCTATTGCAAAGTCACTAGCATCACACATAAGTTCAAAGGGCAGGTCCCATTCGGGGGCAACAAGAATAGGTGCCTCAGTAAGCTTTTTCTTTAGAGTTTGAAAAGCTTCGATGCACTCGGGTGAGAAGATGAAAGGAGCATCCTTTTCAAGAAGATGGGTCATAAGCCGGGCTATCTTGGAAAAGTCCTGAATGAACCTACGATAAAATCCGGCATGACCCAAAAAACTTCTAACACCTTTGACAGTAGTGGAGGAGGCAGTTTAGCTATTACATCAACTTTGGCTCTATCAACCTCAATCCCACTTTTAGAAATCTTATGGTCGAGGACAATGCCCTCTTTGACCATAAAATGGCTCTTCTCCCAATTTAGACACAAGTTTGTTTCTTTGCAACGTTTCAGCATGTTCTCTAAATGGGAGAGACAAGATTAGAATGAATCCTCAATGACCGAGAAGTCATCCATAAAGACCTCCATAGTTTTCCCGATCATGTCGTGAAATAGGGCCATCATACACCTTTGGAACGTGCCTGGAGCATTACATAAGCCGAAAGGCATACGTCTATAGGAAAATGTTCCGTAGAGGCACGTGAAGGTGGTCTTTTCTTGATCCTGCAGATCAATGGGAATCTGAAAGTAACCCGAGAAACCATCGAGGAAACAATAGTACTCGTTTCCCGCTAACCTCTCGAGCATCTGGTCCATGAAGGGTAGAGGAAAATGGTCTTTACGGGCGGCGTCATTTAACTTACGATAGTCAATGCTCAGGCACCATCCTGTAACCAGTCGAGTTGGAATCAACTCGTTATCTTCATTTGTGACAACTGTTATGCCACCCTTTTTTGGAACACAATGGTTTGGGCTAACCCAAGGACTATCAGAGATAGGGTAAATCAATCCGGCATCAAGAAGTTTGAGAACTTCTTGTTTGATAACCTCATGAATTTTAGGATTAACCCATCTCTGTTGTTGAACTGCCGGTTTGAAATCATCATCCATTAAGATTTTGTGAGTACAGAATTCAGGGTTAATACCCTTGATATCGGAGAGTTTCCAAGCAATTGCTTGCTTGTGAGATTTCAAGACCTTTATGAGAGAAGTTTTCTCCTCATCTTTTAAGTCTTTTGCTATTATGATAGGTAATTTATTATCACCCTCCAGAAATGCATATTCTAGATGAGGAGGTAAGTCCTTAAGCTCGACCTCAGGGAAATCATCAGTTTTCTCAACATTTTTGATTTCCTCTTTATGAAGTGTATGTGAAAGAACGGGAGGGGGGAGGGATCTTGATTGAGTAACTTCTCAAGGAGAAGTATATCCCTTTTCCGGGTCAATCTCTTGGTTATCAATCCCCTCGGGAATTGAATCACTTCGGAGAAAGGCCTCTATTTCCTCCAAGACGAAGTCACTTCCCTCAAACAGAGTGAGGGAAGGAGAAGAATTAGCAATTATGGGATGAGAGAAGGGAGTGGGATTGCCACTCTGAGAATCATCAACGAAACCAAGAATTTCTTGAAAGTACTCCTCGGTTGCAACATCAATGACATCGATGCGGTTAACAGACTTGGAATCATAGTTTGAGGAGTATCTCGAGGTTTGATCAAGGTTAAAAGTTATGGCTTCAGAACCAACACGTAATGTGATTTCCTCATCGAATATATCGATCAAAGCACGACCCCGTCCTAAGGAATCCTCATCCAAGAATGAGAGGAACCCTTGGATCCGCATCAAAATCAACAATCACGAAGTCTGCTGGAAAATGGAACTTCCCTACTTTGACAAATATGTCCTTGGCAATACCGAGGGGACGAGATATTGAACGATCTGCAAGCTCAAGAGTCATGCAGGTGGGAGTGAGTTCTGGAAGAGAAAGTTTCTTCCATACTGAATGAGTCATCAGGTTGATGCTAGCACCAAGATCGGCCAAGGCATAGCATTCAACCATTCCCGGAAATATACATGGAATGAGAATTTTTTCGGGATCTCCCAGCTTTTTGGAAAGCTGTTTCAACAAAACTGCAGATCAGTTCTCATTGAGGGGAGTTTTTGCCATCTCGAACAGTTTTTCCTTGTTACTCAACAGGTTTTTTATTGTTGATGCATATTTAGGCATCAAGAGAATAGCATCCGCGAAGCTAATATCAAAATGAAGATCTTGAAAAATTTGGAAGAATTTTTCCATTTGATGATTTGCTTTTTCGCGGAGCTTTTGATCTTGCAAACATGAAGGATATGGAATGGAAGGTTTCGGGTTTGGTTTTGGATTTTCAACATGATTCTCGGGAGGTTCAAATACGATTCTTGTTTTGTGGATCGGGACCGGGATAACTGGAGGAGGGATGTCATTGGTACCTCCGTTGTTAGTAGGAAGTACCGTATCCGTTGTAGCCTCAGTTTCACGTTCCTCTACCTGAGTTGGAGAAAAGGTAGACAGAGCCGTTGGTCCTTTATAAGAAACTCCACCTCTGGTTATGATCGCCTTAACATCGCCCCTCGGGTTAGCGATTGTGTTGCTCGGTTGTGTACCTGAGCCCAAGGGTCGATCATTTAAAGACTTCTCGAGTTCTGAGATCTGGATGACCAACAATTTGTTCATTTCTTCTTGGGATTTCATAAACTGTTTCAACAACTCATCGGATGATGGTCCAGTTGGAACAACGGCTTGATTTTGGTTAGGAACATTTTGAGCACGGTTGTTTTGAAAATTCCCTTGATTTTGATTGTTATGACCATGAAAATTATTTCCTTGTTGAAAATTACCCTGTTGGAAATTATTACTTTGATGAAAATTACCATGACCTTGATTACGGTTAAAATTTCCTTGGTTTTGGTTCTGAAAAGCCTGGTTGTGACCGGAATGGAAATTCCCTTGGTTTTGAAAACGTTGGTTCATTCGGTTTTGATTTTGATTAAAATTTTGATTCCGTTTTTTATTCTAATTTTGAGACCGATTAAACCCGGGTGGTCCAAGGTAGTTATTGGAACGATAACTCAAAAGGTTACGGTCCCCTTGTGGTTGGTAGGAATTACCTCCCGCATTATAGGAACTTTGAGCTGCGTACACGTTTTCTTGAGCGAAGCCACCGGAGGCTGTGCACTCAGTGTATAGGTGGGGACCACCACAAGTTTCACAACTTGGGTTGACAACTTTGACGTGATGATTTTGATTTAACTGATGGATACGTAAAACTGCAGTAGACAAATCATCAAGTTTTTTAGCAAGGACAGCTATATCATTGTTTGCTGGAGTGACGGATTTACATGAGTCATTTATCTCGGCTGAGGAATCCCAAAAATTGTGATGGGCAGTCCTATTTTCAATCAAATCGTAGCACTCTTCAGGGGTCCTTTTCATAAAGGTACCCCCAACAGCAGCATTGATGGTGTCACGGTGACAAAGTGTCAATCCATTGTAGAAGGTATCTATAATGGTGACAAGAAGCATATTGTGATTGGGACATCTATCAATTGCAAGCTTATAGCGTTCCCATGCCTCAAATAAGGACTCGTCAGGACGCTGTCTAAAGTTGCTGATATCATTCCTCAGCTTAGTTACCATGGATGGTGGGAAGTATTTTGCCAAGAATTTGGTAACCATCTCATCAAAAGTGTGGATCAAATTCTTTGGAAGACGATCGAACCAGGCAGTCGCATGATGATGAGGCGAAAAGTGTACCGCTTTTAAGGGGTCATTTAACCTCGAATTCGAGATTATTTGATCAATTATTGCCCTAAATCGTTCCTTTTGTCAGTTTAGGTACTTTTGAGGAGAAATCTGGAAAAGGAAGCATTTTGGACGTTTTTGGAGCATAAAAGTGAAGAAAACGGCAAAGTCTCAAAAATCCATGCTGGGAACAGTACCTGACGACGTCAAGGGATTACTAGTGACGGCGCTAAGAGTGGCAAAAGAGGTGGAAGTGGAAAATACACATGATGATCCAGAAAGTTTTTAGGCTTATTGGCCTGATGGTGTAATACGTGAGAATCGCACCAGACTTTACCTCTCGAGGGATCTCGAGAAGCTTACAACCCCCACCAGGCAGTGTACCTGATCGTTGTAGTATAGTATAATGACAAGTACCGGGGGATTGATCGTTAAACTCAGGAATAGTGTCGCTAGGATTAGAAAGTCTCCTAAACTAAGTCTAGAGGTGAGGGATAATTCTTTTTGTATTTTTATATTTTATAAAAGCAATTAAAATCTCGGGTTTTGGAAGATTGGCGGAATTAATTGCTAGCCAACTAACCCAAATAACTAAAGATGCAATCAAAATAAAATAACAAAAATGAAAATAAAGCTAATTATACTAATTTGGTGTCAACAATGATGGGGAAAGTTGTGTTTACTTAGGTTTCATTACTCCCTAGATATCTTTTACAGGTTGATAGCTTGTTACAATTGCATGGATGACGGGTCATATTCCTTAATACTAGTCGTAGGGCCGTGTACAATATTCCCTAACTCAATAGGATCCTACTTCACTCCTATGTCGAGCCATGTTAGAAGCTCCTAACATGGGATCATTAGAATTCTCCTACGCATTAAATACAACCAAAAATCGTAGTACACCTCCGATCATGTTTCTTAAGACGTTCAAGCAAGTTACCAATGGAAGTCTGCCAGTTTCTTAAGCCTAACATCGAATACAATCACCCGTAACAACTATAAACAAACAATCAACCCATAATTAACATCTAGGTTTCACTACATCTAAGCAAACACAAAAGAAATCTAGCCGAGCATGTTAAATTGAAGACAAGCGTAAGATATATTCAAACAACACATAGACATATTGAATGAATTGAAAGAGTACTTATCTTTAATAGAACATGAAAGATTCAAAGGGTTGAAACCCTTGAAAAAGCTGGAAAATTCGACCTAGGGTTTTTCCATTAAAGTTGCACACTAATGAATGAAATTTGGAAAACTATATATAGATTCTACAGGGTGACGGAGTCAAGAAGGAATTTGTGACGCCGTCAACTCGCCGTCTTAATAAAAATTGTATTGCCTAGATCTGATTTTGACGCCGTCATGTAGGAATTTCTTCTTGGCCATCACTAACAAATAGACCATGATGACCTAGGTGACGCCGTCATCTCCTATGCTTGAAAACACTCTGGACCGTCACGTGTATCTTCCACTTTCACCTCTTTTGTAACTCTTGACGCCGTCACTTGGAGACTCTTGACGCCGTCAGGTACTGTTCTCAGAAAGGAAAATTGAGACTTTGCCGTTTTCTTCACTTTTATGCTCCAAAAATGTCCAAAATGCTTCCTTTTCCAGATTTCTCTCCAAAAGTACCTAAAATGACAAAAGGAACGATTTAGGGCAATATTTGATCAAATAATCACGAATCCGGGCTTAAATGACCCCTTAAAAGTGGTTCACTTTTCGCCTCATCAAATACCCTTACACTTGAGATTTGCATGTCCTCAAGCAAATGCACTTTTATTCTAATCAAAATACAAGTTATGGGTCATTTAACACTAATATAAAAGTAATTACAACAAATAATCGTTCCACTAAAGACCAAAGACAAGCACGGAGGTCATACACTAGCACCTCACAAATAGTGTTTAGATACTCACATCTCTCGGGTGTAATAAAGTATATATCACAATAAGGAAATGGAAAACATCTCTCACTACATGTCATAGAAAAATAGATTACCATAGGCTTGGGAAAGGATCAAACCTCCACCACTTGGCGCAAGCACGTAGGATAAACTATCAAAGAGGTCTTTTAAAGGGTTATAACGTTAGGTGGAGGGATATGGAATACACGGTTTTTTTGGATAAAAGCAATATTTACTGGTGGCGAGTTAATCATCTTGGTTAATTACATGTACAATATGGCGTTGCTAAGCCAAGACTAGACTCGACTCAAGCTAATAAATCGAAAATAACAAAAAACATAAAACAAACATAGAATGAAACGGGATGGTAGTCCGTATGTTTTTCTCTTTTCTTTTTTCTATTTTTTTTTTTTTTTTTTTTTTTTTTTTGCATACACTTTTACCCTACCATCCATGAATGTACATTCCCCTTAAACTTGAATTTTTACATACTTTATAATAAACTATTCTAATGACTCGAATCAAGATAATCAAAACACTTGGAGTATTTTTTAAGATTAACGCACATATGGGGGTAATATATGATGTTCTTCCCCATTACTCCATAACACAAGTACTTTACCCATGAGTCCCAATCGTCCCAAAACAATATGTACAAGATAAAACTCGACTTAGCAACTATGTAATCAATTAGATAATTAACTAAGGGTTTAAACATATAACAATAATGCACTAAAGATGAGTGCATACACGGAAGGCTAAGGCGATTTGGTTGCACATTTGGGTGGGTTGTAACAAATTCTTCCTTTAAGTAAGATGCTTAAATTAGAAACGAAAAGATAGGCTCGGAGGGGTGTACTAGGGGTTTCGTGTACTAAAAATGAGTACAACGCTAAGGTGTGGGAAAAATTAATTGACTTTACTAGCCAAGTAATATTACTTAAATGGTCAAGTAATTATGATACGGGTTTAAACACAAGGGTGATCCTAATGCCTCTTATCATGTAGTAAATCCTACCACACGAATGTAGTCTCACTAGCGGTCTCGGAATGCATCACTAACGCAAGTTCTAGAATCTAAATGCTACTGGTACACTCATAAGCACTAATAATGAATGTTTTTTCTATCAAATCTAAAGGCGAACCTCACATATTTGGGTGGAAAATTTTTCTGAATAATACGGTTTTGTGCTAGTCATACAACTCCTATCCATGAGACGCTTGTTAAGGTTAAAGTTTCACTCCTAAATGTTGTAAAAAAATTTAAATTTGGCGCTAAAATTACACTAACAAGTATTTCTCTTAGTTTTATTACACACCTACCATCAAACAAACAAACAAACTCAAGTGCAATTGTATCCTATAAGGTATCATCATTTACCCTCCCCTTACACTTAGGATGAGCATTGTCCCCAATGTTCAATTAAAGAACGTAAAAGTGAAATAGGTAAAAGAATGAAAGAAAATACTCCCCTGATTCGTTCGGTGTGGATAGTGTGGTAACAAGGTTAGATTTTCCTCCAAGAAAATGAACATTCAAAGCTTCTCTTCCAGAAAAATAAATCATCTTCTTGTCATACATAACCTGTTAAACCTGAGAAAACAAACAAGGCAACCTTGCATAAAATCGGCGGCAATCTATATATACTAACAAGTCCTAGAAAACAATTTAAGATATAATGCTTGTAGAATGAATGTTTGCAGATTTTCTGGAGTTTATGAAACTAAAGAATTAACAAAAACTTTAAGACTCCATTAGAAAACCAAAACTCCCAAAATTTATAGAATTTTACACATGACGCCATCAGGAATTAACTCCTGACGCCTTCAGAAGTGACCTGCAGAAATTTTTACGTTAAGTTTCCGGAAAATTTCTGGAAAAACTTATGTCCTACTTCCTGGAAAATCCTGCAAAACATCATTATGACTCGATACAAGCATTTGACTCTAACAAATACTATTACATATGTTCATTTAATATTGTGGCGAATCAAGATCAATTTCGTTCTTAAAAACAAATTTGGGGTTTCCCCTTACACTTAGCTTTTGCAAAATACATTTATATGAAGTTAAGACGAAGTTAAACAACAAAATAAAGCATTTTCACAATTTTAGTTTGAAACAGGATCTACCAACAATAAAAATAAAGCATGCATACGGAAGCAAATGACAATCAAACAAATAAAAATCACACGAAACATGGGTTGCCTCCCAAGAAGCGCTTTTCTTTATTTACGAGTCTTGTAGCTAGACTCAAGGTCATGGGCTATCGTGTGTCGCGTATGCTCACATACCCTAGGGTGAGCCATCTAATAGTCGCCTCATCTTTCTTATAGTCATCACTTAGCTCTAAACATCCGCGATAATACCTTTTATTATTTTCATAAGGATATTTAAGCCCTTTTCTTTTATCATTCTCACTTAGCATTTCTAGGGGTGGATACCTACTACATTTCTCCATAGAAAAATACTTGAACCTAGGGTGTGCACGGGGCATTTGGTAAACAAAATCTTCATCCCCATCCGAGAATGTAATTAACCCTTCCATAAGTTTTTCATCAAGGTTGGTTAACCTTTTGAGGGTTTCCTAAACACAACTTGGGTTAAATTACTATCGATAAATTCTCCTAGATTCTCCATAACCATGAACTCAACAAGATAAACAAATCTTCCTACAAACACATGCAATGACATTGCCCTAGCAATAATATTATCTCCTTTGTATTCTAACTCATCTACCATAATTTTATTGTATTCACTACGCGAGATTATGTTCATTGGTAGAGATGAGTTAAGGTAGGCATCAAAGCTCATAAATCCAATTTTACAAGGAAATTGCATATTAAATGGGTTATCATTCTCAATCCATGTTCTAGGGTCGACATACCTAAGAGGGTCTACTTCATCATCCATCCTATCCTCATTAATTACGTCACCATCATCTAGGTCCTCATCGGATTCCGAATAGTAAAAGGACTAGCCCTATGGTCATTATCATGGTCGGATACCTCCATCTCAGAGTTATTGTCAAAGTGATGGTTAGGTGAAAGATTAGGTGGGTTCTCATTTTCAACTAAAGGAATTGGGGCGGGCACTTAGAAAATCCTACGACGAAAAACACGAATAACAGGTATCAAAGATGAATGCTATTGTTATCCATCGAGATAGTTTACGTACAAAGGAAACAAAGAAATAAGATAGACTAAAGAAAACCTAAAAATAAAAATAAAATTTTACTAGAAAGGAATCTAGCAAGTAGACCTAATAAAAAGAAATCCTAACCTAGACAATAACTATTCCCCGGGCTGCAGCGCTAAAAACTTGATACGTGGGAATCGCACCAGGCTCTCGAGGGATCTCGAGAAGCTTACAACCCCCACCAGGCAGTGTACCTAATCGTTGTAGTATAGTAGTATAGTATAGTGACAAATACCGGGGGATTGATCGTTCAACTCAGGAATAGTGTCGCTAAGATTAGAAAGTCTCCTAAACTAAGTCTAGAGGTGAGGGATGATTCTTTTTGTATTTTTATATTTTATAAAAGCAATTAAAATCTCGGGTTTTGGAAGAGTGGGCGAAATTAGTTGCTAGCCAACTAACCCAAATACTAAAGATACAATCAAAATAAAATAACAAAAATGAAAATAAAGCTAATTATACTAATTTGGTGTAAACAATGATGGGGAAAGTTGTGTTTACTTAGGTTTCATTACTCCCTAGATATCTTTTACAGGTTGATAGCTTGTTACAATTGCATGGATGACGGGTCATATTCCTTAATACTGGTCGTAGGGCCATGTACAATATTCCCTAACTCTATAGGATCCTACTTCACTCCTATGTCGAGCCGTTAGAAGCTCCTAACATGGGATCATTAGAATTCTCCTACGCATTAAATACAACCAAAAATCGTAGTACACCTCCGATCATGTTTCTTAAGACATTCAAGCAAGTTACCAATGGAAGTCTGCCAGTTTTCTTAAGCCTAACATCGAATACAATCATCTATAACAACTATAAACAAACAATCAACCCATAATTAACATCTAGGTTTCACTACATCTAAGCAAACACAAAAGAAATCTAGCCGAGCATGTTAAATTGAAGACAAGCGTAAGATATATTCAAACAACGCATAGATATATTGAATGAATTGAAAGAGTACTTATCTTTAATAGAACATGAAAGATTCAAAGGGTTGAAACCCTTAAAAAAGCTAGAAAATTCGACCTAGGGTTTTTCCCTCAAAGTTGCACACTAATGAATGAAATTTGGAAAACTATATATAGATTCTACAGGGTGACGGCGTCAAGAAGGAATTTTTGGGCCGTCAACTTGCCGTCTTAATAAAAATCATATTGCCTAGATCTGATTTTGACGCCGTCATGTAGGAATTTCATCTGGGCCGTCACTAACAAATGGACCATGACGGCCTAGGTGACGCCGTCATCTCCTATGCTTGAAAACACTCTGGACCGTCACGTGTATCTTCCACTTCCACCTCTTTTGTAACTCTTGATGCCGTTACTTGGAGACTCTTGACGCCGTCAGGTACTGTTCCCAGCAAGGAAAATTGAGACTTTGCCGTTTTCTTCACTTTTATGCTCCAAAAACGTCCAAAATGCTTCCTTTTCTAGATTTCTTTCCAAAAGTACCTAAAATGACAAAAGGAACGATTTAGGGCAATATTTGATCAAATAATCACGAATCAGGGCTTAAATGACCATTTAAAAGTGGTTCACTTTTCGCCTCATCACGGCGTTACCTAGGCCGTCAGGGTCCAAATACACGTGACGGCCCAGAGCTCATTCCTACATGACGATATCAGAAGTGGATCTAGGCAATACGAATTTCATCATGGTGGCGAGTTGACGGCGTCAGAGGTTAACACATGACGCCGTCAGGATGTATAGTCTATATATATTTTTCCAATTTTTCATTGTAAAGTGTGGAACTTTGTGTGGGATATTAGGGCATAAACCCTAGACGAATTTTACAACTTTTTCAAGGGTTTCAACCCCTTGATTCTTCTATGTTCAATTGAAGATAAGTACTTATCCAAATCATTCAATATGTCTATGTGTTGTATGATTATATCTTACGCTTGTCTTCTCTTTAACATGCTAGGCTAGGTTTTTATTGTGTTTGCTTAGATGTAGTGAAACCTAGATGTTGATTATGGGCTGATTGTTTGTTTATAATTGTTACGGATGATTGTATTCGATGTTAGGCTTAAGAAAACTGGCAGACTTCCATTGGTAACTTGCTTGAACGTCTTAAGAAACATGATCGGAGGTGTACTACGATTTTTGGTTGTATTTAATGCATAAGAGAATTCTAATGATCCCATGTTAAGAGCTTCTAACGGCTCGACATAGGAGTGAAGTAGGATCTTATAGAGTTAGGGAATATTGTACACGGCCCTACGACTGGTATTAAGGAATATAACCCATCATCCATGCAATTGTATCAAGCTAATCAACCTGTAAAAGATATCTATGGAGTAATGAAATCTAAGTAAACACAACTTTCCTCATTATTGTTTCCACCACATTAGTATAATAGTTTAATTTTCATTTCTTTTATTTTATTTTGATTGCATCTTTAGTTAATTGGGTTAGTTGGCTAGCAACTAATTCCGCCCACTCCTTCAAAACCCGAGATTTTACTTGCTTTCCATAAAATATAAAAATACAAAAAGAATCATCCCTCACCTCTAGACCTAGTTTAGTAGGCTTTCTAATCCTAGCGACACTATTCCTGAGTTGAACGATCAATCCCCCGGTACTTGTCACTATACTATACTACAACGATCAGATACACTGCCTGGTGGGGGTTGTAAGCTTCTCAAGATCCCTTGAGAGGTAAAACCTGTTGCGAGGGCGCAATTCCCACGTATCAAGTTTTTGGCGCCGCATCCCGGGGAATAGTTATTTTCTAGGTTAGGATTTCTTTTTATTAGGTCTACTTGCTAGATTCCTTTCTAGTAAGGTTTTATTTTTATTTTTAGGTTTTCTTTAGTCTATCTTATTTCTTCGTTTCTTTGTTCATAACCTTTACCATCCGACATCATGGAAGGTGGTAATATCTTTGATCCCATCAACCCACCATAACAAAACCACCCACAAAACCCACCACTAGCAAACCAACCTCCTAGACCCTGAACTTTTGGAGAGTATTCCCGTCCTAGCCACCAAGGCTATCGAAACACCATTGAGCTCACTCAAGGAGCCAATGTGTCCCCCTTGCGATCCGACACCATCCGGTTGGTGCAAAGCGGATGTGCATTCCATGGACTTCATTTCGAAGATCCTAATCAACATCTCAAGGATTTCCTTAAAATCGTAGATTCCATAGACCTTGATGTTGCAACTAGAGAGTCGACCCGATTACATCTATTCTAATTCTCTCTACGTGATCAAGCTAATCAATGGCTTGAACGTTTACCCGCGGGATCCATTACCTCATGGGATGATCTCACTTCTCGTTTCCTTGCTCAATTTTTCCCACCTGGGAGAACTGCGATGCTTAGAAATGATATCTTGATGTTCCAACAACGTCAAGTTGAAACTTTCTATGAAGCATGGACTCGTTTCAAGGACTTACTCCAAAAAGTCCCTCATCATGGCATAAATCTTTGGCTATTAGTTCAAATCTTCTATGACCATGTCGACTTTCATACCAAACGCACCATTGATCGAGCCGTCGGAGGCAGGTTGCGTGATAAAAACGCCGAGGAATCTTGGGAAATTATTGATGAGCTTGCCTTCGACAATCATGAGTTATGGGAAGTTACTCATGTTATAAACTCGGCTATCAACGCAATCTCGACACCTGGAGAAACCACCCAAATCTCCGAAGAACTCCTTTGCAAACTTGAGAAAAAGGTTGATTATCTCATAGAAAAACAAATGAGACCTTTAAGTCCCAGACGGGCAGATGTCAATTCTGTCTGAGTCACCCTTCAGAGAGAATGTCGAAACCTTTCAAAGTTATGCTCAACCTTATTTGCCTCCTCAAAACCTCAGCCCGGAATTCGAAGCTCGAATGAGAGAGTACATGGCAACCCATTCTGAGCGGCTTGCTCAAACCAAAAAACCCCAGAAATGATGTTGTTAAGAAAAGAAAGCGCTACCCCACTACCCGATTTGTTAACTCTATCACAATTGCCCACGAGGATAATGAGGAAAAGGAAACTCCTAGTGTACAAACTATTGAGGAACCGCCGAAATCCCAATCACCAGGTTACTACCTAAAACATGATATAAATGAGAATACCATAACAAATTGGATAAAGGGTGACGGGCGTAACCAATCCTCCAAACAAGTTTCAAAGAAGGAGAAAGGGGGAAAGATGGGTATGATACATTACATGGGGGACCGGTATTCGAAAAGCTACTTATACAAGGATGCATTTTGGACGTTTTTGGAGCATAAAAGTGAAGAAAACGTTCCTTTTGATCAATTATTGCCCTAAATCGTCCCTTTTGTCATTTTAGGTACTTTTGAGGAGAAATCTGGAAAAGGAAGCATTTTGGACTTTTTTGGAGCATAAAAGTGAAGAAAACGGCAAAGTCTCAAAAATCCTTGCTGGGAACAGTACATGACGCCGTCAAGGGATTACTAGTGACGGCGTCAAGAGTGGCAAAAGAGGTGGAAATGGACAATACACGTGACAATCCAGAAAGTTTTTAGGCTTATTGGGCTGACGGCGTCACCTAGGCCGTCAGGGTCCAAATACACGTGACGGCCCAGAGCTCATTCCTACATGACGGCATCAGAAGTGGATCTAGGCAATACGAATTTCATCATGGCGGCGAGTTGACGACGTCAGAGGTTAACACATGATGCCATCAGGATGCATAGTCTATATACATTTTTCCAATTTTTCATTGTAAAGTGTGGAACTTTGTGTGGGATATTAGGGCATAAACCCTAGACGAATTTTATAGCTTTTTCAAGGGTTTCAAACCCTTGATTCTTCCATGTTCAATTGAAGATAAGTACTTATCTAAATCATTCAATATGTCTATGTGTTGTGTGATTATATCTTACTGTAGGACCTTAAATATCACAACTTTATCACACCAATAGAAGATTAGAAGAAGAAAGATGGTGACTTGGTGACTTATATGTATTTCATGTATATGTAGATAGAGAGATGGAAATATGAGAGCTTTTATTAGTAAAACACACACAAATACACACACAAGCACACACCTCAAATGAGCCTTTGAGGTGTTTAAATAGTTCTAAACATGAGATGCCCTATGGGCTTTCTATGGGCTTGGGCTTGGACTTGGTTACATGGTTGGATAACTAGGCTTATGAAACATAGCATATAACATATTAGCTTGCCAAGTCCAAGGCCCAATGACTAAACTATTACAAACGACACAAAGTTACAATATGAGAATGACCATCACTTCATAATACATATTTTTAATGCTAACAATCTCCCCCTAAGGGGTGGTCATTCGAATGATGCTCCACGTGAGTGGGTCTTCCGTGTTCTTTGTCTTAAACTTTGTGTGTCGTTGTAGAATAGTCTTTAGTCTTTGTTCCTTCATGCTTTGTGATCTTCGATAACTGATTTTTCATCGTTCTTTGTTCCTTTGTGATGTGGAGTTATCTGCCTTTCGTCACTTCTGCGTCTGTGGTGGTTGTTTGCCATTCCAACATGCTCATACATCTTTGGACTTTGATATTCATATGCACGTAGTTCCCTTTCTTTCACTTTGATCTTTAGTCTTTATACTTTGTAGATTCTTCTTTTTGGCGTAGAATCTTTCTTTGAACTTTGTGTTGTATAGATCTTTGAGGGAGCTTTCTTTAACTTCCAGATGTATGTATGAGCACGTGGAATCTGTCGCCATGGAGATGAAGTGTCCCTGCATATAAACAGTTAGCAATAAAACATCCGGTACTTACAGATAAGAATTAGAGATCGTCAACAGCATAATGTGAAGACTCCTTCTAACCCTTACCAAGGCCGTTCCCATGTCAGATACTCTCGAGAGAGCTTACAAGACCTACTTAGTAGCTCAATGACTGGGTGAGTCGCTGGGGATCACTCCACGACTGTAGACCGTTTGAAACCACCGTGAACACTAAGCGTAACCCATAAAGAATTACCGAAGTGACCTGCTGTCAGGGCTGCTTGATGTTGACCCTGGCAGGAATTTCCATTCAATCATTGAGAATCACAAATGTGAATCCTCTCATAAATGTTCTGGCAGATTGCTAAGATCTGCGTAGGACTCTTAAGTTTACATCTGGCGTCCTTAATGATGAACAACCAGTGTAGAAATATCATGTGTTCCTATGAGATCTTATGATGAATCTCAGGGCTCTAGACTCGATAAGTGCACATTTGGTTTCCTATGCGGAGATTAGGGAGAGGTCTCCTGCTTCAATATCAACCATCTCTAAGAGACGGGTCGATAGATTACACCGGTTCCCCGTGAGAATGAAACAAGCTCTTTTAAGAGAACTTGAGTGGTTAAGAAGGTTTAGTGCAGTGCGTCACTGGGTCCATGACGTCTTTGTCTTCAATACCGGTGTCACCTTAGTAACAACCAGTAGCATATGAGTTGAACCCGGTGTCTGCCCTAAGGTTGAACATTTGGAGGGCTATTTCTTTTCACCCTTTTTCACATCATTTCTTTTTAATTCTTCAACCCCTTCTTTCTCCATTCTCATTTTCTCCTTTTTTCAATCATACCTAAGGACTTCTAATACTACTCTATTAGATTTGTCCTTGGGTAGATCCCTCCGGCTCTGGCGGATCATAGGACGGTTTTTTCTAACCATAGTCACCTTATAACTCCATGACTATCCTATCATTGCCATAAACCATTCATTTGAAAATCTCTCAAAGTGTTTATGATAATAAAACACATTGTTGACACTTCGAGAGTTTTGCATTTTTTTTGAAGGACTCCCCCTTCACATGTGCTCATGTAATTTTTTAAGAAATTTGCACATGCGAGAGGAGTTTGCACTTTTGAATTGATCCACTTTCAGTGAACATGACCGATTCGAGACACGCTTACATCACTAGTAAGACTAGCTTGAAATTATTACCCGTCCTGGTCAAGTCCAAAGAAAGTCTCTCGATACGGTACATTCTACTCAGACAAGTCCTATTCGAGACACGCTTACATCACTAGTTGGACTAGCTTGAAGTTATTACCCGTCCAGGACAAGTCTTTTCGATTACTGACATTTTAAGCTTCGTCAATTCATTGGTACTATCTGAGTCTAGCTCTTTTGAGATTCAGTCACAAGCTTTAAACATCTTTGATCACATTTTAATCATGTCTTCTCCCCCTCAAAAATAGCATAGCGTGATATTTTTGATATCAACTGTTTAATAAAAGGCTTTTTGGAGAGAAAGACAGATTTGCATGAATTTGGAACATTTTTGTTTTTATGAAATACTCCCCCTTAATGATAGCATATTTAGACTTTCTTAAGGGTTTTGAGGGAGTTATCTTGAGCACTAATTTTGAGAGATTTTGAGAAATCTTTTGAACAATCTTGAAAAAGTGCTCAGGAATTTTGTTTTGAAACGAGTTTATGCTTTGAAATCTTTTTCGTTTGTTTAGACTCGAACTTTTTGAAAAAGAGTTCGTCATTGAACGTACGAGTCCTTGATTTGAAAATAATCAGAAGTCATTGTTCGGGTCCGGGTTTCGTACTGATGTATACGAAAGCCATAATGAAGAAAATTTTGAGAAACGACATGTTTTAGAAAAAGATTAAAAAAAAGAACTCCCGCTCAAGCATCTGTACATATCCGTATCATTGTTGAATGACATTTCTAGAAACGTACAGAATATTGATTTATACGAGAGACATGTCGTGAGAAGAATATTTTTGGATTTTTTGATTTTATATTGTTTTTGTATTTTTTGAAATTTTATATTTTTGTATTTTGTTTTTGTTGGTTTTTCAAATTTTGTATTTTTTTTTTTTTCAAAAATATTTACAGTGAAGCGATTTTGGAAACATTTTTCAAGAAGATTCGAGAAGACGTTCTAGCTCCTCAGGAGTTAGGCTTCGCATGCCAATTCGTCGAACTAAATAGTCAAACCGTTCTTTTGGAAGGGCTTTAGTAAATAGATCGGCGAGTTGATAATCAGTCTTAACGAAAAATAATTCAACAGTACCCTCTTCGACGTGTTCTTTGATGAAATGGTAGCGGACTTTGATATGCTTCGTCTTAGAGTGATGTACGGGATTGCACAAGATGGCTATGGCACTTTTTGAGTCACAATACATAGGTATTCTGTCAAAAGTAAATCCATAATCTGTGAGCTGTGTCCGCATCCAAAGAACTTGGGCACAACACGCAGATAAAGACACATACTCGGCTTCGGCGGTTGATAGCGCAGTACAATCCTGTTTCTTTGAAGACCAGCTTACAAGCTTTTCACCCAAAAATTGTGCTCCACCTGATGTACTCTTTGCTGTAACTTGATCACCAGCATGGTCTGCATCTAAAAATGCTGTTAGATTAAATCCCGAATCCTTCGGATACCAAAGTCCCATGTTAATGGTGCTTCGTAGGTACCGAAAGATCCGTTTAACCTCTTTGAGGTGAAGTTCGGTAGGCTTTGCCTGAAACCGTGCTAACAAACAAACAGCAAATTGAATATCTGGTCGACTAGCGGTTAGGTACATGAGAGAACCGATCATGCTCCGATATATCTTCGGATCGATAGGTTTTCCAGACAAATCAGCACCTATTTTTGGTGAAGTGACCATTGGTGTACCAACAGAATCACAATTTTCCATTCCATGTTTTTTCAAAATCTCTATTGTATATTTAGCTTGATTGATAAAAATACCACGAGGGGATTGATGTATTTGTAAACCAAAAAAGAATTTTAGTTCCCTCATCATGGACATTTCAAATTTGCTTTTCATGAGATTTTCAAAATGTTTTGAATGGTTAGGATTGGTTGATCCAAAAATAATGTCGTCCACATAAATTTGAACGATCAAAATGTCATCTTTGAATTTTTTGATAAACAAGGTGTCATCAACCGTTCCTTTTGTGAAATTGTTTTTAAGCAAGAAAGATGATAGTTCGTCATACCACGCTCTTGGAGCTTGTTTTAGACCATAAATGGCTTTCTTAAGCTTGTAGACGTAGTCTGGATGATCTCTGTCGATGAATCCCTCTGGCTGACTCACATACACTTCTTCTTTCAGAGTTCCATTCAAGAAAGCTGTCTTAATATCCATCTGATAGACTGTGATGTTTTTGTGAGCGGCATAGGCAAAGAAAATCCGGACTGCTTCTAGTCTAGCTATAGGCGCGAATGATTCTTCGAAATCTATCCCTTCTTCTTGTGGATAACCTTTAGCCACGAGACGAGCTTTGTTGCGAATTACAGTCATTTCCTCATCCAGTTTGTTCTTCCACAACCACTTGAGATCAAGAACTCGTTTATCAAGTGGTCGTTCAACAAGTTCCCAACTATCATGTAACAGGTATTGAAGAAATTCCTCCTGCATCGCTTCAATCCAAGGGTTTTCTGCCATTGCTTCCCGAATGTTCTTTGGTACTTTGGTGCTTATTGAGCAAATGTAAATGCACAATTCGAGATCGGTGGCAAGTTGTCTCCTCGTCTGAACTGGCTTTGAAGGATCACCAATAACATGTACTAACGGATGGTCTTTTGTCCATTGAAACGTAGAAGGGTACCTTTGGTTGAACGGATGTGTGTTAGATGGTTCTTGTAACCTCGAAGAGGATTCAGCAGAGTCTGATGCAAACGGGTTTTCAAATACTTCTTCTTCTTCTTCTAACGCAGCATCGTTTGAATTATTTGTTGGTTCTTCTTGAAAATTTGTGTTTTGGTTTTGCTCATCAACTCTTGGTATTTCAGTGTCAAGTACTGGAGTTGCTTGAGTAGATGTAGATGATGTTGATGTAGTTGGTGCTTCAGCTTCGATTGTTGTAGATGCATCTTGTGATGGTGGTGGTGGTGGTTGATGGTGTTGAGCGGGTGCAGCGGAATGTTGTTGAGATGCATTTGTCGAAGTTCCACCATAATATTCATCAAACATTAACTCGAAGAAATTTTCCAGTTCTTGTTCTGAAGGTTTATCCGTGTTTGTTGACTGAGCTCCTTGAGGCACGAGTCCTGAACTGATGTGTCCAGAAGTCTGCATGTTTGGTGCGGGTCCTAATCCGTTTTGATTAGAAGCCATTGGATTAAGCGCGGGTTCTAGAGCGTATCTCTCAGAAGCCATTTGTGAAATCTCGTCAAACTTCACATTCATCGTCTCCATTATCTTTTTCGTTCTTCTATTATACACCCTGAATGCCCTCGAGTTTTCTGAATATCCAATGAAGATTCCAATATCACCCTTAGCTTTTAACTTTCCTAGATCTTCTCTATCATTCGTCGGATAGCACAAAGCGCCAAATACGTGAAGATAAGAGATGTCAGGTTTACGGTTGCTCACTAGCTCATATGGGGTTTTATTGAATCTCGGATGGACTAGGGATCGGTTTTGAGTAAAACAAGCAGTGGCTACAGCATCAGCCCATAAGAATAGTGGTGCACTAGAAAAAATCAGCATTGTGCGAGCAGCTTCTACAAGAGTTCTATTTCTTCTTTCAACTACCCCATTCTGCTGTGGAGTTCTAACAACTGATGTTTGGTGTGTGATTCCAACATCTTCAAGGTAAGTTCTTAACTCCTGGTTTGTAAATTCTGTGCCATTGTCTGTTCTTATAATCCTTACTGGAGCTTGAAGTAGAACTTGAATACGCTTCAGAAAGGTGATGATGATGCCTGGTGCTTCGTCTTTTGATCTCAAAAACTTTACCCAAGTATATCTTGAATAATCATCAACAATAACGAGAATATACTTCTTCCCATTAATGCTTTCAACTCTCATCGGGCCACATAAGTCCATGTGCAACATATGTAACCTTGCTTCCGAACTAGGTACGGTTTTGGGTTTATATGATGCTCTTTTACTTTTTCCTTGTTCGCATGATGGACATAGGTGTTCCTTGGTGTATTTGAACTTAGGAAGTCCGGTGACGATGTTGTCTTTGGCTAACTTGCTGATGGTGTCGAAATTGAGATGGGATAAACGTCTATGCCACAGCCAGGACTTAGTTTCGGTTGCCCGTGTCATAAGACAAATTGGTGATGTAGAAGCCATTTGGTTGATGTCGATAGCATACAAATTTGTACTGCGATTACCAGTTAAGAGATCATCACCAACCAAATTTCTTATAAAAACCGTGTTTCTTCTGAATGCCACTTCTAAATCTGCATCACAAAACTGCCCAACTGAAAACAAGTTGTGTCCCAACCCTTCGACGTAGTAAACTCGAGTGATTAAAAAATTCTCAAACCGAAGATCTCCATAACCCTGAATAGCTGCTACATGATCATTTCCAAAGCGTACAGTTCCCATAAATTTCCGGACAAAATTGATCAGCAGCTTTAAATTCCCGGTCATGTGCTTGGAGCAACCCGAGTCGACGATCCAAAGACATATTTCGATAACCTGCCAAGGACAGAAGAGTTTGTATTTGGAAACCGTGTTGAATTTGGTTCCATGGGGTTAGGAGTAAAAGCAGAATCACACTCATAGACAGTTGCTACTTGTTTAGCTTGAGTTATTTCTAATTTGCCGTCCTTAAGAGTGAACTCTCTACCCGTCGGAATCCACATACAAAACTTAAGATAGTTCCTAGGCATTCGACTAATAGTGGTAGTCCTAAATCGTGCAACTAATATTTCTAAAGATCTGGATATAGCACTAGGTCTTTTTGGAACATTCTTCTGTTCAGGCGTAACATTCACATTCTTAGAAACACATTCATCATGAACATCATTAATTAAACATTTCTTGCATATTAAACAAACAGAGTCATTACATGCATTAGAAACAGTACGTTCGACATTACATTCAGATGAAACATGTCTCTTATTAAAAAGCGATAAATTCCTAGGGTGTTCTTCTACTTCTTCAACTTTATTCTTGCTACTACTCGTAGAGACAGGCGATACTCTATTGTTCCTTGTATTGCTCCTAGGCTTTAGTCTGCTGCTCCTAGAGGTGCTTTCTACTCCTGTAGAAGGTAAGGCACACACATTAGGATTTATATTGTTGTCCTTTTTAGCATCCCTAGACTCTTTAGAATTATCCTTCTTGCACGCATTTGTCTTAGATGTGGAGGCAGACGCATTAGTGGGACTAATCCTAAAAAGGCCAGGTGCTATCACTTTTGGTGTTTCGACAACCGCTTTTCCTTTATCAACAATCTTCACATTTTCATATTTCTTGGGCAAGGGTGTTGGAGTGACTGGTTTTGTCAAATCCTTTTTCTCATCGACTTTTGGAGCAAACCTTGAAATTGACATTTTTGGTTTTTGAACCGTGTTAGAAACATTTGGTTTCTCCGAAGTCAATGGTTTTGCAAACTTAGTTTCCTCACCCTTTCCTTTTTGACTTTCAAGCTGAGCCCTCAAAAGATCATTTTGCTCATTCATTTTCTTTAAGGCACGCTCATACGACAATTTGTCATACTTGCATTCTTCCTTTTTTCGATCAAGTTGTTTAAAATATGACACATTTTCTTTTTCAAGCTTTATAAGAGCATTTTCATATTTTGAAACAATTTCTGAGGTCTCAGCTCTCAGTCTTTCATCGTCTTGAACAGAATATGTTTGTAAAATGATGGACATAATGTCAGTGGTCATAACAGCTTCGAAGAGAGAATCATTTAGGTTTTCCAAAACATTCATGTTTTCACGAGCATCATTAGCTTCGGTTACCAGGGATTTGTGGTCCTTGAAAAATTCGGCCGTTTCTTTTAAGAAAACGAGTTCAAAATTTTTTACACTCGCGCTGATGTTATTCAGTGGAATAGTAATTTCGTTTTGAAACACCTTTTGCTGTTCGATGTGAAAACTAGAATGCCAGTTGTTAATATCGATGGAAGTTTTAGATTTAACTATGTTTTGAAGTTCTTGAATTCTCATTTTAATGTCATCGAGAATGTTTCTAGCCTCACTTGTTTTAAAAGTGTTGTTAGAGGACATTTGTTCTAATTTAGAAAGAGATTTGGAAACAACTTTCTTTTTAGACAAGAATTTCGCAAATGGTCGTTTTATGGAAAACGCAGGTGGTTCTGTTTGTGGAACAAAAGTGATTCCCGAAAGTTTGTTCAATTTGTTGTAATCAATGGGTTTCAAATCCTTTTGTTTCATTTTATTAATGCTCTCTTCGACATGTTCAATCGTTAGCACAGAATCCCGAACGACGGGAGGATCATGTTTGGTATAAATCACATTACCATTGTACAAAACATTCTGTTCTTGCTGAGCTTTCTTGAGATTACAAGGGGTGTTTGATGCGTGGGAATCGCACCTTGCTTTACCTCTCGAGGGATCTCGCGAGGCTTACAACCCCCACCAGGCAGTGTACCTGATCGTTGTAGTATAGTATAGTGACAAGTACCGGGGGATTGATCGTTCAGCTAGGAATAGTGTCGTTAGGATTGAAATTAATCTAACTAGGTCTAAAGGTGAAGGATGATTCTTTTTGTATTTTTATATTTTATGAAAAGCAAGTAAAAATCTCGGGTATTGGGAGAGTGGGCGGAATTAGTTGTTAATCAACTAACCCAAAAGCTACTATTTAAACTAATTAACAAGAAAACTAAACTAAGGTTCTACAAGATAAGTGAAGCATGTCTACCCATGATATGTTACTCCTTGCTAGCTATCCAATCCTACCTATTGAATTGTAACCTTGTTTTAATTGACGGGTTGTATTCCTTAATACCATTCGTGGGGTGGCATACATAACTCCCCAACTCTATGAGCTCTTATCTCCTCCTACACCATGACCCAGCACAACTATAGGGATTGTAAACAGTGGCTCATGCATTAAATACAACCAATAAAGACCTAGTACGCCTCGGTTCATGTTTCTTAAGACGTTCAAGCATGTTACCATTTGGAGATCTGCCAGTTTTCTTAAGCCTAACATATAAATCATTCAATCAAAACAAGAATCAATAGGAAACAAGGATTATAAACTAAACCAATTAGATCTATCGAAGTGTCACGCCCTAATTGATGAAGATAGACACAAACATCAACAAGGAATCAATAAGATCTAATCAATTATATACAAGTTTCACATAATCATAAGTAGACACAAGGTGAATTAGCAAATCATCATCAAAGAAGAGCAATCAACAATGATAATGGAAAACATAATTAAGATAGAATCAACAAACCAATACATGATGTTTATGGAGTGATTGAAACCCTCTAAGTTGCTGGAAAAACACCCACCTAAACCCAGGAATCGACCTTAGGGTTTAGGGCTTACAAAAAGTGAAGTTATGAAGTTATATTTATAGGCTTGTTTTCTGTCGGCCCTTCGTGACGGCGTCAGCCCATACTCTTGACGTCGTCAAGAAGCCTTTTTCACCAAGTTGTAGATCTTTTCGTCCTCTTCGTTTCCTTTTTTGAATCGCCTCAATCCGAGTTCGTATGCAAAAGTTATGGCCAAAACGGTGTCAGCTACTCCGCGCGCAAGTTTTGACAAATTTACACGAGACGGCCTTGGTGACGCCGTCACCACCTATGGTATTTTATTCTTGATGTCTTGACGCCGTCAAGAGTAATTCTTGACGCCTTCATACACTGTTCACATCATAGAATTTTGAGACTTTGCCGTTTTCTTCACTTTTATGCTCCAAAAACGTCCAAAATGGCTTCTTTTCCAGGATTCACTCTCCAAACACCTAAAATCACAAAAGGAACGATTTAGGGCAATATTTGATCAAATAAAGTCGGATTTGGGCTTAAATGACCCCCTAAAAACGGATCATTTTTCGCCTCATCATATACCCTTACACTTGAGATTTGCTTGTCCTCAAGCAAATGAGCTTTTATTCTACTCAAAAGACAAGTTAGGGGTCATTTAACACTAATATAAAAGTAATTACAACAAATAATCGTTCCACTAAAGACCAATAGACAAGCACGGAGGTCATACACAAGCACCTCACAAATAGTGTTTAGATACTCACATCTCTCGGGTGTAATAAAGTAATATAACATTATGGAAATGGAAGATATCTCTCACTACCTGTCATAGCAAAATAGATTACCATAGGCTTGGGAAAGGATCAAACCTCCACCACATGGCGTAAGCACCTAGGATAAACTATCAAAGAGGTCTTTTTAAAGGGTTATAATGTTAGGTGTAGGGATATGAATTACACGATTTTGTTGGATAAAGGGGATTTTACTGGTGGCGAGTTAACAATCTTAGTTAATTACATGTACAAGATGGCGTTGCTAAGCCAAGACTAGACTCGACTTAAGCTAATAAATGAAAAATAACTAAAAACATAAAATGAACATAGAATGAAAACGGGATGGTAGTCCGTATGTTTTTTTTTTCTTTCTTTTCTATTTTTTTTTTTCTATTTTTTTTTTCTTTTTCTTGATTTTTTCGATTTTTTTTTTTTTTTTTTTTTTTTTTTTTTCATACACTCTTACCCTACCATCCAAAATAATACATCATAGGGGTTTGAGCATTCCCCTTACACTTGAATCTTTACATACTTTACATTAAACTATTCTAATGACTCGAATTAAGAAAATCAAAACACTTGGAGCACTTTTAAGATTAACGTACATATGGGGGTAATAAGTGTTGTTCTTCCCCATTACTCCATAAAATAAGTACTTACCCATGAGTCCCATGAGTCCCAAAACAATATGTACAAGGATATGACTCGACTTAGCAACCATGTAATCAATTAGAAAGTTAACTTAGGGTTTAACAAATAACAATAATGCACTAAAAATGAGCGCATACACGGAAGGCTAAGGCGATTTGGGTGTACATTTAAGTGGGGTGTAACAAATTCTTCCTTTAAGTAAAATGCTTAAAGTTATAAACGAAAGGATAGGCTCGGAGGGGTGTACTAGGGGTATCGTGTACTAAAAATGAGTACAACGCTAAGGGTGTGGGAAAAATTAGTTGACTTAACTAGCCAAGTAATATGACTTAAATGGTCAAGTAATCGTAATACGGGTTTAACACAAGGGTGATCCTAATGCCTCTTATCATGTAGTAAATCCTACTACACGAATGTAGTCTCACTAGTGGTCTCGGGATGCATCACTAACGCAAGTTCTAGAATCTAAATGCTACCGGTACACTCATAAGCACCAATAATGAATGCTTTTCCTATCAAATCTAAAGGCGAACCTCACATTTTTGGGTGGAAAATTTTTCTGAATATACGGTTATGTGCTAGTCATACAACCTCCTATCCATGAGACGCTTGCTATGGCTAAAGTTTCACTCCTAAATGTTGTAAAAAATTTTAAATTTGGCGCTAAAATTGCACTAACAAGTATTTCTCATAGTTTTATTACTCATCTACTATCAAACAAAACAAACTCAAGCGAAAGTGCATATGTAAGGTATCATCTTTTTACCCTCCCCTTACACTTAAGATGAACATTGTCCCCAATGTTCAAGTAAAGAATGTAAAAGTTAAAAGTAAAGAGAATGAATTCAAATACTCCCCTGATTCGCTCGGTATGGATTTTAGGTTGGCCAGGTTAAATCTTCCTCCAAGAAAACGAACAATCAAAGCTTCCCTTCCAGAATATAAATCATCTTCTTGTCTCAAATAACCTGTAAATCCTGACAAAAGTAGACAAGGCAACCTCGCGTAAAATCGGCGGCATCCTATATAAGTTACTAAATCCTAGAAAACAAAATAAGATATAATGCTTGTGGAATGAAGTTTGCAGATTTCCTGGAGATTATAAAACTTAATAATTCACAAAAACTTATAAGACTCCGTTAGAAAAACAAAACTGGTAAAATTTCCAGATTTTTGACTCCTGACGCCGTCAAGAGCAATTGCCTGACGCCGTCAGAATGAACCTGCAGAAATCTTTATGTTAAGTTTCCGGAAAATTTCTGGAAAAACTTTGTCCTACTTCCTGGAAAATCCTGCAAAACTACATTATGACTCAATACAAGCATTTGACTCTAACAATACGAATACACATGTTCATTAAATATTGTGGAGAATCATGATCGGTTTGTTTCTTAAAAAAAACATATTTGGGGTTTCCCCTTACACTTATCTTTTGCAAAAATACCTTTAGGTTGAAGTTAAGACTAGGCTAAACAACATAATAAAGTATTTCCACATTTTAATTTGAAACATGAGCCACAAACAATAAAAATAAAACATGCATACGGAAACAAATAAAATCAAACAAACAAACAAATAAAAACACACAAAACATGGGTTGCCTCCCAAGAAGCGCTTGTTTTTGTTCGAGTCACGAGCCTGACTCTACCCTTATTTAATGGAAATAGGGGAGGTTCTCCCTACACTTA
The DNA here is from genome assembly GCA_030686995.1 of Artemisia argyi. Classification (NCBI taxonomy): domain Eukaryota; kingdom Viridiplantae; phylum Streptophyta; class Magnoliopsida; order Asterales; family Asteraceae; genus Artemisia; species Artemisia argyi. The sequence goes on from CM060695.1 coordinate 54,851,452, forward strand.
GGATTAAGTGTGGGTGAAAGTAGCGATACACACCCTTAGGGTGTGAATATGCCACGTGAGGTGAAGGGGGTGAGTGAATGGCTTCCTTCATCCTAAAACTACCCAGATAATATTGGTTGATGGGTGGGTCGGTTCCTCTTTTGTCTCCTAGAAATAAATCTAAGGATGGGAAGTTGTGTAAAGGTTGAGGTTCCGGTTCATCAACACTAGGAAATTCCCTAGAACTAGGAGTAAGGTTATCACTACAGGTGTTCAAACCTATATCCTCAAGTGGTGCCTGGTCCAAGGGTTCTACCTCCATAGGAATTCCTAAAGTTTCTTTTACTTCTTCCGGGTACGTCACGGGCGGTGTATGTGCCTCAAATGATGGTTGAGTATTTTGTGGGCTTATGTTGTTCACCTCATCATTCCATGTGTCAGGATCTAGCCCCAACATTCTCCCAAGTATCTCACGTGCTTCTCTAGGCATCTCAACTTCTATGTCCGAATCATAAGGATCATCTTCAATATTCTGACTACTATATACAAATTGCCCAAGAGATTCATCATCTGTTTCTTGAGATTCATCATCATCGATCATAGGACCTAGGTCTTTTTGATCAATGTGATCATGCTCGGCTAAATCCTCCTCAATTGTTTTTTTAGGTAGTGATAATAGCAAACCTAGTGCTTCATCCAACTTATGATTTGTTGCAATGGCTCTCTCCATAATTCCTTGGCAAACTAGGTCGCATTTCCTATTGGCCTCACTAAAACTAGATCTTAAACATGGAGGTTGTTCATAAGAATCTATCCTAGGTGAAGGCTCATATGATTCATAGGTGTCTCTAAATGAGGTATTTTGAACTCTTTGGTGTGTTGGCCGCTCAACCCTATCTTGCAATCTTAGAAGTCTAAGTGTAAGGTCCATTTGAAGCAAGTTACAAACAAAATCACAAAGAAAAGATAGACTACGAGAAAGCTACAAAATAAAATGAAAAACTCTCACTTGATAGGAATCTAATGAGTAGACCTAATAAAAATCAAATTCAACCTAAACAATAACTATTCCCCGGGCTGCGGCGCCAAAAACTTGATGCGTGGGAATCGCACCTTGCTTTACCTCTCGAGGGATCTCGCGAGGCTTACAACCCCCACCAGGCAGTGTACCTGATCGTTGTAGTATAGTATAGTGACAAGTACCGGGGGATTGATCGTTCAGCTAGGAATAGTGTCGTTAGGATTGAAATTAATCTAACTAGGTCTAAAGGTGAAGGATGATTCTTTTTGTATTTTTATATTTTATGAAAAGCAAGTAAAAATCTCGGGTATTGGGAGAGTGGGCGGAATTAGTTGTTAATCAACTAACCCAAAAGCTACTATTTAAACTAATTAACAAGAAAACTAAACTAAGGTTCTACAAGATAAGTGAAGCATGTCTACCCATGATATGTTACTCCTTGCTAGCTATCCAATCCTACCTATTGAATTGTAACCTTGTTTTAATTGACGGGTTGTATTCCTTAATACCATTCGTGGGGTGGCATACATAACTCCCCAACTCTATGAGCTCTTATCTCCTCCTACACCATGACCCAGCACAACTATAGGGATTGTAAACAGTGGCTCATGCATTAAATACAACCAATAAAGACCTAGTACGCCTCGGTTCATGTTTCTTAAGACGTTCAAGCATGTTACCATTTGGAGATCTGCCAGTTTTCTTAAGCCTAACATATAAATCATTCAATCAAAACAAGAATCAATAGGAAACAAGGATTATAAACTAAACCAATTAGATCTATCGAAGTGTCACGCCCTAATTGATGAAGATAGACACAAACATCAACAAGGAATCAATAAGATCTAATCAATTATATACAAGTTTCACATAATCATAAGTAGACACAAGGTGAATTAGCAAATCATCATCAAAGAAGAGCAATCAACAATGATAATGGAAAACATAATTAAGATAGAATCAACAAACCAATACATGATGTTTATGGAGTGATTGAAACCCTCTAAGTTGCTGGAAAAACACCCACCTAAACCCAGGAATCGACCTTAGGGTTTAGGGCTTACAAAAAGTGAAGTTATGAAGTTATATTTATAGGCTTGTTTTCTGTCGGCCCTTCGTGACGGCGTCAGCCCATACTCTTGACGCCGTCAAGAAGCCTTTTTCACCAAGTTGTAGATCTTTTCGTCCTCTTCGTTTCCTTTTTTGAATCGCCTCAATCCGAGTTCGTATGCAAAAGTTATGGCCAAAACGGTGTCAGCTACTCCGCGCGCAAGTTTTGACAAATTTACACGTGACGGCCTTGGTGACACCGTCACCACCTACGGTATTTTATTCTTGATGTCTTGACGCCGTCAAGAGTAATTCTTGATGCCTTCATACACTGTTCACATCATAGAATTTTGAGACTTTGCCGTTTTCTTCACTTTTATGCTCCAAAAACGTCCAAAATGGCTTCTTTTCCAGGATTCACTCTCCAAACACCTAAAATCACAAAAGGAACGATTTAGGGCAATATTTGATCAAATAAAGTCGGATTTGGGCTTAAATGACCCCCTAAAAACGGATCATTTTTCGCCTCATCAGTGTTGTTACTGAGAGCCATTTTATGTTTCGTATGGTAAATCGGATTAGTTTGATTTGAAATCATTTTCATTGTTTGACTCGACTGACCCGACTTAACCACTAATTCCTCTAAATGAGCAATCATGTGTTCTGACTCTACGATTTCTTCCAAAAGTTTGTCTTCTTTCTTTGCAAAATCCTTTTTCAACTCATCCATTTCTTTTTCAAGATTGGAATAAGCTGTTTTTTGTTTAGAAAGTTGGTTTTGTAAATCAGAAATTTCCGCGTTTAAAGATTTTATCTTTTTGAAAGAATTAACATCAAGTGTATCAAACTTGAGTTGCAATTTTTGTTTCTCTGAAACGGAATTTTGATAACCAGTTTCTAATTCAGACAATCTTTTGTTATGAAATTCAAAAGCTTTAACGGTTGATTTGTAACTCTCAAGCTCAGCGGTCAATTTAACATTCGCGGCCTTAACATCGCGATTGACCTTTTGCACATTCTCAATTTCAATACGACAATTATTCAATAATGATTCAAACAAAGCACGTGTTTCCTCATCATTCTCAGCATGCTGTGAAACGAAGCCTCCATTATGATTCACATCTGGAGATGCGGAAGGAGTATTGCTACTACTTGGCGTGTCCAGGTATGTATCATAAGTGGTTGCTTGCTTCTCAAAATGCTGTTCCTCATGAGGAGACATATCAAATATATCATTATTGTGACATGTGTTGAAGTTAGATACCTCAGATGGTGCATTGGTGTCGTAAACAGGAAGTGTGTCAGAATCCGTGTCATACTTAGCTTCCTGAAGATTCGCCATGAATATGCAGTTCGCATCGATATCTTCTCCATCTTCCATGTCATCCATAAGAGCCATAAAGTCATTCTCCTCTGCGTTCAACTGAAATCCTGCCTCAGCCTTTTGTGCCAACATTACTGCTTTCTGCAAGTATGCTAGATCTTTCTTGTTTGGCTTAGTAGGACAGTTCCTTGCCATATGACCTACACCCTGACAGTTGAAACACTTTACCGGATTACCCTGATTCACATTTCCCATATTCCCAACTACTGGAGCTGCAACATTTCTATTCTGATTACCCATTGCCTGATTACCAACATTCTGACCCCTCTGATTTCCAACAAACTGACCCAACTGATTCCCTGTATTCTGACCATACTGATTCCCTGCATACTGACCTGCATTCTGCATATGATGATTCCCCATGTTAATTCCAGTGGCATATCCTTGCTGATTCCCATAAACTCCAACCATTTGGCCTCCGTTGCCCATATTGAAACTCGGCTGAGCGATCTGCCTGTTGCGAGTATTCGATGAAATCCTTTGGTTGTTGTTTGTTGGTGTAGAATAGCGTCCTTGGAATGCCTTTGTCAGAAAAGCAAACGCTTGAGTCAATGCTGCAGCAGCTTCATCATTGTCAGTGAATTCTGGTTCTTGGAATTGTGGGTATGTCTGTTGTGGAATAACTTCTTGTTGTTGTGGGTAGAATTGTTGTTGGTAGACCGGTGATGGTTGTTGAATGTATGATGGTTGCATGTAGTTGTGAGTGGATGATGATGGTTGTTGAGTGTTCACTTGTAATGGTGTTGGTGTATTAGCAATTAGTGCGAGAGGATCATGATTATTTGCCAATCTTTCTTTCCTAACTTCATTAGCCTCAGCTTGGTTTTGCTTCAGAAAGTCATAGAGTTGATCATAATTCACCTGATGTAAGTCCTTTGTCTGATTAACAATTGTAACATAACGACCCCATTCTTCTGGAAGGTTATTGATGAATTTGATGTTTGTTGCAATTGTTCGAGGTGTCAACTTGTTTCTGATTAACTCATTCATCAACGTGCAAAACCTTGTGTAGTATGACTCAATCTGTTCACCTTTAGTGGATGTGAAGTTCTCCCATTCAGTAAGAAGTTTGTTCTCAACGTCTTGTTGTCCAATCTCTGTTCCATGACAAATCCTTCTAACACGTTCCCATATAGCATGAGCAGTGTCACAGCTGTCGATCGCAGCAAAGATCTCCCGAGGTAATCCAAGTTGGATTAGATGCATTGCCATATCATCAGCTTTGATCTGCGCCTTGTCTTCATCAGTGTAATCTTCTTCTGTTTGTAAACGCATGTATGGTTCAGTAGGATTTGTTGAGTTTGGATCACCTGCAACTTGAACTTGTCTTGGCTGAAATGGACCCTTCTTAATGGAGTTGAGCATGAGGTTACCATCAGTCTTAGTTTTGATGTAACGAAGCATGCGGCTTGTCCATGGGAGATATCCACCTTTTTCAAGCATAGGAGGTCGGTTTTCCGCACCGGCTGCATGAATATCTTGCTGAGATGCCATTGATGAAGTGTAGATGGATAAAGTTGATTCTTGGATCGTTCCAACGAAATAGGAGTAGAGTTTAGAGTGAGTTGATGCAAGTTTTTATGGTGAAAATTTTGACTGAAAACCTTAAAACCTCAATAACTTCTTCTCGGAGCGTTTTTAGGCCTCGAAACTTTGCCTAAATCGATAAATCATTTAGCGTGTCGTTCTCCTCTGTCTGACGGTCGTTTTGACAGCTGATTCGTCGAAAACGGAGTTACGGTTCAAAAGTTATGGCCGTTTGAAGTTCAGTCGTCAAAAGTCAACCAAAAGTTCTCGAAAATGTTGTATTCTCGATAAATCCCAAGATCTCGATAATATCTGAAGTTCTCGAAAATCTATGAAGTTCTCGATAAATTCTGATGTTCTCGAAAATCTCTGAAGTTCTCGAAAAAATCGAAAATTCTCGATAAATTCCAAGATCTCGATAATATTTGAAGTTCTCGAAAATCTCTGAAGTTCTCGATAAATCTGATGTTCTCGATAAACTCTGAAGTTCTCGAAAATGAAAAGATTTTCGAAATCTAAGTAAAGGTTCTCGAAAAGTTTGCTATTTATCGAAAATATGAGATTTTTCGAAAATATTTGCAAAGTTCTCGAAAAACTTGTGATTTTTTCGAAAACCCAGTTTCACAAGAAATTTCGAAATTATACAATTTCGAAATTTAGCCCGAAAGTCGAAGTAATTTCTTTCTTATACAAGAGAGAAAATACCGAGTATCCAACGGTGAGCACGAACGGAGCCGATTCTTGTGTTCTCGAAAATGGGTCAAAAAGAAGATTGCGAAACTCACTTGAAGATTGCGAAACTGTGGCAGTTTGTTGATTATGATAAAAGCTCACCCAAATGAAGTTTTTAATCCAAGATTCTTGTACTTCTAAGCTTAAAAACACCAAAACTTGTAGAAAGTTGCAAACTTGATGATTTTTATTAAACTTATGAAGATTTCGAAAACAAGTACAAAAACCCTAGTCGAAGTTTTTAAGCTTAAATCTTTAAAAAGATTGATACTTTCTTGTTAGATAAGGTTTATAACACTAGTTTGTAATAAAAAAAAGTGTTAAAAACAAAGAAAAACAAGAAAAGTAAGAATTTTTCAAAAGAAAAACGTGTAGAAAGCCTAAAAAAACGAAACCAACAAACCCCAACACTCCTAAATCATTGTTAGGCGATTGATACCACTTGTAGGACCTTAAATATCACAACTTTATCACACCAATAGAAGATTAGAAGAAGAAAGATGGTGACTTGGTGACTTATATGTATTTCGTGTATATGTAGATAGAGAGATGGAAATATGAGAGCTTTTATTAGTAAAACACACACAAATACACACACAAGCACACACCTCAAATGAGCCTTTGAGGTGTTTAAATAGTTCTAAACATGAGATGCCCTATGGGCTTTCTATGGGCTTGGGCTTGGACTTGGTTACATGGTTGGATAACTAGGCTTATGAAACATAGCATATAACATATTAGCTTGCCAAGTCCAAGGCCCAATGACTAAACTATTACAAACGACACAAAGTTACAATATGAGAATGACCATCACTTCATAATACATATTTTTAATGCTAACACTTACGCTTGTCTTCTCTTTAACATACTAGGCTAGGTTTTTATTGTGTTTGCTTAGATGTAGCGAAACCTAGATGTTGATTATGGGTTGATTGTTTGTTTATAATTGTTACGGATGATTGTATTCGATGTTAGGCTTAAGAAAACTGGCAGACTTCCATTGGTAACTTGCTTGAACGTCTTAAGAAACATGATCGGAGGTGTACTACGATTTTTGGTTGTATTTAATGCATAAGAGAATTCTAATGATCCCATGTTAGGAGCTTCTAACGGCTTGACATAGGAGTGAAGTAGGATCTTATAGAGTTAGGGAATATTGTACACGGCCCTACGACTGGTATTAAGGAATGTAACCCGTCATCCATGCAATTGTAACAAGCTAATCAACATGTAAAAGATATCTAGGGAGTAATGAAATCTAAGTAAACACAACTTTTCTCATTATTATTTCCACCACATTAGTATAATAGTTTAATTTTTATTTCTTTTATTTTATTTTGATTGCATCTTTAGTTAATTGGGTTAGTTGGCTAGCAATTAATTCCGCCCACTCATTCAAAACCAGAGATTTTACTTGCTTTCCATAAAATATTAAAATACAAAAGAATCATCCGTCACCTCTAGACCTAGTTTAGTAGGCTTACTAATCCTAGCGACACTATTCCTGAGTTGAACGATCAATCCCCCGGTACTTGTCACTATACTATACTACAACGATCAGGTACACTGCCTGGTGGGGGTTGTAAGCTTCTCAAGATCCCTTGAGAGGTAAAACCTGTTGCGAGGGCGCAATTCCCACGTATCACATGATGAGTGAGAGAATAGGGGAAGAGATATAAACGAAGGCCGTCTTCGGTGACGCCATTTTGTTTCATGCTTTGGGTGACGGTTAAAAATTTATCGAGATGCTTGTTAGCATCGTCACCCGGCAATCCGTGGAATTGACACGAATTTTGGACTTGCTGAATCATGTGATGCTTGAGGCCAAAGTCCGTGGCCTCAATAGTGAGTGGTGCAATAGGTCTACCTCTCCCGTGCATGGTAGGCTGGCATAACTCCTCCATCGTTCGGAGATCAGGAGCTGTCTCATCCTTGGGAGGGTCAGGTGGGGCTGGTGGGAGCTAGTCCATTTTTATTTTGGGTTCTTCAATAACTGTACGTAACTCGGGTACATTTCTTTGACGATTACGTTTTGTTTGTGAACGAGTGCGCATGCACTAAAAACAATGTTAATTAAAACAAGACCGAGGCAAAACAACAGAACCAATAATCACAATATGAATGGCTTCTTTGAAAAAGGTACACCAATCACAAGGATACAAAGGCAAGTTTTAATCTTTAGTTTGGGAACTTATTAATGTTCATACCCCAGTTGGTAGGTATTCAGCCTTGGTTTTCGACAGTGTATTTTATTTATTTATTATTAACAGAAAACAAAATGTTTTTGGCTTTTTGGGTGTGTGTGTGAAAAAAACTTTTTGGAAATATTGTTGGTATCGATTCGTTAACCGAAATCGTTTTCTTTCAAACTATTCGCAGGGTGGCGGGAGAGAAGAATGGATCTCTCTCCAGTTCGCAATTTAATGTCAGAACTTCCGTTTACCACCTTTGTAGGTTGTAATTTTAAAGAAAGCGAGGTAATTTAACTTCACGATTTGTTTTGTTGTTTATGATTTTTTGGTGTTGTTAACACTTTAGGAAAAGTGTTAATGAACTTTTTCTGTTATGATTTAGATTTTTACAAAAAATTAAAAAGTGGTGAAATTTGTACAAGGAGGGTTTTGAAAAATCACTAAACCTAAACGTTTTTTTTTTAAACACGCAACAACCTTCCCGGCAGTGGCGCCAAAATTTGACTCCTCCCAAACCAACAGTCAAACTAAGTCAACCAAGGTCAACAAAGTCAAGCAGTATGGGAGAAAGTGCAAGATATAAAATCCGTGGAAGTACAGGGAAATCCCAGGTCGTTAAGTCCCAACGAGATTGAAATTGTGCTTTTGAAACGTTTACGGGAATCAGTGATTTGGGAATAGTAATAAATAATGATTTAGAATTTATTACACTACTGATTGCTTGATATTTAGATAATGAAACAGTATTAACAATTATAGAATTACAGATATAAACAAACGTAAACCAAATTAAAAATCAGAAACGATTACGTACTAAGAAAAATGTGAGATTTAAGCAAAATAAAACTAGAGGGGGTGGAAATTAAAATTTTAACAACTTAATATTAAAAGAAAATTTAAATAAAAAGAATTTTTTTGATTATTTTATTATTTATTATTAATTAAAAACTAATTTAAACTATTTAATAATTAATAAAAACTAATTTATATCTAATTTAAATTTAAGAAAAATACTAAAGTGGCTTAGAAAAATATGAAATTTTTTACAAAACTAATTAACCATCACAGGAATCCTAAAAAATTATAAAAAGTTTATAAAAACTATTTTTAAACTAATTTACTAATTATTTACTTATTTAATAATTAAAATTTATTTTAACTAATTTAATTATGAAAAATACTAAATGAACAGTGAATATTCTAGAACTAAAAATACTTTATTAATTATAAAACCTAGAAAAAATATAAAAAGCTACTTTTCCTTATAAATAAGCAGAAGGAAAATTAATTTTTGGCTTTTTAATTAAAACTAATTAAACTTAATTTAATTATTATAAATACTAAATTAACTCAGAAAATTATGAAATTTTTTTTTAAACTATTTTAATATATTAGAAACTTAGAAAAATTATAAAAATAAAAATTTCTTTTTAAATAAGCTGAAAAATAAGCCAAATGGCTTAAATAGAAACTATCACTTTTTTTAAATTTGTCTTTTTCTGGATTTTCTTTTACAAATCTATTTTACTACTTAAAATAAGCAACTTTTGTGAAAACAAAATCTTTGAAAATAAAAAATAAGCTGTATGCAAGCTTATTATCTTGGCAGAAGGCCTAATAAGCTAAATTTTGGATTTCTCAAATGCAATAAGCTATACTTAAGCTACAAGTTACTAATTAAGCTTGAACTATATGAGATACTACTAAATTAAGCCAAAACTACCAAATATACACACCGGATAAGTTACAAACTACAAATAAGCACTTGGCTTATTTGACGGGCCACAAAGGCCAAAAAGGGGCAACTTACAGCCCTTGTGTCCACAGGTCTGATCAGAGGTCCAAATCAAGTGAGGATCTGAAAAGGTTACCTGGAGGGCTTTGAATAAGCCAATAAGATGAGCTTATGGCTCACTAATAAGCACTTGGGTAGTCTATGAATACTGAGTGACTCAGTATAGCTCAAGGAATAGGACAAACTAAAAGCTCTATGCAGCCCTATAAAATAAGCTAGAAAGAAGCAAATAAGCCCTGAACCTTAAAGATGGGCTTATGGGATTTCCAAAAAGCCAATAAGCACTAAGGGGGGACCCACTAATGAACAAGTTATGATCTAATGAACTTTGGTGATCTACACTGCCTACTTAGTACATAGAATGAAATCAGGCAAACTTCAAGGGCTAAATAAGCTATGAACCAATAAGGTGAAGCCCAAAATAAGCCAAGATCTAAAAAGCTCTACTGATAAGCTACTTAAAAAGCCAAGGGTAAGGACTGGGGCCCACTGGATAAGCAAAAATGAGCTTATGAAAAATGGGTGAAACCCTGGCAGGGGAGGGTGTTTGCCCTGCTAGTCTAAATAAGCACTTGCATAATCCATAGAAAAAACCTTAAAAATAAACCAATGGTAGATTTAAAAACTTAAGCTAGCAGACTTTAACTTGTAAAAAGCTCAAAGCTTAAATTGCAACACAAAAATCAGGAAAAATCTTTGAAAAACTGGTTTTCTGCCTAACTATGCAATTTTGACTTTTTAACTTGAACACCTAAGTTGACTGTGGTGGATTTTGATTGGTTCCTATGGACTGATTTGGTTATATTAAGCTATGAGGATGCTAAAATATGCTATACCAACAACTATTACACTAATGGGGGTGATTTGAGGTTCTAAATCCTATCAGTGATCATTATTGATAAGATTAATGATTATTTTGACTTTTCACTAAATGAGTGTTGGTTTTAATGACTTAAATGGACTATTACAACCTACTGTCACTTATATGAACTAAGACCAACAACAATAACAGACTAGAACACAAAATGAGAAGCAAATCCAAACAACCTGTAATAAGCTTTGATTTTTGGTTTTTAGGACAAATGGATGTCTAAGACTTTGAGACTGCTTCTAAACACCTTATTATGATCCAATAACCTTAAATGAACACAGAAACAATGTTTTCAACTACTAGTACCCAAAAATCCAACTTATGCTAATCTATCAGTGGAAATGAGATTTTAAGCAAAATGAGTTTTTAATAAACTAAGACCTGTTTTTATGCTACAATATGAATAAATTATACTAACTAAGCACAGAAAGCACAATGATAAGCTACAAGAAGCAATGAAATAGTAAACATGAAATTTGAGAAAATGCCTTACAATTGCCTTCCTGCTTGCACACAATGAACCATGGACTAAAACCAATCCTATAGGCTATCCACAAAGCCACTAACCCAAGGCCATCCAGAATTCACCCTGTTCCAGCCATCTTCATCATTTAACATGTATTTTTTTTATTTTTCTTTTATTTTTCTATTTTTTTTTTTGTTTTTAATTTTTAATAGCTAAACTGGTTTTTAAGGTTACTAATAGCCTTTAGAAGCTATAAAGGGAGCTTATATGAGCTATTGAGTCCAGAATAACATCTATGAACACTCTAACCTAAATTTGAAAATTCAAAGTAAAAATGCAATTATGAGAATTGAAACAGAAACCTTGAATTTGATTGATTGAAATGAGTTTAAATACTCAGGAAATATGACTACAAGCTTTTAGAGCCAAAGATTACAACTGATTTAAATATTACACTAAGTACGACACTAATTTGAACTATTTAATCTACATCTCTGTCTTATGTCTTCTCTTTCCTTTTATATGCCCAAATTAGGGTTTGTGAGCACCCCCTGTCTCTTTCCCACTTGGAATTAGGACCATTGGATCAAGAATTCTCATCCTAGCTATCCATTGCTTTTTGGCGGGAAAAGGTGTTAGGGCAATTGGGTCTGATAACTGCAAGGGGGGGGGGGGTGGCATTAAATACATTTGTTTGGTAGGTGCAGAGGGGTGTGGGTTGGTAATGATGGATTTGCTAGTGGGGGGAGGGGGTGGAGGTGATATTTTGCATGTACAAGTGGTAATGGAGGTGGGAGGGAAGGAGCAGGGTCAAACGGTTTGACCCTGGGTATTATTAATAGGGAAAACGGGCCTGGTTGGTTTGGGCTTAGGATTAGGACTGGATCAGGGGTGGTTGGATTGGATTGTGTTGTGTTTTGGATTTGGACTTTGGTGAAATAATATCAAAGGGTCCGGTTTGGTTTAGGATAAAAACAAGGACCAATTGTGTAACTTTTTGAAATTTAAGGGACCTGAATTGCCAACTTCCCAAAGTCCTTCCAAGGGTCAAACTTGCCATATTCCATATACCAAAGGATCATAGTTGACTTTTCTACATTTTGAAATTCTAGGGATTGATCTTGCCAAACTTTGAAACTTTAGGGACAAAATTTGTAATTTCTCCAAATCTTTCACCCAGGGACTGAACTTGGCAATTTGTGAACTCCAAGGACCAATGTTGACTTTTTCTTCCAAAATCCAATGTTTAGGGGCCATTTCTGTCAATTTTCAAACTTGAGGGACCATTTCTGCCAGTTTTGCAAACTTTTGCTCCAAGGACTAGTTTTGGCATTTGGTGATTCTTCAAGGTGTGTTTTGACATTCTGAGCTCAAAAATGATAATTTGCTTCCCCGGCTTTGGATTTTGATACGATTTCCAAACTCGTGCTCGTTTTTGTCCTTTTTGGCCTGATTTGTGTCAATTTTTGAATTATCTGTTCATGCACGATCACAAACACAAAAACACAATATCTTTGGCATTTATGGTTAGTTTGTTTCTGTTTTGGTCTTAAAATGGACAGGAAAAAGTGTGTGAATAAGCACACACCAGGTATATGTGTGTGTGAGAGAGAAATAGTGGAAAAAGGTTTATGAAATAGTGGAAGAGGTTTCAAAAGTGCATACGGATGAGGTTTCTTATCCCAAATCCCTTGTTAGCTAAAGTGGCAGAGGCTGGGAGATGTATAAAATAAGATATTGGGATAGGGTGTTGAGGTCTCCTTTTGCCATCAATAATTTTTGGAAGGGCTCCCTTTTTAATCCAAACCCTCTCCTTGGCCTTCGGTCTCCCTTGGCCATTAGTCTCCCTTGGCCATCAAGAATTTTTGGAAGGGCTCATTTTTTAAAGGTTAAGCCCTACAACCTCTAGTTAAAATTATTGTAACACCCCCAATTCATGGATGCAACAAAATTCAAACTGGGTGTTACTCGACGGCACAATAGTCACAATAATAGAAAACGAACTCCAATTGAGTCGTTTTAAAAGATTTATCATTCAAATTGTATAAATATCAGAGATTACAAAAATGAGGTCCCAGATGGTTCCATGTTTACAATTTACATTAAATGAGTTTTTGAATGATAATAAACTTTATAGCCCTCTTGAGTATCCGTGCCCTTCCATGCCATCCTTGATTGTCATGAACCTGAAATACATGCTTGAGAGGTCAACACAAAGGTTGAGTGATATTCATAGAGTTTGTTAAATGTTTGAACACAATATGTTGGTAGTGTGAGCTATAGACTCACACCAATGTTTGGAAAACAAAACAGGTAGGCTACGTTATTATACGCCCATAAAATGTATTATACACTAAGCTTATGATACCAAAACGTTAACGTGTACCAATATCGATCGGCAGATTTATCCCGGTAGGTACTTTGCTAACATACCTAAATCTCAAATATTAGTGCATTTGTTTGAACTTAGTCAATACAAATGGGATTCGTCAATCCCAATAGGCCTATTCACAATATTTGCGCTCACTATTGCTAGTGATTAAATGGTTCATAATAAGGGATCTCGGTTTAGCAAGGCTGGTACTTAGTGATAATAAAACAATCAGGCAAGCATACAATTTAAAAACATTGTGCTCGGTTAAAATAACATGTATTCCCCCCAAGGGTTTATAAAACAATTAAGTAATGGAAAGTGGGGCTATGAACTCACCTTGAGTTGGATGATGTATAATGAGAATGATGGATATGCCGTAAGAACTTCTACGAGCAACCTAGAATAATTGTTGTAACTTAGGTTTGGAATAATGTCTAAGGAAACATAAACATGCCAATATATGTCTTGCACTTAGTCCATGATGTGGTATGATGTATAGTGTAAGTCTTTGAAAAGAAATGGTTCATGAAACATGTATAGTTTATATATCGTTTACTACCGTTCGGGCCGACATAATTCAGAAGTCATGTTTAAACGTTCGAGGAGCCAGGACACTTTAATTCGTAAATCCACAACTCATCTCGACGGCTTACATAATGAACTCCTCACATGAGGCTCCCTACTATTGTAGTAGTTGATAAAGTATATATATATATATATATATATATATATATATATATATATATATATATATATATATATATATATATATATATATATATATATATATATATAAGTTTTGATCCAAAAAGTTACATGTCTAATATTTGAATAAACTTAGGAAAGTTTATTATTACATGAAGATTGTTATTAGGGTAAGTTTCTGATAACTTGTATGACCATTTTTCTTTGTAATATCTCATGGTTCTTTTAAGTGAAGTAGATCCAAATTGCTTGTTCAAGTTATCGCCAATACTTTGGTTCATGTTTACGCCTAAGTAAGCTTACATGGTCATTTCGTTATGGCCTTGCCATGACCTTTGGTCATTGCTCCATGGTCTTAAGACTCAACCTTGGCTCTAGCCATGGTTGTGGTCTTGAATCTAGGTCATAAGACCTCTTGGTCTTTATAAACCATAACCTTTATATAATGACTTTGGTCTAAAAATGGGCTGTTAAGAATTTGAAGAAAATATCACTCGGAAAGCGTTTTCAGGGCTCGAGCTTCTTTACTCCTGAACGAAAACGTCGTTCCGGACAACTTTCGTGTTTTAACTTTCTGATGAATCGGACCAGAAGGGTGACTTTCAAAATGGCAGAATGCAAAATAGTAGGTATCGGCAGTTTCGGCGTTTTGGTTTTGCTAACTTCAAATGGTCATAACTTTTGACTCGGGTACTCGTTTTGGGTGATTCAAATTGCTATGTTTTCCTTGTTAAGTCCTCTTTAACAATAAGTAAGTGTCAAATATCATAGTTGTACTATTTTGGTCGTGGTTCTCCATAAAAGTCACTAGTTTACTTGTTTAAATATCATAAGTTAACATATATATATATATATATATATATATATATATATATATATATATCATAACTTGTTTTACTCATTTTTATACATCATGGACATGATCACAAGACAATATATAGCATGAATGATATGTAAATAGCATGAATATGATATTTAAGCAAGGAAGTGTATTAGAGTTTGCTTACAACTTTTGTGAAGAAACTAACTAGAACCAAGATCAAAACCAAGAATCACTACTTAATCTTCCAAAAATTTACCAACCGTAGCCATGCTTCCATATCAAAAACCCTATCTTATAATCCCTTGATAAACACTAATCTATCACAAAAACAAGCCTTAGCAAAAAAATCTTGAAGAAGAACTCATGGAAATTGGATGAGTTTTTGTGGTGATTTTATAGAGTTTTATGTCTAAAAAGTGTTAAGGATCAACTAGGAACTATGACTTGAACTTGTGATGGATTGAATGAGCAAGATCAATGATCAAAATGGTGTATTTTGATGATGTTGGGTCGTTGGTATTGAGAGAGAAAGGAAGAGAATGAGTCTTGATCTTATAAGGAAATGAGGAGGTTAGTACTAGGACTAGTCAACACTTGGTGAGCAAGTTTGGACACATGTAATCCTCTTAGAGCACAAGGAAGGAGATCAAGCCACAAGGGTGGTGAATCCCCCCCTAAGTCGGTTTCAATGTGGATAGGAAGGATGAGTTGGTCTTGTTGATATTATCCAAGATATCTAGTATGTTTTGACTCCGTAAAATGCTAACCGTAAGTTGTTACGTCACAAAACGTAAAACCGGGTATCGTAAAAATACGAAACTTGGAAGAATGATTAAACTTGTCAAAATACTCCATAATAAAATATAAAATGAGTGGTAGGTTCCATTTGGGTGGTAAAACCCTGCTAAAAACTGGAAATACGGGTCTAAAACGCGCAATACGTAAAATGTACGAATATTGCGTAAAATTGAGAAAAGTGAAATGTTACTTTTCTAATAGGATAAAAATGATTTAAAATGACTTATAATGTCTAGACTGGGCTCAGTCTAGTGTCGGTTGGTATTAAATGTCTTTTAGACATCAAACCGTAAGCCTAAAAATCAAGGAATGACTTATAAAATCAAGGAATGATTTTTGGTCAAAGGAGGAGGGAAAAATGTGTTGACTTTTTCTAATAAGTTGAAAACTCAAATCGTATTAGAAACGCGGTGCAGGTATAGGCTAAGGTTACGGCTGAGTAAAAACGCTTAAAAACTGAAAATTCCAGTTTTTCACGGCTGAGGCTTATTTTGGTCATGTTTTTCACAGTCATGATTAATTCTCAAATAAATCATGAGTGTGTCAAACATTTTTCTGATGCGGTGTCACTTAACGCAGTCGAGTTTCGTTGTGCGTAGAATTTTTGAATGTCGTTTTACCCTAAAACGTGTAATTCCTTATTAACTTTCACGAAAATGAGCTTATGAAAGTTAAACTTTTAATTTGCCATGGAAATGATTTATCACTCGAGGCCAAGAAACAAAAATCAAGTTTCGGGAAAAAATGAATAGTAAAAGTGAATAGTGAAATTTTTCCGGGAATGGTAATTAACCTGAAATTGTGAATTGTTACAATTATGGTATGTTTAACCTTTGTAGTTTTTCAATTGATTTTGTTTAAGCCATTCTGGTTGTCGTATGCTGTTGTTTACCAGGAAAGAATTGACTAGCTTTAATTTTTAACTGAGTTTGGTTATGGTTTGTTTAAGCAACAATATATTTATATTTTAGCTCCTCTTGCAACCCTTTTGGTTATCTTGGTGTGGATAAAAACTTCCACATTTTTAACCAAGGCATGAAATTGTACTATAAACCATCACGTTTACCAGTCAACGAGAACCAAAAACAACGAGAACCAAGAAACAACGAGAACCACAGTCAATGAGAACCAAGAAACTCATAAAAAAACATATATGTTGGTGAGATTTATCACCATCACGAGAACCATCATCATCACCATGAGTGGTTTCTTTTACAAAACGAGAACCATCATCATCACAAGATTTATCACCATCATGAAAAAAACATATATGTTGGTGAGATCTAAAACGTGTTATCAAATATCTAAAACCATGAGTGGTTTCTTTTTCAAAGATCTAAAAACATCACAGATCTAAAACAACAAGATCACCGACAACCTTTTTTATCATAAAAATACAAAGCAAACCATCTTTTTTATCATAAAAAAAATTAGATCACCAACAGATGGTTTTTATCACAAGATGGGAGAGAAGTATTAGAGAGAAAGAGGTGAGAGAGAGAGATAGTGATGAGAATGACAGAGATGGTGAGCACATGGGTGGGGTGGTATCCAGTTTTTTACAAAAAGAACAAAAAAATAAAATAAAAAAAGAGCAAGTACCTCCCTACTAGGTAGGGAGGGTTAGTATATAAAAGTAGGGAGGGTTTTTATATCTTCGCCCAAAAATATTCAACTCTTCTGTACTTTTAATTTTGGTTTGCCATCTTCATTATTTAAATGTCAAACACACATACTAAACAACAACTTTTTTTATTAATTTCAAATCCAAATTCAAAACCATCAACCAATTAGGCCTTTATTTGGTATGTGGGCGTGGGGATTTAAATTGGTTGTGAAAGCTTTCGTCATGGGTTTGTGCAAAATTATTCATAACACATTTGTTTAAAGACAAAAAGCAAGTAAATGATTGAAAATTATGCATTAATTACTCAAATGCATGTCTACATGTTATTTTTTTTTATAAACATATAAGCAAATGGGCCCTACTTACTATATAAATAATATTAAATAGAAATCAATACCTAATTACATTTTAGTGAATTTATAAAACAAACAACATTGATACTATCAATTATTTTTTATTATCATACTTTTTTCTTTCAATCTATACCAAATCTAAATCCTAATCTAACCTCATGATCATGCCAAGAGCACCCTAACTATGTAAATTTCAACTAACAATTTTGTCTTTATAGGACAAATTATTTCAGTATTATATACGATGTTTCGATATTTATAATGTATCGAATTTCAAAAGAGTTAGTTGAGATGTGGTCGCCGAGACAAATTCATATCTGGTCTACAATGGACTTTTTGTTAAGGTTTCTCGTCAAATCAATCTTTTATAAAAATTTGAAAAGACAATTTAGTTTATCTAAGTATAACCATAAATGATTAAGTTTGTAACCCCTTCTATTGGTTGAATTCATTATAATTTTCAGAAAGTTCATATATTTTTTTATGATTATGTGATAAACGGATAATGAATCTAAAATCCTTGCAAGGATCCACTTTTTTCGTTAGGAGGGTTTTGGGGTCGAGTGTGGAAAATAGGGGTCAGGGAATACGATAATTGGTATTCCTCGCCTCGTTGCCATGCCTAGTATGTCCAACATCTTTTTATTTTGAGATATTGTCTTATTTGACTTTAGAGAAACTTAAAATTTTATAGTTTTAAATAAGCTAATTAAAAAAAAACCCAAGTTAATCCTAATACCCCCCATAGTAATGGTAATAAAGTAAAGCCTACCTTAATATGTCTACAACTCGGGTTTTAGACTTCAAGTTAAGCTCGATAGAGGCGATCTAGAGTTTTTAAAGGTTTTGGATGAAATTAAATATAAGGCTTCAAAACAATGAATAAGAAGTAAAAAAGTCACAAAATATTACTGTATATTTCAATCATTATTTTATGAACATTGTTCATTCATTTAGCTATTTTACTTGAAAAATTATTAGAACAAAATAACTGCGTTTCGTTTAAATTTGAATAAAATTTTCTAGTATCGTTAATAACTTTACACAATGGACATAGATTTTAGGAGCTCCAAAAACTAAGGCTTGAGCAGGTATGGATGTTTTTATGAGGGGAGTGAAACACTCACTTCTCCTGCCGCTCTACCTTTGATGGCCCTTAAAGTCCGATTTCCTTTTAGCCAATGATGAATTACGAGCCACAGAATGAATCGAGGAACTAAGGACGTTTCCAATACCGATAACAGCTAGGTGCAGAGCATTTTTGGGGGCTAGCCTCCTTCCAAATGGCAAAGAAAAAAAGACCTCCTACACGCACGGGACCAGAACAAGAAAAAAAAATACCTCCTACACGCATGGGAACCAGAACAAAAAAAGGAGATAGGATCTACGTGCACGCCCTGAAATGAACCAAGACCAGCAAGCTTTGATTGAATGAACAACACATTGCTTGTATTGTTTTAAAAAAAAAATCCAATGTTGACCAACGAAAAGAAAAGAGATTGTATCAACTTCGTTCCTTCATATTTTTGTTTTGACTATGATTTGGCCCTACGGTGGTAGAACAAGGTGAACCGGGCGTACTACTTCTTAGGTAGCTCTTTGTTCGTTCGACAAAGGCGTAGAGCTATCTACTTGGTCGCTACTGGATATGCTACGCTAGGTTCTCAGCATTGATCGACGATGAGGAACGTGAAATGCTCGACTGAATGAATGACTCACAAGGTGTAAGCCCCAGGCCCAGATATTGGGGTGTGCAATATGTGCACTTGCATAGGGCCAGTGTTTTTAAGGGCACCAAAATTTTGTGCAATCATATTAGAGATAGGCCCAATTCCCTATCCAAGTTCAAGTCAAATTTAATATACAATTGTTATAAAATAAAGAGTCCTTTATTCGTTTGTTATTCATTGGAATTCACAAACTGACAAGTATCGATCTCCCAAAATCCCAAATCATCTTTGTGACCGCAACTGTCAAGAATAAGCTTTTACTGTTTGGATACATAGATAATAGATTGCCTGCTTATGAATATCAAACAAGTTAAGTGCAACTGTGCAAGAATAAGCTTTTACTTTATTCTATTACTTATTTTATACCTTGAAAGTGGTGTTTGTTACAATGTTATGGATAATGTTTGAAACGAGGGTTAAAGTCTCAGTCCGTTGTGGCGATGTATGCATAAAGGGCCCAATTTTTTTTTACTGAACTGGGCACCCAAAATTCATGTGACGGTCCTGGTAAGCCCCAACGACATTAGAGGAGAAAAGAGAAGACTGTGGTCAATGACCAATTTTGCACATCCTTATTGGATGGTTGGCTTAGAGTGAAAGCATATGAACATAAACTTTGTAAGTGACTTTGCCAATCACGAGTTGACGCCCTTTATCGGGATGAGAGGAATTGCTTCATCCGCATTTACGTCAATCTGTGAAAGACTCATGCAACCTGAGAGGGTACGACTTCAATCGATGAACTCGATCGAACGGCCGCCTAACGGCCCTGGTTCAGCTCGATAAAGGCGGAGCTCATACAATTTTAAGGAGGGGACAAAACGACTCTTTTGCATTAGCTTAAAAAATACGTAAAAAGCCCAAAGAAACAGACAAAAGCATTTCTTCACGAAATCGTAAAATCAAACCACACGTTAACCCTACCCAAACACAACCCCAAAACTTTAGGGTTTAACAAACCTCACCACCTCCATCACCACCACCACCACCTTGACAAAAATGGGGAAAACCAAAACCCCAAAACAACCAGAAACCCCAAATCCAAACACCCCTTCATCATCATCAACAAACATATTCCAAACCCTATTCAGCAACACCCCACAGGACCCAACCAACACCATCTTTTCAGATTCAAACCCATTCAAAGCCAAACCAAACACCCTCCAAAAGCTACTTTCATTAGACATTGATAGCCCACAAAAAACAAACAATACCCATGCCTTAGAATCATCAAATTTGCCAACCAAACGAAAAAAAGCCCAAAAAGATTACTCGGATGACGAAAAAACTGCCAAAAAATTAAAGGGTGGAGATGGGCTTTCGGTAAAAAGTGATAAAAATGTGAACTTGGTGAAGAAAAAGAGGAAAAGAGATGAAGTTGAGGCTGAGTATGAGGAGAGAAAGTATGGAGGGGCGGATGAGGATATAAGGGAAGATGAGGGGGTGAAAGTGAAAGTTGGGGAGAAGAGGAAGGGAGTTGGGAAAGGTGACGAGGAGTTGCTTGTGGCGAAAGAAGGATTTGATGATGAGGAGAAGCTGTTGAGGACTGTTTTTGTTGGGAATTTGCCGTTGAAAGTCAAGAAAAAGGCGTTGTTGAGGGAGTTTGCGAAATTTGGGGAGGTTGAGTCTGTGCGCATTCGGTCTATTCCGTTGTTGGATGTGAGTTTGTTTGAGTTTTTGTTTGTTTGGTTTGGTTAACACGTGTGTTTGATTTTGGTTTGCTGTGTTTTTTGTTGCAGGATAAGACGCCGAGGAAGGGTGCTATAATTAAGAAGCAAATTAATGATGCTGTGGACAGGTTATTTGAATGATTAGAACATTTTGGTTATGGTTAATTGCTTGATATATACTTCACTTGCTTTACTGAGTTTATGAACTTACTGCAATTCTGTTAGTAATTGTAATAGTATGCTCCATTTTGTTATCGATCATATAACATGAGCTAAAAAAACATTGGCATCGATAGTTTTTCTGAGTATGTTAGTTTAGTTGCTAGAATAGGTAAACTATCTTGCTATTGTAAGCAAGGAACACAAATTTACATTGTTAAACTGTGAATGATAAGCTGATATGTTCTAAAGTCTTGTTTACAAATTGGTATAAGTAAGTTTACTGGTCTAGGAGATATTCACAAATTTCTTAAAATATTAGGTCCAGTTTTGTTGTGGGAGTCCCATTGATAGTTTTTGTAGTCTGTTTCTATTATCTCTAAAACATAGAAAGTATCTTGCTGTTTTAAACAATGAACACACTTTCATATGGTTAAGCTGTGTACGATTTGGGTAACATTAACATAGTTCTGAAATCAAATCACGTTCATATCGAAGCTGAGGCCCTGTTTCTTAGCTCTTAGACATGTTTGTAAACTTATAGGAGTACTTTTTATGTATCCTATTTTTAACTCTTAGGCATAAATTTAGAATTTTCATTTTCTTAAGCTCAATCATGATTTTGTTCATTAAAATGAATTGGTTGGTGAATGCAGGGTTAATGCATATGTTGTTTTCAAGACGGAGGATTCCGCTCAAGCTTCTTTGGCACATAACATGGCAGTTGTAAGTCGATTTCTTAAAAGCTTAGGGTGCGTTTAGTTGAAGACAAAATTCTCTTATTTTCTATCTCTAGTTTTGTAAAAATTTGGAAGGAAAATTTATCTCCACAAAAAACTTGAAAATATAGAAAATGCGGTTAGTCGATGTTTGTATTTTTCTATTTTGAAAAAGGGGAGGGAGGGTTGCGGGTTATAAAGGAAAACAACTAAAATTAGTTTTGTAATTTTCCTTGCTAAGTTAGGAAATAGGGATTTTGTGTTTTGTAA
Organism: Artemisia argyi; assembly: GCA_030686995.1. Classification (NCBI taxonomy): domain Eukaryota; kingdom Viridiplantae; phylum Streptophyta; class Magnoliopsida; order Asterales; family Asteraceae; genus Artemisia; species Artemisia argyi. The sequence continues at coordinate 54,873,697 of CM060695.1, forward strand.
AACATTTGGTTAGAAATGCTTATTTAAACGCGATCTCTGTTTTCCTTGTTTTCCACAAAACATTTTGTGGAAAACAAGGGTGTTTTCCCCCAACTAAACACCCTTAATGTTCTTTCCAAATTTTGACTAGAAAATCTGTTAGTAGTATATAGTTGACGACATGTTACAATATTACATCAATAATGAGATTCCGAAACCTTGAATGTATCAATGTATCATTAGCTTTATTACTTTCATTCTACCTTTTGTCGAGTTCATTTATATGAACAGTTATCACAAATAGCCGATTAGTACCACACAGAACACAATACAATATTATCATGAACATAATTTGGTGTTTAGAAGATCTCAGTAACTCAGTTTGTAATGAATTGATACTGTATAATGATTCTTTTGGCTCTTCGTGAATTTGTGTGTAAATACCCTCCTTTTTGGGTAATTGGCTTCAAAATTGTTGGGATGACTTGCTTATATTCCATGGATTAGTTGTAATGATGCTAAAACATCAAATTATTGGATAAGACTTAAGAAGTTTACCCAGATTGCATTTGGAACAGTGTGAATGCCGCAAGTTCATTCAATAATTTTATGTATGCAATCTTCTTATCTAGGTGGGTGGAAATCATATTCACGTAGACAGAGCTTGCCCGCCTCGCAAGAAATTGAAGGGAGAGAATGCTCCACTTTATGACAGCAAAAGGACTGTGTTTATTGGTAACCTCCCATTTGATGTCAAGGTACATATCTTCTGTATAATATATAAAAGTACTTAGTTTGTTCATTTTCTTACTTAGAGATGTATGGGCTGATTGGATAACATGACAAAAAGTGAGTTCGGCTCAAATTTCTATCTTGTATGGCTTGAAATGTGTTGGGATGATTTGAATTAATCACTTTTAGTTTGCCAAATATGAGTATATGACTATAAAACAGATTATTATCAATAAAAGCTATTGACCCATTCTGTTTCTATATCTACAATTTTTTTATTCCACCTGTTAGAGATAACACATAACCCAAGTTGACCCATATATAAGCAATTGGGTCGATGATTTTATCTTTAGTTTTTACTGATATTGGTACATTCTTCTTTGTCTATCAGGATGAAGAACTTTATCAGTTGTTTACTAGTTTTAACAACCTGAAAGACTGCATTGAGGCTATTCGAGTTGTGAGAGATCCTGGTACAAGCATGGGGAAAGGCATAGCTTATGTCTTGTTCACAACAAGGGTACGTGTGTAATGGACACATTTAATTTCCATCCAATTGTATGCACCTTTATGTATATTATATAAACTAACGCTGTAGTTCCTCATGTCTTGAACTGCTTAAAAATTAAATTACAGTTTAAAAGTACTTTTTTGAATGTGTTTTGTTATATTTCAGGAAGCTGCAAATACGGTTGTTAGGAAACATAAACTGAAGATCCGAGACAGGGAGCTCAGGTTATCTCATGCCTTGAAAGCAAACCCAACACCGTCCAAACAAAAGGAATCATCATCTTCTAAGCCAGCTGTGGGCGGCAACCTGTCTTATCAGGGTATTCGTGCTACCAAATCTGGTGGTGAGAAAAAGTTTGCCACAAGAATTGCAAAACACGCGAGGACTGAATCGAGAAGTGAAAATGTGGTGAAGAAAAAAGTACGTTCAGAAAAGAGGCCTTCGGTTGCTGCTAGAAAGGCTGCAGCAAATGCAACTAGAACTGGCGGTGATGGTGGTAGTGGCAGTGGTGGTACCAAACGTAAGCAAGAAAGCCGTACACCACAAAGTAATAACAAAAACAAGAAACCAAGGAAATTTAGATAGGTGTTTTTAGTAGTCTATTATAGATAATGGAATTTATCAGTTATACTTTGTATTATTAATGTTTGAACTGGTTTAATGTTACAGCAAAAGAATTGGTTTAATATGTGTTATAAGCTCTTGTCAGTTTATGATGGTTTTTGCTTTGTTCTGCATGTACCATCTGGCTAGCTTGCCTTGACCATGGTCCAATCTGGTTGGTTTTGAAATGGTTTAGTTTTAAAATCTTTTATATTGGATCATGGTTTTGTTAGTTCTGCTTCGTGTATGTATGGTTTTGGTCCACATAGTCCAGTGTAGGTTTTGATACAATCTGGTTTACTAGTTTTTTTCTGGTTGTTTGGACCAACCTACCTGTAATATGTATTTGGCCTATGAACGCATTTCTGTCTCTCTCCTTTGCTCATAGACAATTAGGGGAGGGTTTGTGTTAGCCGGTGTATTTAGTCCAAGATCACAATCCGAATCTTCTTGTGGAAAAGTCCAAGCTCACAATCCGAATCTGCTCGAACCAACCTAAATCTACTTCCTTATTTATGTTCGGGTTCTTGTCATGTCTTGAGTAGTCGCAATTCGCCACTATTGCATACCTCTAATTTTTGTTCCACATAGAAGATGATAATGTGGAACGACAACCAAGATACTTGTATGTACATAGGGGTGTAAAGAAAGCCTTATGTCGCATAGTTAATGAATAACATGAACAAAAGTGGTCGCTTAGTTAAATGAACTATATTCGATTTTAATTATGTTGATCTTTAGTGTAATCAAATATACCATTTTTTTGTTTACAAAATAAACAATAAATCTAGGGTTTTTTAACTTGTGCCATTGTGACACAAACTTAGAAGTGTTTTATGAAGACAAATGTTTCTTTAAATAACTTAATTTCCATATAAAATTTGGGTAATTATGGTAAAAATCACAAATATAAAAAATAATTATTAATATGGTAATTTGAGTTTCTTTACTGCCTCATAAACTTCTACCACCATGCACAAATTAGAAATTCCCATAAATTAAAAGCAAACACGTGAAAAAAAAAACGTTATAACAAAGTAATAATATTGCAGATAAAAGGTTTAGGGTTGAAGTTAAGTTGACTAAAGTTAAAAAAAAAAAAAAACCAATAATAACCCATAAAATTAGCACCGACATCAGATAGATAATAAACTTAGAGCGCAAGGCATAAAAGTATTATATATACTAGGAAACCAGGTTTTTTTCAACATAAACTTTGCATTCGCATTCTTTTCTCTCACCCAAAAACTTCGATCTAGGTTTCAATCTTTTACACGTTTGTAATGGCTGCTGATAAAGGAAAAAGGAAGCGTGAGTCTGATGAGATATCTGTGTCTAAGCGTCTCCACTTGGAGAATGAAGAGTATAGGGAGTGTTCTTACGTAAAGGGGGAGTATACAGATGATGAGGCTCAGTATGGGGACTTAGAAAGTAGTACTGATCAGAAAGATAGTGATTTTGAAGAAGAGTATGATGATGAAGGATGGTTTATTGGATACAAGTATAAAGGTGACAAGGCCGGCCGTTACGTATGTGAAGAAATTACTGATGATCACGGGGCTGACGAAGAGTATGGTGGTTATGTAAAAGAGGCTGATCATTCGGATGAAGAGTGTAATGATCACGAGGCTGACGAAGAGTATGATGATGAAGGATGGTTTATTGGATACAAGTATAAAGGTGACAAAGCCGGCCGTTACGTATGTGGAGAGTATACTGATGGTGGTTATGTAAAAGAGGCTGATTGTTCGGATGAAGAGTGTAATGATCACGAGGCTGACGAAGATTATGTGAAAGAAGCTGATGATTATTCGGATGAAGAGTGTAATGATGACGAGGCTGACGACGAGTACAGTACTTATGTGAAAGAAGCTGATTATTCGGATAAAGAGTGTAGTACTGAGAACAGTGATTATGTAAAAGAAGAGCATCATGTGAATGAATACTATTCTGCTGATAAGGCAATATATTGTGAGGAAGGTTGGTTCTTAGGATGGAAAGTATAGCAGTGACCAGGTGGTATAAGATGCAAGCAAGAAAGCCTTACGCCTCAAAGTGATAGCACCAAGTTTTACAGCAAAATATTTTTTATTTTTTATTTTATTTTTTGCTTCTCCAAAAAAAAGAATTACTTTTATTAATGTTATATGATCTTTTTATGATGGTTTTTCTGCCTTGTTCTGTTTGATTATCTTGTTTTCTTAGTCATGGAATATGCATGGTTAATTAAAATGTCGTTTGTTCCTTTTTACATCCAGTCATGGTTTTATATGGTCTAGTTCGTGTATGGCCGTGGACTTGTGGTTGAGTAGTTCCATATGGTCCGGTACTCAGGCACCATGTTTGATCTGTTCTAAGTTCACTTTCTTTAGTTTTTGTATGGATCGCCAGTCGAGTTAGGTTTATTTTTTGACTCACCATCTTCTTTAATTTCTTGTTGAGTTTTAGAAACCAGTTTTTATATCATCTTCTTAGTTGAGTTTTAGTCACCATCTTCTTTCTACTTGGTATGACGTTTAAAACTTTGATGATCCCGAACGTTTACTAAAACTTGTACCCAATAATGAAACTAAACGTGATCTAAAATATTTTTGGTGGAACGTAACTACTTAATCATTCAACACTGGATGTTAATTGATGTGTAGCATTTGTTGTCACACTGTTTTGGACCGTTCCTTTACCCAAGGGTAACACGCTGATCAAGGACTTGCAGTCAAGGACCGAGATGGTCCATAAATGAGCCAGTTTTTTAAGAACCTGCTTCGGGCTAATTAGAGACCGGTTTCAGTTCTAGAGTGTTATGCACATCTCTGTTTAGCTAAGATTTCAACTTGGAGGAACGTGGCAGCATTGACCATATCATATTGCAATTTAGTCCTGAACAAATATTAGAAATTGCATAACATTTTGCATCTATGATTAGAAATTTAAAAAGTTTTTGACACCTGAGAATCTGAGATATAAAACAAGTTCGATAAGAGTTTTTACATTATGGTCTATCATGGCACTAGCAAATGAAAACCAGACTACATAACTACTATCCAACTTTAACATTACTTAAGAACAACACATGAAAACATTCCTGACATATTCCTTCACAGCCCCTGACTCCCTGAGGCTCAACATCAACCACCAGATATTCTAAATAGAAGCCGAACTCCAAGTCGATGCTGCATCTGTACACACTTCCATGAGGGTGCTTTGAATTCATACTCTTTACATCGCTTCATGGCGTGAGACTAACCAAACATATTATGGTTTGTTCTTGTTGGTTATCAATGTAGGCGTAATGGAGATGATCCCAATGAGAAATAAGGTGCCTATCGATTGTATGTCATAAAGGTCTCCAATTGTACGTAGTTCACCAAGAGCTATTCCAGCCTGTCAAATTATATGTTTGTTAAAAGTCAAAATTGGGCAGGTTATGGCAAGTTTCATTTCAATAACTAATGTGTTATGGTTAAAAAACTATTTTTTAAAAATTAAACGATTTATAAGGTTTCAATTTGAATCAATAAACCCAATCAACCCGTTTCCATTTGAGCTAAAGTTCTAACTTAACAATTTTGACCCGTTAGAGAAAGTATAACTGAATTGACCCGTTTACCAAAAAAAAAAAAGATTTAAAATTCCCGCCGCTAAGAAAGAATAATCTATAGCAATAAAAAATATTAACCATACGGCACAAACTTTCTATTTAGGAAAAGAAACTAACTGAAACGCATATTTGTACATCACAAAAAGAAAAATGGCGAGTTTGTTATTAACTTTAAGGGCTGCCATAAATTAACTGGTTAACAAATCTTATAGAATCATACTTGATGGTGACACACGAGACAAGAGAAAACGTAAAAATAAATACCTTGACAGTTACATAAGCTGCCGGAATGAGCCCAATGGAAGTTGCCAAGAAGAAAATGTGATATGGCACGTTAACAATTGGTGACGCAACATTAATAAACGTATTAGGCAAAGTTGGAGTCACCCTTAAGAAAAGCATGTAATTCAGCAACCCACCTCGCCTTTTTGCCACCTAAGCAAATAAAAACTAAATCATATACTTTTTCTATTAGTTAAAAAGATGACGACCCATGAAGACATGTAATGACCAAATTGATCCTCTAACCTGTTCTTGGAAGAACACGAGTTTATCGGGCCAAAGAGAGTTAATAAGTGGTCGACCTATTAATTTAGACAGAAAGTAGCAAGAAGATGCACCGGCAGTTGCGGCAAACACGACCAAAGCTACACCTCTTAAGACCCCAAAAAGGGAACCCGCAAGTAATGACATGAATACGGTTCCTGGAATCATAAATGTTTGCATAAAGATGTAGACGGTGCAATATCCAACTAGAACTTGCATTGTGTAGTCACTTGTGTAGCTCTCAAGATGATCTCTAAAGAAAAATCACAAATAAAGACTCAGTTAATTAATCCATAATAAAGCGCCGGCCATGTGACTTTAAAAAAAATTCAAATAATGAAATAAGCATGTGTTTTAAATCTATCTTAAATGGTCAATATTCTTGCAACAACTCATTACCTGCTTCATAAAATATGATAAATATGGATCCTAAAGAATCAGAAAATTGTATTCATAATCAAGTTTTGCCAAACACCATAAGCTGGATATTACATTTTCAAGTAGCAATAATCAACTTAAAAGCACATCCAAACACCCACCTAAATTTCTTTTTTAAGGTTATGATGTACTCCGTAATTTTGAATAATTATTTAAGCATATAGTTAGTTTCAATGAAACGGGTAGTAGAGCACAGTGTCTATTGTGTTACTGCAGTTTGAAGTTGTAACAATCAGATTATCAAGTGTGTAAGAAATTTTAATTATTTACCGAAATAATAGATAAAATGACCAAAAAAGGACACGTATGTGAGAAAATGAGATACATTTTGTGGAATGGGAGTCCCTTACCCTTGGATTATCGGTTTTGTTGCAGTTGGTAACCCTAACTAATCAAATCATCACAAGCAAAATGTGTTTATTTAAGCATTATACATGGTAAGATGAGCAGTTCCATAACACACATCCAAACACTGTTCGTTAACTAATGAAGTGGAATACCTATTTGGGACTTGATAGAAACATTATAAAAACTAAATACGGTAGTTAGGTCATCTTCAACGTATATTATTGAATGCACCACATAGTCAATAAGACTCGTGCCAAAATGATGTCATTGGTACACGTCAGTGCATATCATTACTTCCAAATTCTTGGTAACAGATTATTTTTGGTATAACATTTTCGCCTCCTAAGTTTTTTGAGGTTCATGTTAATAACTCATAAGCTATTACAACAACTAAAACGGAAATTCACACTAAATGAGCTTTGATTTCTATCTCAATTCATGGATCGGATCACAAGATTCAAATTTAGATTACAAAACATGCATACATTTATGTCATTCATGTAGCCACCAGTTTCACTGCAAACCAAAATATGATGAACATGATACAATTATTTGAAACTTATACATATAATACAAATCAATTTCACTATAAACATTAAGTCATTAACTATCAAATAGCTCTAGCAAATCCAACAACAAATCTAATTCTGAGTAAACCTCATCTATCTAAAACACCACCAAAAAAAAAAAATACAATTTTTAGCAAAACCGCCGGAAAACCCAATTTCAAGCAAACCTCATTACCTAAAACACATAAAGATCAAATATTGAGCAAACTCCATATCTGAAACACAAAAGATCCAAATTTTGAGCTAACCCCGTAATGAAAAACTTTAAAAGATCAAATTTTGAGCTAACCCCATTATCAAAAACTTTAAAAGATCAAATTTTGAGCTAACCCCATTTTCAAAAACTTTAAAAGATCAAATTTTGAGCTAACCCCATTTTCAAAAACTTTAAAAGATCAAATTTTGAGCTAACCCCATTTTCAAAAAAAAAAAAAAAAAAAAAAAAAAAAACATATCATTACTCTAAACACAAAAATATCCAATCTTGAGCAAACACATTAATCAAAACCAAACCCCTGTATCTATTTAAAAAAAAAAATGTTTACATTTTGACTAAACCCCATTAATAAAAAAGACAATAGATCCAAATAATCCAACATACAACAACATTAAAGGGTACATGTAAAAAATGAATTCACCTTAAGATATGAAGATCTTCAATAGTTCTTGGAAGCTTAAGAAAACTATAATCAGATTCCGGCAAAGTCATGTAAACTCCAGCAAGACCAAAAGCAAAGAACAAAACAACACCGGATGCACCAGCCACTTCAAGAAACGTTAATGGAAATTTTTTTGATTCTTTCATTTTCTTCTTGTCATCAGATGATGATGATGACGTCATCACATGTTCCTGTTCCATTAGTTGATGATTGGTTTTTAAATTTTCTGTTACATGAAATTTAAAAGAGAGTTAATATAAAGTTAGGGATTATGAAGTTGTGCAAATAAATATAAATGGTAATTAAATATAAACCTTGAAGAGTGAGTTACGTAGTATTTAGTTGTTGAAGGCAAGAAAATGAAGGAGGAGAAAGAAGAAAGCTTCTTCCTAGATTTGCTTTCAAGACCTTCTCTCCCTATATACAAGTAAAAAAAATGTGGAGTCTTTTTCTTTTATAAGCATTGGTTGCTACAGTAGTAAATAAGTTGAAACCTAAATTTATTATCGCAAAGTAACATATACTAAACTAAATTTACATATATCTAAAAGTGAGGCGCTTTATTTTCAAGAGTTAGCCATACAAACTATTAACGAATCATAACCACTCATTTATATTTTTTACATTTTTTAAAAAAAATAACATATCTTTAAAAAAAAAGTTCGTTGAAAAAAAAATTCGTCGAAAGTATATAACAATGCATGTCTATAGAAATATAATTTAATTCTCGTCGCGATGGTATTTTTTTTTCGCGTAACGATTTACGGTTTGCGAGATATTTAATTTTTAAAAAAAGGGTGAAAGTTTATTTTATTTATTATTTTTTTTTTGATAAAAAAAATTAATGGCTAAAATTGTTTGATTGGTTCTATGGTAAAAATTTATTCTACACGGATCTTTTGGCTTATTTTCAATACCCAAAAAATAGGCATACCATGGGACAAGATCTGACCCTTGGATAAAAAAAAACCGTTTTTAAGATTAAAAAACATAAAGGGCCCAATTTTGCCAATTCAGCAAAGTTACTCCACCAACCCCACCCCTACCTCTCACTTTCCACCATTCAATATCAAAACAAATCTACACTTTCTCTCTCTAATCAAAACCAAAAACTACCGTAAAAATTCAAAATAAAGCCACTTTTAACCGTTAAATCAAAAAATAAACACAAAAATGGAAGAATCATCGAGTCCACAAGCAGATCCACAAAAAAAACGGGTTCAAAATGAACCTACTGAGTCTCGAGATGAAGGTACGATGCTTCCGACTAATTATTTAGTTATTTTATTAGTATCTCTAGTAATTTTGTACTTATTTATGAATGTTATTATTACTTATGCAGATTTTTGTGTATTTTTTTTGTTAATTTTTGATGTTATACTGTGATGATTATATACTTATTTGAGTTTTATAAGATATTTATTGAGATTTTACAGTTTTTGTTGATTTTATATGTTTATTGAGGGATTGTTATAATAATTTGATGAATGTTGCGATTTTCTTCAGATTTTGGTAGTATATCACATGTGATAAAACAGTTGTAGTTATTTTATTCAATTTTTGGTAGTATAACATTTGTGATGATGAACAGTGGTAGTGGTTTTCTTCGATTTTTTGTGGTATATCATCTGTGATGAATGTTGTGATTGTCTTCAGTTTTTTGTAGTATATCATCTGTGATAAAACAGTTGTAGTTATTTTCTTTAATTTTTGGTAGTATAACATCTGTGATGATGAACAGTTGAAGTGGTTTTCTTCGATTTTTGGTTGTATATGATCACATGTGATAATGAGCACTTGTAGTGATAATAACTATATTGCTAGTATATCTGATGTGATTTTTAATGTATCTTTTTTCTTGCTTTTGAAAAAAATACATCATAGATTAAGTTTTTGCTTTTGAAAAAAACGTAGAAGATGATATTTATGATCATCTGGACAGTATAGAAGCTTTAAACAATTAGTTTATGTTAATAAAGCATTACACATAAAAATTGCAGATACTGTGTCACTATCTAAACAAAATTGTAAATGCAGTTGTGTCGTCAAGCAAATTTTTGACTCTATCTCCAGAGATTGATAAAAATAAAGGTATATTGCTTATTTGTAGTATATCACCTGTGATACAACAGTTGTAATGATTGTTTATTGGTTGTATATCACATGTGATACAACAGTTGTAAACTTGTAATGATTGCTTGTTGGTAGTATATCACCTGTGATATTTGATGACGTATACTTATTCAGTTTATATATCACGTATGATATTAAAAAAATGAATTATTCATACACTAACATGGTATATATTTTATGCAGATTTGAATATAAAACTCAGAACTATCAAGAATAAAAGAAGCAAAAAAGCAAGGGTTGAAGAAGTGAACAAAGAAACAACACCATCACCGACAACACTAACAATACCAAGCAAATTAACAAAATCCGTTGCTAAACGTTTAAGCTTAGAAAAAATAACAAGAACAAAAACAGAAACACCACCAACAAAATACTGAAGAAACATCTGTGATATCACCTGTGATATAATAGGATCTATAACCACCAACAATGACTGTTGAACTGACAACAGAGACTGCATATAAGAAAGCAAAGATGGTTGTTGAAAAAGAATAAGAGGAATGAAGAAGAAGAAGAGGCTGCAAAAAAAGAATGAAGTGGGAAAGAAGACAAAAGGAGGTGATGCTCATAAGTCTGGCAAGAAGAAAGTTGTAGAAAATAAAAAGGCAAAAACATCAATTAGTAATTTTCTTTTGCTACTTAAATTGTAATTTTCTCTTGCTATTTAAATAGTGAACAATGGTAATTTCTATCCAGTTGTAAGCAATACTTTTAGTTTATCTGAATATAACCTTCTTTTGCTAATTTTATTAGAGTATCACAAGTGATACTAATGAAAAGTCAGTTAAAAATACCGTTGACTTCATGAAGAAGACTATGAAAATACAAACTTGACATATTCTCAAAATCAAACAAAAATAGGATTAATTAAACAATGCTTTTGAGTGACATAACGATTCGGCAAAAAGAAGGTCAACGTATATATCGATTAAAGAATAATATCACAAGTGATACATGTCAGAAACAAGTAAACTCATAAATGATATAAATTTTTTTTATGCTTTATCACAAGTGATAAAACACATTTTATTGATACAAAACAACATAATTATACAGAGAAATGAAAATATCACAAGTGATACATAACTTCTAATTTATGACAGTCTAATTAATTAATAAACTTTTACATTATTTGAAAGCTTTTACATGATATGCCACATGCAAAGCCGGGGCTTGGAACAAGGAAGCTCAGCTGCAATTGCATTTCACATAGCACCATCTTGACCAGTTACAATGATATTCGGATAACACACAAAAGCTTTCTTGAATGCTTGGAGTAACCATACATAAGATTCAGTAGTTTCGTTCTTAAGCAGACGAGAACCAATAGTAACACATCTCTTGTGAATGTCAATTGCACTAAAAGGCAAAAAAAACTATCATGTATTTGGAAAGAGAAATATCTCAGGTGACAATATACACAAAATGTACAAAAACAATGAAATATCACAAGAGATATTACAAGTTAAAAAGCATACATGTTTGTTTTGTATGTGGCTAGAAAGAGACGATGTCACCAAACTATTTGTGATTGCAAACAAAAGAATAAAAAACAACTGCAGTTGTGGTTCGAAAAAGCACAACATCTCCACAAACAAATTGAAGAAGGTCAAACACCTTTGATATTGTCTGTGGTATCACCTGTGATATCATAAGATCCTCTATCACCACAATAGATTCAACAAATAAAAGAAAGCTGACACAACTGTGATATCACCTGTGATATCAAACGTGATATCAAGGTTATAGTTAGTACTCTACCAATGGGTTGATAATGAAAAGTTTTTTGGGTTGGGAACTGACTTACAACCAGCAGATACGCAAGGGACCACGATATACAAAGGCCATAAGAATTACGAGCTCATGCTTAATCTATAGTTTGGGATAAGGTATCAACTGGATATTCATATCTCATTAAAATGTATAATTTAATATAAGAAAAAGGATGTATATCTCTACTATGAGCCATGAGTGCATCCAAGGCAAGCTCATGCATGGTTCCTACAGTGCAACCATCACCCCATGCCATAATTTTTCATTCCTGCATAACCAAAGAAGGACACAATGCAAAAGGAAATTTAGTAACTTATACTATAATGAATAACTAATTAGTAACTTATATAAACAGCCTAAATAATAAGCAATACTAGTATTACATTATAATTAACAACTTATCAGTAACTTATACTCACAGCTTATCCCCACAACTTATATTTTTATCCTCATCAAAATATCAAAAATTTTATATAAGCAAATTAAACATTTTAACATAAACAACTTATAAATAAACGGACTAACAAAACCAACTTATAATCATCAACTTCAAATATCACTGGTGATACCACACATATGCTACAGAGCAGATTCAAAACAACAATTAGACACAAAAACAGCATTCAAATGCAGTTAAAAACATAAATTCAACTAACAACTTAATTAATAAGCAAACTTACAGTTGCAAATAACCAGATTATAAAACATTTTTTTCACACATTTCATCAAACACTTGATGTGCAACTTGATAAGAAGAAACGTTAACAACTTGATTCACATAATTATCAACCGATTCAACCGCAACAATATCAATCAAATCTGCTTCTGAAACAAATGCTTATTTCAAATCAAAAGAAGCCATAAAAAATGATGAAAATGATCAGAACAGTGATGGTGATCGGAGTGGTGATGGTGATCGAAACGGTGATGATAAAAGAAACTGTATCTGTCGATCGGAATAGTGATGGTAATCGGAGTGGTGATCGGAACAATGATGGTGATGATGAGATGATGATCGGAATGGTGATGGTGATGATGATCGGAATGGTAATTGTGGATCGGGATAACTAATTTTTGGAGGGAATGAATGAGAGCAGAGGAAAACACACACGAAGTGTGTAAAAAATGAAGCAAAAAAAATGGCTTTATATAGTTGGGTGAAAATTAGCTTTAAAAAATTAAATCTTAAATTAATATAGACCATTAGATCAAAATGGATGAATGGTGGAGATTCGTCCCTTGGTAAGCACCAAAATAAAGGTATGTAATTGAACTTTTCTCTTAAGTTTGTGAGTTTATTAATCATTAGTTAGGTACCCACCGCCTCATTCGCGTATTTTTGGGAGTAAATGTCATTCGATAGTACATTTTTCAGCGATCAATATTTTCGATTGCATATTTTGCTTCACTATTTTTTATTTTATTTTATTTTGTTTTTACATTATTTAACATGCAGAGAAATAATTAACTAATTTATTTTTATAGTTGGTATTTTTCTTTCCCCTACAATTCCTTTTTTAAATTAGTCTATTATTTTGTGGGTATGGTTTCATATATTAATAATGAAAACTATGGAAATAAATCATGACAAATTAGTGAGTTAGTGAATTTATTTAGAAAGGGCATCATAATTATTTTATATTGTTGACTAAATAATCTGAATAAGTTTTAAGGGTAATTTAAATTTTCTTGTATTTAGTTTTTCAATAATGTGATCCTCTATTATATGTAGCCTAATAGGGTACTTGCAAGTTGCGGCGGCGGTATCTTGTAATAAAAAACTTTGGCGAACAATATTACTCAGCTATATGTTTTTTGTGATAATAATTTTACGCACGAATTCACACTTTGTAGATGTGGAATGAATATTCAAGGTTGCATACCATTATGTAATGTTAGGGTGAGGCTCCATTTTGACCATTCACAATTTAGTCATAACGGGCCTTCAATGTAATAGTTACTACGGAGTATCAATTTATTTTGACTATTCACAGATATTTTTCTTACAGTAGTTTTGATGTAATTAATCATGGTAACTAAATGTTTACTGATATAAAACTCAGTTCGAGTGCTTTTAACAGCTCGATGTTCCCTAACTTACTATCAAGTTATCTAATGTCAAATTATCTAATACTCCGTACGTATATAGAAACTAATCCAAACATATAAACTGCATCCCGCATTGCTAAATGTCAACTGCTTAAGTTTGACAATTATGAACATTTATTTGGTACCTTTTATGGTACAAAATTTTAGTATATCGTAGCCATGTATACCGAAAGAGTGTTGATTGTTATACTCATTTTTTTCATTTGCACACTTCAGTATATAAATTGGAAAAGTAGTATATAACAAATGTACAATTTTTTACAACACAATATAAAGTGTACAAATAAAATAAAAGAGTGTGCAAATTATTAGCTATACAAAAACCGTAAACGCCCAAAAGTCCAAAACCGTAGAGGCAATTAAGACATAACTTTAAGACAATGTTTTACAATCTTTCTAGATGACCACTTACCCCTTTTTTGTTTCTTTCTTATTTAAAATATAAAATTTGAAAGGCAAATTATAATGTGTTTGAGTAAAGTTTCCGGCACCCCACTTTATAAAGCAAATGGCATGGGGACATGATTTATTGTTACCATATGCTTTCAATTTAATAAATACTAAAACGTTTTACTTGTGTCTTCGTTTTTTTTTTTTTTTTTTTTTTTTTTTTTTTTTTTTTTCCTTCCCATATCTAGTCATGGAATATTAAATTAAATGACACGTCAACTACACGGTAGATATTTATTAAATACTTTTAGAAAATCAAACTTATGTCATTTGAAATATGTTTATCTTTTTTACGCACAAACAAATTGTTTTGTATATCTAAATATTCTCATGTTACTTGCACGCATGCAAGTTATTTTTCTTCCCTAAATGGAACATTGTGATGAAACTAAGGCAACACGAAAACAAGGCAATACATACACATTCATCCATTTAGTATATAGTATACTAGACGATTATCCGCATATAATAGCAACAATATATAATAACGTTAATTTGTTTGTACAAAATTTTTTTATGTATATATATATATATATATATATATATATATATATATATATATATATATATATATATATATATATATATTTGTGTGTAGTAAGTGAGAGTGAAGAAATTTAATGGTTTAAAATGTAATTAAGTATTTAAATGTTTAATAGCAAATGTTATCTTTATAAACTACAATCGAAAATTAATTAAATAACAATAAGAGCAAGCACAATGGTAACACAGGTTATAACTTAACTTAGTGCCACGTCAGCTTTAACACATTAACCTTAACTCAGGAAAAAACACCCACAACAATAACTCAGCTTTAACTCAACTATTTTCAAATTCAACCCTCAACTAAAACTAATATTCCATTTAGATAACTAATAAAACACAACTTATATTAATACTTAAAATGTTTGAAAGATCCCGCTCGGTTTTCAAATTTGAATTTTGAAATTTGATTTTTATCCCGCTTGGTTTTCAAATTTGAATTTTAACTTTCCCGATTACGCAAAGAACAAGAGAAGGAACTCAACTTGGTTAACAATTTGCTAGGTGAGATAACTCGTTTTATAATGCAGATGCATAATCGTGCTCCTGAAGTCGAAAGATTACGTGAGTTTCCTCAAGACCATCCAATTATCAGTGTCGGGCTCGAAACTCTATTAAGAAATGATGAAACGGATCTGCAACTTCAAATCGCCTTGAAAATGGTTAGGGAACAAGTGTTGCAAGTGTGGGAGGAGAAGTCAGACCTAATCGACAATTACAAATCTATATAAATTGTATCGTTATTTTACGTTTCGTATGTTTTTACTTCCGTGTATTGTATTTGAAATTCAATGAATCGTATCGTTGTTTTATTATACCGTTAAAAAATAAGGTGGGCTTTTGTAATTTCCAATATCTTTAGTTCAAAATATATAAAAGTTCATAGGGGTGAAAAGTGTCAATTTTTTTTTTTTTTTTTTTTTTTTTTTTTTTTTTAAACAAAATAAGCCTTAACGTGACGTTAAGGGGTTAACGCCTCGCGTTAACGTACCCTTAACGCCACAAGCTGCATCAACTAACGCACCTTAACGTGCGTTATTCACCCTTTAACGTGACCTTCCACGTTACTGCTGCGGATGCTCTAACATGTTACATTTTTACTACTCAGATATGAGAACTTCGTGTCTTCATGTATTGTACAACAAATATATATCCTGAAATCCATCATCCACCATAAAATATATTTTTGTTATGGACCACTTATAAAACATACATGGTACGTA
Source organism: Artemisia argyi (assembly GCA_030686995.1). Classification (NCBI taxonomy): domain Eukaryota; kingdom Viridiplantae; phylum Streptophyta; class Magnoliopsida; order Asterales; family Asteraceae; genus Artemisia; species Artemisia argyi. The sequence goes on from CM060695.1 coordinate 54,889,911, forward strand.
TACACCACACTTTTGCATCAAATCAAATATTTACCATTAAAAACTATAGAGAGCAACAGCCTGTCATTTCTTTTTGTGATTACTATTGATTCTAAATGAAAAGAGTCTATATGTTCACACTTCACATTATGCTATAGGATATACCTTTCGTCATAGCTAGACACCATTATGTATAATATATCATCATCATGATGGTTATTATTTATTAGCCACATTTTATATAAAGACAAGTAGACAACCATAGTAAAGTAAAGTAACTCCCAATACCGTCTTCCACGGTGTATGGGGGAGGTTGAGACGTAGACAACCATACCCCTACCTAAGGTAGAGAGACTGCTTCCGGTTCTACCAAAGGTAGAAAAGGACCTCCGGCCTTGCAAGGGGTGAGGATCGAACCCTTGACCTCTCTCTCCAGAGGTAAGAGTGTTAACCACTTGATCCAACCTTGCTCTTTTAAAAAGTAAAGTAAAGTAACTCTCAATACCGTCTTCCACAGTGTATGGGGAGGTTGAGACGTAGACAACCATACCCCTACCTAAGGTAGAGAGGCTGCTTCCGGTTCTACCTAAGATAGAAAAGGACCTCCGGTCTTTTGTAGGGAGTGAGGATCGAACCCTTGACCTCTAGGTTAAGAGGCAAGGGGTTCTACCTAAAGTAGACAACCATGATATAACGATTAACAATTGCATCGAAAGAGAATTGTAACTTTAAATATGCAAAAGACTTAAGTTGATTGATATGGAAAATTACCAAATATAAGATTAGAAATTGACAAAATTATGGCTGTAGTCCTTTACTCTGAATTCCCTTATCCTTCTTCTTTATTTTTTCTTGTTAAAATGACTATTTTAACTCATAAGATAAGTGAGTCCATGTTTGGAGTTAGTGGTGCTTGTGTTGCTCTATGATGCAGAAGATAACGAGTCCAAGTGTACAAAGACTATTTTTCTTGTACAAGTGGCAACAATCGACGTATAAGTGGCAATTTATAACACACAAGTGTAATTTATGTATATGTATTTTATTTATATTCCGCAATATATCTATACTACTATATAATGTATTTGAGACTATTCTATAATTAGAAAGGCTTAAAAATTCAGACTTTTACTTACTAATTATAGAAACAACCACCCCTAACAATTTATAACCACCTCAACAACCACCCCCAACAATTTATAACCACCTCAACAACCACTTTCCACCACCCACCTCTCTCCTCTTCACCCCAATAATCCGCCCCCGCATCGCGCGGGCACCTTTCTAGTATTTTTTTAAAAGAGTTGTTATTACTCTGTTATACAGTAGATGTGCAAACGACGTCGTTTAGAGTAAATGACGTCGTTTTGTGCTCTAGCATGATGTTTTATGGTTTTAACCATGTTGTTTGGTAATTAGGTCATTAGATGTTGTTAACTGAGTCATTAGATGTTATATTATTTTAAAAGGATAATTACACGAAAATATATCTAACTTGTTACTTTTTGTAGTTCTGTGTATCTTACTATTTTTTTTGTAGTTTCATGTACTCAACTTTTGAATTCATGTAGTTTCATGTACTCAACTTTGCAAAGTCACCAATTGAGATCGATATACCCAAAAATTGAGTACATAGAACTACAAAAAAAAGTTTAATAATACACATAACTGATCCCTGGTACACAGAAGTAAGTGAAAGTTAAGTACATGGAACTACAAAGAAAATAATAGGATATAAAGAATTACAAAAAGTGACACGTTAAATATATTTTCGTGTAATTATCTCTATTTAAATCCTTTTTTTTTTCCTTTTTTTTTTCTCTTTTTTTTAGTAGTCACTTCATGTCTTTCTTTAATCAACTTTCATAAAACTATAGTGACCCATTAATAAATATCACACTATTGAGAACTAAACAAAAGCATTTTTTTTTTCTTCTAAAACATCTTTGATTTTTGAACAAAAAATTGTTGTAAAGGATATAACGCCAAGTCATGGAATAATATTCGATGAAACCAATGTTTGGTATGTACAAGTGAGCCATGACGTTCCACGTGACTGAACATGCTCCTGATACAGACAAACTACGCAAATGACCGACAACCACTGCTTACATTCTACATTTTTGTTCTTTTACTAGAAACCAAATGCATCTGGTTTTAGATTCTAGGCCCCAACTAATACTCTACTAAACAAACCCAGCCCAGCAATTTACATCAACGTTATATCATCATTTAACACATTATCAAACTTATCACAAAACAAGTGTAGTAGGCGTGTGAAGAGCGTAATGAGAATCAAGCGTGAAGGAGAGAGTTGGTGATAGATCACCTTCCATTAACACTAGTCTTAGTCTTTAAAGAGGCCTTGTTCATAATCAAAAGTTCAAAACATATAAAACGTATAATTTACGAATGCACGTTATACTAATTATTGCTTGAGAAATATTTTTCTTTTTAAATGATAAACAAATAATCATAAGGTATATATATTATTTCCATAATTTTTTTTATTTTATTTTTTATTTTTTATTTTTATTTTTTAAATTTATAACGATTTGATTTCTCACAAACACATCTAACTATCTAAACTACTAAATTCTTTGATTTCTTTTTTCCACTTGCTGCAATGAACCGATTTCTCATACTTAGTGCATGAATATATACCTTGTAAATATGAATGTTATAATGATACGTGAGAACAAATCTAGAAAGACATAGACAATTCTCGTTTGATAAAGAGATTGGGTTTTCAAACTTGTCGAAAATTTAACGAACATTACTTATCAAATGTTCTCTCCAACAAATATAAAGAACACTTATCAAATGTTCTTTACAACCAGGGCGGAGCTAGTAGGGTGACTAGTGGGTGCTGAGCCACCTCTAATCAACCCACTTCATTCATTATTTACTTAGACTACGAGCCATTTTTCTAATAGTTTTTTACATTCAGCCACCCTTATTTTATATGCATACATACAAAATTCAATAATGAATAACTTAAACAATAAAAAACAACACTATAGATTAAATTCTGAAACAATATTCATCGCTATGACTTGCCTTAAGTACGGTCGGCCCCCTTTAACTAAAAATCCTGGCTCCGCCCCAGTTTACAACAAATATAAATAAAAAGATCACCTTACATCAAGGCGTAACTAAGTTAACAAATGCTTTGCCCCAAAGTTTAAAGAATAACTAAAATGACAATAAAAAAATGCATCAAATCAACTACTGATGTAAAATAAACATATATATATACCAACGATCAAGCTTTACTTTTTATTTGAAATCATGGTCACTCTCCACTTGAACTAGAGTTTAACCAATATTCAAAACACTAAATCATATATCTTTAGCATTTTTTTGTTTGAAGTGAGCTTTGAGGCTAGAAGTATATGACGGATTATAAAATTTGAGACCTCTAAAACTCGGACGCCATGTGCGACAGTGTGAGTGCACACCTCACATGCTTCGTATACGGCCCTGCCTTACATGTGAGTTCCCAATATGTTTCACAACAGCACGGATAAGGTAAATCACAGTGATAGCATAAATTAAATGTTGACCATTATTTGAATCATTTACTTCCGCGCAACAGTTGTATATAAAGATGTAAAAAAAATGACCAAACCCGAACCAACTTAATCTTATTATGATGACTGATTAGGGATATAAAAACTTAAATGATTTATATGATTTGACCCGACAACTTATTTAGGGTTACATGTTATTGTGTTTAAGCCATATAAGTATCCAACCCCGTTTACATTTTACCTAAGAAGGAGAATGCAAATTGGATTCATGGAACAGCTTAGAATCATTTTTCTTTTTCAATTTCAGAGTTGACTTAGCCCACCTTATTAGTCCATTAAGGACGTGAGGATAAAAGCCCAACTTACAATTTTGTCAATACGCGGTTTCATATAATCAATTTTTCATTCACTAAAAGATCAACGGTACCCGATCCCGTCTTCCTTGGGGTATGGAGGAGGTGAGATATAGACAGGCTTACGTACCCTTACCTGAAGGTAGAGATGCTGCTTCCAGAGGACCTCCGGCCTTTTTACAGAGAGTAAGGATCGAACCTTCGCATCTATCTCCAAAAGAGAGGAGTTTTTCCAACTAATACCTGCGTGTAAACAAATATTGTCTAAAGTAACATTAATACATTTTTTTATGTGCAAAACTCTTCCACAGAAAATGAATTTGTCTTTTGGTCATTGACTTATGGCTAGTGTAGTAGTCCACAAGACCACCCTCTCCTTTTCATTGTGGATTTCATTCAAGAGAGTTTCTTCAAGACCGTGGTAGAATAGTCATGAGCACTATTTTTCTGTCACTCGATCTTTGTTAGTCCTAGACCACAACCATGTTAAATACGTGTAGACAAGTGATATAAAAGCATACATTATATTGTTTTGCGACGAATAATTAGAAAATATAACTAATTGTTTTTTGACAGGTAAACAAAATATAATTTTCGTCCAGTATAGCTAAAATTATCCGCCTAAGATAGTATAATAGGGCTAGAGTTTTTGAACAAAAATCGCACATTACGATATACTGTAGTTATTAGGAGAATTTCATCATCCTTAATCAAGAAACGTTGTTAGTTGAACCAGTAACTAAACCCTTGACGTTTAAACCTTTTTCTAGAAATTGGAAAATGTACAAGATGTTCATAAAGAAAAGCATGATCGGTTAAAGTTCAAGTCTTTCTGCCTGTTTTTTTAACCACTTTTATCTTTATGGTCGATTTGACGATTTCAGTACCAATAAATTTACATCTATGTTTTAATATTCATGCTAACCACTTGTTTCCTGCAAAGATGATCATTTAGGCTGCCGACAATAATAAAGGTCAATCCCCATTATTTTCTCTGCCACGTCAGCTTTTTCTCTCCAGCGACCTGCAGGCGATTCAGTGTCACAGTAAAGGCGACCAAGTTCAATTTTTTTTTACTACAAACTTAATAAAACATTAATTTCATCATCTTCTTTTTTTCTTAAAAAAAACATTTTTTAACACAAACACAAATTTTATTAATAAAACGTAAACATTACATAAACGAAACGATACGGAATTAAACAACTAAAAATTAAACGTAAACATTACATGATAAAACACGATACGGAAAACAAATAACTTCGATAATTGCATCTTGGCGTTCCTTGTCGTCTATTTCGACTTGTTTTTGGACATAGTTTTGAACTTGTTTCACAGTGTGGGGATGTTTACAAGCCATTTTTTGTGTTTGATTTGTTGTTTGAATTATGCTTGAAAGTGTGTTTGAAAGTGGTATTTATAGTGTGTAATTTTTTATTTTATTTTATTTTTTTATTATTTTTTTTACTATGCAACGGCTATAAAACGTTTTTTTTTTTTTTTTTTTTTTTTTTTTTTTTTTTTTTTTTAGTCACAAACGGCTAGTGAAATAAATGTGTGAAACGTTTGGATCAAAGTTCAAAAAAAAAGGGGAAACAACTCGGTCGAGCTTGAGACCGAGTGAAAATGTTTTTTGCCTATTTCTGGGTCGCGACCGACTCACCACAACAATGCCGACCGAGTTGATCTCGATCATTACTGCATGCAGCCTTAGGTTATTTGGCGTGCTGGATAAATAGTTGATTGGGCCCGAACCACCTAACTTATATTGACCAAGGAATGGTCAACAAAGTCAAACAGCTCAGAGTCAATGCTCCGCGGAATATAATGGATGAGAACGATTAAACACACTATATTAACAATGACGTGAAACCTAATTAACTTTAAAACGTAATCTAAAAACTTAAAATCAGAAATTGCTTATACGTAAGCAGAAAAATAAGCCAATCGGCTTAAATAGAAGCTATCACTTTATTTATGTTTTTGGTTTTTCTTAATTTAACAAACTACTTTTAATAACGTAACCTAAATTTAAAAACGTAAACGTTATTTAAATAAAACGCGAGTTAAAATTAAAATAAACGCGAGTGCGTGAAATAAAAAGTGAAATTTAAGCTACGCTAACCCTACGGATGTGAAAATTACATTTTTACAATCCTAATGATAAAAGAAAATTTTTAGAAAAAGAAAAATAATTTTTACATTATTTAATTAATTATTATTAATTAATTACTATTTAATTACTAATTAATAATATTTAAATTACACTAATTATGAATTTAAGCTAGAAAAATGAAAATTTAATTCTAAAAATTCTAAAATAATATAAAAATAATTTTAAAACTAAAAATATATTTTTCCTACTTTTTCTCTATTTATTATTAATTAACTACTATTTATTAATTACTAAAACTACTTTTGATTTATTAAAAATACTAAAAAGGCAAAGAAAAATCTGAAATTTTTAGGAAAATTCTAAAATGCAATTAGGAACTTAAGAAAAATTAAATCTACTGAAAAAGAAATCAAATTAAGCAAAATGGGTAATAAGTACTTACAAATAAGCACTTAAAAATAAGCAAACAGTGAAAATAATTATCAAAAGCTAGAGTACACTACAAATAACTTATATGAGCTTAAATCAACTTAAAACAACCAAAGAAAATCACAGATTAAGCCATAACAAGCTAATAAGCAAAAATCAAAAGTTTAAGATTAAACAGTTCACTGGGCTGAATTGGGGGCCAAAATAAGCTAAGGCAAAAGCTCCCAGACCCAATATAAGCCTGGAATCAACAAGCCAGCTATGTGGGCTTCTCAAAGAACCCACAAGCTCACAATGGGACCCACAAATGAGCTCTTAAGAAGCCAGTGAAGTGGGGTGATCAATGCTGATTCACTCAGCATACAAGGTGAAATGGACAAAGTTCAAACACCTTGAAACCTTATGAAATAAGCTGAAATGGGACAATAAGCCCTGAACCTAAGAGTTTAGCAGCTGAGCTTCAAAGACAACTAGAAAACTTGAGGTGAGGTCCACTATAGAACACAATGCAGGCTTATGAAGATGGGATCAAACAGATACAAAGGACCAAACAAGCTCATAAGAAACTCAAATAAGCACTTGAACTCATAAAAGCTTATGCACCTAAATAGCAACAATGATACATGACAAAAACAACAACACACTCAAAATTAATCAACAAACTCAGCATGTGAGAACAAGGATAATAAGAGTTTGCAGCAGCAAACCACCAAAATAAGCTAACTGAAGGCTCCAAAATAAGCAGTGAAAAAGCAGTTAATGCAAAACTACAAACAAATATCTAAAACTAACCTAAGGGGCTACCTAAATCAACAACTAACAAGATCTAACACCTACAATTGGATCCTCTATGCTCAATTGAAATCTGGCAAAAACTGAGGTGCAGGGGAGGATTTCAGTCAAGTAAGCATTTTCACATCAGATTCTTAATGGGCAAATAAGCTTTAAATTGAAAAATTCTTTTTGGTACTAACTACCAGGCTACCCAAGTTCACAAATCAACAAAAATTAATTACTTCTAATCTTTAATAAACCATATGCATACCCAAGAAAATCTGTCTATTTTGACAGTTAAGAACTTTGACCTTTTTTTCATGAACATGAAACTTTGACTAATCTGATACTTTAATGATCCGAGTTCATTCAAAATGGAGTTATTGACTGATTATAGATCCTATTTAAGCTAAATGATACTTTGCTCTACCTAAACTCACAATTCTGTCTACTACGACATCAAAGTGGACACATAATAGAACATGAAAGCTTATCTTGACTTTTTACACTATGACTGCAAGTTTTCAGTTTACTTGGTTTTAATACCACTTAAGGAGACTAAAGATGCAAGGGAACAAGTAACATGGCAATTACTACACATGAAACAAGGCAGAACCAAACACTGCCTTAACTGATGCAATTTGGGGAATGGGTAACTCAAACCTAGGTGCAATCTTCTAACTAGTGAGCAGACAACCAAGTAACAAATAATAACCCTTGTCAAAGCTAATTCTAACACTCAATGTGACCTTAAGCTGAAATATTAGACTATGACAGATTCAATAGTAATAAGATTACCAAATCACCAAATCTGCTATGTGAGTTGATTGTCTATTTAATGCTACCACAAACTTGTTTAAAACAACTTACTGAATCAAATTTGAGCAGTGTCACTTGAGCAAAATGACCAGAGACAAAAGTTTTATCTTGAACACATACTATACCCAAACACTACTTACACTAAACTGATTTGTACACTTTTAATGTTTTAAACTGATTTAAAGTTACCTAGAGTGGAATGGCTACACATGAGAGGTGCAAATAAGCAGCAGTAACAACCAAGCATAAGCAGTTTGCATAAGCAACTAAATAAGCTAAAACATAAATTTGGAAAAACAATTGTATTTTAAAACTGAGAATTTTTTGATTAACTGGAAAGTAGGTTACAACTCTGAATTGAAAACTAAAACATAAAACTGATTAATTCTACTCTTAAAAACTACATTACATAATTAATTAACTAAAAGAAATCTACTCTAAAATCCTAATACAACTACTGCTTGGCCTCTCCTCTTCCTTTTTCCTTTTATACTGAGCTTTTAGGGTTTTGTGCGACCCCATTGAGCTTTCTCTTCAGCAACTTGGACCCTTGGATTAATGAAAATGATCCTGGCCATTAAAGGCATCTTGGCGGGAAAATGGAAGTTACAACTTTGGCAGATATAGCTTGGCAGGGTGTGGTTTTTGTTATTTTGTGGTGGAAAGTTAGTGTAGGGGGTGGAGTGTTGGTGAATGGAGTATAGGGGTGAAATGATGGTATGTTGGTGTTGCAGGTTTTGGCAGAGGGGGGGGGGGGGAAAGGTTCACGTGTGTGTCTGGGGGTGGAGATGGTCAGAGGTCAAGTTTGACCTTGGGTTGACTTGGGGAGAATAATAAAAAACGGGGTAAAGGGGTAGGTTTTGTAATGGGGAGTGGGCTTGGGTTATTATTTCTGGGCCAAAGGTGTTTCTGGATTAGGGGGGGTGGTAGTAATGGATTATTGGATTGGGTTTGTTTTGTTTCAAAATAATAACAATGGTCCGTTTGGTTTATGGTGTGAAATTCACAAGGACCAAATTTGTACTTAACTGAAACTTGAGGACCTAATTTGACAATTTTCCAAAATGGTACCCAAGGACAAAACCTGCCATATAATAGTAACCAAAGGACAAAAGTTGTAAATTTCCAAAATTTAAAATCCCAGGGACCAAAGTTGTTACTTTTCAAACTGCAGGGACCAAACATGTAATTTTCTCAAAATTTTCACCCAAGGATCAATTTGATAATTTTTGACTTTAGAAAACCTTGGGTTGACTTTTCTTTCATTTTACAATGTCAGGGACTAGTTTTGTCAAATTTTGAAACTTGAGGGACTGAAACTGCCAATTGTGCAAACTTTGTTCGTTTTTCATTTGTTTTTAAACATTTTGCATCAGAAACATATAAAACACAATTTTGGAATAATTTCTGTATTTTGATGCGTATTTGAGTGTTTTTGGATGTTTTGGCAGTTCATATAAGACAAAAATGATGAGTATTTACACACTCATCAATCCCCCACACTAAACTATTGCTAGTCCCTAGCAATCTTTTGAGAAAAATTAATGGATTTTAAACTCTTTACCAAAAGCCATCACTTCTGGAGTAGCCAGGTGTAAGAACTGTGGCACACCTGATAACCGTGTGATTTTGAGCAAACCACCAACTGTCAACGGATTTGAGTAGTCTTTACCAGGAGCCGTTTGCTCCTGGACTAGCCAGCTCTTGATGGAATAGTCAACATCTTGGTGAGCTGATTACCAATTATGGATTTTCCACGGCCTTTACCACAAGCCATAATCTTGTGGGCTAGCCAACTCATTTGTTTTTGGGGAGTTGAGGAACCATACAATTTTGGGCAAATTGCAAGCCATAAACGGATTTGAGATGTCTTTACCAAGAGCCGTTTGCTCCTGGACTAGCCAATCCCTTTTGTCGCTTAGACAAGGCGGACTGATTACCACAAAAAATTTTGAAGCACCAGTGAAAATTTTTTGAAAATTTTGAAATTTTGGCAAAAACGGGGGTATTATATTGTAAAATGTGATAAAATTCGCTAGAATAGCGAATACCCCCCACACTAAGCATGAATATTGTCCTCAATATTCAAAATCCCGGCTATTATGCCGACATTTTGAACGTAAAAGGGCAACATTACAAGCTAAGCGTGGAAAACACCATTTTGTATTTTCACTCTTGTAACCATAGCATGGGGGACTCCCCCACACTTAGGGTGAAAACCCTATATGCCTGCTACTGTTTTTGTTTACCGAGTCGCTAGCTTGACTCGACCCCGAATTCATTTGTCCTTGGGGAAGCATGATGTGGAAGAAACAATCTCAATCGGACTTTCATTCAAAATGTTTGGATAAACATATGAAGCACGTGAAAGTTCCACACCGATGAGATAAGTATCCGGCTCAAGATAATGATACATGAAAATGCCGGGATCAAAGATAGTGTCCTCACTCCCGAAGGAGTGAAGAAGAGAGGAAGGAACCTCGAGAACAGGCTCATTAGCCTGAGTTTGGATTTCAAGGGCTAAGCTCAAAAACATCCCGGGAGGGTGGGTGGGAATTTGCAAATCCTCATGATTGAGGATATCTCCTCCCGGGCTATCATACTCCGGAGGAGTCATGATAAGGTGATCAATGGTGGGCTCAGAAGATAATTCATCAACATCACTGATGTCTTCGTAAGATAAAGAATTTTCATCAGTGGGTGAATCATTAAGCCCGATATTGAGATAAGAATTGAGTGATGGATCATCATCATTCAATAAACTTTCAAGGAACAGAATATCCCCTTCAGAATCAAGATAGTTTTCATCAACTTCATACGAAGTTGAACTATCTAGAGCAAGGAATGCTTCGACTTCCTCCATATCATCTTTGAAATCAAAGAGATAATCATCACCTCCCGATGGAAGTGGATTAGAGTGAGTAAGTTCATCGGCGAACTCCTCGAGAAGAAAGTCAACATTAGAGTGGGGAAGGGATGCATCAACATACTCAATGTCTCCATAAGATAAATAATCATCACTGGAATCGGAGACAATCTCATTTTGATCATTTGGATTATTAGGGTGAGAATGAATATCACACACTTGATCAAAAGTCCCCTGTGACTCTCTCGGGATTGGGACAAGGATCTCAACACTAGACTTTATTAAATTGTCCGATTCCTTATTAGGAACAGTGCTAAGATGCTCATCCCCCATGTTCAGAGAGTGAGTGTGAACTTCGGGTGTGATAACAACAGACTGAGGGAGATGAGAGGAGCTAGCATTCATGGAATTTTCACGTTCCATTTGTTCAACGTCTAGTAATTTCTCCGTCTCATTATTTTCTCCCTGATTTCCAATGGAAGGAATCACAAATGATGAATTTGAGGAACCCTTATAAAATTGAAGAATATCAAGGGTGTCTTCAATATCACTATCATCATCATAGTCTAGAAGAGCAGCTTGACGAAATTTGGCACGTGTTACAGCTGCTTGTTCTAAGACAAGTAATTCTTCCATGCTCAATTCGTTTTTAGCCTCTCGTTCTTCAGCAAGTAATTCTGCCATAGATTTCTCACGAGAGTCTTGAAACGGTGTAGTAACCAACTCCTCTTTAAGTTCTTTTAAAATATCAAGAGCCTTTAGTAAAAGGTCTTGCTCGGTTTCTTGAGGAGTTGTGTGAATCATATCGTACTGTGAAGGTAGGTCTGAAAACGAATAGTCGTAATTGTTACAAGGAAATGGATTCCTTGTTTGACAATCCGAGCTAGAGTGTGGACCTCCACAGTAATTACAACAGTGAAACTGATGTGGCTGTGGGTTGTATGTGCTAGAATTACAATTGCTATCAGGAGACTGCTCATAGACAAGCGTGTTTCCCGATTGACAATCATAACTGTAGTGTGAACCACCACAGTACTCACAACAGTAAAACTGCTGAGACTGATGGTGTGGTAACTGATGGAACGAATCAGTCGTGTCATGGTAGGAATATGGATTCTGGTTATAGACAGACCCGTTTCCCGACTCTACCATGCCACAGCTGGGGCAATTGCCACCATTATGAGGATTACCACACCATTGGCAAACCAGAAAGTGTGGATGAGACATAGAAAGAATCAAATGTGTATAGAGGGTAAGAAATGGAGAATCAAATATGTGAGAGGGTGAAGGTGAATATTTTTGGTGTTTTTGAAATACATTTTGTACAAATGAGAAGGAAAATCTTTTTGGGTTTTTTGTGTTCGTTGAAAACTTGATTTAAAAAGTTTTCGTGAACGGTTTTGATAATGGGAAAATATGAACAAAGGATGGATAAATGTACAATGGAATGAATTCCAAAATCACTAATCAGCAAACCGTTTAGATAAGCGCGCACAACCTCCCCGGCAGCGGCGCCAAAAGTTGATTGGGCCCGAACCACCTAACTTATATTGACCAAGGAATGGTCAACAAAGTCAAACAACTCAGAGTCAATGCTCCGCGGAATATAAGGTTTCCCCGGGTCGTTATGTCCCGACGAGGTGTGATGGTTATAAAACGGTTTCGTGATCGGGTGAATTTGGACAGGAAAGGGTTTATAAGGGTTTTGAAAGATTACGCTAAGGAAAAATGGATGAGAACGATTAAACACACTATATTAACAATGACGTGAAACCTAATTAACTTTAAAACGTAATCTAAAAACTTAAAATCAGAAATTGCTTATACGTAAGCAGAAAAATAAGCCAATCGGCTTAAATAGAAGCTATCACTTTATTTATGTTTTTGGTTTTTCTTAATTTAACAAACTACTTTTAATAACGTAACCTAAATTTAAAAACGTAAACGTTATTTAAATAAAACGCGAGTTAAAATTAAAATAAACGCGAGTGCGCGAAATAAAAAGTGAAATTTAAGCTACGCTAACCCTACGGATGTGAAAATTACATTTTTACAATCCTAATGATAAAAGAAAATTTTTAGAAAAAGAAAAATAATTTTTACATTATTTAATTAATTATTATTAATTAATTACTATTTAATTACTAATTAATAATATTTAAATTACACTAATTATGAATTTAAGCTAGAAAAATGAAAATTTAATTCTAAAAATTCTAAAATAATATAAAAATAATTTTAAAACTAAAAATATATTTTTCCTACTTTTTCTCTATTTATTATTAATTAACTACTATTTATTAATTACTAAAACTACTTTTGATTTATTAAAAATACTAAAAAGGCAAAGAAAAATCTGAAATTTTTAGGAAAATTCTAAAATGCAATTAGGAACTTAAGAAAAATTAAATCTACTGAAAAAGAAATCAAATTAAGCAAAATGGGTAATAAGTACTTACAAATAAGCACTTAAAAATAAGCAAACAGTGAAAATAATTATCAAAAGCTAGAGTACACTACAAATAACTTATATGAGCTTAAATCAACTTAAAACAACCAAAGAAAATCACAGATTAAGCCATAACAAGCTAATAAGCAAAAATCAAAAGTTTAAGATTAAACAGTTCACTGGGCTGAATTGGGGGCCAAAATAAGCTAAGGCAAAAGCTCCCAGACCCAATATAAGCCTGGAATCAACAAGCCAGCTATGTGGGCTTCTCAAAGAACCCACAAGCTCACAATGGGACCCACAAATGAGCTCTTAAGAAGCCAGTGAAGTGGGGTGATCAATGCTGATTCACTCAGCATACAAGGTGAAATGGACAAAGTTCAAACACCTTGAAACCTTATGAAATAAGCTGAAATGGGACAATAAGCCCTGAACCTAAGAGTTTAGCAGCTGAGCTTCAAAGACAACTAGAAAACTTGAGGTGAGGTCCACTATAGAACACAATGCAGGCTTATGAAGATGGGATCAAACAGATACAAAGGACCAAACAAGCTCATAAGAAACTCAAATAAGCACTTGAACTCATAAAAGCTTATGCACCTAAACAGCAACAATGATACATGACAAAAACAACAACACACTCAAAATTAATCAACAAACTCAGCATGTGAGAACAAGGATAATAAGAGTTTGCAGCAGCAAACCACCAAAATAAGCTAACTGAAGGCTCCAAAATAAGCAGTGAAAAAGCAGTTAATGCAAAACTACAAACAAATATCTAAAACTAACCTAAGGGGCTACCTAAATCAACAACTAACAAGATCTAACACCTACAATTGGATCCTCTATGCTCAATTGAAATCTGGCAAAAACTGAGGTGCAGGGGAGGATTTCAGTCAAGTAAGCATTTTCACATCAGATTCTTAATGGGCAAATAAGCTTTAAATTGAAAAATTCTTTTTGGTACTAACTACCAGGCTACCCAAGTTCACAAATCAACAAAAATCAATTACTTCTAATCTTTAATAAACCATATGCATACCCAAGAAAATCTGTCTATTTTGACAGTTAAGAACTTTGACCTTTTTTTCATGAACATGAAACTTTGACTAATCTGATACTTTAATGATCCGAGTTCATTCAAAATGGAGTTATTGACTGATTATAGATCCTATTTAAGCTAAATGATACTTTGCTCTACCTAAACTCACAATTCTGTCTACTACGACATCAAAGTGGACACATAATAGAACATGAAAGCTTATCTTGACTTTTTACACTATGACTGCAAGTTTTCAGTTTACTTGGTTTTAATACCACTTAAGGAGACTAAAGATGCAAGGGAACAAGTAACATGGCAATTACTACACATGAAACAAGGCAGAACCAAACACTGCCTTAACTGATGCAATTTGGGGAATGGGTAACTCAAACCTAGGTGCAATCTTCTAACTAGTGAGCAGACAACCAAGTAACAAATAATAACCCTTGTCAAAGCTAATTCTAACACTCAATGTGACCTTAAGCTGAAATATTAGACTATGACAGATTCAATAGTAATCAGATTACCAAATCACCAAATCTGCTATGTGAGTTGATTGTCTATTTAATGCTACCACAAACTTGTTTAAAATAACTTACTGAATCAAATTTGAGCAGTGTCACTTGAGCAAAATGACCAGAGACAAAAGTTTTATCTAGAACACATACTATACCCAAACACTACTTACACTAAACTGATTTGTACACTTTTAATGTTTTAAACTGATTTAAAGTTACCTAGAGTGGAATGGCTACACATGAGAGGTGCAAATAAGCAGCAGTAACAACCAAGCATAAGCAGTTTGCATAAGCAACTAAATAAGCTAAAACATAAATTTGGAAAAACAATTGTATTTTAAAACTGAGAATTTTTTGATTAACTGGAAAGTAGGTTACAACTCTGAATTGAAAACTAAAACATAAAACTGATTAATTCTACTCTTAAAAACTACATTACATAATTAATTAACTAAAAGAAATCTACTCTAAAATCCTAATACAACTACTGCTTGGCCTCTCCTCTTCCTTTTTCCTTTTATACTGAGCTTTTAGGGTTTTGTGGGACCCCATTGAGCTTTCTCTTCAGCAACTTGGACCCTTGGATTAATGAAAATGATCCTGGCCATTAAAGGCATCTTGGCGGGAAAATGGAAGTTACAACTTTGGCAGATATAGCTTGGCAGGGTGTGGTTTTTGTTATTTTGTGGTGGAAAGTTAGTGTAGGGGGTGGAGTGTTGGTGAATGGAGTATAGGGGTGAAATGATGGTATGTTGGTGTTGCAGGTTTTGGCAGAGGGGGGGGGGGGGGGGAAGGTTCACGTGTGTGTCTGGGGGTGGAGATGGTCAGAGGTCAAGTTTGACCTTGGGTTGACTTGGGGAGAATAATAAAAAACGGGGTAAAGGGGTAGGTTTTGTAATGGGGAGTGGGCTTGGGTTATTATTTCTGGGCCAAAGGTGTTTCTGGATTAGGGGGATGGTAGTAATGGATTATTGGATTGGGTTTGTTTTGTTTCAAAATAATAACAATGGTCCGTTTGGTTTATGGTGTGAAATTCACAAGGACCAAATTTGTACTTAACTGAAACTTGAGGACCTAATTTGACAATTTTCCAAAATGGTACCCAAGGACAAAACCTGCCATATAATAGTAACCAAAGGACAAAAGTTGTAAATTTCCAAAATTTAAAATCCTAGGGACCAAAGTTGTTACTTTTCAAACTTCAGGGACCAAACATGTAATTTTCTCAAATTTTTCACCCAAGGATCAATTTGATAATTTTTGACTTTAGAAAACCTTGGGTTGACTTTTCTTTCGTTTTACAACGTTAGGGACTAGTTTTGTCAAATTTTGAAACTTGAGGGACTGAAACTGCCAATTGTGCAAACTTTGTTCGTTTTTCATTTGTTTTTAAACATTTTGCATCAGAAACATATAAAACACAATTTTGGAATAATTTCTGTATTTTGATGCGTATTTGAGTGTTTTTGGATGTTTTGGCAGTTCATATAAGACAAAAATGATGAGTATTTACACACTCATCAATAGTACACTTTGACAAACATACCGGATGAACATGGATACCACATCAAAAGATTTCATTCTAAAAGCATCCGCAATGTAAAGGCTAATGGATAGTTCACTAAGATAACAATTGACAATATGTTATTAGGCTGCCCACAGTAAGGCGACCCAATCCCCCTCTTTTCTCTGTCACGTCAGCTTTCTCTCTCCAGCGACCTGCATGCGATTGGGTGCTCCAGTAAAGTCGACCTTAATTAGAAAGTGTGAGTTTTGTTTTTATGTGTGTATATTACTTGGTCGTATACACGACCTAAATCTCCCAAAAGAACCATGCGACTGATTTGTCACAGTAGAAGGACCGAGTGAGATCGAGTGGGAAAAAAAAGTACTCAGTCTCCTATCCTTACTGTGGGCAGCCTTAGTTGATTTAAACTTTGCATTGCATTGAAATTTATATAGAGCGGAACACCTTCTCGTAAACTCTAATGTCAATTATTGATTTAACTCCTCATAACTCACTAAAACATGATAAACCAAAGATTTAAATAGGTTAACTAGATGCATTGTACAAGCTCATTCGTTCAATGTATCGTAGATGCTCTAAGTGGAGTGGACACAAATCACTGCCATGGCTAAGCGAACGGAGATCATATGGCTGTGCGAAAGCTTATACAATAACTAAATATGTTGGTCAAAAATATATTATACCAACCACTAAAATAGAACACACACTATTTTGATGATCAATCCTATGTTTTAACATAAATTTACAAAATAAGATTATACAATGTTAACAATTTTTGTTGAACCGTACTTAGAGGCCCCAAATATATAACAAGATCTATATTTGCGAGTAGGGATGTAAACGAACCGGACGAACACGAACGAAGCCTTGTTCATGTTCGTTCATTTAATTTTAACTGGACAAATAAACGAACACAAATACTTAAACGGACGAATTTTCTTGTTCATGTTCGTTTATTAAGAAAATAACTTGTTCATGTTCGTTCATTAATACACTAAACGGACATAAACGATCGAACATAAATGAAAATAGACAAACAAATATAAAATTTATTAAATTATGCATCTAAAATTGTTTTATAAGTCTTATTTTGTTTAAACAAACTAATTTTAAAATTTTACAATTAAAAATTTGATGTACGAACATAAATAAATAAATGAACATAAACGAACGCTAGCGTACGCATAATCGGACGTTCACGAACATAAATAAACGGATGTGACATTTGTTCATGTTCGTTCACTAAAAACGATCGTAAAATTTGTACATGTTCGTCCATTTAATAAACTAGCAGGGTACCCGCGCGATGCGGCGACGGGTACCCTGTAACTATATTTTACAGCAAGCAAATGTTGTTCAATTCTATGTTTTTTCCTTTAACAATAACCGCACAAATGAATGATAATTTAGATTAAAATGACTTTAAGTAATAACAATAATATATCAATTCTTAGCATTTGCTAAAAATAGTCTCAAATGCTTTAAGTAATTCAAGTTATTTGGTTCGGTTTTCAGTTATTTGATTCGGCTTTCGGTTCGGTTTTATCCAAAAAAATTTACATCAAACTTGAAATCGTTTTTTTTTAAATAAATTAACTCCGAGAAAGTTATACGTGTTTATACTTGTTTTTAAAAAAATTATTTCAGACTCAATGGCGAAAGTCTCGTATTTTAAAACGTTTGTTTGCTATGTCAAATGGGGCCCACAAGGTTATTATTACAAGATTTATCAAAGTTACACTTTCTACCCCTTGTCATAAGTTACACTGCCGCCCTCCTTCTTTTCTCTTCTGGACACGTACAGTCCATGTGGTTTTATATAACACCGCACACCCACACGCACTCACCCAATTTCTCTCTCTCTCTCTCTCTCTCTCTCTCACACACACTCTCTCTAACAACACTCCACCGGAAAGTTTTAGGGTTTCGACGCCGTCACCGGATTTCGACCAAAATTCTGGCAAGTCATTTTCTTCCATTTATGCGTAGATAGAGGCTACTCCACCATTTCTAGAAAGTTTTGAGCCGAAAGGAGCACGTTCGATCGAACCTTGAAGACCACCGTGACACCACCACACCTCCGCCGTCCTCCAGCGTCTTCCCCACCACCTCCTCTCTCGAATATATGATTGTAATGGTGTCTTTGTTAGATGATAATATTGTCACTAATAATATTATTAATCTTATGTTAATCATTCTATTTGTTAATTATCTTGGACTACTTTGTTAATTATCATGGACTACTGTGTAGTATGGTTTTAGTTTGTATGACTCGTATTACCACCATTTGTATTCGGTGTCCGTTACCAATCACCTATTTTATGATCTTTCGTAGGCCAAGCGTAAGGTTTTTTTTTTTTTTTTTTTTTTTTTTTTGATGAATTGTTTGGCCATTTAATTATATAGTATATTGTGTTTAACTGATTGTAATATTAGGTGTAGGGGTGTTTTTAATGCTACTAATGTATAATTCATAGGATTTTGGTACATACGTACATATATACTTGTGCTTTAAATCATTGTGCTTTGTGTTTTATGACTTGTATTAATTGGTTTAGGGGTGTATTAATTGTATATATGTAAGAGATATGTTTACCTTAAAATATTGTGCTTTACATACTTGTGCTTTATGTTTTATCACTTGTATTTTACTTAAAATCTAAATATGGAAATCTTAAAAATTAAATATGAGAGAAGGTGCAATATGCTTTATAAGTAGTATAGATAATCAAACATAAACGAACTTTTTACGGAATGATTCAGGAACTGTTCATTTAACGTTCAGTTCGTTTACAACCTTATTTGCGAGGCCTCTAAAAATTTGAGGTCCGATGCGGTAGCACAACTCGCAGACCCTCGTATACGCATCTGACACAAATCTAGAGACCAACTGCTAGAAGACTTTTGTACTGTGTTCCCGAGTTATTTTTTTGAGAGAAGAGAAGAGAAGAGAAGAGGAAAGAGAATTTTGAAAAACTAACAAAAATCATGTTCCCGAGTTTTTTGTTGGAAAGAAGAGAAAAGAAGAGGGAAGGAAATTTCATCAAATCTTCTCTCCTAACTTTCTTCCCGATATTGGGATGATTTGGAAAGAAAGAAGTCTCGAGCCTTTTAAAAAAAATATTATCACCAAAATACCCTTAACCTAAAATATAAATTATATACGTGATCTCTTCATTAAGCCGTATAGCACCTATTTTCTTCTCCACTACTTCATTATCCGGTAATTTTGCTACTTTAATTCTTACTATTGACTTATCTTCTTGGTTTTAATACGTATATCACATGCGATGTGTGCAACATATTTGTATTGAGTTATACCTGATTGCAAATTACAGTACGTGTCTAGTTCCAGTTTATATGGCAGTAGATAGGTTGTTCAATTATTACATGTGTCAAATAAAAACAAAAGTTTGCATGATGATGATGGATTATCTAATGGTGTGTTGGATGCTTATTTTACTAAAAAATATAGATGCGTAAAAATGAGAATGAGAATTGAATGATCAAGTTTGGTTAGGCATTATTTACATCTATACCTGATCATATGTATAATTTTAGATAGGGATACCTGATCATATGTATAATATTAGATATGGGTCTTAGTTATCAAGTGTTAAAATAAAAGTTAGGTTTATGTACTAATACACATATATAATTTGTGTAAGATAAAAATTTAGGATGGATAGCACTCTTATTGAAAGAATACTCACCATACGACGTGTAGTGAGAGCTCGCCAATTGGCAGCAGTTCATTTAGTTTGTTTATTGGTTGCTTTCATCACACGACGTAGACTTACTCACATGAACCGTGTTAATTTACCTACTAAAGATGTTATTTTACATCGCAAAAATGTAAGGGAAGAGATGTTACACAACCTCTCAACAAGTGGTAAATGTCGTGATATAATCCGTATGAGTGAGAAAGCTTTTAGGACATTGTGCAATATCTTAGTGCGTGATGGTGATCTTCGGCCAACTCAACGTATGTCTGTTGAAGAGCAAGTTGCTAGATTCTTGCATGTTGTAGGAAATGATTTAAGAAATCGTTTTGCCTCTTGGATATATCGTCGTTCTGGGTCAACGACAAGTAGGTGCTTGCATAGAGTTTTGAGGGCAATTATATTGTTAGAAGATCGTTACCTCCAACAACCCACCGACGACATTGTTCCTAAAGAAATTCAAGAAAAAAAAAGGTTTTATCCTTTTTTTAAGGATTGTGTTGGAGCAATTGATGGAACACATGTTCGTGTGAGAGTACCTAATAATGATGCCCCAAGATATCGTGGTCGTAAAGGATACCCAACAATAAATGTCTTAGCTGCTTGCACGTTTGACTTGAAGTTTACATATGTTTTGACTGGTTGGGAGGGTACTGCATCCGATTCAAGAATAATAAAAAATGCTCTAACTAGAGAAGACAAGCTAATCATTCCGAATGGCAAATCTTTAAACCAACATTAGTTTGGTCCATAATCTTACATCATCATATTACTTATATTTTGTTTATAGGTAGGTATTATTTGGTTGATGCTGGTCTACCCCATAGAAGTACACTAATAGCACCTTATAGGGGAGTTAGATATCATCTAAAAGAGTACTCAACACGTGCACCTGAGAACGCACGAGAGTTGTTTAATCTTCGTCACTCGTCGTTGCGAAATTCTATTGAACGGGCATTCGGTGTACTTAAAAAAAGGTTTCCTATCATTAGAAGTACAACTGAACCCTTCTACTCTTGTGAAACACAATCGGACATCTTTTTGGCATGTTGCATTCTGCATAATTTTTTGCTTGAAGAAGATCGGGACAAAGATCTTGAAGAAGAGGTGATGCGTGAAATTTTAAACGCGCCACAAGAAGATGCACATAATGATGACAGAGACATAAATGATGGTGGTTCGAGAGGAGAAGAACTAAGAAACTCAATTGCGAATGAAATGTGGGCTAACTATTTAATGTATCCAAACAATGAAATAGATATGTCAAGATAGTTTCTTAAATTTATATTCTAGTATTTGTCTTAGACACTCAAGTAATAATTTTGTTTAAACATTTTGCATGATTCAACATGTGTAATACTTTTGTAATTTTATGTTTGGATAATCTGTTTAAATTATTTGGCATGATTCTATTATTTGTAATATGTGTTTTTATGATTTCGCTAGTTGTATTAGACATGCATGTCTATTTATCTATTATTGTAAAGTTTATTTTTGATTCATCATGTAGCAGGTGTCATGGACAAAATGGAAACCCAGGAACCTAAAGTGAAGAGAGAACCCAAAGTGAAGGAACCTAAAGTGAAGAAGGAACAATTTGGTTGGACTAGTGACATGGATGATGCATTCATTCAAGCAATGCTTACACAGCAAGATAAAGGCAACAGACCTAAGAGAACATTTAGTTCATTAGAATATGCTAACATGGTTGATGAGCTAAGAACAAAGCTCAAAATGGATTTCACAAAAGCTCATCTAAAGAACCGTTTGAAAACTCTAAAAGAAAATTTCGCTTATTGTCATGATGTGATTCGGGGTTCTAAATTAAGCGGGTTTTCTTGGAACTCCATGACTCAACTCATTGAAGCAGAAGAAGAAGTATGGGAAAAACTGGAAGAGGTATGTTTACTTATTTGAGTGTGCATGTTTTCATACCATGTGCAGGTTTATTGTACTTCAAATGAGTACTTTTCTTGTTTGTACTTGATAATAACATAACATCTTTAAAAAAACTTATGTTGTAATAGGTTAATCCTGATGCTATTAAATGGAGGATCAAACCAATTTCTAACTATGACGAGCTGTCACAACTGTTTGTTTAAGATAGAGCATCAGGTGTTGCTTCTGAAACTGCAAAGGAGAAAAATGCCAAGGAGAAAAAAGGCCAATCAAGCAATAAAGAACCCATAGATATTGAAACAATCGAAGACATTGATGAGTTACTTGCTACCAATAAAGTCAGTTATGAAAACCTTGTCAATCTTGAAGAAATTCATGTCGATTCTCCCATGCCGGATGCTTCAAATGCAACAAAATCCAAAAATAAGAAAAGAAAACTTGAAGAAGAATCTAATTCGGACATTATGAGTACTGTTCATGTGGTGGCTGATGCAATAAAGGAAGGTAATTTGGTTTTACAAGAAACTAACGTCATTTTAGGAAGAGCTTATCAACGTGAGTATACGGGGGATGAAATCTATAAAGAATTGGAGCCTTTACAACTGGAAGATGATGTCATATCAAATGCTCTTATTTTCTTGGCAGACAACCCGAAAAAAGCGCGACTATTATTTAGTTGTCCTCTTAACATGCGGGCGGACTTACTAAATAAAATGATGGGATCAAGTGACGAAATGAGTTCGATTTAAACATCTGATTGTCTTTCGCTTGAAGTTTCTTTTGCTCGAACTTTTGCATTTTATTGTGTTTGGTCATTTTCAGAAAACTACATTTCTTTATCTAGGTACTTGGTGTTAAACATGTTGAACTTGTTTTGTTTGTTTGATTTAAATGAGTTGGACTTCTTTTAATATTTATGTTGTTGATGTTGGTGTAAAATTATGTGTTTGTTTTATTAAGATATTATGAATTATAATTTATCTAGCTATAAAGGGTATAGTTGTAAAATTCTTAATTTTCTTTTCTCTTCTCCCCAACTCGGGAACACAAAAGAGCTACCTCTTCTCTTCTTTTCTTCTCAACTCGGGAACACAAAAAATACAATTGTATTCTAACCTCCTCTCTTCTTTCCTCTCCTCTTCTTTCCACACCTTTTCTTTTCTTTCCTCATCAAACTCGGGAACAGAGTGTTGAAGATTTCACAGATATATAACTTAATCTAAGTAAACGTCGAAAATTTTATTAAGACCATAGTCAGAGATTCCGTACAAAGTTATCCAATGATTTATTAATATATTTGCATGGAAAATGATACCAATGTTGGACACGGTTCTTGAGTCTTTTTTAAGATACCAAGTTATGTAAACATCGGTAGGTAATAGGTGAAACGATGGATATAAACTAAGTATCCTTTTGACTAGATAACAAACATGTATCCACTACTTCGTAAAATTCATATCAAAATGAGGTCACGATTTAAGATTTGGTAAAAGTTTGGTTGACATTTGTTTTAATTTAATGGAGGTAGCGTAGTTTACCATTCTACAAACCACTATGTTCCCTACTAATATATGGTCATTCAACTTACGTCTTGCCAATATATATTTCATGTCAAGTTAAACTTGCATTGTTTTCAAAGTGTATAATTTGGGTGATACGTATATGATAGAGGTGGTACTTTAAAGGTTTATGATGTCTGTGTGACTGTGAATGATCTGTATTTGCATTCTTTTGAATATTGGGTGTGTTTATCATAAAGCAATCAAATGATTGGTCCAAGAAAAACCTTTAAAGACTATACGAATTCGTTTGGTCCGTTACCCAAAAAAATTTACCGGGTCATTGACCTTTTACCAAAAAAAATTCGTTTGGTCCGTTAGGGTTTTAGGATATTAACGTATTTGTATGATTAATAGATGATCAATAAACGACAATTTTACGGGCTTTCATTATTAAAATGCTATATCAGAGCGGGTCTGGCCCTCTGACCTAGTTGATAGTCGCAAACGCTTCTAACTATCGCCCGTCAAATCTCCATATCAAAAAGGAAAAAGAAATTCTTAGTCAATTCAATTTTCGGCTTAAATCATAGCCGGTCACTGTTTCGACCATAATTTTCAATCCGTTAGGAATTAACTGACGGTGTCAGGGCTATTGATCACTTGTTCAAATTAGGAAAGCATATCGGAATTGCTCGGAATGCGAGCAAGTATTAGATGATAAAATTATATTAGCAGTTCCAAGCCTAGTTTACGAGTTTGTTCAATTAGGGTTTTAGGTTATCAATTAATTTGCATTATAAATAAATGATCACTAACGATAATACCTACGCTGTTTTATTATTTAAAAAGGTTATCGTCGTATAAAAAGATTCAAAACATGTCTTCTTAAATCAGTTGTGTTTGAGTAACATGAGATGTATAAAAAGTTTATACATAAATGAAACAAGTACTCCATATCAAATACAAACAAGTTCCTTGGTTAACGATGAACAAACATTCTAATAATAATAATGATTTTCTCTAGAATTATGTGAATAGGTTGCTTTTTTGCACAAGCTACCGACGGATTTTGTGGCTATGCTACTTAGATCATTTTCAAGGCTAAGTTTTATCTAAACTTTTTTTCTACTAACTATTTTATAAAGTTGTTACTTTCTCCTGCAAAAAGTATTCAAGACGTAGTAGTTCCTTTCGTTTTAGGTGTGAAGCAATGTCAAACCAAAGTACGTAATTAATATTTTTGTTTGTATTTAAATAAATGGCTAGTTATAATAAAGGGTAAATTGCAAAAATGGTCCTTAACGTTCCACAAAATTGCAAAAACGGGACCGAGACAAAAAGTAGCGCAAAAAAGCCACCCACGTTCCACATTTTCGCAAAATCGCCACTCAGAGGCCTTTTCCGTTAACTTCCGTTAGTTTTCCTCTTTAAGTGCAGTGAAATGACTAATATACCCTCGTCTTCTTCCCAATTTGAATTTCTTTTTAATTTATATTTAACTTTAATAAAAAATGAAGAACATCAAGAGCAAAAACCCAGACATTCAAATCAAAACCCAGATCAAACAATATATAACTAACATTCTTTTCCATTGTAATTTTCAGTTAAGAAAGGATGTACTCATAATTTTCAGTGTAATATTACTTTTATTTAACCTTAATTTCAAGTTTGCTTTGGTAAATTCGTATTTGGCCATTTTGAGTGAATTTGACAATTTCACTTGATATTGTTAGAAGGTGTTTACCATTGGTTCTTTGAGCTCATACAAGCTTCTGATAAGCTTATTAGTCTTTCTTTTGCATCCAAATCAGTTCTAGTTCAAATAATCATAAATGCTTAAAAATAGGAAATAAATCTACCAGTAAAACCTGATATGTACGCCCTCCTCATATAACATTCAGCTATAAACTCACTCTGTATCCATAGAAACCAACAATCACATAATATTAATACAACCCGATACTGCAAATTCAGGGCAAATCTTCCTAGGGCTATCATTTACATATGTTAGTACTTCTAAGTTCCAACATAGACACATCGAAGACTCCTAAATTTACTAATATTAGACTATCGACTTAACCTAGTACTAATTGCTTATAACAAAAGCCAAACTTTACTGGTTATAATAACTTCACTTATGTAACTTATCAGTAATATTCATTTGTTAACAAAAATTCTTTATGTTCTACGAATACCAGAAAAGTTAATAACTGTTTGGTTAATGGTAACTATTTCGACTTAAAATCTGCTTAGTTTAAATATACAGCATCAAGTATATACAGCCTGTGTTTAGCATAGGCTTCCAGGGGCTTAAACTTTTAAAATAAGCCGGCTTACAAAATAAGTCTTGTTTGTCATACGGGCTCATGGAGGCTTAAATAAGTCTTGTGTTTCTGTGGTTTATATGGTTATTATATCTTCATAGGGTCCTTGTGAATCAGTAATATGGTTTAAAACCTTCATTTGTTTTGAAATCAGAAAATCAGTCACACATAAGGTAGTGTTTGGTTCAGTAGAATAAAGGGTGTTCAAGTCTGTTTTTTATGTATCATGTAGCCTAGATATGTTTTATTAGGTAAATACAGCTCAATTAGATCACTAACTCTAGGTCTTGTTTGAAGAAAGTCAAAAATCCTTATTTGGTTCCTTATTTGTTAACTGTTGTGGGATTGAGATCCATGACTGCCCATAGCAAAGCATAAGCTGTTGTATAAGCTTGATTTAATCTCACTTTACCATATTTTATCATTCTCAGTAACTAGGGATCAACCAAAACTCACCAAAGTCAAAGTTTTATGTTTACCTCAAAAGTCAAACTTGTTCCCTTTGGCAGAAAACCCAAAATGGCATGATTTATTGTGAATTTTGTGTATGGATTCAGACCATGAAACTTTCACATGTTCAAGACCCTCAGCTAAACTTTGGATTCCCACATTGATTTCATTTTTGTGATTTTTTCTGTGTCCCCCACAATTGGCCAAAGTGAGATGCAGGGCATGCCTATGCCCTGCACCATGATATCTGTCCAACTGTCCCAACTTCCTAGGATTGCACAGGGTGCATCAGTGGGGCCCATGATGAATTTTTTGGTTCTTTGAGTAGCTCTTAAGCTCAGATAGTTGGATCCATCTTTAGTTTTGGCTTATGAGCTTATCTCCAGGGCATATCAGACATATCAGTTTATTTGTTTGTCATGGTTTTTATTTGCGCGTTTTAATTTTTTAATTATTGATGCATATACACCTCCTTTAACAAATTGAGCAGGGCTTTAAGTATTTATATATGGATGGATTTAATAACTTCAATTTTGCTCTTGTTCTTGCACTGCTCTTTGTGGCTACTCTCCCTGTTACAAAGAAAAAGTATGCTCCTGACTTGTTAATTGTGGTGTCTCCTGTTTATATCTGGTTGGCGTTCATGTCTTTGCAGCCACACAAAGAAGAAAGGTCAGCCAGTTTGTCTAATTCTTTGTCATTTATCTAATAACAGGGAATCCTCGGAGATAATTGGTTTGTATATTGGTTTTGGTCTATGATATGGCTTAAGGTGGCTACAGACTCTCCTTTAAGTTTACGTCTCTTGTTTTTATGCAAGGGGCATTGTAAGTATGTGTTGCCCTCTCCAAATGATTTTGAAACACATGCTAAAAAACATATTACGGTACTATTTAAGTTTGATGAGCTTAAAATACACTTTCAATGAGTCTGCTGCATCTTTGTTCTCAAATTTCATGTAATAATTCACCACTCCATGAGTATTGTTGATGTCATTGGTTAATAAGAAGTAAATGTTTTCACTCCAAATGTTAACTTTTGCACATTTAATCTCAGTATGCGGGTGACATTGTTGCTGATAAGAAAGTAAATATTTTTGCTCTTAAATTAAATAAAAAACAGCCACTTCATTGACGTTGTAAAGCAGATTGCTAAATTCACGAGACTGTTGTTTATTGGCCTCATCCTGTGCGTTTCTCTTAATTGAAAATTACAATGGAAAAGAATGTTAGTTATATATTGTTGGATCTGGGTTTTGATTTGAATGTCTGGGTTTTTGCTCTTGATGTTCTTCATTTTTTATTAAAGTTAAATATAAATTAAAAAGAAATTCAAATGGGGAAGAAGACGAGGGTATATTAGTCATTTCACTGCACTTAAAGAGGAAAACTAACGGAAGTTAACGGAAAAGGCCTCTCAGTGGCGATTTTGCGAAAATGTGGAACGTGGGTGGCTTTTTTGCGATACTTTTTGTCTCGGTCCCGTTTTTGCAATTTTGTGAAACGTTAAGGACCATTTTTGCAATTTACCCTATAATAAATTATTTAATTTTATCTACATACCAATAACTCACTTTCGCAATCTTTTTAAAAATTTAATATCTTTCAAGCTGTTAATAGTTAAAAAAAAATTATATCACCGTGACGATTATTTAATTATTTATCTATAGATAGCACTTTGATATACTTTCAAAAATATTTTTTCACGTATTTTTTCGTTTTATTTTTCTTACTTTTTCCTTTGTTGAAACTTGCTTAATAAATTATTTAATTACATATGATTCAACACTATTTTTTATGTTCGAGCATTAAAATATGTAGTAAAATGAACATAGCTTTTTCTACAAAATTATGAAAGTTACACATTTTTTTACTGGAAACTAGACATTCATAAGTTTCTAACCATATATACATATCATATTTCAAATTATAGATTAGAGTAGTTAATTCGTAGGACAACACATAAAATCACACGTGATTTAAAAAACATGTGATCTATATCACACTAGCTTCATAACCCGCCCGATGGGCGGGTACGCTTTATAAAATTGTTTGTCGAATTTTTTTTACGCATAAAATAAATAATGAATAAGTTAAATAAGTTGAAGGAAATAAATTAAAATTTATAAATATATTGCTCATGTATTATACATAAAAATAACAATTATAAGTATCATAACAAATTAATTACATAAGGGTTATTCATATGCGAAACCTGTGGAATCACGGGGATTTCTAAAGAAAAATTTCTTTAAATAGATACATGTGTGAATGAGTCAACAAATAACAATAAATGTAAATAAGTTCCATTAGTATTGAAAGGAATAATAACTAATATCTCAATGATACGATGAATAATTTGGTTTGTAACTATTAAAATACTAAACTTCGGTGTTTTCTATCTTTGATAGCCTTGAAGAGAAAATGTATGCCCTAAGCGTTTGTTAGTTGAATAGCCAATTCCCATTCCGTGAACACCTAATAAGTTTAAAAAACAAAAGTGTAAGTAAAAGAAAGTTGTCGATGATAGTATATGTAAACTTAAAAAAATGGCAACCTATGTTGATCGTATAACAACACAAATATTTGTTAAAAGATTAAAAAACAAAAGCTGTGATTACTTAAAAATGAAAACCATCACCAACTTGCCTGGGTATAATGTCAATTATGTGTATCTTGTATGTCCATGTGCCATCTGTAAACACTAAACACCAAGCCATCAAATTTTGTATGATATTCAAGCTTGAAAACCCCAATTTCTTGCAAACGCCCCTTCAATTTATATAGTATTAAGTCAAAGTTTGACTGTTACACAACTGTCCAAGATCCAAGATATAAAGCATGGTCCAAACTCCGTCCACAATCATATATGAGGTCTTCTTGCAACTTTTAGTCTCTACTGTCAATTTTTTTTTCAACTTGTTTTTTCAGCGTAATTAGCATCTCACAACTATATTTGACAAAAAAAGATTAAGTGCGAATTTTTTTACAGAAAGAACACTCTATAGACGGGCTGTAGCTTCGAAAATTATATTCATTCATCCATGGAAACAACAACGTTTAAAACATGTAATGACTTCTTATTGCTGGTAATTGTAACACCAAAAGTGTGTTAAATTATTTACTACAACTATAATAGCTTTATTGAAAAAATAAGATGTGCTATTGTTGTGTAGCTTTTGTAATCTACATTAATAGATTAAATATGTATGAAGTTCATGCAATAGGGTTAATGAGCGTTTGCCTTTCTCAATAGAAGCAGATTAGACACATCTTGACCCGTAGAAAAGCATCTATATTATGACTTAACCCATTTATACCCATCATTTAAAAGTTGATAGTAGCTATGGCCGTTAAGAACTTTAAAATTTTGGGAATGGTATTCTGCCACCAAAAAAGAAAACTAAGATGCGTAAAAAGAAAAACTCAAACCTGAGATGAGTTAAGCTCTAATTCATCCCAATCCTGTGATGAACTACTTCCTTATACTATCCCAATCCGAGCATAGATCGATGTCCCAAGCCCCTGATATAAATTAATCATGAAACTGCATAAGCGATGGCTGCAAATGACACATAAATTAATAGATTGTGAATTAACGTATAAGAAATGGTTACTATATCAAATAGCAAAAACTACTCACTACTATATCAAATAATCAAGAGTATGACTAACCTTGTAACAATGTCGATGACGCTCATCCACAAAGTCGGGATTGTGATACCTGCAAAATTACAATGATAAGGAACTGATATTTGATAATTTGAATAGTGGCTAGATAATTGGAAAAGAGGTGCAAATAATTGATCGGAACAAATCGAACAATCGGATACTTCATTATCAGTAAGAACAATATGAAAAATTGCAGCCTCATTGTCAAATTCCTCCTCATCTTTAGACGAAAAAATAGTCATCTGATTTTGCACCTCTATTTCTCCACCATTATCCACTACCTCAGCCTCAGCCTCAAACACGTCTTCAAAAAGTCATCTGATACAATCCATGATCAAATAGATGAAGTAGCTTCTTTGGAGGATAATTGTCTCCGTTTGAAGATTACTTCTTCTTCATCTTCTTAGCTCATATCAAATATCGCCATTGGAATCCCACCTGCAGAATCCAGTTGTTATA
The DNA here is from genome assembly GCA_030686995.1 of Artemisia argyi. Classification (NCBI taxonomy): domain Eukaryota; kingdom Viridiplantae; phylum Streptophyta; class Magnoliopsida; order Asterales; family Asteraceae; genus Artemisia; species Artemisia argyi. Next base: position 54,920,344 of record CM060695.1, read on the forward strand.
TTTTTATATATCTCTCCTCCCACCCTTTTCTATGTCAGATGAGGGTGTTTGGGACAAAAAAACGGATAAAGAATCAACAGACACTGGTGAAGAGCCATTATGCAACTCTGCCTACCATTAACTGTAGGACAGTCAAAACATCTGATGTCGCTCAGAACAAAAAGTGCAGGCATTAAACCTCACCACAAAAAAACCTTATATGTAAATATCACCAAAATGGATGCATCATCACTACAATATTATTAAAGAGAAAAGAGCATAATCCAATTTTTTTATTATTATTATTTTACTGTTCTACTTAGGTACCAAGTAATAAGGAGCGTTTGGGTTATGTACTTTTTTATAATTGCAACTAATAAAGGGATGTTTGTGATCAATTCTTATTTATACTTTTCAAACCCATTCAAAAAATCAGACTGTTAACGTTGACCCGTTTACCCAACCCATCATTTTTACCACATCTAAGAAACATAGAAAAGGGGTGTGCGACCATCCCTGATGGGAATAAAAGCTGAAAAAACAGGAAAGTCATCATGGATTCTTGATAAAGTATAAATACTGATTTCCCATAAATAAATTAAAAAAAAAAATACTACTTAGGCATGTCTACCTTAATAGGTGTACCATCATTGTGATAGTTTAATTTGTAATAAATCATAATATTGATATAACCACAAAAAAGCGTTCCATGATTGTGATAGTTTAATTTGTAACAAATCATTTTACATATTAGTATTTTGGATATGATTCACGGCATCTAATAACTAAACATTAGGATCAGCTGCAAGAGTCATAGCATAAAACATGTCTAACTTAGGATCTTCTGTTCATAATGAATGAAGAATTACCTTTTGCAACCATAGTTGCAATAGTCAATAGATCGCTTGGATTGTGGATGTTGATGGCTGATTGCGCAACAAAAACCACAAGATCATGATCAGCTTCAGCTGATTCCATTAATTAAGAGCAATGGCTTGCTAATCGCTTTGTAGCTGATGCAAGGGCAATGCTTATTTTTTTATTCATCTAAGCATTTGCAATTTCTACGCTTCTTATAAGCACGAACTAACCTTCTCTGAAAGAGCATCCTTTAGCCTCAAACTACCGAATTGTTGCCTGCACGATTCAAGATAATTAAGAAAGGCCGTAGATTGGTAGACATATACATGCAAAAGCTAGTTGTATTACCTGATAAGATGTGGTGATTATAATATCGGCACCAACTTCAAGATAATTAAGGCGTACCTACAATGCAAACCAAATGAGAACACTGATTTAACTATGTAATGCTACAAAACAATTTCAACATAATCAATCCTTAATTCTTATCATTTCAACACGTTTGATAGAATCTTCTAAAGCTACACCCAAGTTATTTACTTGAATTTGACTGAACTCGTAATTGCTATAACCAAAGGTATACAATGGGCAAACTGGTTTTCTAGTCTTACTTATCAAGAGGTCAAACATCCATTTGAGATTTTCTTATTATGGGTTTGTTTGGATAATCTCCTACAGGATCCAAATACCAAAACTAAATGATAATGATTTACCTTGGTTGTTTGCCATTGTCCTACATATCATTAGCGTTGTTTGAGGATGGGCAAGTTGCAAGTTGCAATATTATGTATGACATAATCAAGGTGACCTGCAACTACTATCATCAATAAATGTCCAAGCCACCTGCATAAAACACACATACAAAACGCATTCAGACATTAGCACAAACACATGGTGTGCAACCTTAAAACATAGATGAAAAAACTCATTGAGACATTATCATAAACACATATTGAGTTTTACCTTGGGTTAATGTAAATCGACCATTTTCTTTAATTCATAACCAAATTGATAGTCTTAAAAAAAAAAAAAAAAAAAAAAAAAAAAGAAACCACGAAATTCATCTTTGACTTAAACTATGATCAATTCAAACATAAACCTAGAATAGAATCAAATGAAAATGCTGATTCGTTTACGAAAAATATAAACAATAATATTATTTGTTCGAATTCGAAAATACATACCTGGTTGATCGATATTTTATGAGAATTATGAAGATCCTATTTTAAGCATCTGTAACAAATCAATAATTGTTTGTCAATCATCAATTCGACCTATGAATCATCAAACATAGTATGGGACGAAAATTAACTATAGATGAGTAAAAAAGATAAAAATCACATACCATTTAGTAGTTTGAGTGAATCGTTCATTAGAATGGATGATTCATAAATCAAACACCGATCATATTTTGTTAGGATTATTTGGCGTGATTTCAGATTTTGAGAATCAATTTGAATAGGTGATAATTTTGAATGAGTTTTGATTGCATTTTGTTAGATGTTAATGATAAGTATTTAATTGTACCTATAAAACTGGTATAGTTAGTTCCATACTTTTAGCTAATTCAAATTTCTTTCAAACATACTTTTCTCTACTATCAAATTAAATGCTCCCATTTTAAGCATGTTTATTTTGTTTTCAAAGCTTTCAACACAAACACTCAAGTGCTCTAGTGGTTGAGTGTTTGTTTGTTGTTCAAGAGGTCATGGGTTCGACTCCCATTAGCTGCAACTTTTTTAATAATGATAAATTTATGCATGAAAAGTGTGTGCCATGTAGACAATGACATGACAGTTAGTTGAATATGTGGCAATGAGGTGACAAATGTTAGAGGTTTATGACGTGTCATCCTTAGCCTATTATATAGTGTAGGATGTGATTTTTGCCACATGTGATCTTTATCACATGCGATAATATAAACTGCTATAATTTAGAAGTTGATATACAATGTATGTCATATGTTTAGGAAGTCATATTTGGTTTGCATCACAAAAGCGGGGGAATTTTTTAATGTATACACAAATGATTATGTCAATTTTAATACAGTTTTTTAGTATTCAAAATATCAAATTAGTGTTAGATCAATATGATATATTATGTGTGTCAATACTAAAAAATATGAAAAAAACAAAATTTTTTATTTTCTCAAAATTATATGAAATTGATTTTTTATGGTAAGATAATAAAATGCTCGTCGCAACAATACAATTTGTTTTAGCTAACGATTAACGATTCATGAGATATTTATATTATAAAAAGATACGTATGATTGTATTTCTAATTAAAATATTAATTAATATTTTTTTCTCAATTGAAAAATGAGTGATGAGATTTGTATTTGATATGTAAATTATCTCTTCTCTTAATAATAATAATAATAATAATAATAATAATAATAATTGTAAAAATGATAATCAGAACACTAAAACACAATCGATTACACCCAGCCAACCACCCCTTGGTGTATTTTATTAACAAAAGCTATAGTAGATAAGTCCCTAAACAGGTGCTTACCAAACAAGATACAAAAGACAAGTGTAATCTCTTTCAGAAGGACACTACACATATAACCTCACTACAATGAATCACTCATACTCAAACTAGAAGAATCAAATACAGAGAATGATTCTTCAATACAAACTCACTAGCAGATATCAAAGTGATATCAAGAACTAAACCTCACAGATGTGAACAAGAGAGAATTAAGAGAGAATAAAAGCTGCGTATCAAAAGTTATGAAACCCTAAACTGATGTGTAGCTTATATACTACTAAAATACACATCAGCCCTTCAACTTCACAACTTGTCAATAATGACTCAAAGTTATATTAACTTTGTAAGACTTTGAAACTTGGCAACTCTAGTCCCTCATAATATTTAACACCCCTCCTCAAGTTGATAAGTCTTCACATCAACATTATCTTTGCTCTGAATCTGACTGCTACACTTAGCTTCATAAGATATACCTGCAAACATGTCAAACATACCAAGATTTTTGCAAAACAAACTATGTTGCCTTTGTCCAAGACACTTAGTAAAAATATCAGCAACCTGCACACCAGTATGAATTTTGATAGTCTTAATAACACCTGCAGAAACCTTTTCTCTAACCAAATGTACATCCAACTCAAAATGCTTAGTTCTTTCATGAAACACAGGATTAGCAGCAATTTGAATTGCTGCACTATTGTCACAAAAAATTTCCACAGGTAATATATTTTTAAGACCAAGACTATTCAACAAATTTCCCAACCATATAACTTCACAAGTAGTAGAAGCTAAACTTCTATATTCTGCTTCAGCAGAACTCTTAGACAAAGTAGCTTGTTTTTTACTTTTCCATGAAATAAGAGAATTACCCAGGAAAACACAAAAACCAGTAACAGATTTTCTAGTTTTAGGACACTTTGCCCAATCTGAATCAGAATAAGCTCTAAGTTTAAGATCTGATTCTTTGTTAAACTGTAAACCTGAACCTGGAGAACCTTTCAAATATTTCAATACCCTTAAAGCTGCCTTAAGATGAGATTGAAGAGGACTATGCATATGTTGACTTAAACAATGAACAACATAACTAATATCAGGCCTGGTATTAGTCAAATAAATCAACTTACCAACCAATTTTTGATAATTAGTAATATCTTTCAACATTTTATCATTATCAGTTTCAACACAACTCAAAATAGTATTTTCTGGCAATGGAGTATCAACAGGTTTAGATGCAAGCAAACCATATTCATGCAACAACTCAAGACAATACTTCCTTTGAGTCATACATATTCTAGTGTCATTTTTCAAAACTTCTATGCCAAGAAAGTATTTTAACTCTCCTAAATCTTTTATCATGAATTTAGAGCTCAGAAACTGTTTAAACTTATTAATCTCAACTTCATCATTACCAGTGATAACAATATCATCAACATAAACAAGTAATGCCATAAACACAGAACCTTTTTGTTTAACATATAAAGAATAATCCAACTTACTCTGTTCAAAACCATGTTCAACCAAGGCAGTAGTAAGTTTAGCATTCCACTGTCTTGGTGCTTGCTTAAGACCATACAAAGACTTATTAAGTTTGCACACTTTAGAATCATCACCTCCATTAAACCCCTTAGGTAAAATCATATAAACATCTTCATGTAAATCTCCATACAGAAAAGCATTATTAACATCCAACTGATATAAAGGCCAATTCATATTAACAGCAATACTAATTAAACACCTAACAGTGACCATCTTAACAACAGGACTAAAGGTTTCATCATAATCAAACCCTTCTCTTTGACTATATCCTTTAGCCACAAGTCTGGCTTTATATCTATCAATTTCACCTGTAGACTTGTATTTAATTTTCCATAACCATTTATAACCAATAGCATGTCTACCAACAGGTAATTCACATTCAGTCCAAGTATTATTCATGTTTAAAGCCTCAACTTCACTATTCATAGCATCATTCCAATTAGGATTTTTAATAGCTTCTTCATAACTTTTTGGTTCACAAGATTTATTAAGAGTGGAAGTAAAACATTTATTATTTCTACTAAGACCTGCATAATTCACCTACTTTTCTATACCATATCTAACCTTAGATTGCATCACATAATCATTAAATCTAATAGGAGTTTTAGACTCTCTATTAGACCTTCTTAACACAGGTGTCTGCACATCTTCATTTACATTTATAGACTGAGTTGGAACAGACCTTATGTTTTCAGAACCGGGACTGCCCTCAGACCAGTGTTGGTCACCAAAGTGGGTTGCAGATTGTCCTTCTTCATGATGCATTTGGGTAGTATCTGTCAGATTTTCTGTTGCATCATGAGAGAATAACAAACTACCTTCCTCAACTGGTGTAACTTCCCTATCATCATTGGGTCTTTGAGACTTCAGACTATTAAAAAAATTCAAGTGTTCTACTTCATCTACATGATCTGTATCAGTAGTATCACTAGTTTTCATTTTAAGTGGAAATATATTTTCATAAAATTTTACATCTCTTGCAAAAAACACATTTCTAGTATCCAAACTTAAAAGTTTATAAGCCTTTTTTGTAGTTGAAAAACCAATTAAAACATATTTTTCAGATCTGTAAGACAATTTATCATGATTGTTTAGAATAGTTGCAAAACACAAACAACCAAAAGATCTCAAGTGGGAAAGATTAGGTTTTGTCTTATACAACAACTCATAGGGACATTTGCCTTTTAAAACTGAAGATGGCAGCCTGTTTGTAAGATAAACAGCAGTTAGAACACAATCAGACCAAAATCTTAAAGGAATCCCCCCTTGAAACATAAGAGTCCTAGCTACATTAAGCAGGTGTCTATGTTTCCTTTCAGCAATCCCATTTTGCTGAGGAGTATGAGCACATGAAGTCTGGTGTATTATACTAAGATCAGAAAACATATCATTCATTTTTCTATTAACAAATTCAGTTCCATTATCAGATCTAACAACTTTAATTTTGACTCCAAACTGAGTAGAAATCAAGTGAATAAAAGAGCAAAATACACCAAAGACTTCATCCTTAGACTTAATCAAGTAAACCCATACAGCTCTTGAATGGTCATCAACAATAGTCAAGAAATATTTATACCCCTCTCTGCTAGTTACTCTGTAAGGACCCCATAAGTCAAGGTGAACAAGATCACCAATATTCTCAGACTTATGTTCAGATAAAGGAAAAGGTTCCCTAGTCTGTTTAGCCCTATGACAGATCTCACAAACTAACACAAAGGTGTTCTTGGATATCCCAAGATCATTTTGAAGAACAGATAAGACTGGATCAGCAGGGTGACCCAATCTATTATGCCAAACAAGTTTAGAAACATTATAAGACATGATCATATTGCACTTACTCACATTATTATTAGACTGCATATCAAACAGATAAAGGCCATCAGATTGACTACCAGTCCCCAGAGTATTCTCCTTTTTCAAGTCCTGAATATAACAGGTATCTTCATCAAAACCAACAAACATTTTGCTATCCCTAATAAGTTTATTAACAGATAATAAACTAACACAATAACCAGGGACAACTAAGACATCATAAAGAGTCACATTATTAGTCAGTTTTAAATTGCCAACATGACTAATAGTAGCAAGAGTTCCATTATGATGACCAACAGTTATCCTAAGACTAGAGATATCAATCACACTAAACATCCCAACAGTAGAAACAGTCAAGTGCTGATTAGCACCAGAATCAATAATCCATCCCAAAGACAAGGTTTTGACAGTTATATTGAACCAAACATTTCCATTAAAAAATGAAGCTCTACCTGCCATATTAGCATGTATGCTTCCAGAAGGAGAATCATTGATTAAAGACAAGAGTTTCTTCATCTGTTCAGAAGTAAAACCAGAAGAAGTACTAACAGATGGAGAATTTTTATTATCAGATTGTTTCATATCAGTATTAGCATTATAGTTTTGTCTAAAACCATTTTGTTTAGTTGCATTATTATTGTTCTTAACAAAACCAGGTGGAAATCCAATAATCTCATAACACCTATCAATAGTGTGTCCAATTTTGCCACAATTTTTACAATTCAGATTAGGATTAAGACCTCTATTAATAGTGTTAGAGTTAGTACCAGTATTAGCATTGATACCTCTAGTGTTATTGTTATTATTATTAAACATTCTCCTATTGTTGTTAAAAGATTTAGCAGCAAAAGAAGAAGCATTCAGTTTAGACTCAGTAACACTAGAGGACTCAGGAATACCCCTATGGGATTCTTCCCTAGAGACAGTGATGTAAGCATCCTTAACCTCAGGGAGAGGATCCCTGGTTAAGAGTGCTGTTCTCACAGGCTGATAACAATCATCAAGGCCCATGAGAAACTGCATCAACTTCATCAGTTGTTTATGCATACCTAATTCTTTACTGGTATCACAAGAACACTTAACCTCACAAACACATACAGGCAATTTAGTCAAGACATCAAATTCTCTCCACAAGGAGTTAAGCCTATGATAGTAGTCAGCAACAGAAGTTCCACCTTGTTCAATTAATCTTTTGCAAAAGATTATATATCACAGAACCATCAACCTTATTATAAGTTTCTTGCAACTCTTTCCACACACATGCAGCATTATCAGAATAAACAAGACCCATATAAACATCTTGAGAAACAGAATTCATCAACCAGGTTAAGACAATGGCATTACATCTATCCCATTGAGCAGAAAGAACATCACTAGTAACATAAGTTTCTTTAAGACAACCATCAACAAAACTAAACTTATTCCTAGCTTGTAAAGCTAATTTCATAGCACCAGACCAGATTCTATAATTTTCAGTTCAAAGAAGTTTAAATGGAATTAAAGCAGTACCACTGTTATCATTAGTCTGAATATTCAAAGGATTACCAGCATCAAGATTACTAATTAAAACAGGTGGATCAACACTCCCACCAACAACAGACATGATAACAATAAAATAATAGCAACAAAAGAATAGAAAACAAGTAAAACAAACAGATAACAGCTAACAGACAATAACCAATACCAAAAATCAACAGAAACACTAAAGAATCTAAACTCACACCCAAGCCTAACGAAATACCAGCCAAGAAGACTGAGAGTGGCCAGAGCAGGTTTCCGTACCTTTCAAGAAGGCAGGTCAAGGAGTTAACCACTCTGTTTGCACCTTCTTGACTGAGTAAATGTTTGCTTAAAAGAAGAAATATACTTACAGTGGGAAAAGAATGCGGAATGAATCACAAACTTACTAGATTCACTTAGTCTAGTAAGATTGCAATCAAGAACGGGCCCAATCAATCAAGAAACCACCGGAGAAAACAGATCCCCAAATTACCAAATTAGGGTTTTTGAAACCCTAATCAAGAAACCCACAAAATCACCAGATCTAATCCCAAATAGAACAAATCAACCACGGCCGTTAAGAAAACGACCTCAATAAACCAAATCAACCTCCAATTACAAAAACCCCCAAAATCTAACGAAACCCTAGAAACTCAAATCCACCAGATCAGAACCTATAGCTCTGATACCATGTAAAAATGATAATCAGAACACTAAAACACAATCGATTACACCCAGCCAACCACCCCTTGGTGTATTTTATTAACAAAAGCTATAGTAGATAAGTCCCTAAACAGGTGCTTACCAAACAAGATACAAAAGACAAGTGTAATCTCCTTCAGAAGGACACTACACATATAACCTCACTACAATGAATCACTCACACTCAAACTAGAAGAATCAAATACAGAGAATGATTCTTCAATACAAACTCACTAGCAGATATCAAAGTGATATCAAGAACTAAACCTCACAGATGTGAACAAGAGAGAATTAAGAGAGAATAAAAGCTGCGTATCAAAAGTTATGAAACCCTAAACTGATGTGTAGCTTATATACTACTAAAATACACATCAGCCCTTCAACTTCACAACTTGTCAATAATGACTCAAAGTTATATTAACTTTGTAAGACTTTGAAACTTTGCAACTCTAGTCCCTCATAATATTTAACAATAATAATAATATACGACTGATTCAACATAAAATAGAATTTGTATTTTAATTATTGCATCAATGCAACTATGCAAGGGTAAAAGCGATATTTTTTATAACTAAATCTGCATTAATTGTACATATTATAAATTGTAAATTTTTTTGTTTGTAGACAATTTTTGTGGGACGAAATGAGTAGTGAAAAAATTAGTTGATAAACGCTAAGCTTTTGTATTAGTATCTTTCAAATTTTAAGCATATCGTATCTCCGCTTAAAAAGCTTTCGTATACTTTTTTTTTTGGGTTGGAAAAGATATGAAAAGATAGATTCATATAGTGGGTAGAAAAATAAGCAGGAATAAAATGTAAAAGTGTGTAGCACTGATCAAATACAAAAGTAAAAAGCTAAGACATTCATGACTTGATGCGTTAAGGACACTTTAATATGTTTGCCGGTTTACCAACATATACATTGCCACATGAACTTTTATCAGAAGTACGTACCCACTGCTGACTACAACGTTAATTAGTGATGGATATAATGTCTGATATATGTAGTATTTTCATAAGCGAAACATAATGATTCGGACCATCTTATTGTATATTAAGCTCGAGTTCCATGCTAAGATATCATGGGTGAGATCGATATGCGTCTAGATCATAGCTACCGAGCTACGCAAAAAGGGTAAAGCAAAAACTCACATTATCAGGTGTTTCGATCTTAAGCTAACTGAGAACAACGTCCAAAGTTGCATGGCTGCTGCATCCTATAAAATATACAGAAAATAATTTATTTTAATTTATGATAATAAAACAATCATAAAAAATAACAACTGAATACTCCAAGAAGGTTGCTAAGCAACTTGTGTTCCTTCGTTTCGTGCACAAAATCGGCTTTTATACAAAAAAGTCCAAATAACAAAACAGTTAAGTTGAAAATACTATTTTAAATACGTCACTCATTGTGCATATAAGAACCACATAGGCCTGATTAGTTTCCACAAGTTCACTCTTATTCTAAACCGAACTTGATAAGCTTATGCAAACTTGCAGTGTACTATGGGTAGGCCTCCTTGCTGCAACGAAAGTAGCGATTTGAAGAAGGGGCCATGGACTCCCGAAGAAGACGAGGTTCTTACTAGTTATATTCAGAAACATGGCCATGATAGTTGGCGAGCACTACCTAAACGTGCTGGTTTGAATAGGTGTGGAAAGAGTTGTAGATTGAGATGGATTAATTATCTTAGACCTGGTATCAAGAGAGGAAAATTCACCGAAGAAGAAGAGAATCTCATCATTAGTCTCCATTCGACTCTTGGAAACAAGTAATGTTCATTTTACCTTATTTCGCTTTTCTTTGTAAGTTTTAAGTAGTAACAGGTCAAATCTAGTACACTTTAATTAATAGCCTAACTGAGCATAAGTGATAATTGATGTAGTTTAACTCATTTTCTATTTTACGACTCGTTTTGTAAGTTTACAATTTGGTTGAAACCCTAGCTTGGTTAACGTTATGGCTTATACAAGTAGCTTAGCCCCTTATTATTAAAGGCCATAAGAGTGTATCTTAAAGTATGTTCCCTTTGATAGGAATCGATACATTCATTTATGAGCATTTGCATATAAAAGGATCGTCGTTTCAGTCATTTTCAACATAGAGAACATACTTTCAAAATCAATCTGTAGACGTATTTGTTATAAGTTTATTTTGATTTAAAGTCTTCTTACATGCAAGTTGCCCTTTTTAAATATGCAAGTTCATAAATTAATATCAGTTTGAAATTAAAAACTTGCATAGGTGGTCAAGAATTGCATCACAACTTCCAGGAAGGACGGACAACGAAATCAAGAATTACTGGAACACCCATATGAGAAAGAAGTTCCTGAAGGAAGGAATCGACCCCCAAACACATAAACCCGTTCCTACTCTTAGTTTACTTCTCAATGCTATTTCTCAGTTAAACGCTTCTTCGTCTAATAACTTTCCTTTTAGGGTTTCAAACCCTATGAGTCCACTAATCAACATTAATGATCAGTTGTTGCATAACATAATGCAAATAATAAATATGACTCCCTTACCAAATATCAACAAATTATCAACTGTCTTAAATTCACAATGCGATTTCAAGAAACCTGATGAGTTTCTGAGTGATGAAATGATTTATCAGTATCTAATGAATCCTTCTGAAGATTGGGCGAAATATGTAAACAATGTTGCTTTGGAGCCAAACAGTGAATGTAATTCAAGTGGCACACATCTGATAGGGAGTTATGGAGATGGAATTCAGCTTCGTGAGACATTTACAGATTGTAAGGGCTCAAGTGATAATATCTTTATCGAAAATCAGCTTCCTGGTTTACTCCCAATGTCTCCTGAAGAAACGAAGAATAACGAAGTAATAAACAACACTAATTTGCTACAATCTAGCGCCTTTCAATCTGGTATGGATGATTATTATGATATTCTCATGAAGATCTAGCACTAGAATTCGAGCTATAAAATTAAGTTTACGGATTCTTGTATTTCGATTTAATAATGTTTGAACTGATTCGTAAAGATTGTATGCTTGCCAATTTGTTTTTCTATGTATAAATTAATACAAATATTCAATATAACAATATAAGTCAAAGTATATAGTTACATGCATACGTTGATGTTTTACAAAGTTTCTTGTTTACACATTAAGTTGACTATATAGAGTGACAGAAGTTGATGACAAATATTTAGAGTAGATAAAGTTAGATGAAATACGAAAAGATAAGTTGCTTGTAAAACATAACTTAATTGTTGAGGCTTTTAGCAACTATAAGCATCATGATAATGACCTTCTTCCTTTCTTGTCCAAATATGTTTTCCGCTGCATTTCTTTTTATATATTTTTATAAAGGATATCAATAATAAATATTAGGAAAATGATTGTAATGTCTAAAATACATGACTAAATATATGCCTAAGAACAAATGATGACAAGTGGAATAATAAAAAATGAATTTATAATGAGAAAATGCTTGAGTGATGTGTCAAATTATTAATGATTTAGGCATAAGTTTAGTAATATATTTTAGGTCTCTCTATCATACCTCTAAATATTATTGACTAGATTGCTGGATTTTGTTATCAACTTTATTCGTGCTGACATCTAACCTTATCACCTAATGATATGGTTAATAGTAATAGTTATGTGTTGCAGTGCACACAAATCCCTTAATAAGAACCCGGATTATACCTGTGCAAGAGAGTATTATATCCCATGTAGAGATTGTGGTTTATGCACTCAGTCAGTAACGTGGTTTATGCACTCAGTTAGTAACGTGTTATATGTAGGTATGTAAAGAGTGATTTGGGACTTGAAAGAAATTAGATCTAGGCGCATTTTGAGGGAATGGTTATGCTCGTGGGTATAGGTGACGAGCATCTTTTACGAACACTTTGATATTTAGTTTGTAACGCACCAATATGTTTTAGTATTAGTATTTTCAGTGTGTAAAAATATAAGAATAGTTTATGAGTCAAGTTTATGTGTTTTAACATGTTATGTAGTTTTACGGTCTCAAAGGGAGTGCTTGAGATAACTCCCTATTTTGTTAAGGAAAAGCTTCCGCACGTATTTATGTAAAACCTTTGTACATAAATGATATTTAGTATGTATGAAATGTATTTTCAGAATTTCATGATTTGTCATAAAGAAGAAGTATGTTTTTCGGAAAATGATCATGTGTAGACCAGAACGGCCAAACCGCCGGTTTGGCAGCCTGAACCGATGGTTTGGCTTTGTCAACCACCGGTTCTGGTGGGTTCATGAAAAAAAAAATCTTTTTCAAGAGCGTTTCAACATTCTGTAAACACGAATTTGAACGATGACATATTATTAAACTTAGTTTTGATTGAGAGATTTATTAATTGCATATTAATTATTTAGTACAATACTTGTTTATTATTTATTGTTTTGTAAATTAATTATTCAAACATTTATAAACAATGTTTTTTTTTTTTTTTTTTTTTTTTTCAATATATTTAATATTTGATAGTTTTTTTTATTGATTAAATTAATTTTATTATTAAAGATAATGGTACATAATTTTTGTTCAACTTATCATTCACTCTTTATTGAGAACGGCTGCCTAGCGCAGTTGGTTCTCACGAAGTCCTTAAGTGAAGGGCTCAGCTTTCGTTTCGGCGAGGGTTCGAGTCTGGATAAGGCAAGGGTTTACTTCAACATTAAGTGTCGTGCCTTCGAGCGGCTTGTGTTGAAGGTTTTCCCCCATCGGGTTTCCAACGGTTGTGGCTTTCCTCTTGGGTTCCAAGAGCTCTCTAGCGTGCTCTGCATTAGCATCATAGTCTAGATCTCAAGGCCGGTTGAAAGTCACCTTCCAAAAAAAAAAAATCATTCACTCTTTATTGTATACTGAAGTATTTCTTTTCCTATTTAATATGCGATAGTTTTCCTTATGGTGTGTATTATCACGGATAAAGTTCGATATATTTTAACATGATTATTCATTCAAATGCGATGATCGAACTTTATTCCTTAGGATGCACACAACAGAATAAGTTTATACATTTAATAAAAGGATGATAGTTTATACAAAATAAAAAATTAGGTGTCAAGTTTGATACATGTTTAGACCATTTTCATTTATTTATACTGTATATCTTTGTGAGGTCTAAATCATATTGTTATGTTAGACTCAAAAACTAATCTTGTTGGGTAGTTACTACCAAATCAGATAATTCGAAACTAACTATTCAAACGCTGAATCATCAGATAGTCATGGTATATCAGTTACAAAATGTAGTTATATAATGATCAACTTTGATGTCTCATTGCTTAAATGTTTTTCGTTTTCTACTTTAATATGAGCTTTTGGGACTTCGTCGCGCACTCGGATTGCCGGAGAGTATTAAAGAATAAGCTAACATAATCCTAAATCTAATAGACCCTAACCCCAAAATTAGGTTCTCGGCCCTTAACCTAGTTATCTAACTGCAGGGTCAGACGATATTCATAAATATTTAACTAATCGATGGTTATGCTAATCTGAGTATCCAAAATCACGTAATCATATAAGTTTTAACACCAAAATCTCGCTTAATCATTCATCTTTTCTCCCGACGCTTCCAAAATAACACCATAATTTAACATAAATATGATTACATGACATGAATTGAAGATATCGTGTACGTTGTTTTGATTCCTTGCATGTCTTACATTTTTCATTTTGGATAGCTAGCTACGTTATTAAGTTGAAATATTGTGTGGTTGTTTTCGAAAGTTAGGCGTTGTTACCTACTAGTTATGTCTTTATTTAAGTTGCTTCCAGTGTTATAGATCTTCTTTCTAGTAAAAGGATACAAAAGCATATCATAAATAGTGAGACTTTTGTCACATCTACTGAGATTTGAACGCATATACTTTGGGTTACTATAATGATTATCTGACTAGCTAATTAAGTGATACTTATGGTTTATACTGCATTTCTAATGGAGAAATGGTTAAAGTTTTGTTCCAACGTTGGAAATTATTAATGACGTGTCTCTAACAGTATCGAACCAAAAACTCAAATTTGGAAAAATATATGGAAACAACTACAAAGTAGTTTCCAAGATATGTGGGCTGGAGTTGTGGAATCTCTGATGCTTGCCGAAATGATCTGGTCGCTTCCACGAGAGCGAGAGTTCAGGGTGCCCGAGTGCATTGCATAAGGAAATCAAATTACATTAAGGGCTTTGCGTGTGTGGAGATTTGAGCCCAATATGCAGCTTGGTGATAATTAAGATATACTGTATATTGTATCCGTCTCTACCTGTATTCCAACTTCATTTGTAACAAAAAGTCTCTGTATCCGTCTCTACCTGTATTCCAACTTCGTTTGTAACAAAAAGTCTCTCAAGTGAGTTCGGCCATGGACATAACACGAGTATTCTAATCTTGTGTGGACACATAAATTCTTTGTGTTGTTTATGGTTACTTTAGGCAACTATTCGTATGATTTGTTTGGATCGTTTTTTCAAACAAGATACATTGTGTACCATGATTTCAAACAATTTACATACCAGGATTTCACACAGGGCGGACCGAGGGGGTTCCCGGGGTGAACGGGAACCTCATGAATTTTCTTGCATAGTGTCAAATTATATTAAATATACCGATTTTTCAAAAATGAAATGGTCTTTAATTTTTGTGTTCCAATTTCTGGTTTGTTCTATAAAGTGAATCTGATGACTCTTGGTCCTGAGTCCGCCACTGATTTCACACAAGATAATTTGGATCAGTTTTGTTCGTGTGGATATGTAATGGACATCGCAGAAAATAATAGTACACCCCATTTTTGTGTAATTGTAATGCTCTCCCTATTCCTTTAACATTTCCACTAAATTTTGCTTGGTATCACAATCTTGAACTAATGAGTCAGTGAACAGACGATATAAGATCTCGTTTATTATAGTTCAATGAGATTTTACAAGTCTAAGAGGAAAAAAAAAAAAAAAAAAAAAAAAGCAAGAACAAACTAAGAACCAAACAACAAAGATTTTATTACATATCCATTTGGATTGAGAGAACATAAACTATAGCTTCATTGTTGATCTAGTATTAATTAAAATCAATATGATACACTTCATTCATATTTGGATAAAATATCCCAAAGTTTTGCTCAACTCCCGGAGGCTTAAGATCTTCGTTAAAAATGGAAAACACGTAAGTCTCTACATTCTTTTCCGGTTTTTTTGGTGTACCCGAATTCAACACATGTTTCACAAGGTTTTGATTATAGGTTTGAGCTAGTTCGATAGTCGTAAAATCACCATTCCCTTTTGATGGCCACCCACTCTCGCAAATCACAACCTCAACTGTTCCTGCCCCAACTTTTTCCAACGCCCAATACATCGCATCAACCATTGCATCAAACATATTGGTGTACTCCAGATTCCCATCTCTCACCACAACATCTGTAGAATTCAACAGCACGAATGATAATGGAATCCTACTTGGGTCATAAACGTACGAGAAGTATGGGTAAGCCGTGACCAATAGAGGGAAACCATTTCCCGCCAAGAAACCCGTGATCTCTTGCATTGTTTGTTTAACATCACTTGAAAAATCTGCATTTGATGGAGGAGATGGACTTGCTAGCAAGTAAATCCCAATGGCAGTACTCACGGGAATTTGGCTCAGATTAAAGTATTGTAAAGCTGCATTAAGATTCTTGATCGCGGGAAACACGAAAGAAACTAGATCATTACCACTTATTACTTCATTACCAACGGATACGCAACGAAATGTGACCATTTGTGAAAAAGGGATAATGTTAGTTTGAACCCAATTTTTCGCGAAGTTGGTATCATTTGCTAGACTTTGAATATCGTTATCGAATGTTCCAACTATTACTTCAACCCCAGAGTTTTGTAGAGAACTGAGAACATTGTGGTCGGGGCTAAAGAGTCGAATTCGTGACACATTTCTTGATTTTACAAGTGATATGACTTGAACAGGAGGAGGGAGATTGTCTCCTAATAAGCCATAGTTCAATCCAATAACACTACCATCTGAGAATCCAAACCAAATGACAGCAACACATAATAAATTAAAAATAAAGAAGTTTAATGATTTCAAATCTAAATGAAGATTGAAGAACATATTAGTGACATACCAACTTGAAAATTGAGACTGATTAAGCTGAGCCAAAAGATGTTGATTAAAGAAAAAATTGAACCCATAATTCGATGATGTAAACTGGTTATTCTTGTTAAAATTTACAAGAAATTTTGTTTGGTTATATGTTGTATTAAAATAGAATAAAACTAGCGAAGATTATCAATTCTTGTATTCATCGGTGTATAATGAAAAAAAGAAAAAAAGAAAAAAAGATTTATTACAAATTCATTAGACATTATAGCAATAAGTTTTGGGGAAAAAATTTAGGAGCTAAAATTTTTAAAAACCGGCAAATGTCCCATTTACTTTTTTTTTTTTTTTTTTTTTTTTTTTTTTTTTTTAATCTAATCGTAGACTATCCGCACGTTGCAGCAATGAATACTTTATAATAAGATATTTTGTGATGAATATTTTTCAATATATGTTTTCCTTCATAGTAACATTATAAATAGCGAGGATATTTTCTTATATTAAATTTAAATATCAAACTAATTCATATAAAATTGTAGAGTACCCACATGATGTTGATTCAATAAAAATAAGTAGTCGGTAATATTATGAGGTGACGAGGTCAAAGTAACATTGACTTATATACGCAAATAAGTAGAAGAGAGTGATTACTAAAACATACATTTAACAGGAAACACTGTAGCAAAAACAGTGTAGCAAAACCACTGTAGCGCTACAGTGTAAAGCACTCACATCGAATAGTGAAATGTACAATACTAACGGTCGTTAAGTACTTAACGGTCGTTAGTACTAACGACCGTTAACTTTTTTTTTTTAAATTTCGCCTGCAATTGGTCCTTCGTCTTAGAGGTTCGTTGCAAATTTAGTCCTTATAACTAACGGTCGTTAAGTGCACTAACTACTTCTTTGACAAAACACCCCGCGGCAACGCGCGGGTGATCCACCTCGTTTTAATACATTTACACGGCATATAAAAAACTACACATCATAATCGCAAAATATGATATCTATTATTTTTTTTTAAAATCCCAACATATTGAATTCTTAAAGATATTCCGATCATGTTAAGAACGAGGAATTTGGACGCCGTGCATTGCGGCGGAACCAATTTAAGTCCGATATTTTTCACAAATATGTTATTTCGTCAATGGTTGCAATGACTTATAATTATTACAGACAAACGACGAAAACATAAAACGCTTGATTTCAATCGAAAATTAAAAGAAGCTCGGCTTCTTTACGTATGAATACAATATAAAAACGTTTTTAATTAATGGATACATCATAAAGGTAATCATGCTAAAGAGCTATGAGACGTTGGTTAGACCACTCAATATGTCACTCATATCCACTATTTGTTTTAATAGCAACTACGACTCTGACAAGTCAAGTGGTCTCTCCAACCTGTTATAACTCTTTAGCTCGACCAACTTGCCAAGACAATACATGTATACAGACAAAAATGTAAAACACTGCAACAAATGCTACTACAATTATTACGCACAAATGGTACCCATGTTACTTTGAGATGCATCTTAAATTTATTGTATGCTTCCTCTAGCTCATTACATGAAACCTCAGATTCAACAACACCCTTTTCACATGGAACTATTATTCCCCCAAATTTCCTCTTCTTACTCGGCCTCTTTTCTTGCATCAGCTGCCTACCAATTATTAGCACGATGATGTTCAATCCAGCATGGCCACAAGGCCAAGAAACTTTCTATTCCATGTGTCCTTGCTGAATCTGAGGCTTTGTATAGGCAATGGGTAAACATATATACTAGGCAGGTTCTAATTGTCAAACTACATTCTAACATAACTAGTGCATGCATTGTTAAGTAGATGCTTATCCTTTGTTTATTGCAAAATATTGAACATCACTAACATTGCAGAATCTGCAGCATCCTTTACCTTGATCTGTACAAATGGATCCCACATTACCTGTACAACAAAAGTGTTAGCCAAGATATTATTCAATTCTATTCAGAATATAAATCAAGAACACATATCACCATACATAACATTTACTTTGATTTTGTGCACTCTAAATTATTGAACATAACATTATAGTTAAACCATTAATAAATTAACATCATACATCAGTGTGAAAGATGTGCATAAACATAAAATAAAAAGCTTTGTTATTTCAAACTCTATAAAAAATTAATCTCACAAAGAATTGAATAAAGAATATACCTCATCAAATGTACCAATTAAGGGACACCAACTTTAAGTCTTTAGTGGTGAAAACCCCTCTTTCTAGAATTAACCTGACATCCACATCAATTTCTTCCATCCTCCTCACATGTTATATGCAATTGAAACTGTCCGTGTATCCTAAATACAGAAGATTATAATCTATTAATAATTGTATCAGGGATATTGACTATTCGAGTCAGATACCATGTTAAATTTCCAAATTTTTTACTTCAGATTAGCCAAACATTGATAAAATAACGTATCAGCATTATAAAGAAAAAGAAAATAAAAGACAACAACATGTGACACTGCCAATCTCCCTGCCAATAGCTTTAGGTTGGTCTGGACCTGAATTCCCTATGATACATGCATAAATAGCAACCTAAAAAGATGAATTCAGATTTTAGAAAAGATCTTCAATAAACCTTGAAGCAACAGAACAAATCAAAAAGCTATGTAAAATGAATTCACTGCAGAAGTAAGTAAGACATGTACATTCATCTATTAAAGCACAACCAATACAACGATGCATCATTTCCACAACATACATTAGATTGTAAAACAGAGAATAAACTTCCTATTTTTAACTAATTATGCAGCTTATAGCATAGTTATGACCACAACCTATACACAATATATAAAACCCAAACTTTTGGCTACAAATTAGACCTAAAAAGATCCACTCAGGACACCATGTTCATGAACAATATCAAGATAACAGTTATCAGACTATGGTTTCCTACTCTATTATCTGAAACCTATATACTTCTTCCTTAATAGGCACATAAATGTACTCTGGTCATGTGAACTCAAGTGCAAGTGAAACGCCTACTTCAAGCATCATACAAATTCCCTCAATCGATTTCACCCATCCTCTTCACCTGTTTTTAGCAACCTATCACCACCGGTCTAATTTAAGATTTTCAATATGCATTTACAAAAGGATATCATGAAATTCTTTTAGGAATGCGTCTTATATACATCGCATAAAATTAAAGCATATGATAACATATCAAACTTATAATGGTAATTTCAAAACATATACACCTATCCTCAGTAACCTATGTATCTATTTAAAGATTTTAGAACACATTTATTGCAGGCCCAATTCCTTTAAACACGTATCCAGATAAAACCAAAAAAAAACTCCACAAATCAACTTCAAAATCATAAAAGTCACGGACCAAACTAAAACACAGTGTTACACATGTAGCAACAAGTCAAACTTACACAGAGAAACGTAATTATGCTAATAGGAATCGAATGCAAAAGATAATAGGATATGTACATTTGTTTTTAGAAACTTATTTTATACAAAGATACATTATTTCCATAAGACACGCCAGATTGTATAACAAATAAACAACCTCGTATTTTAATCTAGGGAAAATTACCTGAAAATGTATGCAACTTGCCACTTTTTCCCATTGTATGTAGCTTTTTTTTTTTTTTTTTTTTTTTTTTTTCCCAATGTGTCACTAAACTTGCTAAATTCGTCCATTGTGTGTAGCGGTGACTTGATTCACCTGCTGGAGCAGGTTAACCTAAAGTTCGTTAGGTTTATCATTGCACCGTTAGTCCTTTAAACTAACGATCGTTTATCATGGCTACATACAATGACAAAAAGTAACAAGTTAGATGACTTTTATTATTTTTAAAATTTATGTACGTTTTTTACACGTTTTTGCACACATTTTTATACACGCTTTTATACACACATTTTTATACACGTTTTTATGCATGTTTTTATACGGATTTTCATACACACATTTGTATACACGTTTTTATGCACGTTTTATACACACGGTTTTTATACACACGTTTTTATGCACGGTTTTACACACGTTTTTATACGTTTTCGCAAGTTTTTTTGCGTTTTTGCCAGATTTTTTGCGTTTTCTTCCGGTTTTTTCGCGTTTTCGTCCGGTTTTTCACGTTTTCGTCCGTATTTTCGCGTTTTAGTTCGATTTTTCGGGTTTTCGTCCGATTTTTCATTATTATATCCAATTTTTTTACGTTTTCGTCCATTTTTTAAGTTTTCGTCAGTTTTTTCACGCTTTCGTCTGTTTTTCACGTTTTTGTCCCTTTTTTTTTTGCGTTTTCGTCCCGTTTTCCGCGTTTTCGTCCGTTTTTTTCGCGTTTTCGTCCGGCTTTTTACGTTTTTATCAGATTTTTTTCGTCCGCTCTTTTACATTTTCGTCCGATTTTTCAAATTTTCGTCTGTTTTTTCACGTTTTTGCCTGCTTTTTTACGTTTTCGTCCATTTTTTACGTCTTCGCCAAATTTTTATGTTTTCGTCTGTATTTTTACGTTTTCGTCCCTTATTTCACACTTTCGGACAAAAAAGTAAAAAACTGACAAAAACATAAAAAATACAGACGAAAACATAAAAAAACTGACAAAAAGTAAATAATCCGACGAAAACTTAAAAAAACTAACATAAACGTAAAAAAACTGACAAAAACGTAAAAACCCAGACGAAAACGTAAAAATCGGACGAAAACGCGAAAAAAACGGACGAAAACGCACAAAAACACGAAAAACCGGACGAAAACGTAAAAAAACTGACGAAGACGTAAAAAACCGACGAAAACTTAAAAAAACCGATGAAACGTAAAAAAAAGACAAAAAAGTAAAAACGTGTATATAAATGTATGTATGAAAATCCGTATAAAAATATGCATAAAAACATGTATAAAAATGTGTGTATAAAAGCATGTATAAAATGTGTGCAAAAACGTGTAAAAAACGTACATAAATTTTAAAAATAATAGAAGTCAGCTAACTTGTTACTTTAAAAAAACGGACGAAAACGTAAAAAATTGTCGAAAACGTAAAAAAAGTGTGAAAACATAAAAAAAAAAACGAAAATGTAAAAAAACAGACGAAAAAGTATAAAAATGTATGTATTGAAATATTTAAAAAACGTGTGTAAAACCGTGCATAAAAACGTGCATAAAAATATGTATACAAATGTGTGTATAAAAATCAGTATAAAAACATGCATAAAAACGTGTGTATAAACGTGTATAAAAATGTATATAAAAACGTGTATAAAAATGTGTGCAAAAACGTTGAAAAAACGTACATAAAATTTAAAAATAATAAAAGTCATCTAACTTGTTACTTTTTGTCATTGTATGTAGCCATGATAAACGATCGTTATTATAAAGGACTAACGGTGCAATGATAAACCTAACGACCGTTAGGTTAACCTGCTCCAGCAGGTGAATCAAGTCACCGCTACACACAATGGACGAATTTAGCAAGTTTAGTGACACATTGGGAAAAAAAAAGAAAGCTACATACAACGGGAAAAAGTAGCAAGTTGCATACATTTTCAGGTAATTTGCCCTTTAATCTATATTTACATATAAAATCAACAGTTATGACCGCAAGTTATAGACAACATACAAAACCCAACCTACGGCTACATATTAGTCCTCAAATGATTCCAAGAAGCAATTACTTTACAACTCTGAAAAAAAAAAAAGATAATGCCTATAAACAGGAGGCTGTTACCAAGGGATTCCTTTAAAGATTTCAAATTGATTTACAGAATATGCAGTCCCTTAAACCACGGAATCTAAACCTTCCACATATTAAACTCAAAAGAACCCAAGCAACAAACTAAAAGTCAACGTTATATAGTCCATTTTAAACTCAAAATCAGAAAAGATTTCAAATTGCATTTAGAGAACCACAAAATCAAAACCTTCCATGTATTAAACTCAAAATTAGAAAACCCAAGCACTTGCAGGCTCAACGCTATACAATCCATTTTCCTTTAAACTTTTTAAAACCGCATTTACAGAACCACATAATCGAAACCATCCACCTATTAAATTCAAAATCAGAAAACCCAAGCACTAAACTAAAAGACAATCTTATACATTATGTTTTCAAATAATCAGGAAGGCCAACAACGAAACACCAACTCACATCCACATCTATACACATGCAGTAGCAACTGGAGAACCTAAGCAAAACAATTTGTTCTCAACTCTAAATGATTAAATTTTGACAACTAATAAATCACAGACTTATAACTATCATATTCAAAAGAGTAAACTACACCATTCGTCCTTGTGGTATGCGTTGACCGACAGATTTCATCCTTTAACCAAAAAATTGCACCGTCCAACCTTAAGTGCGAAACGTTATGTGTGGTTCGTCCCTTACACTAACTGGCATCACTAACGATCGTTTGATGAGGTCCAACCTAGGGTACTTTAGTCTTTTCCCATCCACACCACTTTTCCCTCCCACCCAAACCACTTTTCCCGCTTCTTTATTTTTATCATTACCCCCACCTAGTATAAATATTATCCCATCCCACCTAACCTTTTTTATTTCGGTATTTCTTTCTTTCTTTCTTCCATTAAAAGCCCAAATCACAGTTCATTTGCTAAGATTCAAAATGGTTAATTGTCATTGTGGAAAAGTTGCAGTGGTGAAAACATCATGGACTAACATCAACTCATCAGTTTCATAAATGTTGCAATAGAAGTCTTCCATGTCAACATCAATCTCTAGAACATAGTTTTCTTCATCCATAACATAATCACTATCTTGACTATCATCACTAAAATCTTTATGCTCACTAGAATCACTATCCTGACTATCTTCATTCCCTTCAGTTTGATCCTCATTATCCACATTATCAACTTTGTCAAATCCATGTTTTGGTAATATGTCATCTAAATTAGCAAAATGATCAAAGTTTGGGTCTTGTGAATCTACATAATGGTCATAGGAAGAGTAAAATTCATTCACAAAGGCACTATCTCCTTGACTAGGTACATCCTTAGTAACACCACTACATTGACCTTCATTTAACCTTACAATATATGGTTGTGGTTCTACATCCTTAGTGACACCACTACTTGGACCTACATTGACACTACATTGTGTACCTACATTCCCTGCATTCACATATTTCTTACCAACTGGTGTTATACCTGCTTTGGAATGTCTTGGTTCATATAACTCTTCTATCAATACCCTTTTGTTTTTCAATGGTGAGGTAAAATAAAGGTCATGATTGGTTTTTTCATGCTCAACATATATATCAATCAAGTTATGACCTTCTTCAACATATATAGACAAGAAAATAACATCTTGGTCACTGCCTAAAGTTTGTAGTCCATTATCTAAATCACCACCAGGTTTCAAAAAATGGTAAAACATTATTTTATGCCCACCATTGCCTAAGTCTTCTACAATAGCATCTATCTCATGCACAGAAAACTCATCACAGTCTAACTCATCAACAATCTTTGAATAACCATTTATGTACCTCTTACCAGGTGATACAGTGAAAGAACCACCATAATGCAACCTTATTGAAAACGCAGTACGTATGCCAGCTGAAAAAAAAGAAGTAAAAAATAAATAAAGGGTTAGGGTTAGGGTTTATTAGGGTTTAATCAATTTTTGATCAAATAAATCATTATTCTTTAATTTAAAACAAGATTAGGGTTAAGGTTTATAATGAAGCCTTATTGCATTAGCAAAAATTGCAAAAACCTATAACACTCACCATAAGCTACATTTGAATCGAAGTCAACCTTTGGTCTTCGTATTACATACGCCAACTGTAGCACCATTTCATGTAACTTTTCTTGTTAATCAGTTTTTCTAGATTAATATTAAGGTTTGATGATTTGAAGAAGATGAACAGTAGAGAGAGAGTGTGAGTATGTGTGTTTAGGTTTGTGGGGGATTGTGAATGAATAGACGTGGGTAGCTGGATGATTTAATTGAGTGTGTGGATGGGAAAAGACTAAAATACCCTCGATTGGACCTCATCAAACGACCGTTAGTGAAGCCAGTTAGTGTGAGGGACGAACCACACATAACGTTTCGCACTTAAGGTTGGACGGTGCAATTTTTTTGGTCAAAGGACGAAATCTGTCGGTCAACGCATACCACAAGGACGAATGGTGTAGTTTACTCAATTCAAAAGATGAATTTAGCCAAAAAGAATTAACTATTAGCAATTTCATAAAACCATGAATACCTTTTAGCTTCTTTCATATTCTGTTTTGTAAAGATCATGAAAATATTAGGCACCCAAACACTCTTTCATAATCCTCATCACAACAACTTTTGTTAGGTCACCATTTTATCACATAAACACTCAGATATCTAGAGAGAGAAAGAGAGTAGAGAGAGAGAGTGAAAGGAACACCTAATATGATAATAAGAGACTAATGATATTACTAGTGAACCAACACCCTCAAAGGAGGGGTTACAAGACTATATATAGGGAAGGAGTAGGGCAACACTCCCTTCCTCCCTATCTAGAAAACGAAATGGGCTTAAGGCCCATGGGCTTGCTACATAAGCCTTAAGTTATAATAAACATACAAGCCTTAGCAACCTATTACAAGTTAATGACCGAGACTTGATAAATAGTAAAACTACGTTCCTAACAATCTCCCCCTAAGGGTCGGTCATCAAGGTTGCTTGACATCTTCGTCTTAATCTTTGACTTTCAATGCTTTAGACGTCTTCTAAATCATTCATCGTTCTTTGTTCTTAGTTGATGTAGTTGTGATCATCTTATTACAAAATGTAATGACCGAGACTTGAATAAATATAAAAGTACGTTCCCAACAATCTCCCCCTAAGGGTCGGTCATCACGGTTGCTTGACGTCTTCTTCTTTGTCTTTGACTTTTGACTCATATAACTTAAGACGTCTTCAAAAGAGAGTGGGTGTTCTTTTGCTTCATTGTTCATTGTTCGTAATAGATGTGGTAGTGATCATCTTATGAAGTTATCTGCCATGCATCACTTCTGCGTCTGTGGTGGTCGTCGTCCATTCCAACATGCTCATACTCCTTTGAACTTAGACATTCACATGCACGTATTTCCCTTTCATTCACATAGATCTTTAGTCCTTAAACTTTGTAGATTCTTCTTTTTGGCGTAGAATCTAATTTTGAACATTGTGTTGCTTAGATCTTTGAGGGAGCTTTTGTTGACTTCAAGATGTATGTATGAGCATGCGGAATCAGTCTCCATGGAGATGATATGTCCCTGAAAGTAAACAGTTAGCAATAAACAACCGTTACGTACAGATAAGGAATTAGAGATCGTCAACAACATAGTGTGAAGACTCCTTCTAACCCTTATCAAGGCCGTTCCCATATCAGATACTCCCGAAGGAGCTTACGATACCTACTAAGTAGCTCAATGACTGGGTGAGTCGCTGGGGATCACTCCACGACTGTAGACCGCTAAAGAACCACCGCGAACACTAAGCGTAACCCTTGTGGAGTTACCGAAGTGACCTGCTGTCAGGGATGTTTGATGTTGACCCTGGAAGGAATTTCTGTTCAATCATTGAGAAATGCATTTGTAATTCTCTCATAAACGTTCTCGGCAGATTTCTAAGATCTGCGAAGGACTTGATAATTTACAGCTGGTGCCCATTGATGTAGAACACCAGTTGTAGAAGTACTAAGTGTTCCTAAGAGATCTTTGATGTATCTCGTGGCTCTAGACTCGATAAGTGCTCACTTAGGTTTCCTATATGGAGACTAGGGAGGGGTCTCCTGCTTCAATATCAACTATCTCTAAGAGATAAGTCGATAGATTACACTGGTTCCCCGTGAGAATGAAACAAGTTCTTTTAAGAGAACTTGAGTGGTTAAGAAGGTTTAGTGCATTGCGTCACTGGGTCCATGACGACTTTATCTTCAATACCGGTGTTGCCTTAGCAACGACCAGTAGCATATGAATTGAACCCGGTGTCTGCCCTAAGGTTGAACATATGGAGGGCTATTTCTTTTCACCCTTTTCTTTACTTTTCTTCTTAATTCTTCAACTCCTTCTTTCCCCTTTCATTCTTTTCTCCTTTTTTTTCGTATCATACCTAAGGACTTCTAATTCTAACTATTGGTGATGTCCTTGGGTAGATCCCTCCGGCTCTGGCCGATCATAGGACGGGTTTTCCTGTCTTAATCACCTTATAACTCCATGATTATCCGACAATAGCCAAGAAACCTTTGAAAATCTCTCAAAGTGTTTGTGATTATCAAATATTTTGTTTAACACTTTGAGAGTTTTGTGTGTACTTATGAAGGGCTCCCCCTTCACATGTGCTCATAAGTATTTAATAAATTTGCACATGCGGGAGGAGCAAGCACTTTTAGAATTGATTCACTTTCAGTGAACAAGACCGATTCGAGACACGCTTACATCACTAGTTAGACTAGCTTGAAGTTATTACCCGGCCTGGTCAAGTCCACAGAAAGTTTCTCGAAACGGTACATTTCTACTAAGACAAATCCTTTTCGAGACACGCTTACGTGGCTAGTTAAAGAGTTCCATTGTCAGCTTTTTGGTGACAACTAGCTCTAGTAACTAACTTGATGTTATTACCCGTCGAGGAAAAGTCTTTTCGAATTTACTAACATTTATGTTTCGTCAATTCCTGGGTGAATCTGAGTCTAGCTCGCATGAGATTTGACTTTTAAGCAACATATAACTTTCATATTTTAATCACTTTCCCTTTTTTTTTCTCCCCCTCAAAAATAGCATATGAGATGTTGTTTTTGATAAACTTTTGATTAAAATATGCTTTTTGAGTCTTATGGGGAGATATCAACAAGAACTTTTGGTTTTCAAACGATGAATTTTTTGCAAGTGCTCCCCCTCAACAAGTGAAAACTCATTGAGGTGAAATACTTGTCTTTTGAGCAGAATTATGAAAATCAGAAAATATTTGATTAATTCTACTCAAAAGTAAGAAGCCTTTGCTCCTTATCTAAGGATTGAGGCACTGATGCGTACCTCAGGGTCCTTTCTAAACAAGTGCGGGTTGTACACTGTTATGTGTGCACAAACCATAAAACATGATTTTGACAAAGCATTTTGATTTCAAAATACTCCCCCTCAAAACGAGCATGTGTTTTGACATTTTTTTAAACTGTGGATCGAATTGGGGAGTAAAGATTTGAAAAATCTTGAGCAAAATTTTGAAAAGTTTTGAAAAACCGTTTGAAAAATTTTGAATAAATTTTGCTCAAGATTAAGAGAGTTTTAGATAAGCTTTGCATGAGAACTTCTTCTTGTTTTCAAGGATAAGTGCACGTTTTATTTTTAAGAAATGGTTTAGCAAGGCACTTTCCTTTCTTTGGAAACCGAGTTGTACATTGAAATGAGTGCACAAGTCGTTGTTTTAATACAAAATTAGTTTTCTTGAAACAAAATACTCCCCCTCAAATAATGAATGTTATTCGAGAGAAAGTCTTCTTGAGCAGAATTTTGAATCGTATTATAAAATACTTTTTGAAAATTCATGAGATGATTCTGCTAAAGGTTTTAGAAAACATAATCAAGTGTTATACAACAAAGAATGTTTGAAATTCAAAACTCTTTTACTGTAGAAAGTTGTTTGAGACCCGGAGTCTCTCTTTAGAGTTTTAAAATGTGAAAAAGATTTCCATCTAAAGTTGAACCTCATGGGTTCTTTTTGAAGATTTGTTATTGTGATGAATGGAAAACTTCCGGTATTTGGGATGTACAAATCAGAGACATTCTTTTATTGAAGCCAAAGCATTGCAGATTTTGAAAAGATGAAAGATTTTGAATGACTTTGCTTTGGTCTCCACACTTGCTTTACCGGTGTAAAACAAGAGTGTAGAGTTTGGAAAAATTTATTTCTCACCATTTTAAATCCATTTACCAGTTTAGTCTTTAAACACATTTTGTCCTTTGACCTAAAAATATGTTCCATAAGAAACATTTTGTCGAATGTTGAAATTTTGACTTTCAATGGGATGACATGTAGTTGCACACAGAGAAAATGCATCAGGCACAAACAAGTATAAGATGAATCAAAAAAACTCATTCTAAATCAACCTAAGTGCTCAGAATTCTCAAATTAACACACACAATCACAGATTAATTCATTCTTTCACTCGAGATTTACCAATTATTGTCATGGTTTGGGGTTATGATTTGAGTCTATGCATACTTGTTAGCATCATAATGCCTGAATATTAAACAAACAAACGTCCTAGTAATAGCAGCAAAGACATCGACATCTTAAACCCTAAATCACATGATTCTAATCCTATGTTGTTCCTAATCGAGCAAGTACACCAATCGAGCATTCTTTAGCGTTCTCTAAAGCTATATAAACTAGTTAATTAGACTAAACACATAAAAAATGAAAGCCCTGATAGATAACCCTAGTTTCTGATTATGCCTTTTTGACCGTTGAAAACACTTGAAACATTTAGGGAACGATTAGACAACAACCATGAAGAAATTAGAAACTCACAATCGGGAACATTCGAGGAAAAAAAATCGTTAGTCTGAGTCGTTGAGGTTTATCGATTATGTGTGATAATTTTCCATGCAAGATCCTTTTACCTAAGTTTAAGACATTTGTGAATCTTTACTCATTAAAGGTTATTAACTTTTCCATTTGAAGTCTAAACATGGTTAACTTGGAATCCTTGCCGAAAAAAAAAATTTCTTTTCTCCCCCTCGAATTAGCATATATTTTGTGAAACCTATTTGTACATTTTAATTCGAGAGATCATAGAAGTTTTAGAAAATGACATTTTAATCTGAATGATGAAGAAACATTTTATCCTTGAAGAATTATGATGAGGTGTGCAAACTTCATGATAATGTGAAAAGTTTTCTCCCCCTCAAAACATGTTCCATTTTGACAGAGTAAAGCAAAATTTGTTTTAATGAAGGAACATAGTTTTGAAGTTACGAAGTTTGTACAGAGAGAAAGAAGATTTTTTTTTTTTTTTTTTTTTTTTTTTTTTTTTTTTTTTTTTTTTTTTAATATTTAAAGAAAAAAGTTAGATGTTTGACTCACTTAGTTTTAAAGAAAATTTTTCAAATCATCTGGAGTCAAACACTGCATACCAATATGGTGAACTAAATCAACAAACCTTGATGGAGGTAATTATCTCGCTTGTGAGCAGGATCCAAATTGCGTGTAGACGACTTAGTAATGTCAGGAATGAGTTGAGCCGGTGCAAACGGATTAAAGAACGCCTCAGGGTCATGCTCTGCGGTTTGTGGAACTGATTTAGGTATGGAGTCTTCAGCTGATTGTCGTGAGTTGGACACGGTTTGTTATGCTGTTGTTGGAGATGCAATTTGAGGACCGTCTCTCCCAACAGTTGTTGTTGTTGTTTGTTGAGGTGAATCAGGTACTTGATGGTGATCAAGATGTGCAGCGGAAATTGGTGAGACCTCAGAGGGACGGTTGACAATCGTATCATCAAACAATGGAGCAAACATGGTTTCCACTTCTTTACAGGAGAGAGACAATGGTTCAGCCGAAGAAATCGGAAAGTTTAGACGGTTGAATGCGGGTCCTAAGCTGTTTTGCACAGAAGCCATAACATTAAGCTTGGGTCCGAAACTGAGTTGTTCCGAAGCCATTCCTGTTATATCTGCAAAGAAAGAAAGAAGAGACAAGAAAAACAGAGAACACGGATCCCCAAGAGAAACTGGGTTCCAGATGTTAGAAGCATAAAGATGTAGTGTCAATTATCTTCTTGACCCTCGAACACACAATTCCGACGGTTTTCCTTCTTGTCTCAGGGGTAGATATAGTGGAGTTCACATTAGTTTTGGTGCAAATGTCTAAAATCTTTCCTGTAGGAATCCACCTAAGACCAATCGATTTGAAAATTCTACCTGTAGGTACCCACCTAATGTTAGATCTAGGAGATGTTTTCCTTTTAGATGCAGTGGAATGAAATGTGGGAGCATCACTTCGTTGAGAAAACCTACGTCCTATATTGATCCACTTCTTAGGTTTCTGACTTATGATATTTGGTTCAACGGGTTTGTTTGTCTTAGTCGATTGAGCCTTTTCAAGTGAATTTCCCTTTTGAAGATATTTTAAAGCACAGACATCATGATTATTTCCGCAACTACTCTTAGATGCTAGCCAATTCCTATTAGTTTGTTGAGAACTCCTAGGTTTTGGTTTGCTACTACTAGCAGTGTTTTGCACTACATTGGAAGGCTCCACATGAGGTTTTGAACCTAGAATTCCATCCTTTTGAAGTAGCGCCTCTTTCCTAGCCTTTTCTAGATCATAGTTCTTGCACATGTCATATTTTCCATAAGAATCTTTACTTTTAATGCTTGTTTTAGACACTGTTTTCGAACTAATCCTAGATGAGCCAGGCATAATCACGTGTTGAGATTTAGCAGACACAGATGCATTTTCCTTAGGCCAAGAATGTGGAGTGACTGGTTTTGTCAAATTGTTTTTCTCAACAACTTGGGAGGCAAACCGAGGTTTTGAAAATTTAGGTCGTTCAGATTTAAATGCAGTTGGTTGTCTAACCACTGATTGTTTTTTGTTTGTTTGAGAAGGCCGTTTCCCCAAGATTGATGGTTTTGCAAACTTAGTATCCACACTCTGGCCAGTCAGTCTTCTTAATTTGTTTTGTAATGCAGCATGTGCAAACACCTTTTCTTGAATTTGACCTTTTAAAAGCTCATTTTCTTTAACTAATGTATCCACATGTTTTCTTTGATCATTCAAAGATTGACCATTGTTGCCTGAATTTAGAGATTCGTTTTGCAATTGAAGTTCAAGTGAGATGCAATGTGCCTCTAGTTTTGAAAAATCTTTATGACACTGGGCAACAGTCTTTTTGAGAAGAAGGTTTTCAGACTCAAGAGTTTGGTATGATGTTTCAGTTATTGGATTATCAGATAAGGACTCAGACTCAGAATGTTTGTCAAGACATTGAACAGCATTCTGGTCAACCTCTCCTTCATTACTGAAGTTAGGTTGCTCAGATTGTTGTTTCTCATTAACAGGCATAATGTGATCAATAGTAGATTGTACCTCAACCATCTGTTCTTTGGCAAAGTTGGGCTCTGAGTCATAAGTGGGTCTGATATTAGCAGAATCAACATTTGTATCATTCCCCAATCTGCTGCTGTCATCTTGCTCTTCCAAAATTTTATCATGATAGCCTGTATTACCGACATCTGCAGTATTCCCAACAGTCCTTTCAGCATTCCTTCCTTGTCTATCAACTCTTTCACCTTGCACAACAGCTTGATTCCTTATGTTAGAAGAAGAATGAAGACGGTTGTTTGTCTTGTTGAAGATTATGCTGAAGGTACGAACAATAAGTTCGTGTCCTTGATTCAGAATTTTGAAATCCTCATCGTCGTCTTCATTGGAATTATAATAGTACACTGCATCACCGTTGTCATATGGAACAGGATGAGTTGAAGTCTGCTGCGGAGATGAATCATATTGGATCATGAGGTTTGAAGTAGCAGGTTGTGGATAACCGAAGTAATTATGTTCTTGAACATAATCATGATTTGTTATTAACATCACATCTGTTGTATTGGCTTCCAAACCTGCTGTATTGGTTTCCAAATCTGGATATTCATCATTAGATGGAATATCTCCTATGACACTTTGCAAAATAGCATTGAGATTACCCCCTTCAACTTCCATTTGACTAAGTGTGGCATCGTATTCAACATTATCGTCAAAGAGTGGAGTTGAATCATAATCTTGAGCTTCCTCATCTGCAATATTTTCCGTATATGCCATAAATGCCATGCTTGGTTCGATAAGATCTTCTTCATCATCAGTATCTTCCATTGTGTTAAAGCATTCATAAGTTGAAGTCATCATGCATTTGCCTTTATCAGTAGATGCTTTTCCAAGCTTCACAAGATTTTGTAGAAGTGATTGCATGTGATCATTTAGTGTTGCAGGATGGTACTGTGGAATGAAGAAAGGCTCAGGTGCATTCGGAGGATTGAAGAAGAGACCATTTGGAGTGTAGATTAGTGATCCATGGTTAACATCTGGAGATGGTGGAGCAGGGAGAATGATCTTCAGTGGATTCATGCTTAAACAAGATTCAAGAATTTGCTTCATTCTAATGTGATGAAGTTCTTCTGTACGATGCATAGCTTCAAGATATTTCCACATTTCATAAGCACTGGCTTGAAAGTCCATATTCATGTAAATTGAATTGGGAAGGGCTAATGTCATGAACCATGCAGCCTGATGGTCAGCATCGTACTGAGCAAGTTCAGTAGCATTCAAATCTTCATCAGTTTGTAGTATGATAATCCATGTTGAGTCAGCAAGAGATATCATTTTGTATGGACCATCTTGAATGGATTTAAGCATGAGATCTGCAGCAGGACGATCTGTGAGCCATAGTATAAATCTCCATTTCCAAACAGTATATGTTCCTGGTAGCAACATTGGAGGCCGTGATTCATCGCCAAAGAACAACACATGACAATGAGGGAGTTGTGACTTTGTTGTTGATGATACCGTTGCTGATGAGAATATTGGTGAGGAAGGTAGTTGGAAGAAGGTCCTGTTGCTGATGACTGTTGCTGATGAGAATATTGGTGAGGAAGGTAGTTGGAAGAAGGTGATTGAGACGTTGTAGATGACATTGCTCTCCCCCTTGATTCTTGCGACGTAATCGAAATAATCAAGCAAATTGTCACACGCAAGGTTGAAATAGTGAATTCAGATTTTCCCTCCAAAAATTATTTGAAAAAATTTTCTTTCCCAAAATTTGAAAATCACTATGAAATGCAATTATAAGGTTGCAAGAAAAATTTGAGTTTCAAAAATTTTGCCGCCAAATTTCACCGAAAAAATTTGAATTTTGGCCTAAAAATTTGAATTTTGGGCCAAAATTTTCAACGTTATACCAAAATTTAAATTTCGCGTAAAAATTGAACGTTTAGTCTACTGTAGAAAATAAATTTTACTCAAAAGAGAAAGATAAGAAGGAGTAACTTTGAAAAGATGAGATGATGTGATTATGTTAATTTGGATCTTTAAGGATAAATACAGGTTTTAGTTTTAAGATGATTTGAGACTTGATAAGTGTAACTCGGTATGTTTTAATGTTTCTCTAACTCGGTATAGTTGAAAGAAAGTGTCCAAACTCGGTATGTCTTAAAAAGTATCAAACTCGGTAAGACAAGATTCCCCAAACTCGGTATGTTTTTGAAATCGGTCAAACTCGGTATGTTATGAGGATGTTTCAAACTCGGTATGTTCTGAAAATGTTTCAAACTCGGTATGTTCTGTAATTAGTCAAACTCGGTAAGTTCTTGTCAAACTCGGTAAGTATTGCAAATGTTTCAAACTCGGTATCTTGATGAAATTTGAGCAGAGTTTCCCCTTGCAGGTTGCCACAAAGAACCTAACTCGATAAACGATTAGGTAAAAGGCTAACTCGCCAAAGTCCAAACTCGATAAGAAACCCCTAACTCGATATGACTTAATAATCCTAACTCGCTAAGAATCTCTAACTCGATAAGTCAAATCCAAACTCGATAGAACTGAAACCTAACTCGAAAGAAAAAATTTCAAACTCGCTAAGTTATAACAATCCTAACTCGCTAAGAATACACCCCAAACTCGGTATGACCAATTTCTTACTCGACAGAAACACGATGAACAGTAACCGAATATTAAGAATTTCATTTTTAAACCTAGTTTTTCTACCAAATCAAACCTAAATCAACCTATATTATCCCTTGGCGAATGATACCACTTGTTAGGTCACCATTTTATCACATAAACACTAAGATATCTAGAGAGAGAAAGAGAGTAGAGAGAGAGAGTGGAAGGAACACCTAATATGATAATAAGAGACTAATGATATTACTAGTGAACCAACACCCTCAAAGGAGGGGTTACAAGACTATATATAGGGAAGGAGTAGGGCAACACTCCCTTCCTCCCTATCTAGAAAACGAAATGGGCTTAAGGCCCATGGGCTTGCTACATAAGCCTTAAGTTATAATAAACATACAAGCCTTAGCAACCTATTACAAGTTAATGACCGAGACTTGATAAATAGTAAAACTACGTTCCCAACAACTTTTGAAGATATAAAAATATGATAACAATAGAAAAACAACATATATGCGTCACAAAACAAAATAAACTAATCCACACAATTAAAAATTAAAATGCATCAAAACTTTCATAAGCCCTATCTCTCAAATAACACTAAAATCTCAAAAACTTATAATTCATTCTAACAAATACGAATCATCCGACCTAACTACGAAATACGTACACGCAATACAAACTAAAATCTATTGTATCCATAATCAATTGACATAAAATTACAATTTACGAACCTCCCTGATGAGTGTGTAAATACTCATCATTTTTACCTTTTCTGAGCTGCCAAAACATCTAAAAACACTCAATATTGAATCAAAATAGTGAAAATATCCCAGGAATGTGTTTTATATGTTTTAAATGAAAAATAATAAAAAACAGATGAAAAACGTACAAAGTTTGCAAAATTGGCAGTTTCAGTCCCTCAACTTTCAAAAATTGTCAAATCTAGTCCCTGGTTGTTCTAAAAACTTGAAAAAGTCACCAAAGGTCCTTTTAAATCAAAAAGTTACACATTTAGTCCTTTGGTGCAAACTTTCACAAAATATCAAGTTTAGTCCCTGAAGTTTGGAAAATTGTCAAAAATGGTCCCTGGGATATTAAAACTTTGAGAAAAACAAATTTTGTCCTTGTACTTCTCATATATGGCAGGATTGGTCCTTGGTGGAAAAGTTTGGTGAAATTACACAACAGGTCCCTGAAGTTTCAAAGTTTGGCAGTTTTAGTCCCTGGAAATTGAAAATGGAAAAATCATCTCAGGTCCTTGAACTATTCATCATATGGCATAAAATACCCTTGGAAAGACTTTGGAAGAATGCCAAACCTCAACCCCAAACTTTCGAATAATTACAAACTTGGTCCTTGTAAACATTAAACCAAAACCGGACCCTTAAATATTATTACCCAAACCAAAACTAAGTCCAATCCACAAACCCCCAAGCCCAATCCCTTGTTTGGCCCAAAATACAAACAAACCCACCCTGGTATTAATACCAGGGTCAAACCCAGTCAACCCCCTTTCCCCCTTTCCCTCTCAGTCAATACCACCCACAAAACCACCAACGGTATTCACCCTCCCCTCTCCACTTGCACGTCAATTCACCACCGCCCAACCCACCTTCTACCTCCCATCACCTCCACATTAAATGCCACCCGCATCCAATTGAATATTCAAATATGTAATCTTCCCATCCTTTGAATCGGCGACAATATCAAGAAAAACACCACAAAACACACGGTCACACACACGCACATGCACAATTAACAAAAAAAATTGTGTCACACTTACACATGTACAAACTCGTTTTGTAGGTCACAATCGCAGCACACGTGCTTCAAGAGCATATACCAAAGACACGTATAAGCTAAATAAGAAAGCAAAACACCGTTGTTTTGGTCCAACGTTATTTCCACTCATGAAATGGCGTTGTTTCCCACGGCAAATGTATAATAGAGTAATAATTAGTTTTACAAATATGTAACTTCTGAAATTTATATTTTTGCAACTTGTTATATTGTTAACAATCTTATTTATTTATAATCTCTCACATAGATGGAAGATGTAAATTAAAGAGTGTTTATAAATGCAAACAACAACAACAACAACAACAACAACAACAACAACAAATAAATAAAAACTCCAATGCTAAAAAAATGTGTATATAACTTTGAAAAACTTAATCAATAAATAATTTATATGTTATATCAAAGATTTAACAAATAGTATTTTGCACCTTTGCAGCATGCCTTTACAAAATCATCCACGTTTATTGTTTTTGCGGTTGGTTTTGTCTTAGAATTTCAAAAAATGTATATAATATATATTATATTTGCAAAAAAAGTACATTTTATGTTATTGTTTATGAACACTATGTGTTTAATGGATTTCATTAAAGATATACACACACACACACACACACATATATATATATATATATATATATATATATATATATATATATATATATATATATATATATATATATATATATATATTTTTACCTTTTTAGGTTCATAAAATTAATAGTACTGGTTCAATATGTAGCGGCTTGATGCGTGATAGGTGTTCTTGAAGACATTTTTCAAGTGTTAACGTCTCTCATAGATTATGGTGCAAATGAGGTTCTTGGTTTCTTTAATGTAAGTTTCTCTTAGTTTATTAAAATTTTATAGTATATTGCTTTATAATACTGCCTAAAATATGGGCTGCTTCACGTATGAGGTCAGACATGTTTAGGATTTTTTTTGGAAAGTTAGTTTATGTTTTGTTTATTAACTCTATCGATCTTGAAGTATAATGTAACACCCCCATTTTTCACTGATCGCAGCGGATTAAGTGTTTGGGGTATTACTTCATAGAATCACAGTTACAATAATAGAAAACGACTCGAAAAGAGACGTTTTAGAAATCTAGTTATCATTCATTTA
Source organism: Artemisia argyi (assembly GCA_030686995.1). Taxonomy (NCBI): domain Eukaryota; kingdom Viridiplantae; phylum Streptophyta; class Magnoliopsida; order Asterales; family Asteraceae; genus Artemisia; species Artemisia argyi. The sequence goes on from CM060695.1 coordinate 54,957,866, forward strand.
CTTATCAAAGTTTTATTTGTAAAAGATATACTTTTACTTTTAATAAGGTCTCAAAGTATAGGTGTTAGGTTATGTTTGAATGATAACCGGTTTGAAAGTCCTCCGAGTTTAGTGCCTCCTTCTGCCATATCTCCGTAGAAGTGATATACCTAGAATACATGCTTAAAAGTCAACACTAGGTGTTACGTGAGAGTCATAGGTTCAGGTGTTAGTGAATACAAGTTCCCTGGGTTCCGTTGTTACACCCATCTAGGAAAATGTAGTGTGTGTGTGATAATTGTGATGCATGCACAATTATCATGAGTGGGGTATGTTGCACTAAGCTCATGAACCACACGTTAACAATCCGGGTCATGGGGGCTGCAGACCCAACCATGAGGGGATGGGAAGGATAACTTGTCAAAGTTAATCCTTCAGTGGGTTCAAATATAGTACTTATTGGTACTATCCAGAAAGATGTTAATATCAACAGGAGTTGTCAAACTCCAATAGATCTATCAACTATATTCGCATTCGCGTGGGTAAAATATCCCAAACGATTAGATTCATGAATTTTGGTTATGTAGTGGTGGCAGTTAGTTTACTCGTGCAACAACCAAAGAAAAAGACTTGTATTCAGTTTTAAGTAAAGCAAGCAGCATTTATCCCCCTCACAGGGTTTGTAAAGCATTTAGAGTGAAATTTTTTAAAAAGAGTATGAGGATATGAACTCACCTGGGCTTAGGGAAATCTAATTGATGCAAACAGTGACTCGGGAACTAGACTGCCTTACTCACGTATCCTAGTGTGTTGTAGAGTTGGATGTATGTCAAGCTTTAGTTATCTTGTTTAAGTTTCTTAAGTTATTATTCTTAGGTTTGTTAATGTTTTAGATATAATATAACACCATTCGGGCCATCACAATCCATAAGTTTTCTATATTTTTAGAAAATGACATAATTAACCCTTGGACTCATAAGTTTTCTATATTTACCATTTAGACCCTTAACTTTATAATATTTGCATAACTAGTCCTTTTTAGTTTATAACTAATTTTAGTTTCTATCCTAAGGTTTTAATACTTTGCAAAATGAGTCCTTACACTTATAACTTCTAGGAAATATCAAAAACAGTCCCTAGACTTTATAGTTTTAGGAATTTATGATATATACCCTTATGCATGTAAAGTTTTGCAAAACTAGTCCTAAATGCATGTAAACTATATTTTTATGTAACAACTAAGTTTCCTAGCTTATGTTTAACTAATATTAGCTTATTTAAGTTATCTAAACTAGCTTAGGGCTTACGAAAAGGGCTTTTAGCATGTATTTAGGGTTTTATCTATAATTAGGGTTTTAAAAAGAAAACTAGTAAATGAAATGGTTCAAGGCTTAGGCAAGGGTTACTAGGGGATCTAAGGCATCCTAATACTATCCTAAGACTAAAATAAAGCTAAAGAAATTGTAAATGAAGGCTTACTTGGTTAACTAGGGTTTAATGAGGGTTAACTAGGGTTTAGGGTTTTCTCAACAAGAAATGAACTCGACAAGGCCTCAAGATTTACTTTGCTCGACTCCTAGGTCTACCATAGCTTGTATACTACTACTACTACAGAAGGTTTGAGGTGAAAAGAATAGAAGAGGTGTGAATGAAATGGAGTGGGGGACGGGGGTATTTATAGGGTCGTTAAGAGTAGCGAGCAAGAAATGGGGTGGTGTGGTGTCGAGGAGGGGGAGGGTGATGTGCGTTTTGTTAGTGCAGGTTTTAAATTTATAAGAGTGAATTACCAAATCTAGAAACAACACATACGAGCAAGTGTACTCATCCGTTATAGCAAGATATGATGGTAAGTCGGGATCGTTCGTAGGGATTTGTGAGTGAATCAAAATATAAGTCTAAAAGTAAATCTCTAATATACGCAAATAAGATAATAAGCAAATTCAATAATTTAAAAACTACACTTGTTTAGACTAGTTTTCTACTTAATGACACACATGATTGTTATAACTTTTGATAACATGTTGGTTGTGATAATTAGATGGTGGTCTAATCTATTGTTTCTACAAGTTAAACCTTCGTCAAGATTTTAGTTCATAAAAACAAGCTTTAGGTGTAAACCAATCAATTCAAGATCCATCCAAGGTTCATAAGGTATGGTGAATATCTTAAACAAAAGAACAAACTCTTATTACAAATCAAATACTCTTAGGAAATGGTCATTACAAAAGGTAACCCATTCATAGACAAAAAGGTTACAATTGTTTATAAACATCTAAACTTTCGTCCAACTAAAGCTTTACAAACAATCTGATTTGATGTTATAAAAGCATTCTCATTACAATCATACTTCTTGTTTCTTTGTTTAGTCAAGAATAATTATGGTGAAAAACAATCATTCATAGACAAATGATTATAACTAATTGAATAATATCAAATCTTTCGACCCTTGAAACTATTATCAATTAGTTAACCTTGGCTCAACAAATGCTATGAAACTTAAGGTACAATTGGTTCTTAGGATTGACTTGAAATTGAATTAAAACATGTTATCACAATCATAACTATAACTAAGCGTAAAACATCATCAACACAAGTGTAAAAAGACTACTAGCCACTCATAGCAAACATGCAAATAAACTCAGAATATTTAACATTAGAATCCATGGTTTTAAGTCTTACAATGCTTTGGAATTGATAACAAATGACAAGGTATTGTTAACCTAAGTATTGGTGATGATTTCTTGAGATTTTTGGCCTCCAAATGTTGCTTCCTTGGTCCTCCAAAGTTCCTAGTTCTTTCTGCACGAATTTTCCTTTTTTGAGAGCTAGATGATGATAATAATTGAGAGTAGTAATGAGAGTAAATGATTTCTTGAATTGTTTCTTCAATTGTGTACTCTTGGGGTCCTTTTAGGCTTGTCAAATACTCCTAGTAATGAATAAGGACATAAATGCTGGAGCTTGGGCAACAAGACACTAAGAAGGGCCTAGAACAATGGGACAAAAGACCAAGATTTGTGCACAAGAAGTTGGTATAAACAGGCAGAAATGTCCATCCGATCGGTTGCGGGTTGGTACCGATCGGATGGATGTGGTAATTGTGGCTATCCGATCGGTTGTACTCCAACCGATCGGATGGTCGGTTCTGGTTGCTTTGGACTTTGACTTTTCCTTGTGTAGTTCTTTATGCACTATCCAAACTTGATTAACTCTGAACTTGAAACTTTGAGATGACAAAACTTAGGTTCTCCTTATGAAATGCGTCACAGATTGGACTTTTGAACTCGGGAATCTTCGTGTAATCGCATATACTTCATTTTCTTCACTTTTTCTCCATTTTTCCTACATTTGGCTACATATGCTACAAAAACATACTTTGATACGATTTAATGGCAAAAGCATATAAAAACAACCAAATAACATACACAAAAACACTAATAACGCTTATAAAAACATGTTAACTTTGAGCGTTATCAGAGGGCTGAGTAAGCTAAGCTAGTGGTGATGAAGACGAGCTATAGTGGTGATTAGGAGGGGATATGAGGCGGTGTAGGGTTCATGTGGTGGTGGTGAAGCCGCGGCACAAGGAGGACACAAGTAGGTGATGCACCTACTTGTGTGCTAGCTTGTGAGGTTCTAGGGTGCTAGCTCAGTGTGACTAAGGTGTTATGGTACTTGGTTGAGGTGCTTGAGGTGCTTATGTTTAGGTTTTACTAGTTTAGGTTAAGTTTAGACATAGTTTTACTTAGTGAGAGTTTAGGGTTTACCTAAAGTTTAGTGCCTAGGTTAAGTTCCTAAGAGTATTTAGTGACTAATCCTAAGTCCTAAGGGGTTTATACTTAGTGATGGTAGCTTATGGGAAAGATTTGGGAAGGTTTGACCTAGTTTTGTGATCTAAATGACCTATTTGTGTTTTGTGAAAGATTAGGGTTTATCCTATAGTTTTGTGCCTAGGTTAAGGTCCTATGAGTGTCTAATAACTAATCCTAGGTCCTAAGAGGCTTATTCTAAGTGGTGGTGACTTATGGTGAATTTTTGGGATAGTTTAGACCTAATTCTAGGAAGTTATGACCTAGTTATGGTTTTATGCTTAAGGGGCTTGTACCTAAGTTCTAAGGGGTTGTACTAGTGTCTAATGATCCTAAGGTATCCTAATGTTCCTAAGGTAACTCATACTTAAGCCTTGGACACTTTCAAACTAGTTTAGTTAAGCATATAGGGTTTAGTAAGCAAATAGACCTAATTAGGGTCTAATTTCTTCATAGTATTAAATATTAACCTATCATAATCATAAGTAATATCATAGCACATCTATTATTGCAACTAGAATGGTCATTTGTCCTAAATGATAAGTATTCTACTAGTGGTCATAGATGGTTTCCAAATTCAATGATGAATAAGAAAATGGGCAATAGATCCAAAATCAAGAGGGTCAACTAGACTAATTTCATGTATACATATATTAGTAATATTAATGATATATAAACAAGGTAACCTACAAATTTAATCGTATTAATAAACTAATTATGGAATAATTTGATATAATGTGACATTAATAAGTTTTTGAAAAGAAAACTTACCTCAGGTCCAGCTTTTCTTTAACAGTAGGCACGAGAATGTTGGTAAACATATTCAATGTTTGCCCAAAGCATGATAAAGTAGCAAGGTATAATCCCAACGCAATAAAGATCAAGGTAGCTTGATCCAAGACACGTAATCGATCACATCAATCATCATGAGTCGTATAAGTAAAAAATAGTTGCGTTAGAATCCTTCATCTTGAGGTAGTAAGGAAAACAACATAAAATCAACACTTCAATAGTGAAGATCATATCTGTAGGACCCTTGGATACAATATCTAACACAAGTTTGTATAAAGATTATTGAAGAGATAAATAGAGAGAGAGAGAGATGGTAACTTCTAGAGAGAGAAAGAAAGATGTATTAGATTAGAGAGAGAAAGAAGGAAATACACATAGAAGAAACCCTAGAAGCAACACCTCCAAATGGGAGCATTTGGAGGTATTTATAGGAAGATAAGAAGATGGGCCGGGCTTGGGCTTATGTAATAAACTAGACATATCATTATACAATATTAGATTAAGCCAAGCCCGTTTACCCTTAACTAAACTACAAGACTATTACAATATTATTACAAGGCTAAATGACTTAATAAATGATCATGACTTCTATTTCTAACAATCTCCCCCTAAGGGGCGATCATTGAGATTTCTCTTTGATTCCATTGATGATCAACACTTCTATTGCTAACAATCTCCCCCTAAGGGGTGATCATTGAGATCTCTCTTTGTGATCTTGATCTTTGAACTTTGAAGCTTGTTGTCTTGAACTTTGAGTCTTTGTAGAATAGTTTTTAGTCTTTGTTCCTTCATGCTTTGTGATCTTTGATAATTGACTTTTCATCCTTCTTTGTTCTTTTGTTGTTGTGGTGAAGTCATCTGCCTTTCGTCACTTCTTTGTCTTTGGTGGTTGTCCGCCATTCCAACATGCTCGTACGTCTTTAGTCTTTGTGATACATGCATTTGTTGTTTCCGTTCTTTCACTTTGATCTTTGTCACTTTACTTTGTAGATTCTTCTTTTTGGCGTAGAATCTTTCTTTGACTATTGCTATCCTTTGATCTTTGTGAGAACTTTTCATTGCCTTTGTAATGCATGTATGAGCATGTGGAATCCATTGCCATGGAGATGATGTATAGCATGGCCGTTCCCATTTTGGATACTCCCGAGGGAGCTTACAAGACCTACTAAGTAGATCAACGAATGGGTGAGTCGCTGGGGATCACTCCACGATTGTAGACCATTTGAAACCACCGCGAACACTAAGCGTAACCCATAAAGAATTACCGAAGTGACCTGCTGTCAGGGCTGCTTGATGTTGACCCTGGCAGGAATTTCCGTTCAATCATTGAGAAATACATAAGTAAATCCTCTCATAAACGTTCTGGCAGATTGCTAAGATCTGCGTAGGACTCTAAAGTTTACATCTGGTGTCCTTGATGATGAACAACCAGTGTAGAAATATCATGTGTTCCTATGAGATCTTTTGATGAATCTCGGGGCTCTAGACTCGATAAGTGCACATTAGGTTTCCTATGCGGAGATTAGGGAGAGGTCTCCTGCTTCAATATCAACTATCTCTAAGAGACAAGTCGATAGATTACACTGGTTCCCCGTGAGAATGAAACAAACTCTTTTAAGAGAACTTGAGTGGTTAAGAAGGTTTAGTGCGTCACTGGGTCCATGACGTCTTTGTTCTTCAATACCGGTGTCACCTTAGCAACAACCAGTAGCATACGAATTGAACCCGGTGTCTGCCCTAAGGTTGAACATATGGAGGGCTATTTCTTTTCACCCTTTTTCATAACTTTTCTTTTTAATTCTTCAACCCCTTCTTTCTCCTTTCTCATTTTCTCCTTTTTTTCAATCATACCTAAGGACTTCTAATCCTAATCTATTGGATTTGTCCTTGGGTAGATCCCTCCGGCTTTGGCGGATCATAGGACGGTTTTTCCTAACCTCAGTCACCTTATATCTTCATGACTATCCTATTGTTTCCATAAAACCATTCATTTGAAAATCTCTCAAAGTGTTTATGATTATGAAACATATTTGTTAACACTATGAGAGTTTTGGTTTCTTTTGAAGGACTCCCCCTTCACATGTGCTCATGGATTTTTGAGAAATTTGCACATGCGTGAGGAGTTTGCACTTTTTGAATTGATCCACTTTCAGTGATCATGACCGATTCGAGACACGCTTACATCACTAGTTAGACTAGCTTGAAATTATTACCCGTCCTGGTCAAGTCCAAAGAAAGTCTCTCGATACGGTACATTCTACTCAGACAAGTCCTATTCGAGACACGCTTACATCACTAGTTAGACTAGCTTGAAATTATTACCCGTCCAGGACAAGTCTTTTCGATTAATGACATTTAAGCTTCGTCAATTCATTGGTTATATCTGAGTCGAGCTCTTCTGAGAATCAGTCACAAACTTTGAACATCTTTGATCATATTTTAATCATGTCTTCTCCCCCTCAAAAATAGAATATCGTGATATTTTTGATATCAACTGATTAAGAACAAACTTTTTGGAGAGATAGACATATTCGATTTTGCATGAAATCGGAACATTTTTGTTTTTATGAAATACTCCCCCTCAAAACTCGCATATGATTTTGAGAATGTTAATCTTTTTAAAGTTTAGAGGGAAGGAGTCTTCTCGAAGCAAAATTCTGAAAGAGAAAGAAGTTTCAGATTTGTTGAATTTTGCATCAAGGTTTTTTGAAAAAACAAAGACTTCTCTTTGTTTGAATAGGAATGTCGCACTGAGGCATACAACAGTGTCCATTTTTAGGATAAGTGCACTTTGTTGATGAAAATCATTTTTGCGTAGCACTTTCCTTTCGTTAAAAACTTGAGTTGTGCACTGTAAGGTGTACACAAGTCATTTTGATGTTTTTTTTAGGATAATTGCTCAAAAATTATTAAAAACCTTTGTTTTGGTTTAAGCACTTTCCTTTCTTTGAAGAACGAGTCCTTAGCTGAAATACTAAGAAGTCATTATTTTGGTCCGGGTTTCGTACTGAAGTATACGAAAGCCATTATGAAGAAACTTTTTGAGAAACGACATGTTTTAGAAGAAACATTATAAAGAACTCTCGCTCAAGCATCTGTACATATCCGTATCATTGTTGAATGACATTTCTAGAAACGTACAGAATATCGATTATACAAGAGACATGTCGTGAGAAGAATATTTTTGGATTTTTTGATTTTATAATGTTTTTGGATTTTTGAAAATTTTTATATTTTTGTATTTTGTTTTTGATGGTTTTACAAATTTTGTATTTTGTTTTTCAAAAAATATATACAAGGAAGAATTGAAAAAAGAAAAAATTAAGCTTGAACAAGTAAAAGTGGAGTTAAGAGTGGAGTTAGAAAAGGATGTCCACATGCGATGTTGGCGTAAAGTTCGTATTTACCACATTGGGTGTATGAACTCTCATCACTTTCACAAGTACCTGCATCCACAGAAGAAGACTTTGCACAAATAACAGTGTTAGAAGTACATGTTTCCTCACATAGAGGGTGTTTGCTATCAACGGTTGTTGTGGTTTCTGCTTCCTTATCATGATGATGAACACTATCATTAGTCTTTGTGCAACTATCAAAAATCTTCCCTGTGGGAATCCATCTAAGACCAATTGTTTTAAAAAATTTTCCCGTATGAATCCACCTAAGGTAAGATCTAGACGTAGTTTTCGTATCAGAGGCAGCGGAAGTCTCAGTTTTTGACAAACTACATCCTTTAGATATCCACCTATTAGGTTTCTTATCCATTTTCTTGTTATCAACGGGTGTGTTTCTATTTGGTGTCTTAGTGGATTGTGCCTTGACACTTGATTTTCCTTTCTTGAGAAATTGTGCAACACATGCATCGTGATTAGCTGAAAAAAAATACATTCTTGACATGTAGGACAGACAAATTCAACATTCTTGTTTAACACAACAACTTTAACTTTGTCACTACAGTCTTTTGGAAATTGTTTGTTGTTCGATGAGACCCTGGAATTCTTTGCGTTGCATTCTACATTCCTAGCATTCTCTTTTGTGCCACTACTCTTAGATGCAAGCCAATCCCTAGTATTTTGTCGATTGTTCCTAGGTAATGGTTTACTACTACTAGCAGTGCTTTGTAATCTTGTAGAATTCATCACACTAGGTTTTGAGCCTAAAATTCCGTCTTTTCGACGTTGTGCCTTTTTCCTAGCTTCTTCTAGATGGTGATTTTGGACCATGTCATTAGAACCAACAGATTCCTTTACAGATTTTGTGGTCACATTTGGTGTACTATTCCTAGAAGAGCAAGGTGCACTCACATTTGTGTTTCTTTCAACAAGCAATTTATGTTTTTCAACAATCTTTTCAATTTCCCTTTTCTTGGGCAAGGGTTGTGGAGTGACTGGTTTTGTCAAATCCTTTTTCTCATCGACTTTTGGAGCAAACCGGGAAATAGACATTTTTGGTTTTTCAACCATTTTTGAAACATTTGGTTTCTCCGAAGTCGATGGTTTTGCAAACTTAGTATCCACACCCTTCCCTTTTATACTTACAAGCTGAGCTCTTAAAAGATCATTTTGCTCTTTCATGTCCTTGTAGGCATGCTCATACGACAATTTGTCATACTTGCATTCCTCTGATTTTCGATCAAGTTGTTTGAAAAATGACATGTTTTCTTTTTCAAGTTTTACAAGAGCATTTTCATATTTTGAAACAATATCAGATGTCTCAGCTCTTAGTCTTTCATCGTCTTGAACAGAATATGTTTGTAAAATGATGGACATAATATCAGTAGTCATAACAGCTTCAAAGAGAGAATCATTTAACTTTTCCAAAACATTCATGTTTTCACGAGTATCGTTAGCTTCGGTTACCAGGGATTTGTGGTCCTTGACAAAGTCGGCCGTTTCTTTTAAGAAAGCTTGTTCAAAATGGATTACCCTCGCACTGATGTTATTCAGTGGGATAGTAATTTCGTTTTCAAACACCTTTTTCTGTTCGATATGAAAACTAGAATGCCAGTTGTTAATATTGATGGTAGTTTTAGATTCAACAATATTTTTAAGTTCTTGAGTTCTCTTTTTAACGTCATCAAGAATGTCTCTAGCCTCACTTGTATTAAAAGTGTTGTTAGAGGACATTTGTTCCATTTTTGAAAGAGATTTGGAAACAACTATCTTTTTGGAAAAGAATTTCGCGAAAGGTCGTTTTATGGAAAACACAGATGGTTCTGTTTGTGGAACAAAAGTAATTCCTGAAAGTTTGTTCAATTTGTTGTAATCAATGGGTTTCAAATCCTTTTGTTTCATTTTATTTATGCTCTCTTCGACAAGTTCCATCGTTTGCACAGAATCCCGAACGACGGGAGGATCATGTTTTGTGTAAATCACATTACCATTATACAAAACATTCTGTTCTTTCTGAGCTTTCTTGAGATTACAAGGGGTGTTGTTACCAAGAGCCACTTTATGTTTCGTATGGTAAATCGGATTAGTTTGATTTGAAAGCATTTTCATTGTTTGACTTGACTGACCCGACTTAACCACTAGTTCCTCTAGATGTGCAATCATGTGTTCTGACTCTACGATTTCATCCAAAAGTTTATCTTCTTTCTTTGCAAAGTCTTTTTTCAACTCATCCATTTCTTTTTCAAGATTGGTATAAGCTGATTTTTGTTTAGAAAGTTGGTTTTGCAAATCAGAGATTTCCGCGTTTAAGGATTTTATCTTCTTGAAAGAATTAACGTCAAGTGTATCACACTTGATTTGCAAAAGTTTTTCCCTTGAAACGGAATTTTGATAACCAGTTTCTAATTCTGACAATCTTTCGTAATGAAACTCAAAAGCTTTAACGTTTTTCTTGTAACTCTCAAGCTCAGCGGTCAATTTAACATTCGCAGCTTTAACATCACGATTGACTTTTTGCACATTTTCAATTTCAATACGACAATTGTTCAATAATGATTCAAAGAAAGCACGGGTTTCTTCATCATTAGCACCATTTTGTGCAACTTGAACTCCATTAGGATCCATATCCGGAGTTTCATAGTTAACATTACTATTAACTTGCTCCCCCACATATGTATCATAAATAGGTTCATGAGGCACATAATGTGGCTTCGCATGAGCAAACGGATTAGCATTATTACCATAATTTGGTACCTCATGGAGTGGATCTGAATCATAAGTAGGAGAAATATCATAACCACTGCATGATGTTGTAGCCTGATGATTTGCCATAAAGATGAAGTTTCCATTGAGAGGTTCCATGTCCATTGACGGAAAGAATTTTTTGAGAGTTTCCATGAACGTTTTCGAGTGAGATTTACGTTTCCCTCCAAAATTTAATCTGAAAAATTTTAAGTTCCAAAATTTTGAAAATCACTATAAAATGCAATCCTAAGGTTCCAAGAAAAAGTTGACTTTCAAAAATTTTGACGCCAAATTTCACCGAAAAAATTTGAATTTTGGCCTAAAAATTTGAATTTCGGGCCAAAATTTTCACCGTTATACCAATTTTTTATTTTTTTTTGGAAACTTGTGTAGATGGATGGATCTTTGAAAGATAATAAAGGTTGTTTGAAAAGATTAGAAGTTTTGGTGAAGTTGAAAGTTTCGATCTTGGAATAAGCTTACTCGATAACCTAAAGAAATTTCGGCAGAGTTTCGTTTAGGAAAGCCCAAGTGAAATCCTTACTCGATAAACGATAAGGTGTAAAGGCTAACTCGCCAAATTAAAAAACCTTTTCTAACTCGAAAGAAAAAAAATTTCTTAACTCGGAAAAGAATTTTCCTAACTCGAAACAATTTTCCTAACTCGAAAAAATTGTCCTAACTCGGAAAATTTTTCTAACTCGAATTTTTTTTTTCTTTAACTCGGAATTTTTTTTTGCTTAACTCGAAAAATGTTTTCCTAACTCGGAAAATTTTGTCCTAACTTGGAAATATTTTTCTTATCTCGAAACAATTTTCCTAACTCGAAACAAATTTCCTAACTCGAATAATAATTTTCTTTAACTCGGAGAATTTTTTTTTCTTAACTCGAAAAAAATTTCCTAACTCGAATTTTTTTTCTTAACTCGGAAAAATTTCCCTAACTCGCAAAAACGGCGATGAACAGTAACTTTATTCTTAAAAATCCGATTTTCACCCAAAAAATGATCTAAAACAACCTAAAATTATCCCTAGGCTCTTGATACCAATTGTAGGACCCTTGATTACTATATCTAACACAAGTTTGTATAAGATTAAAGAGATAAGTAGAGAGAGAGAGATGGTAACTTCTAGAGAGAGAAAGAAAGATGTATTAGATTAGAGAGAGAAAGAAGGAAATACACATAGAAGAAACCCTAGAAGCAACACCTCCAAATGGGAGCATTTGGAGGTATTTATAGGAAGATAAGAAGATGGGCCGGGCTTGGGCTTATGTAATGAACTAGACATATCATTATACAATATTAGATTAAGCCAAGCCCGTTTACCCTTAACTAAACTACAAGACTATTACAAGACTAAATGACTTAATAAATGATCGTCACTTCTATTTCTAACAATATCAACAAATCTTTAAATGGCCGCAACAACGTCATATGCAAATCGTGTGTAGAATGTGAATCAGAGTAATATGAATCACTAGTCTTCATATGTATGATAGAAAAGTGAGCGATCCCAAAAAGATGTCTCTTCGTTCGTTTACTACCTAAACATGAAAAAGAGCTTGGTACCCAGATTCTCATGGGTCCGAGATTGTTAGTTGAGGACATCCATTGCATTTAAATGCACATGATGAGGATGTCGCCGAGAAGTACAAGAATTCATCAATAGTTTGTTTTAACTAACAAACAATGACTTTCTTGACTTGAGTAATTAATAATGGATGCACATAATATTAATTCTAAATTTCTCTACTAGGTTTTACAAATTTTATTTGTCTTGATATATTTGTTGAAGGATCATTTGCAGTAAATCCTAAACCGGTTTTATCATTAAATGACTTTTGAATATTAAGTAGATATTTTAAAGATTTAGAACTATTTTCAAATTTAGCTAATATTTTTGCTTTTTCATTTTCCATTTTAATTTCATGTTTGTAGTCTTGATATTTTTTACATTCAAGATCAATTTCAATATTACTTTCAAGTCTAGACATTTTATCTTCTAAAATTATTTCTTTTTCAAAGTTATCTCCAACACATATTGAAGATTCATTTTAAAAAATAATTTTTGAGTCTATGTTGCAAAAATGTTTTAAGTTGTTTTCCAATTTTGAAAATTCTAATATAAATTGATCATAGCAGAAATGTTCGGTTTCGGATTGTACCTTATTTGTAGTTATTCAATCTTCACATGCTATACAATGATCAATTTTATCGTCCATGTCGCTCCATGTTTTGTTTGTAGGTTCGCTTGGATCTTGGCGCATGTAGTCCTTGCCATCAATACTTGTATTTACATTTGTTTGAATATCTTCGCAAGCCATATTTTCATCATCTTCTTCGTCCTTATCGCTTCATGATTTAATTACACTCTTTCTTCGGATTTGGCTCATGTATTCATCGTTATAGATACCTTCAATGATCACATTTGAACTAGTAGTACTTGTGTTTATTTCAACTAAATGTTTATCTATCAAATTTTCTAGAGTGACTTATTCTTGTGCAACATCAAATTTATCATCTTTGGTTTTACATTTCTCTTGGTGAAAATTTAAAAGACATTTTCAAATATCATTTGCCGTTTTACAAAAGAATACTCTTTCATATTCAACTCTTGGTAGAGTTTTGTAAATCACTAATTTAGCTTTAGTATTTTTATCAATCTTTGTTTGAAAATGATTATATTGATTCTCAAAATCCATTTTAGTTGGTTGAAGATCACCAATTGAAATGATATGCCAAAGATCAAGATCTATTGATTTCACATAATTTTCAAATTTATTTTTCCATTCAAGAAAATGATCATTTTCAAATAATGGTGGTTGTTGCGTAAATTCCCCTTCTAAATATTTTTCAAATTCCATAGATTGTTACAAGTTTTAAAATACAGTATATTTTAAAAATCTTGCTAGACGTGGCTCTTGATACCAATTGTGGAAAACTAGAAGGGGGGATTGAATAGTTTTACGTCTTTTTCGTTTTATAAAAGTTTGCTTCTAAAGGATAGATGCAAAATACAAAAACTTTGATGCAAAAATATAGATACAAGTTTTGTTCTCAATTATTGTATGAACCCTACTTGTTAAGATTGTTGAGTAGAGATTATAATTTTACTAATCACACTTATATATATATATATATATATATATATATATATATATATATATATATATATATATATATATATCCTTATGGTTTGTTTATTATGAAATTAATGTTGTGAATGGAACCTAGTTTGATCTTTATGTGAAATCAATATATACACAACACAAGCAATAATAACTATATATAAAATGTAAATAAGTAAGTAAGCAAAGAGTAAGAGATGGAAAGATCAAACCGAGAGACAAAGGATTTATAGTGGTTCGGCTACAAGAACACCTTCCTTGCCCTACTCCACTCCCCGAGCACCGAGCTCGAGAGTTTTCTTCACTAAGTCAATAACCTCCCTTATGGCAGAGAAAACCGTACACACCTTAGCTTACACCAATTTAACGACACAAAGCTAAATGTCGAGTTCTAATCGTAGCTAGAACCAATCTCACAATTACAATCACACCACAACTTCTTCACACCCTTTTCACGCCTTCTACACTTCTTCACAACTCTTGTTTCTTCACGCCTTCACAACTTCTATCTATTCACTACTTCAAGGGTTTTGCTACTTCACAACTTCTAGGCTTCTAAGTCTTCACAACTTCAATACTTCTATCTCTCTACTTGAGGGCCTTTATCTATATACCACTACAATGATTCTTCTACTTTAAAAGCTTCTATATCTTCTATGTTTCAAAGCTTCTATGTCTCCACACCTTCTAGTCTTCAATGTCTTCTCAACTTAGAGGCTTCAACTTCTTCACTACTAACCACTACTTCAATATGCTACTACTTCTTATATCTCCTATCACTAATTCTATGCTCTTCTACTTCTTCACTTCTAGTACCACTTCACACTTCAACAATTCTAGATCCTATATCTAAATCTAGCTAACCAATGTATACACCTTATTCACCAAAGTATGAATGATTAAAAAGATGAAATGAACAAACAACTTAGATAGCAAGATGATACTAAGTTGTAATACTTCTAGTCTTGATAGATAGAAGTATTCTTCTCTTTGCACTTGAGTGTTGAGGCTTGAATCACTTTGAAACAAAGATTAATGTATATATGATCAAAGGATTTTAGAGGATAGAAATGGAGGTTTGAATCAGAAAGTTTAGAGTGCAAAAAGGTGAGAAAAATTAGTGGAATGAACCAGTATTTAAAGGGACAGCTGAGGGGAATCAGGAGCGTACCGGTCCCCTTAATTAGGGGTCGGTCCCATTAATTATTAAGGGGGCCGCCTGGTTAATTAAGGGGGCCACCCCTCCTGAACGTTTCCCAGCTTTGTCCTTTTGTGAGGAAAATTTTTCTGGGTTAGATTTGCCATTTTTGGTTGAAAATTTGAATTCATATATTTGTAATGAATTAAACATATTCTTTTAATTCCAAAAATGTTTTATAAAAGACATAAAAAGTTTTGTGACATTTTATAAAAATCTGGTGATTAATAAAAATGTTCCTTTGATCTTAAAATGCACTAGACACTTTGTTTAATCATACCTTAAGTGATTAGATGGTGAAAGTGAGTATTTACTACTAAATACTTATTTACGTCATGATCTTTGGTTTGATGAGTTTTCGTTTTGTGATTATCAAAACATAGAGATATCGAAGGATATGAATAACGTTTTTCGGCATTTATTTATATCAGCAGAAGTAGTGAGATCAGAGGAGAAAGAATTCAGATCTCTATGGTGTAGAATAAGAATTCTCACCATTGATAAGGGAGAGTGTTTGAAGGAAATTTGGTTTTAGGAAAAGAGGAAGTATGAGGGGAGTTTAAAACTGTTTAAAGATTCTATGTATCTAAGGGATCGGGGTAGTTTTCCTAAATTCCTAGGGGTAAGGGTTAAGGGTAGGTTATAACAAGTACCTAACTTGTCATGTTCTATGGGTTATATCTATTTTCCAAAGGGGTTACTATTGGGTTAGGGATGACCGAAGGTAATGTGGGAGGGGTATACCTAAATCTAGTTTATCTAGTTTATCCTAATTTAGGGGCACTAGGTAGTTTCTAAAACCTAACTTATTTTATTGATTTCCTATCTTACATTTCCTATAGGCACTAACTATTCTAAGGTATAAAAGGCATATTACTTAGGGGTTTCTAAGGTTTTCCTAATTCCAAGAGTTTGTGTTTTCTAGGTTTGATTGATGATTTTCCTCATCATTATCTATTATCTTTTCTAAAGTACAAATCCTAAAGCGGGCAAAGGCTATTTTACGGTGGTGTTTCATTTGGTTTTTATGTATTTTAGGTACTTTAAAACGGTTGTCTTGTAAGGTGTTTCTTAAACTACTATAATCAGGTTGATTACCTAAGTTATAATCATGACCTTTTTCTATCTTCTCAAAAAGGTCAAAGAAAATTTCATCTAAATTATTTAAAATTACCTCTAATTGATTTTCCTCATTTTCTAAAGTTGTCCTAGAGGGGTTTTCTCCAAATTCATCTTTCCAAGATGAAATGGGAGGGTTTA
This sequence comes from Artemisia argyi, assembly GCA_030686995.1. Classification (NCBI taxonomy): domain Eukaryota; kingdom Viridiplantae; phylum Streptophyta; class Magnoliopsida; order Asterales; family Asteraceae; genus Artemisia; species Artemisia argyi. Next base: position 54,974,171 of record CM060695.1, read on the forward strand.
CTAAGTAAGGGGTAGGTCCTAAGGTGTACGGTTGCCTAAGGTCATATCTAGGGGTATAGGTAGGGATAGGGTTTCTAGGTATACATGGTTCTCTAGAGAGAAAGAAACCATGGGGTCCTAATCTAGATATGGGGAATGGTGGGTGTATAACAGGGTTTAGGGGAGGAATAGGTGATGCCTTAGCATATAAATCTCTTAAGTGTTTTAAATGAGGGTTATCTAAGGAAGGTGTATATCCTAAGAGTGAAGGTATATCTAAACTATTCCTAGAGTCTTCTAAGTGATTGGGAATATAGGGTTTAGGGGAATAATCCAGTACATTCAGAGAGGGAAGATCATTCTCTGGATGTAAACTAGATGAGACGGGGGTAGAGTAGTGGGGAGTAGACATAACTATATAATAGTAAAAATACTGTAAATCCTTTAGCAGTTATGTAGGCAATTATTATACTAACCTTAGAACGTATAGTTCCGGAGGATGGCAGAGGTACTTAGGACTTTCTCGGGTTTAGGAAAAATAGTTGTAGTTTAGGTTTTGACCTTGTTCTCTACAACTGAAGCTCTAATACCAATCTGTAACACCCCCATTTTTCACTGATCACAGTGGATTAAGTGTTCGGGGTATTACTTCATAGAATCACAGTTACAGTAATAGAAAACGACTCGAAAAGAGACGTTTTAGAAATCTAGTTATCATTCATTTAATTATCAGAGTTTTATTTGTAAAAGATATACTTTTACTTTTAATGAGGTCCCAAAGTCTAGGTATTAGGTTATGTTTGAATGATAACTGGTTTGAAAGTCCTCCGAGTTCAGTGCCTCCTTCTGCCATATCTCCGTAGAAGTGATATACCTAGAATACATGCTTAAAAGTCAACACTAAGTGTTGAGTGAGAGTCATAGGTTTAGGTGTTAGTGAATACAAGTTCCCTGGGTTCCGTTGTTACACCCATCTATGAAAATGTAGTGTGTGTGTGTGATAATTGTGATGCATGCACAATTATCATGAGTGGGGTATGTTGCACTAAGCTCATGAACCACACGTTAACAATCCGGGTCATGGGGGCTACAGACCTAACCATGAGGGGATGGGAAGGATAACTTGTCAAAGTTAATCCTTCAGTGGGTTCAAATATAGTACTTATTGGCACCATCCAGAAAGATGCTAATACCAACGGGAGTTGTTAAACTCCAATAGATCTATCAACTATATTCGCGTTCGCGTGGGTAAAATATTCCAAACGATTAGATTCATGAATTTTGGTTATGTAGTGGTGGCAGTTAGTTTACTCGTGCAACAACCAAAGAAAAAGACTTGTATTCGGTTTTAAGTAAATCAAGTAGCATGTATCCCCCTCACAGGGTTCGTAAAGCATTTAGAGTGAAAGTTTTTAAAAATAGCATGAGGCTATGAACTCACCTGGGCTTAAGGAAATCTAACTGATGCAAAAAGTGACTCGGGAACTAGACTGCCTTACTCACGTATCCTAGTGTGTTGTAGGGTTGGATGTATGTCAAGCTTTAGTTATCTTGTTTAAGTTTCTTAAGTTATTATTCTTAGGTTTGTTAATGTTTTAGATATAATATTACCCAACATATAGAAGTTAAATACTGGAGAGTTCCATGGCCAAACTCTTTATAGTTTGAAAATGAAAAATCGATGAAGTGGACTGATTTTCAGACTCCCAAATTCAGCTTCAGCACTTAATCCCACAAAAATAAAAAATATGACCAAATCAACTTGAAATCACTCCAAACCAATTGGAAAACTTTACTAAGACATAAAGCTGAGTTTACAAACAAAAATCATGAATTTAACCTTTACCAAACTCGACCTATAACAGTTACAAGTTCAACCATCAATTCTGTCCCAAATCAAACAACTCAAAACAAACCCTAATCATCATACTAATCATCATCATAAACACGTTATCATCATCAAACATCAAAAACAAATAAGAACTCATATCATCACATACAATTCGACATACATGCATCCATATTCAATTTCGTATCAAATTAATTAAGCAAACTAGTTTCATGACATACCAAATCAATCCACTCATGAAACCAAGCATCCATAACATATAACATTCATCAAATTCAACATAAAAATCATCCATGGTGTTCATAGGGTGGCGGCCAAAAATCAAAGAAGCAACAAATCCGGTTTTGATTCCAACAAATCACATCAAGGTGTTACAAATATTACCACAAACATGTTTTAACCATCATATCATTAAAGTTTAACAATTTTCTTGATAAAACTTATTATGGCCGATTTACTTGTATTTGTTTATATCAAATCGTATCTTTTTGATTTCCACGTATTATGATTATCGTAACGAAAGAAACACAAGGAGATACACAAGGATCAAAACAAGAAATACCAAACCCTTCACAAGATGTATATGGATCGAATTGAAGGAGAAAACACCAAACAATGCCTTCAAATGCTTCCAAATGGATCCCTATGTGCACCAATTCTTCTCACGAACACGTATGAATAATCACCAAGGTTTCAAGAGCAATATTTGATGTTAAATGTGTGTATGGAGGGTGATGGCGGCGTTAAAATATTTCCATGGAAGGGTAAGGGTTTTATTTTTAGGGTTAAAGGGAAATATGGGCAGTCGTTGTATATAAAATGGTAAATGTGCAAGATTTTAGGCATTTTCCATCCTATCCCTTCAATATGGATGGCCAAGGTCAAGGGGGAGGTCAAATTCATCAATTTTAATTAAAATCATACTTAGGATAGTCATAGTAATTTATTTATAAGGTTGTGTACAAGTTTTAATGTTTTTGGACCCTTATAGGTTACGTAACGTGCACCACTTATGTTTTAATCCAAATTTCACATTCTTGAGTTTATATGATGTTGTAGTAGCTCAAATATTATTTAATTGAAGTTACATGTTCACATTTGTGATTGTACCATAACCGTTTTTGATTTAGGGCTTGTTTGGTAAATGTACACATTTCTTCAAAATTTCAAATTGGAGGGCATTTTAGTAATTCAAATGTATTATGGAAATGTGGGTTTTACAACCATCTCCCCCTCAAAAGAATTTTCGCCCACGAAAATTGAAAAAGGATAAGGTAGCAAAACAAAACGATGGTACACCAATTTTGAACAGAAAAAGAGTAGTTTAACTCGCACAATTTCAGACTTAAAGAATTTCAATGAATAGAGTGATCTTGTTTCCCAATACTTGATCTTAACAATTCAAAGGTGGTTTCGTTTTCCCCAGAGAAGGCACATCATACAGAATTCACATCAAAAGAATCACATACCGGACGCAACAGATGACAATCGTATCCCCTTAAAAGATATTCAAAGAAAGATGTAGGATTGGGTGGGTATTCCGTTCGTGGACAAGGAATTGAACTGATCAAATGAGAATGTAGCGAGTGATAGCATCACGAAGGTGACATATATAAGTTTAACTCTTTAGATTCACAAATAGTTTCATCTTCAAAATAACCTTCGAAAGGTATTTTCGTAAACCGACAGATCTTGATTCTCAAAATCCAAAACTTATATATAACCCATAACATGTCGTCGTAAAACGGATTCATCAAATGTGAGGAGTGTATACATAGCAAGGCATAGGTGTAGCTCTTAATAGTAACGAATCAAATCCATATCGACAAAAATAAGTTGATAGATAACATCAAATGGCAGGAAGTTCTACAATGGAACTTAGGATTTTTATCAAAACATAGAAGTCAAACAATCGCGTGACGAGTATTCAAACATATCAAAGCGTACGGCGATAAGGCAGATCAAACGTACAGATCGAAAGAATCCTAAAGTCTCACTATTTGCAGATCGTCGCAAATGAAAACAGAAATCTAAGTCTCCACTAAGGCACTTCTCAAGACATCCTATAAACACAACAAGTGCACGTTATATGATGTAAGTATTATCACGTTGGCCAGACGTTATAATACTAGCATTATATAAATATTCCCTCATGATGGTCATACTTTGTCTCAATCAGTGAAACAATTCTACAAATCTACCTAACAGTCCCACTAACTCCTGGGTTAGTCCTATTCAAAGATCAATAACAAACGATGTCAGCAAAACAAATGAAGCTCGAAAAGACGTAACAAAGTCAAACAATCATCATCAGAAAGAAACATGTCGCCAAGTCATCAATTCTTCCATCATAAAGTTCTTTAAGAAATTCGTCCTCTCAAAATCTTCTTATGTCCAAATAATGAGTCTTCGTCCATCTTCCAATCTGAGAGGGAAACGGAATCATTAACTTGAGTTTGATTTCCTCAAGCCTTCCGTAGTTCTTCTTGAAATGTGAGTGAGTAATGTGAATCTCTAGTACGATCTTCAATCTCCTCGTCATCCAGTCTGCTTCCGCTCTCAATTCATCTTAGTTAAACTAAAATGACTAGGGAAGTGAGACTGCATGTCTTCATCGGCTCCGGGTTCGCCATCTTGACCAGGTTCTTGTGTTCTGCACGTCAACTCTTCTGTCTTGCGAGGAATGCCTTCAACTCTTCAGGGTAGTCACCATTGTTTGTCATCTTCAGGTTCTATCCAACTCCATCTTCTGTTAGATAACTTGGTGATTCAATAGGAATCATATCCGGGAAAACTCAGGGTGCCAAAATAATTCTCAAGATAAGTTTCATTTCTCGGTGTACAAAATAGGTGTAAGAGGACTTCATAAAAGCTAAAGTAACATACGAGTCTCCAGAGTAACAGTGATATCAAAGTTTAACAATTGGTAATCGTAGTAGGGAGTTCAAAATATTTCAAAACACCAAGAGTAAGACATAGTAGAACAATGGTCAGCTTCTCGAATGCTTAAGCAACCAATTCATATCAGAAACAAATCGAAGTTGACTATCCAAAGAAAAGACAGATCAAAACCCTTATCGTTCGAAGTGAAAATAAATACTCTTATACTCGTGGTTAAACACCACCAGACTTCTCAAAGATGGATAAAGCAAAATCAAATAATGTCGGAAAACGTACAATAGATTACCAAAAGCAAAAAGGCGATCATAAAGTGCATCAAAGTATCCACGTCATGTAGATCCTCAAAACATCCGAAGAGATATCAAAAGGATTAACAATAAGGTCAGAGATCAAAGATAAAATTAAAATAGTATTTTGCATTTCCATGCAATCTTAAATGCCTTCAGACTTACTGTGGTGAACTTAGGTGGTGCCAAGATTTATAACTCCGAAAGGATGATAACAAAAAGGCATAGCTAAACGTAAGGCACGAATCAGAGTAATGCGGAAGCAAAGATACGTAAGCAAAACCTTAAGGTCTACCCATACCTTACCAATCAAAACTTAAGTTCATATAGGGGATTCCTAAAGCAAGTTCTCAAGCGGTTTCCTATGTTCCTACCGTTGAAGCCTAAGGGTCCAAACTCATAGGTCATAGCCTAAGCTCTATGGATGTTGCATCCGCCGATCCAAACCTGTCTCTGATACCATAATTGTAACACCTCAACCCGAGAAGGGCTAAAGTGTAACATTACGGAGTTAAATCAGAACACAAGCGAAACGGAGATACATTACCATACAAGGTTTACAAAGGTTACAAATGAAAACTAAACAAGGTACAAAATACAAAAGAGCAACAATAATGAACTAAGCCCAAGTACAGAATACTAAGCCCAACATCAAATACTTCTAATTGACTCTAAGTCCAGCCAGTAGCTAATCAGAGTGAAGTCTTCTAAGCCCAAAATAAGATCTCTCATCCATAAACCCAGCTTCCTACTAAACTGTCAAAGGTTCAATATCAAAGGATCAATCAAAGATTCAATATCAAAGGTTCAATCTCAATGGGTCAAGATCAAAGGGTCAATATCAAAGGTCCAAATAATATAAAGGAGAGAGAGAATAAGTCATGAGAGAGAAAGATGTTGTACTCTTGCCAAAAGAGTACGGAATATCTATACCTTTGCCAAGTCAAAACAAACCGAGACTAAACGAAAGGAGAACGGTCATTCCCGGTTCACCAAACCTACAAGCAGAATGGATTCAAATTAAGAAGTGTTCAAATCGCGTAAGTTACCTCTTTTAGTTATCTTTCCATTTTTAGTAACTTTCCATATTTAGTAACTTTGCACTTTAAGTAGTTTAAGCATTTTAGAAGACTTTCTATTTTTAGTAAGTTCCCTTATTTAGAAGGTTTCCAATTTTTGAAGTTTCCATAAATAGTACTTTCCATAAATAGCAGGTTCCATAATTAGCAGATTTCCAAAATTAGCAAGTTTCCACATATTAACATATTCATATAAGTTAGATTCATCATTTAAACAAGTTCCATAGCCTCATGTATTAAGGATTTCATTTTATAGACGTTTTCTGAAATTAGGGTTTCATTAGGTCATATAATATGTTTTAGGGTCAAAAGTGTCAATAAAGCAAGTTAAGGGTCACAAGTGAAAGTATTAACATTATAACACATAAACATAAGTCAAGAATGCCAAATATGTTAATTTTACACTTTACACCCTTAAGTTCTAAAGTTACATATTAATCCTTTAGTTTATCCATTTTCCATATTTAAACCATTAACTAATATGATTAACACATAAGTCACACAACTTGCACAAATGACATAAATAGCCCCCACACCTTATTCCAGCCAAAACATGCATACTTTCATCATATTTACATTATTAGTCCCTCTAGTTATCATATTTACAACATAAACCTTCTAATTATCAATTATCTCTTATGTTTCATAATTTCAGCTTTTAAACACAATCAGGTCACCATAACACGAATTTTTATTCCATATTATAACTCCAAAATAAAATTCACAAAAATTCACACATGTACTTAAATTTCTTTAGAACCCACACTAATGTTTCTAGAATTTATCAGTTAGTTTAACCCCACACGAAAAATACACAATCTTAGACTACTCAGAAAACCAACCAGCAGCAGTACCCAAAAAGTATCCGCCTATCGGACCTACCATCCCATTCAGGAAATATTCAAAAACATTCATGGCATTACCCAACATATAGAAGTTAAATACTGGAGAGTTTCATTGCCCAACTCTTTATAGTTTGAAAATGAAAAATCGATGAAGTGGATTGATTTTCAGACTCCCAAATTCAGCTTCAGCACTTAATCCCACAAAAATAAAAAATATGACCAAATCAACTTGAAATCACTCCAAACCAATTGGAAAACTTTACTAAGACATAAAGCTGAGTTTACAAACAAAAATCATGAATTTAACCTTTACCAAACTCGACCCATAACAGTTACAAGTTCGACCATCAATTCTGTCCCAAATCAAACAACTCAAAACAAGCCCTAATCATCATGCTAATCATTATCAATCATCATCATAAACATGTTATCATCATCAAACATCAAAAACAAATAAGAACTCATATCATCACATACAATTCGACATACATGCATCCATATTCAATTTCGTATCAAATTATTTAACCAAACTAGTTACATGACATACCAAATCAATCCACTCATGAAACCAAGCATCCATAACATATAACATTCATCAAATTCAACATAAAAATAATCCATGGTGTTCATAGGGTGGCGGCCAAAAATCAAAGAAGCAACAAATCCGGTTTTGATTCCAACAAATCACATCAAGGTGTTACAAATATTACCACAAACATGTTTTAACCATCATATCATTAAAGTTTAACAATTTTCTACATAAAACTTATTATGGCCGATTTACATGTATTTGTGTATATCAAATCGTATCTTTTTGATTTCCACGTATTATGATTATCGTAACGAAAGAAACACAAGGAGATACACAAGGATCAAAACAAGAAATACCAAACCCTTCACAAGATGAATATGGATCGAATTGAAGGAGAAAACACCAAACAATGCCTTCAAATGCTTCCAAATGGATCCCTATGTGCACCAATTCTTCTCACGAACACGTATGAATAATCACCAAGGTTTCAAGAGCAATATTTGATGTGAAAGGTGTGTATGGAGGGTGATGGTGGCGTTAAAATATTTCCAGGGAAGGGAGAGGGTTTTATTTTTAGGGTTAAAGGGAAATATGGGAAGTCGTTGTATAAAAAATGGTAAATGTGCAAGATTTTAGGGATTTTCCATCCTATCCCTTCAATATGGACGGCCAAGGTCAAGGGGGGGGGGGAGGTCAAATTCATCAATTTTAATTAAAAACATACTTAGGATAATCATAGTAATTTATTTATAAGGTTGTGTACAAGTTTTAATGTTTTTGGACCCTTATAGGTCACGTAACGTGCACCACTTATGTTTTAATCCAAATTTCACATTCTTGAGTTTATATGATCTTGTAGTAGCTCAAATACTATTTACTTGAAGTTACATGTTCACATTTGTGATTGTACCATAACCGTTTTTGATTTAGGGCTTGTTTGGTAAACGTACACATTTCTTTAAAATTTCAAATTGGAGGGCATTTTAGTAATTCAAACGTATTATGGAAATGTGGGTTTTACAACTCCTCACATGAAGCTCCCTACTATTATATTATGTTATCAACATAATATCGTTCAGGCCATCATAATTCAGAAGTTAATACTCCTCACGTGAAGCTCCCTACTATTGAGCTATATTGTTATTAAGTTAAGTTATAATCATAACATCGTTCGGGCCATCATAATCCAGAAGTACATGCAATAATCGTTTGAGGAGCCAGGGCACTTTAATTCATAAACCCAACAAACTCATCAAAACGAAATATCCACATGGTACTCCTCACATGAAGCTCCCTACTATTGAGCTATATTGTTATTAAGTTAAGTTATAATCATAACACCGTTCGGGCCATCATAATCCAGAAGTACATGCAATAATCGTTTGAGGAGCCAGGGCACTTTAATTCGTAAACCCAACAAACTCGTCAAAACGAAATATCCACATGGTACTCCTCACATGAAGCTCCGTACTATTGTGTTATGCTTTTAACTTTAATTAGGTTTTATATTTATATATATTTTCACTTTATACCCTTATAGTTTATATATTTACATTTTTACCCTAAACTTATAATACTTATATTATTTATACTTATAACTATTCATACTTGACACAATTAGTCCCTAGACTTCTATATTTTTAGAAAATGACATAATTAACCCTTGGACTCATAAGTTTTCTATATTTACCATTTAGACCCTTAAATTTATAATATTTGCATAACTAGTCCTTTTTAGTTTATAACTTATTTTAGTTTCTATCCTAAGGTTTTAATACTTTGCAAAATGAGTCCTTATACTTATAACTTGTAGGAAATGTCAAAAACAGTCCCTAGACTTTATAGTTTCAGGAATTTATGATATATATCCTTATACATGTAAAGTTTTGCAAAACTAGTCCTAAATGCATGTAAACTATATTTTTATGTAAGTTATCTAAACTAGCTTAGGGCTTATAAAAAGGGCTTTTAGCATGTATTTAGGGTTTTATCTATAATTAGGGTTTTAAAAAAGAAAACTAGTAAATGAAATGGTTCAAGGCTTAGGCAAGGGTTCCTAGGGGATCTAAGGCATCCTAATACTATCCTAAGACTAAACTAAACCTAAAGAAATTAGAAATGAAGGCTTACTTGGTTAACTAGGGTTTAACGAGGGTTAACTAGGGTTTAGGGTTTTCTCGACAAGAAATGAACTCGACAAGGCCTCAAGACTGACTTTGCTCGACTCCTAGGTCTACCATAGCTCGTATACTACTACTACTACTACAGAAGGTTTGAGGTGAAAAGAAGAGAAGAGGTATGAATGAAATGGAGGGGGGGACAGGGGGTATTTATAGGGTCGTTAAGAGTAGCGAGCAAGAAATGGGGTGGTGTTGTGTTGAGGAAGGGGAGGGATGAGTAAGATAAGCTAGTGGTGATGAGGACGAGCTATGGCGGTGACTAGGAGGGGCTATGAGGCGGTGTAGGGTTCATGTGGTGGTGGTGAAGCCGCGACACAAGGAGGACACAAGTAGGTGATGCACCTACTTGTGTGCTAGCTTGTGAGGTTCCAGGGTGCTAGCTTAGGGTGGCTAAGGTGTTAGGTTGCTTGGTTGAGGTGCTTGAGGTGCTTATGTTTAGGTTTTACTAGTTTAGGTTAAGTTTAGACCTAGTTTTACTTAGTGAGAGTTTAGGGTTTTACCTAAAGTTTAGTGCCTAGTTAGGTTCCTAAGAGTGTTTAGTGACTAATCCTAAGTCATAAGGGGTTTATACTAAGTGATGGTAGCTTATGGGAAAGATTTGGGAAGGTTTGACCTAGTTTTGTGACCTAATGACCTATTTGTGTTTAATGGGATATTAGGGTTTATCCTATAGTTTTGTGCCTAGGTTAAGGTCCTATGAGTGTCTAACAACTAATCCTAGGTCCTAAGAGGCTTATACTAAGTGGTGGTGACTTATGGTGAAGTTTTGGGATAGTTTAGACCTAATTCTAGGAAGTTATGACCTAGTTATGGTTTTATGCTTAAGGGACTTGTACCTAAGTTCTAAGGGGTTGTACTAGTGTCTAATGATCCTAAGGTATCATAATGTTTCTAAGGTAACTCATACTTAAGCCTTGGACACTTTCAAACTAGTTTAGTTAAGCATATAGGGTTTAGTAAGCACATAGACCTAATTAGGGTTTAATTAAGGTTATTAGGGTTTTATGATATATTTAGTGTGTTAGATTGATAGATTTCTTATTATGGTGTTGTTGAGATCTTATGCTTGACATACCAAGGGTTTATAGGATGTGAGTGTTGAGTTATTTGGCTTGTGTAGATACGTGAGCAGGTCTAGAGAGTCATGCAAGTAATGAATGTATATAAAAAGCAAAAATTTACCTGTGAAATACCTACTATAGATATTTGTAAGAATGATAGTAATGAGGTTTTGTGGGTTGTTACATATAACACCTATGTGGTTGGAAAATGATTATAAAAATGAATGTAAGTGCAAAAACCTCTTATTACAAAAAACAAAACCATCTATAGAGATTGTTTTTAGCAACTAATTATACTCTTTTGCTATCTGATCACATTGTTTATCTCATTAACAGAAGAGGATAATCGAAAAGCTCTACATCTCGCTGAGGTAATTCCTGCAGGAGGACAACTAGTAACCTTAAACCCATTTCCTTTTAGTAAACATGCTTCAAGCATTACCATTTTCACACATTTAAAGTTTAAATACTACCTTTAGCGGCTCATTTAAAGACGTGAAAGTAATTTACTTAGTCATGTAAGGAAGGAAATACTCCATTGATATTGGCTCCATGGAATCCACAATTGTATGATGTTGCGACAACGATGACATTCTTAGGTGCATATGTGAACGATTATCGTATAGGTGAGCTACTTAGTGTTGGTTAAAGTATGTGTTTAGACATGTGATACGTGTATACAAAAATGCAAATGTAGTTGCTTTGAATTTTGATTTATTCATTATAAAGTTAAAAATTTATACTTGAAACTTTAGCTTTTATAGAAATTATGTTGAGCCATTCAAGTATTATAGTGCAGATTTGACAAAATTCATAACCATATTACAAATTTGTAAGATATTAACGCATGGCTACATTACAAATTTATTAGACATTAAGGATAACTATATTACAAATTTATTAGACATTAAAGAATAATATATCACAAACTTATTAGACATTAATTAAAATATAACTGTATATGCTAACTATATTACAAATTTATTAGACATTAAAGAATAATATATCACAAACTTATTAGACATTAATTAAAACAAAACTATATACGTTAGTTCGTTGGAATCTAGCCATTCAAGTGACACACAATCAAACAGATTTATGGATACGCAATGTTTAAAACACACACTTTTTACTACTAATGGCACGGTTGGAGTTATTTTGTTTTTTACATGTTAAAGATAGTGTGTGTACGTGGTTTTAAGTTTCTAGAGTGACAAGAAGAAAGACGAGCAAACTAATTGTTACATGACAAAAACCATTTTATTAAACATAAACAAAAGTTACGATTTTCGTCTCTAATTAAAAATCAATATGATACACTTCACTCATATCAGAACTAAAAATCCCAAAATTTTGCTCAATTCCAGGACTCTTCTGATTCTCGTTAAATAGAGCAAACACATATGTTTCTATACTCTTTCTGGGGTTCTTTGGTGTACCCGAATTCGTGTGTCTCACAAGGTTTTGATTGTAGGTTTGAGCTAGACTTGGAGTTGTATATTCGCCATTTCCATTTGAAGGCCACCCACTCTCGACAACTACAATGTCCAATCCTCCTACACCAACCTTTTCCAATGCCCAATAAACAAAATCAACCATTGCATCAAACATATTCGTGTACTCTAAATCTTCATCCCTCACTTCAGTTTCTGTAGAGTTCATTAGCGCGTATGATAACTTGATATGACTAGGATCACTAGCATACCCGAAATAGGGGTATGCCGTGAGCAAGAGGTGGAAACCATGGCTACTCAAGTAGCCTGAAATCTCCTGCATCATTGCCTTATAGTCACCTTTAAAGTCACCACTTGACGGAGGATATGAACTTGCTAGCAAGGCAAACCCGACAAATGTACTCACTGGAATGTTGCCAAGATTGAAGGATTGCAAAGCTGTGTTAAGATTTACCATCTCTCATAATACGCTAGATGCTAGATTACTCGGGATAATTTCGTTACCAACCGATATGCAACGAAATGTGATAGATTGTACACATGGGACAACGTTTGTTTCCACCCAATTTATTGCAAAATTGGTATCACTAGCAAGTTTTGGTACGTCGTCAATGAATGTTCCTATAATTACTTGAATTCCTGAGTTTTTAACTGCATTAAGAACGTCATGGTTAGAGCTAAAGATACGAATTCGATCAATATTTTTGGATTTGATGAGGTTAATGGCTTGGGCTGGAGAAGGGAGGTTGTCTGCTATCAATCCATAGTTTACTCCAGCAGCACCACCATCTATATATGAATCAACATAAACAAAACACACAAAAGATTAATGTCATAAAAAATATTTAAGAAATAAGGGTTTTGTCTAGCAATATTCGAAGTGTATCAAACAACAAGCAGATTAGTACGTATTAAATCAAAATGAAGAGCAAGAAACATAATACATACCAGCATCAGAGATTGGATGACTTATGAGCATGAATAAAATGTTTAAAAAAGGGTAGAACCAAACCCATGACTAGAAATATTTTTCCTTGTAGATATTACAAAAAATAATTGGCTTTACTTTTTGATTTGGATGCTATAAGAGTTGAGTAAGATGGGTATTTATATGCATCATGCATGAGGAAGAAGACGATTGCATTAATCACAAGTTATTTTGGCATTAAAAGGTGACTATAAATGTGTGCTTATATCTATATATGTTAATACGTAATACTACAAGAACATTGAAATTATTTATACACATTAGTTTCTTTTTGATGCCACAAATTACCTTTCGTGAAATCTCAGACTTAATAAGTAACCTCACAAGGATGATGACATGGCCAAAAATCGCAAGTCGTTCATGATTATTAAATATATTGCTAGAGTGAATAACATAAACTAGCTCGTTACTCCTTTTACAGACAATTTAGATAGAATTACATTTAGATAAACAAATACTATTCTTAACTAGATCTTAATTATTTTTAATAAAATTATGAATGAACCACCAAAATTTTGGATGAATTCATATTTCAGTTTATCTTTATAATTATCTTGCAAAAGGATAAAATTGTTCGAGCTATATATCATTACTAAAGAATATTTTACTAGTATAACATTTTCTTATTGAAATTATTTTTTAGTTGACTAACAAACTAAAGAAAAAAATTCAAATATATAATGATGAAAGTGGATATGAGGTTGTATAACATGTAAGTTTACATGCAAAACCATTTAAAGTCACTCAAAATTATATCACTTTGTTTAAATATTTTCATAACACTGGAGAAGGAGAAGTGATCGATATATGAGTAATGAAACTGCTTTTAATTGAGAGTTAAATAAAACCATTGTCGAATCTAGAAAAAGATATATTAGTGTCAACCCAACTTACCTCATTTAAAGTTCTACGTACAATCTATACCAGTAAATGTATTAGAGTCAAGCAAACTTACCTCATTTAAAGTTCTACGCATAATCTGTACCGGTAAATGTTGCTATAATATATATTTATGGGAGTCATTTGAGCAAATTAGTGTGAACCCAACTTACCTCATTTAAAGTTCTACGCACAATCTATACCAGTAAATGTATTATACATAGTCAAGCAAACTTACCTCATTTAAAGTTCTATGCATAATCTGTACCAGTAAATGTTGCTATAATATATATTTATGGGAGTCATTTGAGCAAATTAAAAACAATACAATATGAAAGACGCATACAATTATTACACAATAGTTATAATCCGAATGAAACACAAAATAACTAAGACACAAACAATTTATTAGCAAATAAAAGCAAAAAAATCAGGCTACCAAAGGTGACAAAACAATATATAAGCTAACGAACATCAAAAGTTAATCAAACAATCAGGCCGTAGCCTACGATCAATATCAAGCAAACTATACATTAAACTTGAACTCAATCATTCAAAAAAATGAACCAAAATAAGCGTATTGAAGACTTACTTACAAATGTGTGCCGACTCGTACTGATTTTGATCACCGAATTACCAATCAACTAACTCATATTCGAAACTCAACAACCGATTAAGCAACTCCGATTCGAAACTGAACTACCAATTAACTAACTCCTACTCCATATTTAAAACTGAACTACTAATCAACTAACTCGGATTCGAAACCCGAACTACAGATTAACAAACTCAAAACCCTAACTATCGAATCGGAACCTTAAGCATCGAGTCAAAAACCTAACCACCGATCCAGAACCTTTACCACCGAATTGAAACCCTAATCGCCGATTCGAAACCCTAACCGTCGATTCAAAACCCTAACCACCGAATCAAAACCCTAACTACCGTTTAACTACCTTCGGATTGTGACTAGCATTAACGATTTGAAGTTTTGATTAATTGGTTTTGAAAGAGAAGATTAATGCTTGAAGTTTTGATTAATTTGAAGATATTAATTTGAAAATGGGATTGAAACTTATTAATTTGATTTTGATTTAGAAATAGGTAGGAGAGAAAACTACTTAATCGGAAAGACGATGTTATTAAGTTGAGTTTTGAAAGAGGAAATTGTCCTTAACCCCAAATCAAAAAACACAGTAGTATGTTATTATGAGTTGGTCAAATATTACTACATTTTTACTCACACTTTTAAAAAGTGTAGCTAAAGCTAGACTTTTACTAACACAATTTCTTTAATTTTATGAAAAATAAGCTCTTGCTTAAACATTTTCATGGGCGTAGGTATAAACAAGACTTTTTGTCACACTTAAAAAAAGTGTGGGTACAAGTTAAACTTTTAATGATATTTTTATAAAAGTGTTGGTAAAATTAGACGTTTGCTAACACAACTATTTAAGTGCGGGTAAAACCTAGGATTTTACTTACATATTTCAATTAGTATGAGTGAAAATTAGACATTTTCTTACACTTTTTGTAAAAGTGTGAGAAAGTACTAGAATATAATCACGCTTTTTAAAAAAAGTGTAAGTAAATATATTTTTATACTTACACTTTTTATGCGTGTCACTAAATCATGTGTCATCAAAAGACACTTTTCATGCAGTGATATGTGTATCCTCCATAGTATATGTTATGTTCTGTATTTCATGCATACATCTATATAACATTTTGTACTTATACACTTTTGCTTGGTTCATTTCTTATGTTCTGAACATGTGTGAAAAATGCTTTATATTGGTTGTCTTATTCTTTATCACATATTTATGAATGCCTATAAAATGTATTTATACATGTATGTTTAATGCATAGCCACTGCTCCCTTTGTCAAAGGTAAATCCTGAAACCTGTCTAAAAGACTCCTATAAGCATGTATTATCCATATCTTCAATTTATTTAACATATGGGTAAATATGAATAGGAAATGGGCAACCAATGGGAATGAAAATAAGTCAAGGTGACTGGATTTTAAATTTATTCATTTCAACTTGTAAAAGCAGACCTAACTTTTATTACACTTTATTATTTCGTTAAATAATCTATAAAATAACGAATCCTTTTTCGCTTAGTGAAGTGTTTCCCAAGTGTGGTGACCTTAAACCCGTTTCCTTTTAGTAAACATATTTCAAATATTACCATTTTCACACATTTAAAGATTAAATACTACCTTTAGTGGCTCATTGAAAGACCTGAAAGTAATTTACTTATTGGTGTAATGAAGTGTGAAATAAGGCAGTTCAGTGAAATTTTGTATTTTTTACATTGTAAGGAAGGAAATACTCCATTGATATTGGCTCCAAAGAATCCACAATTGTACGATGTTACGACAACATTGATATACCTAGGTGCAAATGTGAATGATTATCGCGGTGAGCTACTTAGTGTTGGTTAAAGTATGTGTTTAGATATGTGATGCGTGTATATAAAATGTAAATGTAGTTGATTTGAATTTTGATTTATTCGTTATAAAGTTAAAAATCTATACTTGAAGCTTTAGATTTTATACAACTTATGTTGAGCTTTAAGTATTATAGTGTAGATTAGACAAAATTCATGACTATATTACAAATTTATAAGACATTAACACATGGCTACATTACAAATTTATTAGTCATTAAAGATAGCCATATTACAAATTTATTACATTAAAACATAATATTATTACAAACTTATTAGACATTAAAACATAACTATATACGTTAGTTCGTTGGAATCTAGCCATTGAAGTGATACATAGTCAAATAGATTTATGTTTGAAAGACAAAAATGCAATGTTTAAAACACACTTTTTACTACTAACAGCACGATTGGAGTTGTTTTGTTTTTTACATGTTAAACATGGTGTGTGCCTGATTTTATTCTAGAGTGACAAGAAGAAAGACAAGAACAAACTAATAGTTACATGACAAAATCATTTTATAAAACATAAACAAAAGTTACGATTTTCAGCACTCCCTAATTAGAAATCAATATGATACACTTCACTCATATCAGGATTAAAAAGCCCAAAGTTTTGCTCAACTCCAGGAGTCTTTTGATTCTCGTTAAATAGAGCAAACACATACGTTTCTACACTCTTTCCGGGTTTCTTTGGTGTACCCGAATTAGCGTGTCTCACAAGGTTTTGATTGTAGGTTCGAGCTAGACTGGGAGTTGTATATTCGCCATTTCCATTTGAAGGCCACCCACTCTCAACAACTACAACGTCCACTCCTCCTCCACCAACCTTTTCCAATGCCCAATAAACTGAATCAACCATTGCATCAAACATATTCGCGTACGCTAAACTTCCATCTACCACTTCAGTTTCTGTAGAGTTCATTAGTGCGTATGATAACTTGATGTGACTAGGATCACTAGCATACCCGAAATAGGGGTATGCCGTGAGCAAGAGGGGGAAACCATGGCTACTCAAGAAGCCTAAAATCTCCTGCATCATTCCCAGATAGCCACCTTTAAATGCACCACTTGAAGGAGGATATGAACTTGCTATCAAGGCAAACCCGACAGATGTACTCACTGGAATGTTGCCAAGATTGAAGGATTGCAAAGCTGCATTAAGATTTCCCATCGCTGCTAATACGCTAGATGCTAGATTACCAGGGATAATTTCGTTACCAACGGATATGCAACGAATAGATTTTGCATATGGGACAATGTTTGTTTCCACCCAATTTTTAGCAAAATTGGTATCACTAGCAAGTTTTGGTACATCATCATTGAATGTTCCGATAATTACTTGAATTCCTGAGTTTTGAACTGCATTAAGAACGTCATGGTTAGGGCTAAAGATACGAATTCGATCAATACTTTTGGATTTTATGAGGTTAATGGCTTGAGCTGGAGAAGGGAGGTTGTCTGCTATCAATCCATAGTTTACTCCAGCACCACCACCATCTATGAATCAAAGAAAACAAAACACACACAAAATTAATGTGATAAAAAAATATGTAAGAAATAAGCGTTAAGTCTAGCAATATTCGGAATGTATCAAACAACAAGCAGATTAGTACGTATTAAATTGAAATGAAGAGCAAGAAACATAATACATACCAGCATGAGAGATTGAATGACTTATGAGCAGGAATTAAAAGTTAAGAAAAGGTAGAACCAAACCCATGACTAGAAATAGTTTTTCTTGTAGATATTACAAAAAAGAATTGGTTTTAATTTTTGATTTGGATGTTGTATAAGTTGAGGAAGATGGGGTATTTATATGCATCATGCATGAGGAAAAAGACAGTTGCATTAATCACAAGTTATTTTGGCATTAAAACGAGAATATTGAAAATATTTATACACATTACTTTCTTTCTATTGAAAATATTTATACACATTACTTTCTTTTTGATGCCATGAGTTACCTTTCATTAGATGACATGTAAATTTCAGACTTTATAAGTTACTTTCGTGACAATACATGTAAATCTCAGAATTTTTAAGTAAACTCACAAGGATGATGACACGGTCAAAAATCGCAAGTCGTTTACGATTATTGGATATATATTGCTAGATCGAATAACATAAACGAGCTTATCACTCCATTTACAAACAATTTAGATAGAATTAAGTTTAGATAAACAAAATATTATTCTTAACTAGATCTTAATTTTTTTTTTTTTTAAATTATGAATAAGGCACTAAAATTTTGGATGAATTCATATGTCAGTTTATCTTTATCATTATCTTACAAAAGGATAAAATTATTCGAGCTATATGTCATTACTAAAGAATATTTTTCAAGTATAACATTTTCTAATTGAAATTATTTGTCAGTTGACTAACAAACTAAAGAAAAAAAATTCAAATATATAATGATGAAAATGGATATGTGGTTGTCTCACATGTAAATTTACATGGAAAATCATTTAAAATCACTCAAAATTATGTCACCTTATTTAAATATTTTCATAAATGGAGAAGCAGAAGTGATGTATGAGTAATGAAACTGCTTTTAATTGAGAATTAAATAAACCCGTTGTCAAATCTAAAAAAAAATATCTATTAATATGAACCCAACGTTAGGATTTATGATGCAATTAAGAGAAAACATCAATATTATGAAGTACATAAATAAAATTAGATGATTACTCGCTCATAACGGCAACAATATGTAATAACGTCAATTTGTGTGTGCGTATTTATTTTTGGAGAAAGTTTTTAGGTTAAATTGTAATTAATTATTTAAAAATAATAATTAACATACTACATTTATATTCTTTTATAAGGATATTTTGGTAAAACAACATAATTCTTTTTAATGTAAACTCCGAAAAAACATACATGTGGTTTGCCCATTTTCACACCATACATCCCTGCTAGAAAAGTTGGGACATATACACCTCCCAGTCAATAAACGTTATATATTATACATCCATGAGGATGAATGATGCAAATATTTTCCTATTATCTTCTAATATGGATCTAATGTGAGCGAAAATACTTGCATCGTTAGTCCTCGGGGATATATAATGTCTAACATTTATTATTATATTTATTTTTATTATTTATTTATTTTTTTTATTTTTATTTATATATTTATTTATGTATTTATTATTTATTTCATTTTTATTTTTTGATTTTATATATATATTTTTTTTACTTAGGGAAAACGAGCATGAGCAACCATAAATGTCATATAAGCATAAAACATATAGATTTTCTGACTAAAAATTAACTGTCCTTGATCACCATTAGATAAATTGATGTTCTGAACCCATGTGCATAATCAATTTGTTATATTATCATTTGAAATATAAGTTACTAGACATATTAAGACATTCGAACATTTAAGTAGGATCTTTTGATCTCGATCCGATCTTACGATTTCAATTTTGCAAAGATAAGAATGATATATACTAAGATCTCGATCTAACAACGTTACTTAAAACAATCAAAACTCAAATCTAAACACCTCTTGACCCATCTTCATATTCTTCAAAATGAAGTGGTTGATATTTGATACAAAAATGAGGTTGAAGAATATAAAGATATGGTGATGAGATGTTTGGATTTGGGTTGAATTATTGAGGCTGCACAACGTAAATGCGTCAAGTATGAAGCTAAGTGTGCGGATATTAGATATGGGTTCCTCCTCTTCTTTTTCTCTTCTTTTGGGGAACTTGAAAAGGATGTAGTGACTTTGCTAAAGCGAATCCGAAAGTTCTCTATGACCCAAGACATTGGAGCACGTACTGCTACTCATATCTTTAGTAGGATTAACTTTTCTATAGCTAGAGGAGTGGGAGCCTAGTTAGTATCTCCGATTCTCAATAACTTCTTGTAATTCCTATGAGTTTCTAATAAAGTGATGTTTAATAATAATAATAATAATAATAATAATAATAATAATAATAATAATAATAATAATAATAATAATAAACGCGTCAAGTACAACGTAAACGCGTCAAGTACGAGGCTAAATGCGCAGATATTGGATATGGATTTCTCCCCTTCTCATTCTTTTCTTTTGGAGAACTTGAGAAGGATGTGGTGACCTTACTAAGGCGTATCCGAAGATTCGCGGTGACTCAAGATATTGGAGCACGTGTTGCTGCTCATATTTTCAGTAGAATTAGCTTTGCTATAGCTAAAGGAGTGGGGGCCTCCTCTAATTTCTTGTAAATTCTATGATTTTCTAATGAAGTGATGTTTTATAAAAAAATAATAATAATAATAATAATAATAATAATAATAATAATAATAATAATAATAATAATAATAATAATAATAATAATAATAATAATAATAATAATAATAATAATAATAATAATAATAACGGTTCTCTCCCATCTAGGGGCGATCATGGCGATCTAATGGGATTCCCTTGATCTCACCATCGTCCTGTCTTCTCCATCGTTTTTCAACCTTCTCAGTTGAATAAGGTTTCTGTGTTTTTTTTTCTTCTCTGTTGATCAGTTTCCTTTATATTAGGGTTCCTTTTGGTTTGCGTACAGTTAATTTTCTTTTAGGGTTTCTTTTGGAAACCTGTTTTGGTTTTGGTTTTGCGACACTCTGCTGCTCCTACATATCAGTCTTGGGTTTGCATTGTTTTCTCTCGAAAAGGGTGGTTTGTGGTTAAGGCATTGGTTTCCCTCGATAGGGTTACTTGTGCAGATTCATTGGTGTTCGCAGTTTTAGGGTTTCTTTTTGAAATCTGATTTCTGTGTTATCGAGGGATCGTGAAGTTACTGTGGGTGCCTTTTGTGATTGCCTTGCTACTGTACCAGGTTGGTTGGAACTGTGGGTTGCATTCAGAGTTTGTACAGGTTGCTGTTTTTGCTATTTTATCAGGTTGTTGCGCAGTTGTTTGCTGCTGTGGTTTCCATTCAGGATTTTGCACTTGCTACTGTTCTGCTACAGTCCGTATCTGTTACTGTTTGTTCACATTTAGTGCGGGCTACTTGTTTCCTATGCCTATTGTGAGATATCATTTCCCCTTTGCGGGTCTTAGTGGATGTCGTGATGGTGGTGGAAATGGTCTTACTAAGAATTACTTGATCACACACCTTCGCGATCGACACTTCACGGGTGAGGCACAAGCTATCACTAGACATTCTCTTGGGTCGGACTTGGTTATTTTTGAAAGGGCTGAAGTTACTCTTAAGCGTATGGGATTATGGTTATGTGGTGATTGTCTTAAAACGCACACTTTCCGGACCAAGTGTCGTCATGGTGGGGGTTCTGATTTTGTGTCTCCTCCTGATTGTGGTGATGGTATTGTTCGGTTCTTGTTGTATGATTTCACCAAACCACAGGTTCCATCCCAGGTAGCCCTTGTTGAGGATTTGGTTTTGGACGAGCTTGGTGGCTTCGATTTATCTCTTCTTGATACTTTATTCTCTAAGGGTTTGCGGACCGTCAAATCCATTCCTCCCAAATGTCGGTTGGAGTTCTCTCGTGTTTTGAAAGGATCTCTTGATAAGGTGATCTGCGCACCTGATGACATTTCTTGTTGGGTTGGGTTGTTAGTCTTGCCTCTTTGTCTGCTTAAAACCTTTTGCCCGAGGAGTAATCAAGAGTGTAGGTCAGCCACTAAGCGTCAACACCAGGAAGAGTATATTGTTAATGCTATTCGTGTATGGGGCACCCCTGGTGGTAGTTTGCAGATTGTTCGTGAGGTTTTAGCCGAACCCTCTCCATTATGGTCTAATATTGAGGATGATAGTTTGGACTTGGGTGACCGCAACGTTAAGCAATGTAAGAGGAAGATTTGTGATGGTCATTATACTGCTGCGGTCAGAGTTCTTTCGTCTTCTGGTATTGCACCTTATGATGTTTCTACTCTTGAGGACTTAAAAGCTAAGCACCCTTTCCAGTTTGCTCCTCTTTTACCTGATATACCTATTGACCACCATAACCTTACTGCATCTCCTGCTACGGTTCTTGATATGATTAAGAGTTTCCCTCGTGGTACCTCTTGTGGGTGGGATGGATTACGCGCCCAACACCTTTTGGATTGTCTAAATGGTGCAGCTGTGGCTATTTCTGATGAATTGATCGTTTCTATCACCCAAGTGGTGAACCTTTTTCTTGCTGTTCAGTGCCCAAGGGGGTTGGGTGAGTACATTGCTAGTGCTCCTCTCACACCCTTAGTCAAACCAGGTGGGGGTATCCGTCCCATTGCTGTTGGGACTGTTTGGAGGCGGTTAGTTTCCAAGGTTTGTTCTTCTATGATTGGCCATTCCTCGGACGGTTATTTAGATGATTTACAATTTGGTGTTGGGGTATCCGGAGGTGGGGAGGCTATTCTTCATGCAGTGAATCGGTTGATTGAAGATCGTGGGAGGGATGTTGGTCTTTCTATGTTGTTGGTGGATTTTAAAAACGCTTTCAACATGGTGGATCGGGCTGTTATGTTGCGTGAGGTTCGGCTTCATTTTCCGGCTATTTCACAGTGGGTGGAATTCTGTTACTCTAGCCCTACCAGATTATATTATGGTGAGCATACTCTTTGGTCTCATCAAGGTGTGCAACAAGGTGATCCGCTTTGGCCTCTTCTTTTTGCTTTAGTGCTACATCCCCTTGCATGTAAGATTCGTGACTCTTTTAACCTTTCTTTTCAAGAATGGTATCTGGATGATGGTACGGTTATTGGAGATACTTTGGTTGTTGGTAAGGTTTTAGAGTTGATTATGATGGATGGACCTAGTCGTGGCTTACACCTCAATGTTGATAAAACTGAGATTTTTTAGCCAAAGGAAGACCCCAGAAGCAGATTTGTTGGTGTGTTCCCTCCCAATATTGCTCGCCCCTTACATGGTGTTAAATTATTAGGTGGGCCTGTTAGTGTGGATTTTGAGTTTGGTAGTAAGCTTGTTCTGAAAAGAGTGGCTAAAACTATTGAACTTATGGATGTTGTTGCTAAACTTAACGACCCACAATGTGAGTTGTTGCTACTCCGTGCATGCGCAGGTATTTCCAAGTTGTATTTTTCTATGCGCACATGTTCCCCTCGGGTCTTTGAGTGTGCTCAGGTTTCTTTTGATGCGGCACTTCGTTCTTCTTTGGAGCGTATTGTCACTGCTTCTGGACCTGGTTTTGGTGATTGGCAATGGAGACTTGCTACCCTCCCCTTTGCTTTTGGGGGGCTTGGTGTTTATTCTGCAGGTGATGTCTTGAAATATGCTTTTCTTGCTTCTAGACTTCAATCTGCTAGCCTACAGACTAAGCTTCTCCATAGTTCTGGTATTGTAACTGATGGTCCCTCCTTTGATGATGCTTTATGTACTTATAATATGGAGATGGATATTGACCTTTTGAGTAACCCAAGTGAGGTCGCTGCCCCGAAACTCATGAAGAAATTGGCAGACATATACTTCGATCGGGTTACCCAGACTGTCGAATCTACCTTCCATCTATCTCCTCGACAGATGGCGTTATGGAGCTCACTAAAGGAGGATCATACTTCAGATTGGCTTAGGGTGGGTCCAATATCTGGATTGGGACAAACTATGAATGCCTGGACATACCGTTGTGTGTTGTGTTATCGGCTGGGTGTTCCTCTTTTCACTGTTCAGGTACCGTGTTCAGCTTGTTCTCGGGTTTTTACTGGGGATATTTATGGGGATCACGCGGTTTCTTGTGCTGGTATTGTTGGCATTAAACATCGGCATAACATTGTGCGTGATGTTCTTGTTGATATATGCTCTCGGTCTAGAATTTCTGCTCGTAAGGAGGTGGATATTGGGCTTTATGGTGATAGGGACAGATCTTTACGTCCATCTGATATATTACTTTACTCTTGGGATGGTGGGCTTGATGTTTGTGTTGATCTTACGAGGTCGTCACCCTTGACGCAATCTGGTATGATTGATTTTATGCCAGGTCGTGCGGTTATTGAAGCTGCTCAACGTAAACGTGTCAAGTACGAGGCCAAGTGTGTGGATATCGGATATGGGTTCCTCCCCTTTTCTTTCTCCTCTTTTGGAGAACTTGAGAAAGATGCAGTAACTCTTCTAAAGCGTATTCGACATTTCTCCATGACCCAAGACATTGGAGCACGGGCTGCCGCTCATATTTTTAATAGGATTGGTTTTGCTATTGCTAGAGGTGTGGGGGCCCAGTTGGTTTCTCGGCTCCCCACAAATTTTTTATAAAATCCTATTAATTGTTAATAAAAGTTGTGGTTGATAATAAAAAAATAAAAATAAAAAAATAAAATAAATAATAATAATAATAATAATAATAATAATAATAATAATAATAATAATAATAATAATAATAATAATAATAATAATAATAATAATAATGGAGCATTAGCCCAATGGTTGGAACACTTGTGCTTGAGTAAATAGACCCAGGTTCAAGTCCCATCCTTAGCATTTACTTCATATAGGTACCCACCTCCGCAAAACCTATGGGCACACTGGAGAGACTTTGTGGAATAAGAGCTCAGGGGTCCGAGTCTTGGCTCGTGCTCACTCCAGTTGGTGCCCCACTAGACCAGGAAAGTTTCCAGAGCTATTCCTTGTGGGGTAGATAATGGCTGATGCCAAAAGACCCCCGGGGTCAGGGTGTTCCCGTCAATCTACACCTTTTGTGGAACAATAACAATAACAATAACAATAACAATAACAATAATAATGTAACAATCCACATTTTTGAGGTCATTATTTAACTATTTAATTTACTTATTATTTTTATTTTAAGTAAATTTACTCTTGCGAGTAACTGGATAGGTTATCCCGTGTACGACGTTAAACGTACATCTAACTTAAACCGACGCCTTACAATATACATTATAACTATTTTTATTTTGGTTTCTTACAATCATAAATTAAATATCACATTTTTACTTTTGCATTTTTAATTAAACTTTGCACATTTTGCGTTTTGCGCATTTTTATATTTTAAACATTAAGTAATCACCCAATAAGCTCATGGATCACCTAAAATATCAAAATAGGTTTTGTTGTCAAGTTTTAACATTTTTTGTAAGTTTGATATTTTTACGTTACCTGGTTTTAAGTTTCACGTCTTAAAAACATCACATTTGCAGTTACCGGAATCAAACTATACATTAAATCACACACTTTAAGCCAAAAACCACCAAGATTTATCATAACTTACCACCTCATGTAAAGGTGGACGGTAATGGGATGTGTCCTAGGATACTTGTACAATTTTCTTCTCTTTTGTCTCCCATTCAAACCAAAACCATTTGATAAAATTAAAATTCATGCAAACCACCTTATTGTAGATCTCAAAAACACTTCAAACATCTCCTTTGTCCCTCCCTTTGTCGTGCACTTCCAACCCATAAACACCCTCCATAACTTGAAATTTTACCAAATATTTATGAAGAAGATAAAAGCCTAAGTTCTATAGTGTGTACTTGTTCAAATTTCATCCTTTCAAGAGCTATATTTAAGAAGATATCAACTGTTTTATAGAAGTTCTTGCAAGAGTTTTTGGTTTCTTGATTTAGTGTTCACAAAACCTTGGTGACAAAAATTTGGAAGCTTGTTGTTGTGGTGGTTGCAATCTAGTGTTCTTTTCTTTGATTCCCTATGTTTCTCAACTCATCCTTGTAAGAAATCACACCATGTTTTTCATTTTACTACTGATGTACATTTCATTTTAGGTATTTTTCATGTTTCACATGCTTGTTGTATTAATTTATGCATTGTACATAACTTAAAATACCAAAAACAACGATTGAGACTAGATTTGCAAAGACCATTTGGACACTATTTGGACCAGGGACTGTTCTCATAATTGCATTTAATCATTTTAGAGACTTGGTTCAGTTTTATAACGTAACACTTTAACTTGAACGTAGCCGGAAACCCCGTAAAAAACGGAGTTACGGAACTCATGTTATCGCAAAAATGGTGAGACTGTTTGGAACTGTCCTGGATTAGACCTAATATATAAGGTTAAAATGGTAATTTCACTTAGGCTATGCAATTTTAAGAGCAATAAGACCCACAAATCTGATTAGCACACTTAAATACCTTTGCGGAAATATAAAGTTAGACATATAACTCCTTACGGTTTAGAGAAAACGGATTTTTTAGTATCAAACATCAACTTCTTATCAAAACTCGCACTTAACCTAAAAATTATGTAGCTTGTCAAAATTTGTGTAAAAATGGTCAAAAATATTTTTATGACATCTACAAACATTATAAATAATGAAAAAAAATCAATATAACTATTTTGTAACTTAAAAGTTTATAAATTATAAATTTCTACAAACACTCATAATAGAGACTACAAAAGTATAAGCATAATAGCAATACTAATCCTTAAAGCATAAAGATCATCTTGTTCTTTCTACTACTTCCATTGAGCAACTTCTAGATGTCTTTTTCCATTGACCTCAGTCCACCCCGATGCTTCACACTCGAGGGCTACTCATTTTGTCGTTTAATATATCATCAATGGTGATCTTTCGGGTTTGAGAAAGGATGATATGTATGACTCATTTATGGGTTCCATGACTCTGTTGTAAAGTCCATACTAAGGACTTTGAACATGTGGATATGAGTTCATGAAGTGATAATAGAGACGATTTAGGAAAAATCCCATAGGGTATTTATTTGTTATTATCAACCTTGAGATGTACAATTTGCTTAGCGAAGAAGGAGGCAATATTGTACGGTTGTTGATTTACAATGCAATAAAGCATATAAGCACAACATGCCAGTAGATACTCATGATTTCATTCTAGACTTAAGATGTTTCTCACAGAATAACTGCCATGGGTTGTAGAAAGTAGCGAAGTTCAAGCATACAGATATTGTTGGGATGATAGACACATAATGAATTACATAGAGTGTTAATTAACTCTTTTGAAGACGGAATGTACGAATGATATGGACCATTCTCCTCTTCACTGAGAGAGTTAAGAGACAATTCTTCCGTATAGACATATTGCCCAGGGTTTGGAAGTCCAAGGATTTAGGCGAATTCCTCAATGGATAAGAGAAATTTGTAGTTATGTACCCAAAACCAAAGAGACAAAGACTGATCCTTATTACGTACGAGTTCAATTTGACAAAATAATTCTAACATGAAACGTGGACAAATTTGTTCGTTAATAGTAACTAGACACTCAAAACCTATGGTTCGAAAGGCTGTGTTAATTCCTTGTTGAAACACTAGGGAGGTGTCGAGAATTCGACCCTCATGAATGTAACGTGACTCAAGGTTTTTGAAGTATGAACAAATTCTCTAGGGATGTAAGGTTCTATTGAGATATTTGGGATGTAGATGTTGGTTAGAGAATGATCAAAATCATATATGTGTGGCATATCTAGACCTATAAAAGACAACATAAGTAGTATGAGTACATACAAATATTTGTCTAGTTTGTTCGCATACGATTAAAAAATGGAATTTCAGTTATCTTGATTCTATTCAATGAGATAAATCAAACATTCCTAATTCAATTTTCTTCAAAAGAACCATTTTGAAAAATATATTTGTTGCTTAATTTACCAATGACTAGAAGGGTACCCGCGCAATGCGGCGTCGGGTATCGGATGACTGTTTGTGGCGAGCAAATATTTTTCAGTTTAAACATTTCTTATTTAGCATTGTCTCAAATACTTTAAAACGTAGAAGATATATATTTTCTAAAAATAGAACATTTAAATTATTAATAGTGTAATGCGTGTTTAGAAGCTGAGATGAAACTGTATTAATTTGTGGGTTAATTTGTAGGCTTTATATATATATATATATATATATATATATATATATATATATATATATATATATATATATATATATATATATATTTCACAAATGACACTCAACTTAAAAGAAAATAAGAACATAATTAATTACAACTAAAATTGTTAAAGATTTGATGGGTTTTCTTATGAAAATTGACATAAACTAAGTGATACACTTTGATTCAACGTGTAATGTGTATCAAGGTTTAGTATTGTGTATCAAGTTTTTTGTGGTTGCTTTGTATTAGGTGTATCAATTTATGTATAAGAAATTAGTTTTTTGAGATTTTAACGTATATGTATCAAAAATCTAATTGTGTATCAGTAATCCGTTTCTCATGTATGAGTTGGTTATTAGTCGATTTAATGTTAACTTGTATTAATATATAATATTTTGGTGCATCTTTGCTAAAATTGTTATGTATCAATATTTTAATGGTATTTTAGAATAGTTCTCATTTTTACAACTTTAATTGGGCTCTTATATCACATTGATTAAATGGACTATTGCAAGTTAATGAGGTTCATAAATATTAGTGGCTCCTACAATTAAAGAGATTAAAATTCATAATGTAACTTAACTCCTCCTATTTTGAAATCCTTCCAATTAAAGAAATGTTTTTAGTCTTATTTTTTAAGACTTCCTTTTTAGGAATGGCCTAAATGCATTATAATGTAGTTAAGATTATGCATGTTTGAGAAAAACGTTTATGGCATGTATTAACAATGCATAATTGTGTATTTATTACATTCCTAAATGTAAATATTTATATGAAAACGAATTGGGGATTATCATGCCTTTTCTCAATCAAGCAATTCCTATGTCTAGGGGAGTCATAATAGTTGTCTTTGCTTAATTCTAGTGTTAATTGTAAAGATTTACCTGAAAATTTGAGAATCCCCAAATTTTGATTTTATGTTCATATTAACACTAGAATCGAATTTATAAAGAAATCAATGAAATTGCTCACAATTAATGATGTTAATGATATTATGAATGATAATGCTTGGTGATTAAATCTTCAATTAAAGTTTAAATAGTGGATTTTGAAGATTTAGGTTTCTCCGTCGCTGCAACAAAGAAAGTGGGTGTTTGGATTTTGAGTTTCTGGAAATGAGAGGGGAAAAGCGACGTACATTTTGAAAAACACAGATAGTCCCTTAAATATACAGGATGGTCACTGGGACCGTCCGTAATTAGAGGACCATCGCCAATGAAGAGTTTTTGAGTGATTAATTTTATTTATTTATTTACTATTTTAGTTAGAGTTTCATGGAAAGAAATTTGAAAAAGACACTTAGGATCAAGTAGTTGAGATGATACGAACCAATACAATAAGGAAATGAATGTTGAGAAAGGATCAAGACCGGATTTAAATATCGAAGACATGTTGAGTTGACACGAGAATAGGTTGTAGAGTCGAGACAGAAGAGATGTGGAAGAAAAGATAGAAGAGGAGAGTTTCAACTGTGAAACTTGCATGGGGTTATTCTGAGGTCAATAGTTTCTTCATCTGTTGAGTCGTCCTTGAGAATGAAGACTAGGTCGTTAAGAGCTTGTGTCATCGATAGTGATTTATAGACGTGCCTTTCCGGCGATTACGCATTCGACTTTGATTGTGGTTGTAGTGTGAGCAATTTGTTTCCCCACACTATCTCAAATTATCAAAGACGACATATATTGTGATTTATATTTCGTTGCTCTTAGGAGAATAATCCTAAATACATAGTGCCTTTAATTGTATTGAAGAATACAATTAACCGCTTTAGAGAGAGTCCTCTCATAAGCGTGCTTAGAAGCGAACACTAAATATGATATTGAGTCAACTTGCTGTTTTAGGTACAACAAAGTACCTATTTTGCCCTAACACTAACTATTGTCCACGGATTCACCTTCATCTTCATTTGTGAGTTTTGTACCCGAGGACATGGGCAAGAATATTATTTCTAAAAGTCCACTTAGTTCCTATAGGGGATAAGCATTTAGGCAGAGAGTCTAATTTCCTAAATTCCATCTTCCACAAATAGGTTTGATGCACATAGAATTTTAGTTAATCAATTATCATGTCCTAGGTCACTAGCAAGTATGTTACTAGTAAGGCCATCATGATTATGAGAAAGCGTACTTTTACCGATAACACTTTCTAAAGATACATTACTGATGCGATTTGGATTGTCACACAAAAGTTTTACTTCTCAAGGGATCTTGAGAAGCTTACAATCCCCGCCAGGCAAGTGTACCTGACCGATGTAGTATAGTGTACTGGTAAGAACCATGGAATTGATCGTTCTCCACAGGGAATAATGTTCTTTAGGATTGAAAATGATCTAAACTAGGTCTAGAGGTGAGAGATGATTCTTTTTGTATTTTTATATTTTATGGAAAGCAAGTAAAAATCTCGGTTTTTGAATGAGTGGGCGGAATTAGTTGCTAGTCAACTAACCCAAATAACTACAAATGCAATAAAAATAAAATAACAAGAAAATAAATGTGTGTAATACTAATATGGAGAAAAACGTGTTTACTTAGGTTTCACTACTCCCTAGCTATCTTTCATTGATTGATTAGTTTGTTATAATTGTGTGGATGACGGGTTGTATTCCTTAATACCATTCGTGGGGGCGTGTACGTCCTTCCCCAACTCTATAAGATCCTATCTCTTCCTATGATGACATGTTTAGTATCCTGTCATGGCCTCATTAATATTCTCTTATGCATTAAACACAACCAATTAATCATAGTACACATCCGATTCATGTTTCTTAAGACATCAAGCAAGTTACCAATAGGAGATTAGTCAGTTTTCTTAAGCCCAACATTGATATCATTCATCCAACAACAATTAATAACAAACCATCAATCAATAATCAATGGCCAGGTTTCATTACATCTAAGCAAACACAAACAAACCTAGCCTAGCATGTTAAAAGAAAGATAAGCGTAAGATATAATCAAACAACACATAGACATATTGAATGATTGATAGAATACTTATCTTCAATTAATCATGGAAGAAAAAAGGTTTAGAAACCTCAAAATAGCTGCAAAAGTCGACCAGGGTTCGTACCCTAAGTTTCTCCAAAGTTCCACACCATAATGAATAAAAATTAGATGAGTATATATAGATTTTACAACTTTGACGGCGTCACCTTATGGGACGTGACGCCGTCACCTCGCCGTGTTTAGCGTTCTTTGATGGCCTAGATCCACTCTTGACGCCGTCACCTTGTAAAGTTTTCTGGGCCGTCTCCTTTTACTTCAATACGTGATGGCCTTGGTGAATTATAACGTGACGCTGTCACTCTTTAACTTCCAAATTCCTTTCTGGCACGTCTAGTGTAAAATAATTATCCACCTCTTTGTCAACAAGTGACGCTGTCACCAAGTAATGCGTGACGCCGTCAGGTACTGTTTCCAACATAATTTGAGACTTTGTCATATTCTTCATTTTTATGCTCCAAAAACGTCCAAAATGTTTCCTTTTTCATAATTCCTCTCAAAAGTACCTAAAATGACAAAAGGAACGATTTAAGGCAATATTTGATCATATTATCATGATTTAAGGCTTAAATGACCCCTTAAAAGCGTAACACTTTTCGTCTCATCATTTACCATGAGAGACGTTGTGGGTGATGCAAGGTTTGAGTAATAAATAGTCATCCAACGTATGAGGAAAACATGAATAGGTATTCATATCTTCATATTGCTTTCCAAGTGCATCTAAAAAAATTACTCACAAAAAGTCTCGGTACCCAATATCTAATGGGTCTGAAATGGTTAGCAATGAACATCCTTTGCATTAGTTGCATAATATGTGGATGTTGTCATGGAATAAAAATTCCCATGGAGAGAGACCTCGTTGAAATTTATTCCAATTCATAAGAGAATTAATTTGGTGACATGTTATTAAAAAATCCATTTATGGTTGTTGATATTTAGAAAAATCAATTTTTCCAAATAATAAAGCCTTTTATCCTAATTATGGTTTTGCAATATTATAATACTAGTTTTAGAAGTAAGAGGAATATATTTGACTAACAACAAGTAACTGAATGATGTGCGACCCAAGGAGGAATATGACAAGATATCAACTTTGATTTTTGTCAACTTTAGGTCAAACAGACCTCCAAACATCAGATGGTCCTCAACATCTACAGGACCGTCTATCTCTTTTTTTGGAATGTCTAAAGTAGCCACTTTTACTAGAGATTTCACAAATTTAATTTGTTTTGTTTCGCTTGTTGATGCTTCACATGAATTAAAACCTAGATTGGTTCTATCTCCGAATGCATTTTGACTATTTTATAAATTTTTAAATGAATGAGAACTCTTTTCAAAGTTAGCTAACTTGTTAGATTTTTTCCTTAAGCTTCTCAATTTTAATTTTATAACCTTGACACGTCTTACATTCTAGATCAATTTCTATACCACTTTCAAGTCTAGACATTTTATCTTCTAAAATGTTTTCTTTTTCTAGTTTACTTTTAAGCAATTTCAAAGACTCATTTTCTAGTAATGGTTTTAGACTCATATTGCAGAGGTGTTAAAAATCATTTTCTAATTTAGAAAATTCTAGAAAGAATGTGTCATAACAAAGTGTTTGGTTTCAGAATGTACCTCACTTGAAGTTCTAACCATTTGACATACTTTGTATTCGGGAAAATCGTTGTCTTCTTCATTAGTAGCACTCCATGCTTCTCCAATGAGTTCTCTTTGAAAATTTCTCATATGGTTCTTGATGGCATATCCTTCATCAAAAAC
Source organism: Artemisia argyi (assembly GCA_030686995.1). NCBI lineage: Eukaryota > Viridiplantae > Streptophyta > Magnoliopsida > Asterales > Asteraceae > Artemisia > Artemisia argyi. The sequence goes on from CM060695.1 coordinate 55,007,210, forward strand.
AGTTAAGCGAGTAGCAATAGTATTGAACCTAGCAAAGGTGTTTTCTATAGATTCGTCCTTAGAAGTGACGAATTGTTCATATATTTGTTCAAGATCAATTTTATTATCTTTGACTTGACTATTTCCTTGGTGAATGATCAAAAGATTTTTCCAAATATCATTTGCCGTTTGACACATGAAAATTCTTTCATATTTATTTTTCGGTAAAGCTTTGTAAATCATTATTTTGGCTTCAATATTTTTAGAAAATTTTCTTTTAAAATCATCACTTTGATTTTCGAAATTAATTTCCATTGGTTGAAAATTACCTATTCAACAACATGCCAAAGATCTTGATCTATTGATTTCACATAATTTTCGAATCTATTTTTTCAGAGAATAAAATTATTGCTTTCGAAAAATGGTGGTCCTTGTAAAGATTTCCCTTCTAGATATCTTTCAGACTCCACAGATTGGTTCAAGTTTTAGAATACAATATATTTTAAAGCTCTTTAGTGACCTGCTCTCACACCAATTTTAGAAACAAGAATGAGGGGTTGAATAGTTTCACCATTTTTTAATTACGTTTTAAGTCTTTTAAAAACTTTTTGAAAATCGTTTGATACTAAGTTATGTGTTACCAATCAACAATATATATGAACACAATAGATATGCACAAAGAAAACAATATATGAATGGACAGAAAGATAAAGAGATAAAAAGATCAAACCAAGACACGGAGATTTATAGTGGTTTGGATACGAATCTCTATCTTCGCCCTACTCCATTCCTCGAGTATCACACTCAAGAGTTCACACTCACTATGTCAACAAACTCCCTGCCGGCGGAGAAAACCATACACCTTCACTTACACCAATTTCCAACACTACACGGAATGCCGAGTTCTAATTCTAGCTAGAACCAATCTACACAATACTACTCGGACATGGACGGTTCCATTTATATAGGGGAGCGTCCACCTATAAGGGACCATCCCATAGGACGCTCGTCTTTCTGTCCTGATGTGGTGAAATGTTTATCTGGCGAAAATTTAACTGATTTGAGAGGGAAAATCAGATTTCAAATATTTTCTTTTGAATAAAACATTTTTTATAATTAGAAATTTAATTTGTATAAGTTATTTGTGTAAAAGATTTTGTCACATTTATGAAAATGTAAGTTATAAGAACAAAATAACTTCTTTGATCACTTAACTAAATTAGTATATTGTTTGTTCATACCATAACTGATGTTGTAGTTGAAACGAACTTTCTCGATTAAAAACTTATCAAGTAGATTTTTACATAACGTGTTTCTATAGTTTTTGATTATCAAAACGTATAGAGATCGAATAATTCAAATGATATTTTAGACATTATTTGTATTAACACATTGTTCACTTTCTATTTAGAATATGCACGATATTAAAATGGACATACTAACATTGGGGTAAGGAGGATAGGAGAAAGCAATATAACGGTTTTCTAGTAAGCCTGCAAGGAGAATTTTTTGTCAGGTATATGCTCGAATAATGGTTTCCTTGTGACGTGCCATCTCTTCACAAGCGTCACAGAGAACATTTATATCAATTTCTTCCACTCTCCTACTCCAACATTAGCATGTCCACTTGGCATAGCATGAATAGCCTAAATAAAAAATGAACAATGGTTCAGTAATTACATGATATTTATGCTTTGGCTTAGATATTCATTGGCTAAAAAACACGGTTGCATTTTAAGCATTCCAGTTTTTTGTATGCCAAAATTAAGAGGAAATGTATGACCGAATCATCATAGCCAAGCAACTATTATCTAAATTAGAAACATGAAAAAACGTATGAAGTATATGAAAAACTGCATCACAATAAACTAATGGTTGATGGTCTAAAGTCTTGGTAGCAGCATTAAGGTAAAACTATCAATAAGTTAACGTCTAACATTAGAACGAAAGGTGAGTAGAAAAAATGATTTTTCTTTCAGTATCAACCTTAGCGATATTTCATAGTAAAATCTTGGTAATCTCAAATGCAATTAATAAAAGTCTTCCATGAAAGCAATAAATATCATACCTCAACAAACCTGTTTAGTCAGGGCAGCCAATCTTCCATAGTGAATGTGAGGTAAGTCAACAACCCATAACGACATATCCTATTGAGTCAAATTTGACCAATTTATCCCTCACAAATATTTGAAATATTAAATCAGCCTAAGTTCAGGATAACTGATCACGTCAGAGATCCAACTCTTTTTCTGATAGAGTCAACACGTAAACCAAAGAGAAAAGGTGAAACACCTAAAGACTCATAGGTGAAACACCTTCGAGTCAACCCGATCAGAATTGTGGAAAACTAGAAGGGGGGGTTGAATAGTTTTACGTCTTTTTAATTAGTTGTAAAAAGAGTTTTAGTGTTTTAAAACTTAGATTCGATAATATGTGATCTCAAGTCTTGCACAATATAAACAAGTATTGATGAGTGCTCAAACACTCATCATTTTTGGTCTAATCTGAACTGCAAAACATACAAAAACACTCAGTAATGCATCAAAATACTAAAAATATTTCAAAATTGTGTTTTATATGTTTTAGATGCAAAATGAGCAAAAACAAATGAAAAACGCACAAAGTTTGCAAAATTGGCAGTTTCAGTCCCTCAACTTTCATAAAATTACAAATCTAGTCCCTGGATATTCAAAATATAGAAAATTATCACCAAAGGTCCTTTTACAATCATAAGTTGTCATATTTTGTCCTTTGGTGAAAAATTGGAAAGTTTTGGAAATTTACAGTTTTGGTCCCTGGAGTTTCAGATTTTGGCAGATTCAGTCCCTGGTGGGATATTTTTGAAAGAAAAATCATTTTTAGTCCTTGGAAATTTAAAAATATTCAATATTACTCCTTGGACAAAAGTTTTTATAAAATGGCAATTTTAGTCCCCGGACTTTGAAAATTATCATTTTTAGTCCCCGGGAATTTTGAAAAGTACAAAATTGAAAAAAATGGTTTTTGAAATATTGTTGATTGGCAAGTTTAGTCCTTATCATATATTTTGGAAAATCACCATTTCAGTCCCTAAACTTTTGCTAAATTACATGATTGGTCCTTATGGTTGTATTTATTAAACAAACAAGCCAAATCCATTACCAACTAAAAACATGGCCTGATCCAGTAACCAAACCCCAAGCCCAAACAATCACTACCCGGCCCAATCTCCCAAACCGTTTTAAATAACTCCGGTCAACACCCAGTCAAACCCCACACCCCGTAGCACTGTTCATCATCCCCTTTCCCACAAAACCCGCTTCCATGTTTCTCCCCCCTCCTCCCTCACAGTCTCACCTTTTCACCAAACTTGCATTAACTTCTCACCTACACCTTACACCAACCCCCCTCCTCATTAATTCTTACACCAAACCCACTCAACTGCCAAAGTCCCATTTCCCGCCAAAACATAATCAAACGGCCAAGGTCCAAAGTACTCATCCAATGGCTCAGAAAGAAGGTGGGAAAGAGAGAGAAACCCTCCGGGGTGTATAAAAGAAAAGAAGAAAGAAGAATGAAGTAGTAGTTAATGTAGTTTAGGAGTAGTGTAATTTAGTCTCATGTTTTAGCTTAAATTCCAAGTTCTGTTGTAATATTTTGCTTTAAATCCTTGTAATAAGTATTGTCTGTGTTTCTGAAACTCATTTTACAACTTAATTTAAGGTTTTCAGTTTTAACATCCAAGTTAGCAATTTCAGTTACAAATTAAATTTCTTGTTATGGTTTTGAAAGCTGTGGATCCTAGTAAATTGTTGAAGTGTATGGCTTAGAAACCTCATGGGAGGTATAGGTTAGGATAACCTTTGGCTCAGTACAACACTATTTGAAATCATTGTAAGTTTTAATTTCAGTTTTTAGTGTAAACTTGCATCATCTTGTGATTTACAGTTGTAGTGTTTAATTCTGGTTCATCTTTGTTTATTTATGCTTATAAATTATACATTTGAATCTTAGTTTCATGGCTTAAATTTGCTAGTTCCTTCACAAAATCTCAAAACAGTTCACATAAAGGTGTGTTTGGTTCTAGCTGCAAATCTGTGTTCCACTTAGGTTTAGGAGTGAAATTTGGTTTCAACAGCTTCCATTAGGTAAATGTAGCATAAGTTAGGCATAAAATCCAGAAGGTCAGTGTGAAAAGTCAAAATTAGCCATTTAAGTCCCCCACAGTCCACTGTGTGGAAATTTAAGACCTACACACCTTCAATTTAGTCTTAAACTAGTAAATGTAGGATAATTTAACTTATTTTAGGTTTAATACAACTTATTCAATCAGTATAAGCATCCACAAGTTCAAAAAAGTCAAGCTCTTAAGTTTTCTACAAAAGTCAAATTGTGCACTTTCTAAATTTTTCCAAAAGTTCAGATAATTGTTATGATTTATGTGCTTTGATTGAGGTCTTGAATCTTGTTCCTATTTGTACTCTACCAGCTCAGGTTTAGGTTCCCCCCTCCTTCTATTTTTGTGAATTTTACACTGGGCCCTACATTGCCCAAAAGTAGGCTGCAGGGCAGCTGTACCCCCTGCATCAGCAAGTTTGTGCCCAAACACCACCCTTTGGTGGTGGTTTCCTACCACCTCAGTGGGCCCCAGGCCACCACCTTGGTTTCTAGCAACCCCCCTCCTGGTAGGGATCATCTTTTGACCTTGGTTTTGATCTCAATCACCCTGGGTCCCACCTGATTTACCCCCACAAGTCTGTCCCACTTTTCAGTTGCAAAACAAGTTTCTTAGTGCTTATTTTATGCTTATTGCTTATTCAGTGGTCCTATTGTGCTTCTTTCTGCTTAAACATGTTCACATAAGCTAATTGTACCAGATTTTACCAGAGTGGGTCCCACTTTAAGCCATTCAAGCTTATTTTCCATTCTAGTCAACTAAAGTCAACTGTCTTGACTTGTAGCTTATTCAGTGCTTATTTCTAATTTCTAAAAAGTTTGTTTTTACAAAAGTTTGCTATTTTTAGATGTAGAATAGGTTTGTAAAAGAAAAATTCCAAAAAACCAATTTATTTCTAAGTGATAGTTTCTATTTAATTTTATCTAATTTTAATTTTCATTTTTATATTTTAATTAAGTACTTGTCATTTTTATATTTTTATTAATTATATCTTATATTAAAGTATTTATATTAATTTTCTCAGATTTTTATTTTCTCATTTAGTATTAATTAGAATTAACTTTAGTTTTATTAATTATTAATTAATATTAAGTTTTAAAATAGCATAATTAGTTTTTATAAGGTAAAACCTAGTTTTTATATTTTTTATAGCTTTTATATGTTGTAAAATAATTTTAGAAATTTTCTTAGAATTTTTACTGTTCATTTAGTAATTTTCTTAATTTAAAATAGTTAATTAGATAATTAGTAATTAATTAGTAATTATTTAATAGAAAATTCACAAAAAGACAAAAAGACTTATTTTTATTTTTAAAACTTATTTTTAGTTATTTTATAAGTTTAGGAATTTTATTTTTACCTTTTTAGTATTTAAATAATATTGTAAGTGTATTTTAGTTATTTAAATATTAATAATAAGTATTAAATAGTTTTTAATTAATATTAAATAATTAAATAATGTAAAAAGTAATTTTAATTTTCTAAAAAGTTTCTTTTATTATTAGGATTGTAAAAATGTGATTTTCACTTTTGTAAGTATTTTATTTTGTTAAAACTCGCGTTTTATTTCGTACGTCTACGTTTATTTAAACGTAACGTACGCGTTTTTAGGTTTAAATCGTTTCTGGTTTTTCTTAGCTTCCCGTCTTATCAATATAGCTTATTTAAGCTATTTCCTTGTAGATTCCATAGTTCAATCACACACAAACCTTTTTCTCATCCAAATTCACCCGATCAAATAACCGTTTGTTTACAATTCACACCTCGTCGGGACATACGACCCAGGGAAACCTTATACTTCCGCGGAGCATTGATTCTAGGCTGTCTGACTTTGTTGACCATTCCTTGGTCAATTTAAGTTAGGTGGTTCGGGCATCAATCAATTTTTGGCGCCGCTGCCGGGGAGGTTGTGCGCGTTTATCTAAACGGTTTTTCTGATTAGTGTCTTTGGAATTCGTTCCATTGTACATTTATCCATCCTTGTTCATATTTTCATAAAAACAAAACCCAAAAAGATTTTCTTTATCCTTTGTACAAAATGTTTACCCAAAAACCCAAAAATACTCACCTTTACCCTCTTACCCCTTTGATTCTCATTTCCTCACCTTCTATACACATTTGATTCTTTCTATGTCTCATCCACACTTTCTGGTTTGCCAGTGGTGTGGTAGTTCTCATAATGGTGGTAATTGCCTCGGTTGTGGCATGGTTGAGTCAGGAAACGGGTCTGTCTATAACCAAGATCCCTATTCTTACCATGACACCACTGATTCATTCCACCAGCTACCACACCATCAGTCTCAGCAGTTTTACTGTTGTGAGTACTGTGGAGGTCCACACACTAGCTCTGATTGTCAAACAGGGAATCCGTTTCCTTGTAACAATTACAACTATTCGTTTTCAGACCCACCTCCACAGTACCAAATAACCCAAGCAACTCCTCTTGTTACTGAGCAAGACATTTTACTAGAGGTTCTTGAGATATTAAAAGATCTTAAGGAGGAGTTGGCTACTTCATCGTTTCAAAGCTCTCGTGAGAAATCTATGGCAGAATTACTTGCTGAAGAACGAGAGGCCAGAAACGAAAAGAGCATGGAAGAATTACTTGCTGAGCAAAGAGCGGCTAAAATACGTGCCAATCTTCGCTTTGCTGCTCTTCATGATGACGATGATGACGAGGATTCTATTCAAATGAAAGAATATTACAAAGCTTCATCCAGTTCATCAGTTGAGATTCCTTCCGTGGAAGCACAGGGAGATAAGAGTATGCAAGAATTGCTAGCAGAAGAACACATGAAAAATATAGAATCTATGTGTGCTAGTCTTTTGTATCTCCCTCAGTCTGCTATTATCACACCCGAGGTTCACACTCACCCTCCGATCATGGGGGATGAGCATCTTAGCACTGTTCCTAATAAGGAATCGGACGAATTAATAAAGTCTAGTGTTGAGATCCTTGTCCCAATCCCAGGAGAGTCACAGGGAACTTTGGATCATATGTGTGATATTCCTTCACCCATTGAGTGTCCTAAAGATCAATTTGAGACTTTCTCAGATTTTAGCGATGATTGTATATCTTATGGAGACATCGAGTATGTTGAGGCATCAGTTCCACAAACTAATGCTGATCATCTTCTTGAGGAGTTCGCTGATGAACTTGCTCACATCGATCCACTTTCATTGGAAAGTGATGATGGTCTCCTTGACTTCCAAGCCGATCAGGGAGAAATTGAAAGTCTCCTATCTCATGATCCGTCACTCACTTCTGATCCCAGCAGTCCAACAGAGAATAATATTCACTTTGTTCCCGAAACATTCGATACGACTCTCACCAATCCTCTATTTGAATTCGATTCTGAATTCACTATGATTTCTAATAATCCAATCTTTGACGAGGATTGTGATGAGTCCACAATGGAACATGAGTTCCCTGATTCACATCTTGTGAATGATTCTCTTCATGAGGAGTTCTCCGGTGAACTCGCTCATCAGTTTGATATCCCGGGGGGAGACACTCTCAATTATGAGAATTTGCAAATTCCCACCCACCCTCCCGGGTTGTTTACGAGCTTACCCTTTGAAATCCAAACTCGGGCTATTGAGCCTCCTCTTGAGGAAGAAGATCAAATCATGCTTTTTATCATGATTTTCTTCCTTTTCTTCACCTACAGGGTGACTTCTTCTCTTCTTCACTCCTTCGGGAGTGAGGACACTATATTTGATCCCGGCATTTTCATGTATCATTATCTTGAGCCGGATACATATCTCATCAGTGTGGAACTTTCACGTGCTTCTTATGTTTGTCCAAACATTTTGAATGAAAGTCCGATTGAGATTGTTTCTTCCACATCATGCTTCCCCAAGGACAATTGAATGCGGGGTCGAGTCAAGCTAGCGACTCGGTAAACAAAAACAATAGCATGCATATAGGGTTTTCACCCTAAGTGTGGGGGAGTCCCCCATGCTATGGTTACAAGAGTGAAAATACAAAATGGTGTTTTCCACGCTTAGCTTGTAATGTTGCTCTTTTACGTTCAAAATGTCGGCATAATAGCCGGGATTTTGAATATTGAGGACAATATTCATGCTTAGTGTGGGGGGGGGGGGGGGGGGGGGTATTCGCTATTCTAGCGAATTTTATCACATTTTACTATATAATACCCCCGTTTTTAGCCAAAATTTTGAAAATTTTCAAAAATTTTTCACTGGTGCATCAAAATTTTTGGTAATCAGTCCGCCTTGTCTAACCAACAAAAGGGATTGGCTAGTCCAGGAGCAAACGGCTCTTGGTAAAGACATATCAAATCCGTTTACGGCTGGCAATTTGCCCAAAATTGTATGGTTCATCAACTCTCCGAAAACAAATGAGTTGGCTAGCCCGCAAGATTATGGCTTGTGGTAAAGGCAGTGGAAAATCCATAATTGGTAATCAGCTCACCAAGATATTGACTATTCCATCAAGAGTTGGCTAGTCCAGGAGCAAACGGCTCCTGGTAAAGACTACTCAAATCCGTTGACAGCTGGTGGTTTGCTCAAAATCACACGGTTATCAGGTGTGCCACAGTTCTTACACCTGGCTACTCCAGAAGTGATGGCTTTTGGTAAAGAGTTTTTCAAATCCATCAAGTTTTCAAAACAGTATTGCTAGGGACTAGCAATAGTTTAGTGTGGGGGATTGATGAGTGCTCAAACACTCATCATTTTTGGTCTAATCTGAACTGCAAAACATACAAAAACACTCAGTAATGCATCAAAATACTAAAAATATTTCAAAATTGTGTTTTATATGTTTTAGATGCAAAATGAGCAAAAACAAATGAAAAATGCACAAAGTTTGCAAAATTGGCAGTTTCAGTCCCTCAACTTTCATAAAATTACAAATCTAGTCCCTGGATATTCAAAATATAGAAAATTATCACCAAAGGTCCTTTTACAATCATAAGTTGTCATATTTTGTCCTTTGGTGAAAAATTGGAAAGTTTTGGAAATTTACAGTTTTGGTCCCTGGAGTTTCAGATTTTGGCAGATTCAGTCCCTGGTGGGATATTTTTGAAAGAAAAATCATTTTTAGTCCTTGGAAATTTAAAAATATTCAATATTACTCCTTGGACAAAAGTTTTTATAAAATGGCAATTTTAGTCCCCGGACTTTGAAAATTATCATTTTTAGTCCCCGGGAATTTTGAAAAGTACAAAATTGAAAAAAATGATTTTTGAAATATTGTTGATTGGCAAGTTTAGTCCTTATCATATATTTTGGAAAATCACCATTTCAGTCCCTAAACTTTTGCTAAATTACATGATTGGTCCTTATGGTTGTATTTATTAAACAAACAAGCCAAATCCATTACCAACTAAAAACATGGCCTGATCCAGTAACCAAACCCCAAGCCCAAACAATCACTACCCGGCCCAATCTCCCAAACCGTTTTAAATAACTCCGGTCAACACCCAGTCAAACCCCACACCCCGTAGCACTGTTCATCATCCCCTTTCCCACAAAACCCGCTTCCATGTTTCTCCCCCCTCCTCCCTCACAGTCTCACCTTTTCACCAAACTTGCATTAACTTCTCACCTACACCTTACACCAACCCACCTCCTCATTAATTCTTACACCAAACCCACTCAACTGCCAAAGTCCCATTTCCCGCCAAAACATAATCAAACGGCCAAGGTCCAAAGTACTCATCCAATGGCTCAGAAAGAAGGTGGGAAAGAGAGAGAAACCCTCCAGGGTGTATAAAAGAAAAGAAGAAAGAAGAATGAAGTAGTAGTTAATGTAGTTTAGGAGTAGTGTAATTTAGTCTCATGTTTTAGCTTAAATTCCAAGTTCTGTTGTAATATTTTGCTTTAAATCCTTGTAATAAGTATTGTCTGTGTTTCTGAAACTCATTTTACAACTTAATTTAAGGTTTTCAGTTTTAACATCCAAGTTAGCAATTTCAGTTACAAATTAAATTTCTTGTTATGGTTTTGAAAGCTGTGGATCCTAGTAAATTGTTGAAGTGTATGGCTTAGAAACCTCATGGGAGGTATAGGTTAGGATAACCTTTGGCTTAGTACAACACTATTTGAAATCATTGTAAGTTTTAATTTTAGTTTTTAGTGTAAACTTGCATCATCTTGTGATTTACAGTTGTAGTGTTTAATTCTGGTTCATCTTTGTTTATTTATGCTTATAATAGCCTATTATACATTTGAATCTTAGTTTCATGGCTTAAATTTGCTAGTTCCTTCACAAAATCTCAAAACAGTTCACATAAAGGTGTGTTTGGTTCTAGCTGCAAATCTGTGTTCCACTTAGGTTTAGGAGTGAAATTTGGTTTCAACAGCTTCCATTAGGTAAATGTAGCATAAGTTAGGCATAAAATCCAGAAGGTCAGTGTGAAAAGTCAAAATTAGCCATTTAAGTCCCCCACAGTCACTGTGTGGAAATTTAAGACCTACACACCTTCAATTTAGTCTTAAACTAGTAAATGTAGGATAATTTAACTTATTTTAGGTTTAATACAACTTATTCAATCAGTATAAGCATCCACAAGTTCAAAAAAGTCAAGCTCTTAAGTTTTCTACAAAAGTCAAATTGTGCACTTTCTAAATTTTTCCAAAAGTTCAGATAATTGTTATGATTTATGTGCTTTGATTGAGGTCTTGAATCTTGTTCCTATTTGTACTCTACCAGCTCAGGTTTAGGTTCCCCCCTCCTTCTATTTTTGTGAATTTTACACTGGGCCCCACATTGCCCAAAAGTAGGCTGCAGGGCAGCTGTACCCCCTGCATCAGCAAGTTTGTACCCAAACACCACCCTTTGGTGGTGGTTTCCTACCACCTCAGTGGGCCCCAGGCCACCACCTTGGTTTCTAGCAACCCCCCTCCTGGTAGGGATCATCTTTTGACCTTGGTTTTGATCTCAATCACCCTGGGTCCCACCTGATTTACCCCCACAAGTCTGTCCCACTTTTCAGTTGCAAAACAAGTTTCTTAGTGCTTATTTTATGCTTATTGCTTATTCAGTGGTCCTATTGTGCTTCTTTCTGCTTAAACATGTTCACATAAGCTAATTGTACCAGATTTTACCAGAGTGGGTCCCACTTTAAGCCATTCAAGCTTATTTTCCATTCTAGTCAACTAAAGTCAACTGTCTTGACTTGTAGCTTATTCAGTGCTTATTTCTAATTTCTAAAAAGTTTGTTTTTACAAAAGTTTGCTATTTTTAGATGTAGAATAGGTTTGTAAAAGAAAAATTCCAAAAAACCAATTTATTTCTAAGTGATAGTTTCTATTTAATTTTATCTAATTTTAATTTTCATTTTTATATTTTAATTAAGTACTTGTCATTTTTATATTTTTATTAATTATATCTTATATTAAAGTATTTATATTAATTTTCTCAGATTTTTATTTTCTCATTTAGTATTAATTAGAATTAACTTTAGTTTTATTAATTATTAATTAATATTAAGTTTTAAAATAGCATAATTAGTTTTTATAAGGTAAAACCTAGTTTTTATATTTTTTATAGCTTTTATATGTTGTAAAATAATTTTAGAAATTTTCTTAGAATTTTTACTGTTCATTTAGTAATTTTCTTAATTTAAAATAGTTAATTAGATAATTAGTAATTAATTAGTAATTATTTAATAGAAAATTCACAAAAAGACAAAAAGACTTATTTTTATTTTTAAAACTTATTTTTAGTTATTTTATAAGTTTAGGAATTTTATTTTTACCTTTTTAGTATTTAAATAATATTGTAAGTGTATTTTAGTTATTTAAATATTAATAATAAGTATTAAATAGTTTTTAATTAATATTAAATAATTAAATAATGTAAAAAGTAATTTTAATTTTCTAAAAAGTTTCTTTTATTATTAGGATTGTAAAAATGTGATTGTCACTTTTGTAAGTATTTTATTTTGTTAAAACTCGCGTTTTATTTCGTACGTCTACGTTTATTTAAACGTAACGTACGCGTTTTTAGGTTTAAATCGTTTCTGGTTTTTCTTAGCTTCCCGTCTTATCACTATAGCTTATTTAAGCTATTTCCTTGTAGATTCCATAGTTCAATCACACACAAACCTTTTTCTCATCCAAATTCACCCGATCAAATAACCGTTTGTTTACAATTCACACCTCGTCGGGACATACGACCCGGGGAAACCTTATACTTCCGCGGAGCATTGATTCTAGGCTGTCTGACTTTGTTGACCATTCCTTGGTCAATTTAAGTTAGGTGGTTCGGGCATCAATCAAGTATTAATACGAAATATATAATAATGATAAGTAACAATAATAAGTAAGAGATGGAAAGATCGAACCGCGAGACAAGAGATTTATAGTGGTTCGGCTACAAGGACACCTTCCTTGCCCTACTCCACTCCCCGAGCACCTAACTCGAGAGTTTTCTTCACTATATCAACAAGCTCCCTTATGGCGGAGAAAACCTTACACACCAATTTACACACCAATATTCACACCAATCTACACACCAATTTACATACCAATCTACACACCAATAATCACACCACAACACCTTCACACCTAAGTCACACCTTCTACACACCTTCTTCAAATCTATCTACTTCACACCTAGCTTCTTCACACCAATAGATTTCCTAGCTTTTCTTCTTCACACCAAGCTATCAACTAATCACACAATCTATATCTAACACAACTATCTACATGCAAGTATTCACAACAATCTTCACAAAGAATATGTAAATAATCTTGATGTTACACCAACAACTTTGATGTGGAGATCACAGCAAGTTGTAATACTTCTTGTCTAGGAAGATAGAAGTATTCTTCTCTTGCACTTGAGAGGATGGAAATTGGATCACTTTGAAACAAAGAATATATATACACTTATGATCAAAGGATGAGAGAATAGAGAATTAGATCTGGATCAGAAAGTTTAGAAGTGCAAAAGGTGAGGAAAAAGTGTGAACTGATCCAGTATTTAAAGGGAAGAAAAACACTGTTCTGGAGCGTGGCCGGTCCCCTTAATTGATGGCCGGTCCCCTTAATGATTAAGGGGGCCGCCTAATAACATTAAGGGGGCCGCCCTCCTGAACGTTGGTTTTTCTTGTCTTTTTGTGGGGAAGGTTTTTCTGGATTAGATTTGCCATTTTTGGTTGGAAATTTGAATTCATATATTTATAATGAATTAAACATATTCCTTTAATTCCAAAAATGTTTTGTAAAAGATATAAAATGTTTTGAGACATTTTATAAGAAATCTAGTGTTTAAGAAAATTGTTCCTTTGATCATAGAATGTAATAAACCCTTTGTTTATTCATACCTTAAGTGATATGGAAGCAAAGACAAATATTAATCACTAAAAACTTGTTTACTTTATAAGTTTTAGATTAATGAGTTTATGCTTTGTAATTATCAAAACATAGAGACATTGTTAATAAGCTAACAATGTTTTAAGACATTATTTATGTCAACAAGAATGTTCAGCATATCCTAAAGACTCATAGGTGAAACACCTTCGAGTGAACCTTAGAGAAGTTAGAGTGAAAGGCCACTAAATGGAAGAACAACAGTCTAAAGGGACTCACCGAGTGTTCACATATCTGAGGATAAACACGTCAGATATGTTGTGTAACTTCGCAGCCTCAAAAGTCTTCCTTTGCAAAGACAAAGTCTAGAAGTTATTGAAAACTTTGTAACCAGATATCGGAGTCAGCTAAAACAAAGGGCAGAGAAGTGACAAAACCCTTGAGACCTCAAGGACTGACAAATGCCCTTAGGTCTCTGATAATGACTTATCATCTTAAGCCATGCAGACGAACCAATTGCACTTATCAGATACACTCATAGTATTTCTTCAACATACTTATAAAGTGTATACTCAGAGTTGACTGAAGTACTCAGCCACGCCTAGGCAGGAGTAATTTGAGCTAAAGCAAAAGCGGGAAAACCCTTGGGAAGATAATGATTCATCGAGAGCAGGGAAAGCAACTTGCATGTACCAGAGATGTCAGCACAGTAAAGCAACCCTAGCCACACAAGTGCACGTGTACCTTACTTCCAGTTTGCTCTAGTTAAGTTATTACTATTCTTGTAAATACTAACTGCGTATCTTCATTTGTCTATAAAAGGGGGGTTAGTAGTAGTGATAGGTAATAGATTCCACTTCTAGAACACACTTCCTCTTCTAAGTGGGAACTTCCTTCATAACTTGAAGAGAAGTATTTGTCATTACTAGAGATTGTATTCTGCAACTATCTCTCATAAAAGCCTTCACCTTCAACCTCTAAAGTGAGACTAATACAGTCGTAATGTACAAATGGGTATTATTAGTTGATCATGGTCAAGATTGCGTACCATGTACATATATATATATATATATATATATATATATATATATATATATATATATATATATATATATATATATATATATATATATATATATATGATGACATCAAATAAGTACATTATATTGTCATCATTTGTCCTATATAATTGTTATTGTTTTATTATATTTTATATGAGAATTGGTACTTTAATGTTTACTCTAGTAATTCTCATGTAAAAATAGTCAATTGGTGAAACTTGGCGATTTTAGATGCAATATGGAGTAAAATGATCAAGATGAAAAAGTCTACTGAAATCCAGAAGATACGCCGCATCATTTTAGACAGATGCGCCGTGCTATCATACTTAGATGAATTCGAAGACCATTGCCTGAGTTTGAAGCATGTGCCGCATCAGATTATATCATGCGCCGCATATGAAACTTTGGTCAACGAAAAAGAACCAACTTGTTATACTCCAGATACGCCGCATCCTATTATCAACATACGCCGTATCTCTATCAAGACTTCACCAAATACGATTCAAGATACTGAAGTACATATGCCGCATAAGATTCAAGTTATGCCGCATCTAAAGGCGATGTACGGATATTCCAGAATTTATTAATCTTGGACCCCACGCGAAGTTAAGTAGATGCGCCGCATCTACCTACTCAATGCGGTGCATCGAACCCTCAGACATAACCTATAAATACCCCAAGAAATCAGAAGAAAAGAGGAGAGAGAAACCCTAAGGAGACGAATTCAGACGACTTGGAAACACAAGATACACCTTCAAAGAAGATCTTAGAGCAGAAAGAAGGTCTTGCATGTATGATGAGACGAAAAGTGTACCACTTTTGGGGGGTCATTTAAGCCCAAAGTCAAGATTATTTGATCAAATATTGCCCTAAATCATTCGTTTTGTCATTTTAGGTACTTTTGAGAGGAAATTTAGGAAAGGAAGCATTTTGGACGTTTTTGGAGCGAAAAAGTGAAGAAAACGACAAAGTCTCAAAATCATGCTGAAGATTGTACCTGCCGGCGTCAGGGATTGCAAGTGACGGCGTCAAGACTTGACAAAGAGGTGGATAAATCAAGTTACACGTGACGTGCCAGAGAGGTTTTTGAAGAATTTTACATGACGGCGTCACCAAGGCCATCAAGAGTAATTTACATGTGACGGCCAAGATTAAGTTTAGACATGACGACGTCAGAAGTGGATCTAGTCAATACGATGATAATTTTGGCGGCGTGTTGACGATGTCAGACCTTACTCTTGACGCCGTCAGACCCATAATTCTATATATAGTTTTTGATTTTTCATTCATTGTGTGCAACTTTGAGAGGAGAAAAACCCTAGACGAATTTTACTGTATTTTTTTGAGGGTTTCAAACCCTTGTTTCATCCATGCTTAATTGAAGATAAGTTTTCCAACAATCATTCAATATGTCTATGTGTTGTTTGATTATATCTTATGCTTGTCTTCTCTTTAACATGCTAGGCTAGGTTTTCTTTGTGTTTGCTTAGATGTAATGAAACTTAGATATTGATTATCGGTTGGTTGTTTGTTTATAATTGTTGTGGATGATTGATTTCGATGTTAGGCTTAAGAAAACTGGCAGACTTCCAATTGGTAACTTGCTTGAACGTCTTAAGAAACATGATCGGAGGTGTACTACGATAAATTGGTTATATTTAATGCATAGGTAACTACTAATGAGGCCATGTTAGGAGCTAGTAGTCGGCTCGACATAGGAAGAGGTAGAAGCTTATAGAGTTAGGGAAGATCGTACACGGCCCTACGAATGGTATTAAGGAATATAACCCGTCATCCATGAAATTGTAACAAACTAATCAACTGATAAAAGATAGATAGGGAGTAGTGAAATGTAAGTAAACACATTTTCTCTTATTATTGTTTTCGCCACATTTACTTTAAGTTCATTTTATTTTATTTTGTTTGCATTTGTAGTTATTTGGGTTAGTTGACTAGCAACTAATTCCGCCCACTCCTTCAAAACCCAAGATTTTTACTTGCTTTCCATAAAATATAAAAATACAAAAAGAATCATCCCTCATCTCTAGGCCTAGTTTAATTGAGTTTTAACCCTAGCGAACACTATTCTTTGAGTTGAACGATCAATCCCCCGGTACATGCCACTATACTATACTACAACGGTTAGGTACACTGCCTGGTGGGGATTGCAAGCTTCTCAAGATCCCTTGAGAAGTAAAACCTTTTGCGAGGGCGCAATTCCACGCATCAAGTTTTTGGCGCCGCAGCCCGGGGAATAGTTATTGTCTAGGTTGAATTTTCTTTTTATTAGGTCTACTTGCTAGATTCCTTTCTAGTAAGATTTTTATTTTTATTTTTATTTTTATAGGTTTCTTTAGTCTATCTTTTTCTTTGTTTCCTTTGTTCGTAACCATTGCCATCCGCCATCATGGAAGGTGGTAATCTCTTTGATCCCATCAACCCACCACAACAAAGCCATCCACAAAACCCACCACAACCAAACCAACCTCCTAGACCCCGAACTTTAGGAGAGTACTCTCGTCCTGGCCACCAAGGCTATCGAAACACCATTGAGCTCACTCAAGGAGCCAATGTGTCTCCCTTGCGATCCGACACCATCCGGTTGGTGCAAAGAGGATGTGCATTCCATGGACTACGTTGCGAAGATCCTAATCAACATCTCAAGGATTTCCTCATAATTGTAGATTCCATAGTCCTTGATGTTGAAACTCGAGAGACGACCCGATTGCGTCTCTTCCAATTCTCTCTACATGACCAAGCTTGTCAATGGCTTGAGCGTTTACCCGCGGGATCCATCACCTCTTGGGATGATCTCACCACTCGTTTCCTTGCTCAATTTTTCCCACTGGCGAGAACTACTAAGCTTAGAAATGACATCGTGATGTTCCAACAATGTCAAGGTGAAACTCTTTATGAAGCATGGACTCGTTTCTAGGACTTACTCCAAAAAGTCCCTTATCATGGCATAGATCTTTGGCTCCAAGTCCAAATTTTATATGACCATATCGATCTCTCCACAAGGCGAACCATTGACCAATCGGCCGGTGGCAAGCTTCGTGATCTAAGTGCGGAAGAATCATGGGAACTCATAGAAGATCTTGCTCTCTATGACAATGAAAGTTGGAATGATCCCCGTGATTTGAACAAAACGGTCAAGGCAATATCTTTGCCTTCGAACAATTCAAGCACTCTCGACCGTAGGATCATGAAACATGAAGACCAAGTCAAGCATCTCATGAAATCTTACGAAGCTCCTAAACCTCTAAGCCAAGTGAACAAGATCACTTCTTCATGTAGATTCTGTAGTGGTCCTCATGAAACTCATAATTGCATGGAACTTCCAAAACGTGCTTTTAAGGAATTCACATCCTCGCGTGCTGATAAAACAGAGGATAGGTGGCCAACCACTAATCGAGGGCCTCGAAATTTTGGCGAGGCCTATGAAGCATGGAAGGATAAGCCAAATTTCAGAGGATACCAGACTTGGAGCATATCCTTAAATTATTCTCCCCCACTCGCATGGTCCGAGCATTATCCACCACAGAACAACCCTAAGCAAAGCTATGAAGAAGCACTGCGAAAGTTCATTCTCTCTTAAGAATTATAGCTTTCCGCACTCGTGACTCGATTCAGACAACAGCAAGCCAGTATGAATAACAAGGTTAGTAACCTGTTGAATGCTATCAATGAGCGCATTGCTAGCAAATCGACTCAGGCTGAAGAGGTCAAATCCGTCACCATCATTAATCAGCCACCCTCCCATGTAAAAATAAAGAGCCCTAGTAAACTCTTTAAACATATGTCGCCAAAGGTGAAGGAAGCTAGGGACCATGTTGACCCCTCGGGACCAATCCACTTCGTAAACACCATTACCACAATACTTGCTCCTACACCCGATCAGAGCCAACAACCTACTTGGGATGAAGATCATAAAGTTGAAGGAGAGGCTCCCAAGAAAGACCACGATGTGGCTATGAGCCCTATAGACTTACTTGAGAACTCCATCACACAAGGGTTGAGCGAGTGAAAGGAGTCGAAAGAAGAATCCGAAGGGCATAAGGAAAACCCGGGAATTTTGGATAAATCTATTATGGAGAAACTCGAGAAGGACATGGTAGAGATTACTATAGGGTGTAGAAATAGGATTGAGGAAGGCGACTCTAAAGTTTTTAAGATTTCTTGCACCACTAGAAAAAAACTCATAATCGATGCTTACATAGATCCTAACCTCCCTGTGAATGCGATCCCTCTCTACCTTTACAACGAAGCTTTCTCTGAACAAATTACGTGTAAAGGACTCGATAATGTCAGAATAATGAAAAAGTTATCAGTTATGATTGGAGGATTCATCGATAACATTGATCTAACCGTGATCGATGGCATAGACTCATTCCTTAATCCAACATTAACTAACATTGTCCTTTGAAAAGCATTTGTAAAAGAAACAGGAGTGACCCTTGATGAATGCGATGGTAGTGCACTATTCACCAATAGTGTCATGAAAGTAATTTTTCGTAAGGGTAATGAGGAAGTGTATGAATACTGACCATCATTGGATTGTAATACAAATGGATTACAGGGTGGAAGGTCGGGAAAGATAAGGCGACGTGATCCGAATAACTTCAAAATCCCTTGTATGATAGGTCACAAGCATTTTTATAATGTATACATTGACGTGTGCCTACCCAAGAATGTTATGTCCTTGTTCCATTACAACAATATTTGCAGATGGGGGTTGATTTATAAAGGAGAAAATGTTGTAGGTAGAGATCATGAAGTTCTAGTATTCGTAGGAAATATGACATTTACAATGGACTTTATGATCGTAGACAACATTGAGGATTATATCGACCCGAGGTTATCACAAGTTGTTTTCGGGGCGCCCTTTTGTGAAATCACTAACTTAATGGTTGACGACCGGAATGGAATCATGACTTTCACAGATGGAATTAGGAGGATCTCATACCAAACGCCGTATAAAATGAAAGATTTCGAAGGAGTAGATTGCGACGGACTTGATAAGCTAGGGTCCCAACTTATTTTATGTGATGACGATGTTCGGAGAGGATGTAAAAACACCTTTGACTTATCATGTGGGTTCTTTATGGATGTCAGTAAGCTTGGGTCCAAATATCGGGAAGATGTCTTTGAATTTGAAGACCCAAAATACCTTCACTATGAAAGCAATCCCGATAGAGATTTTGAGGATTACCTAGGAACAGTGACCAATGACGAGGTCACGTAATAACCCGTGACTTTGAGTCTAGCTACAAGACTCATAAATAAAGAAAAGCGCTTCTTGGGAGACAACCCAAGTTTTATTCGTTTGATTGTTTGTTTGTTTGATTTTATTTGTTTCCGTATGCATGTTTTATTTTTATTGTTTGTGGATCATGTTTCATAATAAATTGTGAAAATGCTTTACCTTGTTGTTTGTCTTAACTTCATAAAAAGGTATTTCGCAAAAGATAAGTGTAAGGGAAATCTAAATTTGTTTCTAAGAACGGAATTGAACATGAACCACAACAATATTAAATGAACATGTATATTAGTATTTGTTTGAGTCAACTGCTTGTATCGAGTCATAATGATGTTTTGCAGGAATTCCAGGAATTAAGGCATGAGTTTTTCCAAAAATTTTCCGGAAACTTAACATAAGATTTATGTCAGAACACTCTGACGGCATCAGGATCATAACCTGACGGCGTCAGGTGTAAAATTCTGAAAAATTTTGCGAGTTTTGTTTTTCTACCGGAGTCTTAAAGTTTTTGTTAATTCTTTAGTTTTATAAACACCAGGAAATCTGCAAACATTCATTCTACAAGCATTATGTCTTAATTTGCTTTCTAGGATTTTAGTATATATAGATTGCCGCCGATTTTACGCGAGGTTTGTGATGAGTGTGTAAATACTCATCATTTTTATCGTATCTGAACTACCAAAACATCCAAAAACACTCAGAAATGCATCAAAATACAGAAATTATCCCAAAATTATGTTTTATATGTTTTAGATGCAAAATGTTTAAAAACAAATGAAAAACGAACAAAGTTTGCATAAATGGCAGTTTTAGTCCCTCAAGTTTCAAAATTTGACAAAACTAGTCCCTGAAAGGTTTAAAACGAAAGAAAAGTCAACCCAAGTCCTTTGGAATTCAAAAGTTGTCAAAATAAGTCCTTGGTTGAAAAGTTTGAGAAAATTACATGTTTGGTCCCTGTACTTTGCAATTTGGCAATTATAGTCCCTGGGTTTTCAAAATTGAAAAATAAATTAAATAAGGGCTTATGGAATTATAATATGGCATGAATAGTCCTTGTGATACTTTTGGAAAGTTACATTTTCAGCCCTAAAAGTTTTGGCAAAGTTACAAAATTGGTCCTTGTTATGTATCTAAACCAAACGGACATTTGTATTATCCCATCAAATCCAATACCAAGTCCAATCCAACTCCCTTACCCCATTTACCAGCCCACACACTCCAAAAGCCCACACACCCCATCAGCCCACCCACCTTTTAATATCAAAAACCCCAACCTTTGACCCCTTTGACCCGTCTCTTCCACATCACTACCCCACTCACTGCTACCCTCCAAACACCACCATCATCACCCCTACCTTCACTCCTGCAATACTCCAACCCCCCCCCCCCCCCCTGCTTAACCAAACAAATACAAGCCTCCAAAATTACACCCCTGGCATCAAATATCCAAGAAAAAGCCAAAGAGAAATTGGGCGCCAATAATTTTAAACAGCCAAGATCAAAGATGATAATCCAATGGTCACAACTCATGCTGGGAAAGGACAAAGTGGTGCTCAGAAACCCTAATGTGCAGCTATTTAAATGAAGAGAAGCAGTGGTGCATATTTGGTAGATTTTTAGTTTAATTTAGCCAATTTCAAAGTATTGTAATTCTTAATTTTCAGTATTGTAATTGTTACTCTTAATTAATATAAGACTTTATTTCAGAAATTCAAGTCTCAATTCCATTTTCAGTTTCATCAACAATAAATATAAAAAAAAATATACAGAAAATAAAAAAAAAATATATAAAAAGTGAAGACAAAGCATGGAGCAGGGTTTATATGGGATGGCCCTGGGTTAGAACTCCTTGGGGAGTATTAGGGATTGATTTGAGGTCCATGGTTCATAAAAAACATGCTTGGAAGGACACTGTGAGATCATTCCTCTTATTCTTAACTGTAGCATAATCCTTTATCACTTATCCTTATTAATGTTCAGTATTCTGTGTTTACTTGGTGATTAATTGAGTTTGATTTCTGCTTAAGTAATAGTTGCTTGTTTATTGAGTTTCATAGTTGAGCTAAGTTCTTGTTTAAGTTGTCAAAGTGCTTCAGTACTATAAACTAGACTTTCATTTGATTTCTTTGCATAAGTTAAGCTCAAGTGGTTGCATTTAGCTTATAGATTCAATCTGAATCAGTAGTATAGGCTCAATCTACCTTTTTGCTCTTAAATATTGAAAACAGTTCATGTGAAGGGGTGTTTGGATCAGGTTTACTACCCTTGTTCTAGTGGTTTTCTTAGTGTTAATCTGGTTTAGGCACATTACTTTAGACTTAATTAGGCTAGTTCATGCATAAATTAGGTAGGGTATAAGGCAAAAAAGTCAAAATTCCATTTTGAGCACCCTCACAGTTAATTGTGAGGGATTTGGCACCCAAAACTTTGTTTCTTAGCTTATTAGTGATCATCATTACCCATTTGAGTTTCAATTTAGGTCATTAAGTCATAATTAATCAGTTGAGCAAGATTAAAGTTCATTAAAGTCAAAGTGGTATGAAAACTTAGAAAGTCAAAATTGTCCTTGTGCAGAAAACTCAGATTTTGAAGGAATTAATTTGATTTTTGTGTTAAAGTTTAGACCTTGAAACCTGTTTCTAATTGGAACCCCCCCCCCCCCCCCCAGCTATACTTTAAGAATCCTTGGTTACTAGATTTTTGTGATTTTTATTGAGGGCCCCACAGAGCCTCAAAGAGAGGTGCAGGGGAAGATCCTCCCCTGTCTCAGTTTTACCCATTTTTCCAATGGCCACCACATGTTCATTTCTTGGCCAATCTTCCTGCTCTTGGGTGATTTAGAAAGTCTGTTAGGAGGGCTTGTTTGGTTTATCTGTTGTTTTTCCTCATTAGCTTATTAGATAGCTTATTTTGAACCATAGATTTGCCTTTGGTCATTGCATTGTCTGTTAGTATAAGCACACCACCAAGCTTGTTGATTTTTGTTCCCATTTGATCTAGTGAGATTGGTAGTTGTTTTCTAGTTGTTGTTAGTTGTTTGAGTTTGTAATTGTCCATATTTACTTTTAGTTTGTGCTTAAATGCTTAATTGTTGCATTTGCTTATTTCCATATATCACTTTGTTCCAAAACCTCACCACAGTAGGTTCTTATGAGCTTGCACAAGCTTGTGTGAGCTTATTTTGTTGCCCATTCAAGACCCTCTGACTCACCTTAAGTCATTTCCTTACCTGTGCAATCTTTGAAATTTGCTTGTGAGCTTATTGGACTAGCTTTTGGCTTATTGCTGCTTGACTGCTTGGTATCACCATCAGTGTGACTAAGCTAGTTTCACAAGCTCCTAGTTCCCTCATAAATTAAGCTCAGACTGAGTTTGTGGGTTCTTTGGAAAGCCCCTCAGGTCTCCTTTCTAGATTTACATTTGGTTTGGGCCCTAAGTCACTCCTGTGGGCCCCACCAAGGACTGCACATTGCCATTTATGCCTGTTTGAATCTGAGTGAGCTTGGGATTGCTTATTTGTTATTTCAAACTTATTCTGTTTGCTTTTCTGGTTGTTCAAGCTTATCCTCAGTGTATCTCGCCTAATTATGTCTTAATCATCCTCTGGTTCTGTCCTAGTAGCTTAAACTTAGCTTCTCATAAGCTTATTTGACCAAAAAGTTAACTGTTGAGCTTATTTAAGTGCACTGTGCTTATTTTTGAGTTCCACCAAAAGTGCCTTCATAAAAGTTTCATATTTTAAGTAGTTTAATAGTTTTGTAAAATAAAAACAAGAAAAAGACAAAAATAAATAAAGCGATAGCTTATATTTAAGCCCTTTTGGCTTATTTTCTGCTTATTTATAAGCACTTCTCATTTGTAAATTTTTCTTAGGCTTCTTATAACTTAAAATAATTTTAGGAATTTTTTCAGATTTTTCCTTGGTCATTTATTATTTTTTATAATTTAATTTAGTTTAAATTAATTAAATAATTAGTTTTAATTAATAATAAATAGTTAAAAAGTAGGAAAAATAGGTTTTCTGTTTTAAAATTAGTTTTATAATATTTTAGATTTTTCTAAATTTAATTTTCATTTTTCTAGTTAATTTTCATAATTAATTAATAATTAGTGTAATTTAGTTAATTAAAAAGTAATTAATAATTAGTAATTAATTAATAGTAATTAATTAAATAGTTGTAAAAATAATTTTAATTTTCCAAAAATTTTCTTATAACATTAGGATTGTAAAAATATAATTTTCACATTCGTAGGACTTTATTTGCTCACGTTTCACTTTTTATCTCGCGCGTTCGCGTTTATTTTAAATTCAAACGCGCGTTTTTAGGTTTACTCACGTTTCTAGGTTATCTGATTATCAGTAATTGCTCCAATAGTGTTTCTAAGCCATTCTCAATCATAATCTCGTAGTCTAATCATAATAATCAAATTCCTGATCCTCCTGTTAAATCACCCGATCACTTTAAACGTTTTTAAATACAATTGCTTACCTCGCTGGGACATAACGACCCGGGAATACACTGTACTCCTTGGTTATTTGGTTTTAGACGTTTGACTTGGTTGACCATCACCTGTTCAACTTAGTTGACCGTTTAGGACCAATCAGTTTGCCTTGATTGTTTTCTCAGGTTTAACAGGTTATATTGGACAAGAAGACGATTTATATTTCTGGAGGGAAGCTTTCAACGTTCATTTTCTTAGAGGAGGATTTAACCATGTTATCCATTTATATACACCAAACGAATCAGGGGAGTATTTGTTTCATTCTTTTACCTTCATTACTTTTACATCCTTTTTATTGAACATTGGGGACAATGTTCAGCCTAAGTGTAAGGAGAGGGTAAATGATCATACCTTAGAGAATACAATTGCACTTGAGTTTGTTTGTTCAATAGTAGGTGTGTAATAAAACTAAGAGAAATACTTGTTAGGGCAATTTTAGCGCCAAATTTAATTTCTTTTACAACATTTAGGAGTGAAGCTTTAATCTTAATGAGCGTCTCATGGATAGGAGTTGTATAACTAGCACAAAACCCGTACAACTCAAAATTTTCCACCCCGAATATGTGAGGTTCGCCCCTAGATTTGTTAGGAAAAGATGCTTATGAGTGTACCGGTAGTACTTAGATTCTAGATAAGAGGCATTTACTACATGATAAGAGGCTACATTCGTGTAGTAGGATTTACTACATGATAAGAGGCATTAGGATAACCCTTGTGTTTAAACCCGTATCATAATTACTTCACCAATGAAGTCATAATTACTTGACTAGTAGAGTCAATTAATTCTCCCACACCTTTGCGTTGTACTCATTTTTAGTACACGATACCCCTAGTACACCCCTCTGAGCCTATCTTTTTCATTTCTAACTTTAAGGATTGTACTTAAAGGAAGAATTTGTTTACAATCCACCCCAAATGTGCAACCAAATTGCCTTAGCCTTTCGTGTATGCACTCATCTTTAGTGCATTATTGTTACGTGTTTAAACCCTTAGTTAATTGTCTAATTGATTACATGGTTGCTAAGTCGAGTCATATCTTGTACATATTGTTTTGGGACGATTGGGACTCATGGGTAAAGTACTATTGTTATGGAGTGATGCGTGGAAATCGCAACAGGCTTTACCTCTCGAGGGATCTCGAGAAGCTTACAACCCCCACCAGGCAGTGTACCTGATCGTTGTAGTATAGTATAGTGACAAGTACCGGGGGATTGATCGTTCAGCTTAGGAATAGTGTCGCTAGGATTAGAAAGCCTAAATACTAGTTCTAAAGGTGAGGGATGATTATTTTTGTATTTTTATATTTTTTAGAAAGCAAGTAAATATCTCGGGTTTGAAGGATTTGGGCGGAATTAGTTGCTAATCAACTAACCCAATACTAAGATGCAATCAAAATAAAATACTAGAAATGAAACTAAACTAATTAAACTAAAGTTGTGAGCAGTAATTGGAGAAAATGTGTTTACTTAGATTTCACTACTCCCTAGACATCTTTTACACGTTAATTACTTGTTATAATTGCATGGATGACGGATCGTATTCCTTAATACCATTCATGGGGTGGCACACATAACTCCCCAATTCTATGAGCTCTTATCTCCTCCTACACCGTGCCCAGCACAACTATAGGGATTGTAAACAGTGGCTCATGCATTAAATACAACCAATAAAGACCTAGTGCGCCTCGGTTCATGTTTCTTAAGACGTTCAAGCATGTTACCAAGTGGAGATCTGCCAGTTTTCTTAAGCCTAACGTATAAATCATTCATCCAAGACAAGAATAAACAAGTAATCAACACATAATTAACATCTAGGTTTCATTAGATCTAAGCAAACACAAGATAGATCTAGCCTAGCATGATAGAATTAAGACAAGAACAAGATATAGACAACCAACACATAGACATATTGATTGGATTAAAAGAACACTTATCTTGATTAATCATGCAAGGTATCAAGGGTTTGGAACACTTGAAAAACCTGTAAAGTTACACCAAAATCGTACTTAGGGTTTCTCCAAAACTTCTCCTCTTATGTGTGAAAATTAGAAAACTATATATAGAAAAATAGGTCTGACGGCGTCAAGAAAAATCTTGTGACGCCGTCACCTCGCCGCCAAAACTCTTCTCGGACTGCCTTGATCTACATTTGACGCCGTCAAGACCAAATCATTTCCTGGCCGTCATGACTTATTACTCTTGACGCCCTTCCTTCGTGACGCCGTCAAATCTGTTCTGGGTCGTCATGGACTTCTGCTCTTGACGCCGTCAGAGAAATACTCTTGACGCCGTCACCTACTGTTCCCAGCATGGAAAATTAAGACTTTGGCGTTTTCTTCACTTTTATGCTCCAAAAACGTCCGAATTGCTTCCTTTTCTAGATTTCTCTCCCAAAGTACCTAAAATCACAAAAGGAACGATTTAGGGCAATATGTGATCAAATAAATTCGGATTCGGGCTTAAATGACCCCCTAAAAACGGATCATTTTTCGTCTCATCATATACCCTTACACTTGAGATTTGCTTGTCCTCAAGCAAATGCGCTTTTATTCTAGTCAAAGTATAAGTTAGGGGTCATTTAACACTAATATAAAAGTAATTACAACAAATAATCGTTCCACTAAAGACCAAAGACAAGCACGGAGGTCATACACAAGCACCTCACAAATAGTGTTAAGATACTCACATCTCTCGGGTGTAATAAAGTATAAATTACAATATGGAAATGGAAGATATCTCTCACTACCTGTCATAGCAAAATAGATTACCATAGGCTTGGGAAAGGATCAAACCTCCACCACATGGCGTAAGCACCTAGGATAAACTATCAAAGAGGTCTTTTAAAGGGTTGTAACGTTAGGTATAGGGATATGAAATACACGGTTTTGTTGGATAAAGGAAGTTTTACTGGTGGCGAGTTAACAATCTTAGTTAATTACATGTACAAGATGGCATTGCTAAGCCAAGACTAAACTCGACTTAAGCTAATAAATGAAAAATAAAAAAAACATAAAATGAACATAGAATGAAACGGGATGGTAGTCCGTATGTTTTTTCTCTTTTCCTTTTTCTATTTTTTTTCTATTCTTTTTCTTGATTTTTCGATTTTTTTTTCTTTTTTTTTTTTTGCATACACTCTTACCCTACCATCCGAAATAATACATCATAGGGAATGAACATTTCCCTTACACTTGAATCTTTACATACTTTACATTAAACTAATCTAATGACTCGAATTAAGAAAATCAAAACACTTGGAGCACTTTTAAGATTAACGTACATATGGGGGTAATAAATGATGTTCTTCCCCATTACTCCATAAAATAAGTACTTACCCATGAGTCCCAATCGTCCCAAAACAATATGTATAAGGATATGACTCGACTTAGCAACCATGTAATCAATTAGAAAGTTAACTTAGGGTTTAATAAATAACAATAATGCACTAAAAATGAGCGCATACATGGAAGGCTAAGGCGATTTGGTTGTACATTTAAGTGGGGTGTATCAAATTCTTCCTTTAAGTAAAATGCTTCAAGTTAGAAACGAAAAGATAGGCTCGGAGGGGTGTACTAGGGGTTTCGTGTACTAAAAATGAGTACAACGCTAAGGGTGTGGGAAAATTAGTTGACTTAACTAGCCAAGTAATATGACTTAAATGGTCAAGTAATTATAATACGGGTTTAACACAAGGGTAATCCTAATGCCTCTTATCATGTAGTAAATTCTACCACACGAATGTAGTCTCACTAGCGGTCTCGGGATGCATCACTAACGCAAGTTCTAGAATCTAAATGCTACCGGTACACTCATAAGCACTAATAGTAAATGCTTTTCCTATCAAATCTAAAGGCGAACCTCACATATTTGGGTGGAAAATTTTTCTGAATATACGGTTATGTGCTAGTCATACAATCTCCTATCCATGAGACGCTTGCTATTGCTAAAGTTTCACTCCTAAATGTTGTAAAAAATTTTAAATTTGGCGCTAAAATTACACTAACAAGTATTTCTCATAGTTTTATTACACATCTACCATTAAACAAAACAAACTCAAGCGAAAGTGCATATGTAAGGTATCATCTTTTTACCCTCCCCTTACACTTAAGATGAACATTGTCCCCAATGTTCAAGTAAAGAATGTAAAAGTGAAAAAATAAAGAGAATGAAATCAAATACTCCCCTGATTCGCTCGGTATGGATAATAGGGTGGCTAGGTTAAATCTTCCTCCAAGAAAATGAACAATCAAAGCTTCCCTTCCAGAATGTAAATCATCTTCTTGTCATACATAACCTATAAAACCTGACAAAATAGACAAGACAACCTCGCGTAAAATCGGCGGCATTCTATATAAGTTACTAAATCCTAGAAAACAAGATAAGATATAATGCTTGTGGAATGAAGTTTGCAAATCTCCTGGAGATTATAAAACTTAATAATTCACAAAAACCATAAGACTCCGTTATAAAAACAAAACCGATAAAATCTCCAGATTTTTAACTCCTGACGCCGTCAAGACCAAATCCCTGACGCCGTCAGAATTGACCTGCAGAAATCCTTATGTTAAATTTCCGGAAAATTTCTGGAAAAACTTGGTCCTACTTCCTGGAAAATCCTGCAAAACTTCATTATGACTCAATACAAGCATTTGACTCTAACAAATACGAATACACATGTTCATTTAATATTGTGGAGAATCATGATCGGTTTGTTTCTTAAAAACATATTTGGGGTTTCCCCTTACACTTATCTTTTGCAAAAATACCTTTAGGTGGAGTTAAGACTAGGCCAAAACAACAAAGTAAAGTATTTCCACTATTTAGTTTAGAAACATGATCAACAAACAATAAAAATTAAGCATGCATACGGAAGCAAATAACAAACAAACAAATAAAATCACACAAAACATAGGTTGCCTCCCAAGAAGCGCTTTTCTTTATTTACGAGTCTTATAGCTAGACTCAAGGTAATGGGTTACTACGTGATTTCATCATTGGTTCCACTCTCTAGGTCGTCTTCTAAACCAATATCGCTTTCGTAGTGTAAGTACTTCGGGTCTTCGAACTCGAAGATATCTTTTCGATACTTAGAACCAAGCTTGCTAACATCCCTAAAGAATCCACATTACAAATCAGAAGTGTTCTCACACCCTCTCCAAACATCTTCATCGCACAAAATAAGCTGGGAACTTATCTTATCAAGCCCGTCACAATCTATTTCCTTAAGATCTTTTCTTTTGTATGGCGTTTGGTATGAAACCCTCCTAATTCCATCAGCAAAGGTCATGATTCCATTCCGGTCATCAATTATCAAATTAGTAATTTCACAAAAGGGTGCCCCAAAAATGACTTGTGACAACCTAGGGTCGACATAGTCCTCAATGTTGTCCACAATCGTGAATTCCATAGTAAATGCCAAGTTTCCTACGAACACCCGGATTTCATGATCTTTACCAACCACTTTCTCTCCTTTGTAAATCATTCCCCATCTACAGATATTGTTGTAATGGAACAGGGACGTAACATTCTTAGGCATGAATATGTTGATGTAGACGTTATCGAAATGCTTGTGACCGACCATGCATGGAATTTTGAGATTATTCGGATCACGCCTCCTTATCTTCCCCGACTCTCCATTCCTGGATCCGAATAGATTCCCCTCAAGGGAGGGACGATATTCGTAAACCTCTTCATTACCCCCATGAAAAATCACCTTTTTAACACCATTGGTGAACATTACACTTCCATCCATCTCATCAAGGATTACTCCTGATTCATTGATAAATGGTTTCCCCAGAACAAGGTTGGTTAACGGTTGATCGGTGAGAGGGTCTATATCATCGACCATGGCGAGGTTAGTATTGTAAACAAGCTCTCCGACCCTGATTGATAAATTATTCATTACCCTTTCGCACGCAATGCGTTTTGGGAAGGTCTCATGGTATAAGGAAAGGGGGATTAGGTTGACTGGGGAGCCAGGATCTATATGACTATCGGTTAGGAGCTTATCCTTAATGGTGCAGGAGATCTTGAAAACTTTATGGTTATTTTCCTTAGTCCCATCGCTACTCCCACTAGTAACATTCTCCATTTTTCTCTCGGGTTCTTCTATAATAGATTTACCCAAAATGGTTGGATTTCTCTTATGCTCTTCCGATCTCTCTTTCTCCTCATCCGATTTACTAGGTTCTTGTGCGATGCACCGCTCGGATGAGTTGACAGGGTTTCTGGTCAGGTCGTGGTTTACCTTTGAGGTCTCATTTTCAGCTGTCTGACCAGTTTTTTTAGTTTGTTGTTGGCTTAGGTTAGGTGTGGAGGCAGATATTGTGGTGATGGTGTTTACGAAATGGATTGGCCCTAGGGGGTTGACGGGTTCTTTTTCTTTTGGTGATAGATGTTTGAATAGCTTACTAGGGCTTTTTATTTTCACAGGAGAGGTTGGCGGACTCATGATGGTAGCAGACTTGACCTCATCAACGCGAATAGGTTTATTAACAACATGCTCCTTGATAGCAGTTAACAGATTACACATCTTGTTATTCACATCGGCCTGCTGTTGTCTAAATTTAGCCTCGAGCGTGGAGAGCTGTAATTCTTGAGATAAAATGAACTTTCGCAAGGCGTCTTCACAGCTCTGCCTAGGAGTGCTTTGTGAGGGAAAATGCTCGGACCAAGTGAGTGGTGAGGAGTCATTGAAAGATACGCTCCGCGTTTGGTACCCTCTGAAATTAGGTTTATCCTTCCATGCTTCATAGGCCGCGTCAGAAGTGCGAGGGCCTCGTCCCACGTGTGACGATGTGAATTCGTTATAAGCATTTTTTGGAAGCTCCATGCAGTTATGAGTCTCGTGAGGGCCATTACATAATTTACATGTGGAAGTGATTCTGCTTACATGGCTTGAGGATTTTGGAGCTTCGTAAAATTTCATGAGAGACTTGACTCGACCTTCAAGTTCCATGATCCTACGATCGGGAGTTCTAGAATTTTTCGAAGGCAAAGATATTACCTTGACCGTTTTGTTCAAGTCACGGGGATCATTCCAACTTTCGTTGTAATAGAGAGCAAGATCTTCTATGAGTTCCCATGATTGTTCCGCACTTAGATCACGTAGCTTACCACCGGCCGATTGGTCAATGGCTCGCCTCGTGGAGATGTCGATATGGTCATAAAAGATTTGGATTTGGAGCAAAGATCTATGCCATGATGAGGGACTTTTTGGAGTAAGTCCTTGAAACGAGTCCATGCTTCATAAAGAGATTCATTTTGACGTTGTTGGAACATCAAGATGTCATTTCTAAGCTTAGTAGTTCTCCCCGGTGGGAAAAATTGAGCAAGGAAACGAGTGGTGAGATCATCCCATGTGGTGATGGATCCCGCGGGTAAACGCTCAAGCCATTGACTAGCTTGATCCCGTAGAGAGAATTGGAATAGGCGTAATCGGGTTGTCTCTCTAGTTGCAACATCTAGGTCTATGGAATCAACGATTTTGAGGAAGTCCTTAAGATGTTGGTTTGGATCTTCGGAACGAAGTCCATGAAATGCACATCCGCTTTGCACCAACCGGATGGTGTCGGATCGCAAGGGGGTCACATTGGCTCCGGTGAGCTCAATGGTGTTTCGGTAGCCTTGGTGGCTAGGTCGGGAGTACTCTCCTAAGGTTCGGGGCCTAAGGGGTTCTAATGGTGGGTTTTGTTGTGGTGGGATGACGGGTTCAAAGATGTTCCCGTTGTCCATGGTGTCGGGTGGTTACGAACAAAGGCACAAAGAAATAAGATAGACTAAAGAAACCTAAAAAAATAAAAATAAAATCTTACTAGAAAGGAATCTAGCAAGTAGACCTAATAAAAAGAAATTCTAACCTAGACAATAACTATTCCCCGGGCTGCGGCGCAAAAAACTTGATGCGTGGGAATCGCAACAGGCTTTACCTCTCGAGGGATCTCGAGAAGCTTACAACCCCCACCAGGCAGTGTACCTGATCGTTGTAGTATAGTATAGTGACAAGTACCGGGGGATTGATCGTTCAGCTTAGGAATAGTGTCGCTAGGATTAGAAAGCCTAAATACTAGTTCTAAAGGTGAGGGATGATTATTTTTGTATTTTTATATTTTTTAGAAAGCAAGTAAATATCTCGGGTTTGAAGGATTTGGGCGGAATTAGTTGCTAATCAACTAACCCAATACTAAGATGCAATCAAAATAAAATACTAGAAATGAAATTAAACTAAAGTTGTGAGCAGTAATTGGAGAAAATGTGTTTACTTAGATTTCACTACTCCCTAGACATCTTTTACACGTTAATTACTTGTTATAATTGCATGGATGACGGATCGTATTCCTTAATACCATTCATGGGGTGGCACACATAACTCCCCAATTCTATGAGCTCTTATCTCCTCCTACACCATGCCCAGCACAACTATAGGGATTGTAAACAGTGGCTCATGCATTAAATACAACCAATAAAGACCTAGTGCGCCTCGGTTCATGTTTCTTAAGACGTTCAAGCATGTTACCAAGTGGAGATCTGCCAGTTTTCTTAAGCCTAACGTATAAATCATTCATCCAAGACAAGAATAAACAAGTAATCAACACATAATAACATCTAGGTTTCATTAGATCTAAGCAAACACAAGATAGATCTAGCCTAGCATGATAGAATTAAGACAAGAACAAGATATAGACAACCAACACATAGACATATTGATTGAATTAAAAGAACACTTATCTTGATTAATCATGCAAGGTATCAAGGGTTTGGAACCCTTGAAAAACCTGTAAAGTTACACCAAAATCGTACTTAGGGTTTCTCCAAAACTTCTCTTCTTATGTGTGAAAATTAGAAAACTATATATAGAAAAATAGGTCTGACGGCGTCAAGACAAATCTTGTGACGCCGTCACCTCGCCGCCAAAACTCTTCTCGGACTGCCTTGATCTACATTTGACGCTGTCAAGACCAAATCATTTCCAGGCCGTCATGACTTATTACTCTTGACGCCCTTCCTTCGTGACGCCGTCAAATCTGTTCTCGGTCGTCATGGACTTCTGCTCTTGACGCCGTCAGAGAAATACTCTTGACGCCGTCACCTACTGTTCCCAGCATGGAAAATTAAGACTTTGGCGTTTTGTTCACTTTTATGCTCCAAAAACGTCCGAATTGTTTCCTTTTCCAGATTTCTCTCCCAAAGTACCTAAAATCACAAAAGGAACGATTTAGGGCAATATTTGATCAAATAAATTCGGATTCGGGCTTAAATGACCCCCTAAAAACGGATCATTTTTCGTCTCATCATGGAGCAATAGGGAAGAACATCATATATTACCCCCATATGTGCGTTAATCTCAAAAAGTACTCCAAGTGTTTTGATTATCTTGATTCGAGTCATTAGAATACTTAATTGTAAAGCATGTAAAAGTTCAAGTGTAAGGGGAATGCAAATTTCCTACGATGTATTATTTTGGATAGAGTCAACATGTAAACCAAAGAGAAAAGTTTACCTGTGACTGAATGTTCAGCATATCCTAAAGACTCATAGGTGAAACACCTTTGAGTGAACCTTAGAGAAGTTAGAGTGAAAGGCCACTGAATGGAAGAACAACAGTCAAAAGGGACTCACCGAGTGTTCACATATCTGAGGATAAACACGTCAGATATGTTGAATAACTTCGCAGCCTCCATAGTCTTCCTTTGCAAAGACAAAGTCTAGAACTGATTCAAAACTTTATAACCAGATATCGGAGTCAGCTAAAACAAAGGGCAGAGAAGTGACAAAACCCTTGAGACCTTGTTAGGTCACCATATTGATTTCACACAAACAAGAATGAGATAGATATAAGGATGGGATGAATATTTGAATAAAAGAAATATAATTGCAAGAGTTTCCTTATGATTTCAAATAAACAACCAAGTTTTACAATAGCCTAAGACTTGTATTTATAGGTGAGGAGCTAGGGCAACACTCCTAGTCCTCCCCATCAATTGGAATGTGTGGGCTTTAAGGCCCATGGACTCATTGTCTTAAGCCTAGTAAACTTATAACATAACATAAATGAAAGTAACTAGTAACTTAAGCAACCTATTATTACAAATGACCGAGACTTGATAAAATAGTAAAAACTATGATCCCAAAAATCTCCCCCTAAGGGTCGGTCATCACGGTTGCTTGACGTCTTAGTCATTTCTTCATCTTTGACTTTCATAGCTTTAGACGTCTTTCAATAATAATGAGATAAGAATCATTCATCGTTCTTTGTGCTTTGTTCATTGTTGTTGTGATAGTGATCAAGTAATGAAGTTATCTGCCTTTCATCACTTCTGCGTCTGTGGTGGTAGTCCGCCATTCCAACATGCTCACACATCTTTGAATTCTGACTTATACATGCACGTAGTCCCTTTCTTTCACATAAGATCTTTAGTCTTTATACTTTGTAGATTCTTCTTTTTGGCGTAGAATCTTTCTTTGAACTTTGTGTTGCGTTGATCTTTGAGGGAGCTTTTGATGACTTCAAGATGCATGTATGAGCATGTGGAATCCGTCGCCATGGAGATGATGTAACCCTGCATGTAAACAGTTAGCAATAAAACATCCGGTACTTACAGATAAGGAACTAGAGATCGTCAACAGCATAGTGTGAAGACTCCTTCTAACCCTTATCAAGGCCGTTCCCATGTCAGATACTCCCGAAAGAGCTTACGAGACCTACTAAGTAGCTCAATGACTGGGTGAGTCACTGGGGATCACTCCACGACTGTAGACCGCTAAGAAACCATCGCAAACACTAAGCGTAACCCACAAGGAGTTACCGAAGTGACCTGCTGTCAGGGCTGTTTGATGTTGACCCTGGTAGGATTTCTGTTCAATCATTGAGAAATACTTATGTAAATTCTCTCATAAACGTTCTCGGCAGATTGCTAAGATCTGCGAAGGAATCGATAATTTACAGCTGATGTCCATTGATGTAGAACACAAGTTGTAGAAATAGTAAGTATTCCTAAGAGATCTTTGATGTATCTCATGGCTCTAGACTCTATAAGTGCACACTTAGGTTTCCTATGCGGAGACTAGGGAGGGGTCTCCTGTTTCAATATCGACATCTCTAAGAGATAAGTCAATAGATTACATCGGTTCCCCGTGAGAATGAAACAAGCTCTTTTAAGAGAACTTGAGTGGCTAGAAGGTTTAGTGCATTGCGTCACTGGGTCTATGACGGCTTTATCTTCAATACCGGCGTCGCCTTAGCAACAACCAGTAGCATATGAATTGAACCCGGTGTCTGCCCTAAGGTTGACCATATGGAGGGCTATTTCTTTTCACCCTTTTATTTACTTTTCCTTTTAATTCTTCAACTCCTTCTTTCCCTTTCATTCTTTTCTCCTTTTTCGTATCATACCTAAGGACTTCTAATTTCTATATAACGGTGATGTCCTTGGGTAGATCCCTCCGGCTCTTGGCGGATCATAGGACTGTATTTCCTATCTTAATCACCTTATAACTCCATGATTATCCGACAGTAGCCATGAAACCTTTGATTGAAAATCTCTCAAAGTGTTTGTGATTATCAAACATTTTGTTTAACACTTTGAGAGTTTTGTGTTTACTTTTGAAGGGCTCCCGCTTCACATGTGCTCATAAGTGTTTAAATAAATTTGCACATGCGGGAGGAACAAACACTTTTTGAATTGATCCACTTTCAGTGAACTTGACCGATTCGAGACACGCTTACATCACTAGTTAGAGTAGCTTGAAGTTATTACCCGGCCTGGTCAAATCCACAGAAAGTTTCTCGAAACGGTACATTTCTACTAAGACAAATCCTTTTCGAGACACGCTTACGTGGCTAGTTAAAGAGTTCCATTGTCAGCTTTTAGGTGACAACTAGCTCTAGTAACTAACTTGATGTTATTACCCGTCGAGGATAAGTCTTTTCGAGATTACTAACTTTTATGTTTCGTCAATTCCTGGGTCAATATTGAGTCTAGCTCGCATGAGATTTGACATTTAAGCAACTTTGAACTTTCATATTTTAATCACTTTCAGTTTTCTCCCCCTCAAAAATAGCATATGAGATGTTGTTTTTGATAAACTTTTGATTAAAATATGCTTTTTGAGTCTTACGGGGAGTTATCAACAAGAACTTTTTGTTTTTCAAACGATGAGTTTTTCAAGTGCTCCCCCTCAACAAGTGAATACTCATTGAGGTGAAATACTTGTCTTTTGAGCAGAGTTGTGAAAATCATAAAATGTTTGATTAACTCTACTCAAAAGTAAGAAGCCTTCGCTCCTTATATTTAGGATTGAGGCACTGATGCGTACCTCAGGGTCCTTTCTTTTACAAGTGCGGGTTGTACACTGTTATGTGTGCACAAGCCATAATGAAAATAATTCAATCAAATGAAACAATTGATATTGAAAAATGAATGACCAAATGTACCAAGTTAATCTTCGTCACGAAGTGGAGCATCAAAGTCGGTGAACTTAGGTTTTGGTCTTTCGAAGAGTCTGATAGGAAACGATGGTCTGACACCGATATAGCTTTCCAGTCGTCTGATCTGTTCCCGTCGAAATAACCTTTCTTCAATCTTTAAGACAAAGTTACGAACTTGTCTTCTTGAGCTGGATTTCCATCTAGGTTGTTCCCCCTTTGCTATCTTTTGGCGATCATCATTCAACCTTTTGACAAGCCCATCATGAACGGATTTGAGTGTAACATCACATAATTTGTGTATCTCATCAAACCTCATGAAGCTTTGTAGCCTTTTGCTGTTGATGTAGGTGAAACCAAAAGGTTCTTGGTTGAGAGTAAACTGTGACGTTTGATAGATTCCTTCAAATATGAATTGTGGCTTTGTCAAATTGATCTTCTGTTGGTAACTTTCCACTCCAAGCTGAAGATCTTCCACTCTTTCTTGAACTATCAATCGTCGGATGAATAGAAGTAGTGATGCCATGAAGTTGTACTGAATATCTCTATCGAATCCACGCATTCTTCCTTGAACTTTTTCGAGATACATGTCTTCGATGTCATTGAGATTAAGGTCTGGAAAGTCTGCTTCGGAGAACTTGTACTTCTTTTCATCTTGTCGTTTAACAACAATTTCACGCATGAATATGTAGTTAAACCATTGCGACTCTTGAATCTCCAAGATAGCGATGATCTTAGATTTATGCTTCACATTTTCCAATGATTTCTCTCCTAATCTGCTGGTATAACCGAGACGATGACGTTTTGGCCAGTGTTGAATCCCGTGTAGAGCATCTCTGTCGTAAGCTACGATGGAGTTGCTGAAAATTCGAGTGGTCTCTTCAATGGCAGGAATTTCGTATCTTGCGGCTGGTACTGAGATTGTGAGTGAGGAAGCATATTTAGTCTTGGATGTCTCTTGGGTGAGTTGGATGTTACGAAGATCTTTGTTGAAGAAGAAGCTGTAAGGTATCTTGGGTTTATCTGGAAATCCTTTCAAAGGTAATGGTTTAGTCCAGTCAGTGAAGTAAGGCTTTTCATGGTTTTTGGAACTGAGGTCGATATTCACTTCAGGATTTAGCCAGTCAAAATCGGCAGACATTGCACTAGCTATATTCTGCATATGATACTCGTATTCCACTTTGTTTCCGGATCTGGACTTAAGGAATTCCTGTGCATCCCTATTGATTCTTCTGAGCTCCGTCTTCGTAAGTTTATTAATCTGAAGATCCTTCATTATGACTTGAGTGAATTGTAGAGTATTACCAGGAAGGGGTTCTTCTTCTTCGAGAGGAGGTTGAGCTTGAACCATTTCTGTCAACCAATCATTCTGAGGAGTGTCATCATTGTCGAGCCATGAATGACGTCTTTTCTTCTTTGATTTCTTGGACTTAGATGTAGCATCTTTGTCTTTAGCCTTGGATGGTGACGATGGTCTAGCATGAGAATCGGGAATAGGTGAAGCACGATAATCGGTGTTAGGTTGACCCTGGTAGTCATCAGTGGGTTCCATGAAAGTTTCTTCCTCTTCAGTTGGACCTTGACCGGTAGCTGAGGGGTGTTGTTGATTTCTAGGAGGAGTGGAGTCCTTTCGTGGTTGTAGAGAAGATGAGGGACCGGTTCCAGACTTAGGTTTCTTGCCTTTTGAGTTTGGGTCATGGTCGTCATCTTTCCTTGACCTTTTCAGGGTTCCAGCTGCATCTTTGCATGACTCTTTGGATATGTAAGCCGCCATAGCATCAACAAGTGCTTTTTCTTCAGTAGTCTGTGTGGTTTTGGAGGCAACATTGTCGAAGAGTTTAGCAAGCAGTTCATCGAAGGATAATTCAGGGACGGTTGGAGCTGCAGTAGAAGCTTTTGCAGTGTGAAGCGTGAATGGTGTTGTTGACAACATTTTTCTAACGACACTTCTGATTCTGTGATCCAAGTTGTCCTTGATTGGTTCAAGAAGGTTTGCTACTTCAGGAGTGACCATCTCAACTAGATTTTCAGTGAGAAAATCTTGTGTGACAGTCTTAATAAATCCTGTGTAATCAGAGTTCAAGAACTTATCGATCAGCTGCTTTGACTCCTAAAAATCTTCAACTTGTTTGGCAAGACCGGTAACCATGTTGGTAAGTTTGTTGACTTGCTCCTGAAGATCAACTGGTTGTTTCGGTTCATTGATTGAATGCTGCTTTGATGCGGTTTCAGAAGGTGTGGGAGATGAATGCTCAGGTGATGATTCGGATGACGACTCATTGTGAGAGCTGGAAGAAGAAGCAGGAGGAGTCGGATCCTTTGGTGGAGAGTCTTGAGGAGGTGGAGGTTGTGCTGAGGAAGTCTGCTGAGAAGATGATTTGAGAAATATGTCGGTATTTAAGGCATTCTTTTCTTCATTTTCTTTTCTTCGTCGTTCCTCTGCTTCTCGTGCAAGAAACTCTGGAGTAATGAGGTATTCATGTTCCTGATCCGTAGCAATGTACTCCAGTCTGCCAACATTCTCCTCTACATGTGCAGTCTCAGTCTTAGTGATATCTCCTGTAAGATCAGTGTCTTTAACTGTTTCATCAGGCTGTGGAGCTGATTCTAAAGTAGTGGACACAACGGGAGGAATCATGCTGCTTGTAGTTCCTTCATGTTCTGACTAATCGACAGGTGGTGGTGTTGAAGGTTGAGACATAAGTCGGCTTTCGAGAGCTGCTTTCCTTTGTTCTTTGCGAAGTTGCTTTTCTTCAGCTCGTGTGTCGACAACTATACTTTTCAGTTTGCGTTTATCGACCAACTGTTCAACGATTGGTTCGTCTTCATCATCATCATTAGGCTCATTAATCGTGATCCCCTTTCTTTTTCTTGACTCTGCTTCAAAAGTTTCAAGACTTTGTTGTATAGCGATCTCTGTTGCAGGAAATGTTTCTTCAGGTATCCTAACTCTTCTTTCAAAGTCTTGTTCTTCTTCTTCAGATTCAGTGTCGAACTCAGATTCTGTATCAGAAGGTGGAGGTGTAGGTTCATCATGAAGAATGTACTCAGGAGTTACCTTCTCCTTTGGCTTGGTTGCAGGTTTAGGTTTGGATGTTGGTTTAGGTTTGGCGGAAGTCTTGGGTTTAGCTGAAGTGCTTTAAAAAAAATCGAGATTTGTTATGAGATAGCACGATTGCAATGTTTGTTTTTTGTTATTTTTAGAACTTATAAAACTTGTCACATTTGGACCCCTAACTACAATAATTACGATATAAGTCCTAAACTATAGAAATAAGTAAAGGCACAAAGATATAATAACTTACGACACCATATTTAGAAAAAGAAATACGAGATATGAGATATCTTATGAAATCCCGAAAAAATTTAACTTACCGCATCAAAGGTAATATGCAAGTATATCGATTTAGAAAAAATTTAAAAAATTTTAGGCGAATCTCCCCCTCAGCACTTGTAAACTGTCAAGGTGTTGAAAAAGAGCGATATACTTGCAGTTTTTTTTTTTTTTTTTTTTTTTTTTTTTTTTTTTTTTTTTTTTTTTAGGTTTAAAAAGGAAATAAAGAAAAACATTTATGTTACAAAGATAGTAAAATAGTTGATGCTTGACACTTTACTTTTGTTTTAAAAAACTTTTGTAAGTCAAATGGTGTCAAACATCGCATACCAATTTGGTGAACTAAGCTTGCAAACCTTGATGGAGCTAAGGGTTTTGTAAGTAAGTCCACTAATTGGTACTCAGTACCCACAAAATATAACTCAACTGTACCCTTCTCGACATGCTCTTTGATGAAATGGTATCGGAGATCAATGTGTTTTGATTTGCAATGATGAACTGTTGATGCGTGGGAATCGCAACAGGCTTTACCTCTCGAGGGATCTCGAGAAGCTTACAACTCCCACCAGGCAGTGTACCTGATCGTTGTAGTATAGTATAGTGACAAGTACCGGGGGATTGATCGTTCAGCTTAGGAATAGTGTCGCTAGGATTAGAAAACCTAATTACTAGTGCTAAAGGTGAGGGATGATTATTTTTTGTGTTTTTATATTTTTTTGAAAGCAAGTAAAATCTCGGGGTTTGAAGGATTTGGGCGGAATTAGTTGCTAATCAACTAACCCAATACTAAGATGCAATCAAAATAAAATACTAGAAATGAAAATAAGCTAAATTATACTAAAGTTGTGAGCAGTAATTGGAGAAAATGTGTTTACTTAGATTTCACTACTCCCTAGACATCTTTTACACGTTAATTACTTGTTATAATTGCATGGATGACGGATCGTATTCCTTAATACCATTCATGGGGTGGCACACATAACTCCCCAATTCTATGAGCTCTTATCTCCTCCTACACCATGCCCAGCACAACTATAGGGATTGTAAACAGTGGCTCATGCATTAAATACAACCAATAAAGACCTAGTGCGCCTCGGTTCATGTTTCTTAAGACGTTCAAGCATGTTACCAAACGGAGATCTGCCAGTTTTCTCAAGCCTAACATATAAATCATTCATCCAAGACAAGAATAAACAAGTAATCAACACATAATTAACATCTAGGTTTCATTAGATCTAAGCAAACACAAGATAGATCTAGCCTAGCATAATGGAATTGAGACAAGAACAAGATATAGACAACCAACACATAGACATATTGATTGAATTAAAGGAACACTTATCTCAATTACAATGCAAGGTATCAAGGGTTTGGAACCCTTGAAGAACCTGTAAAAGTTGCACCAAAATCGTACTTAGGGTTTCTCCAAAACTTCCCTTCCTATTGTGTGAAAATTAGAAAACTATATATAGAAAAATAGGTTTGACGGCGTCAAGAAAAAGCTTGTGACGCCGTCACCTCGCCGCCAAAACTCTTCTCGGACTGCCTTGATCTACATTTGACGCCGTCAAGACCAAATCATTTCCAGGCCGTCATGACTTATTACTCTTGACGCCCTTCCTTCGTGACGCCATCAAATCTGTTCTGGGTCGTCATGGACTTCTGCTCTTGACGCCGTCAGAGAAATACTCTTGACGCTGTCACCTACTGTTCCCAGCATGGAAAATTAAGACTTTGGCGTTTTCTTCACTTTAATGCTCCAAAAACGTCCGAATTGCTTCCTTTTCCAGATTTCTCTCCCAAAGTACCTAAAATCACAAAAGGAACGATTTAGGGCAATATTTGATTAAATAAATTCGGATTCGGGCTTAAATGACCCCCTAAAAACGAATCATTTTTCGTCTCATCATATACCCTTACACTTGAGATTTGCTTGTCCTCAAGCAAATGCGCTTTTATTCTAGTCAAAATACAAGTTAGGGGTCATTTAACACTAATATAAAAGTAATTACAACAAATAATCGTTCCACTAAAGACCAATAGACAAGCACGGAGGTCATATACTAGCACCTCACAAATAGTGTTTAGATACTCACATCTCTCAGGTGTAATAAAGTGTAAATTACAATATAGAAACGGAAGATATCTCCCACTACCTGTCATAGCAAAATAGATTACCATAGGCTTGGGAAAGGATCAAACCTCCACCACATGGCGTAAGCACCTAGGATAAACTATCAAAGAGGTCTTTTAAAGGGTTGTAACGTTAGGTTTAGGGATATGAAATACACGGTTTTGTTGGATAAAGGAAGTTTTACTGGTGGCGAGTTAACAATCTTGGTCAATTACATGTACAATATGGCGTTGCTAAGCCAAGACTAGACTCGACTTAAGCTAATAAATGAAAAATAACAAAAACATAAAATGAACATAGAATAAAAAGGGATGGTAGTCCGTATGTTTTTTTCTCTTTTCCTTTTTCTATTTTTTTTCTTTTTCTTGATCTTTTACGATTTTTTTTTCTTTTTTTTTTTAACTAAATAATACATCATAGGGGACAAGCATTCCCCTTACACTTGAATCTTTACATACTTTACATTTAACTAAACTAATGACTCGAATTAAGAAAATCAAAACACTTGGAGCACTTTTAAGATTAACGTACATATGGGGGTAATAAATGATGTTCTTCCCCATTACTCTATAAAATAAGTACTTACCCATGAGTCCCAATCGTCCCAAAACAATATGTACAAGGATATGACTCGACTTAGCAACCATGTAATCAATTAGATAGTTAACTTAGGGTTTAACAAATAACAATAATGCACTAAAATTGAGCGCATACGTGGAAGGCTAAGGCGATTTGGTTGTACATTTAAGTGGGGTGTAACAAATTCTTCCTTTAAGTAAGATGCTTAAAGTTAGAAACGAAAAGATAGGCTCGGAGGGGTGTACTAGGGGTTTCGTGTACTAAAAATGAGTACAATGCTAAGGGTGTGGGAAAAATTAGTTGACTTAACTAGCCAAGTAATATGACTTAAATGGTCAAGTAATTATGATACGGGTTTAACACAAGGGTGATCCTAATGCCTCTTATCATGTAGTAAATCCTACCACACGAATGTAGTCTCACTAGCGGTCTCGGGATGCATCACTAACGCAAGTTCTAGAATCTAAATGCTACCGGTACACTCATAAGCACTAATAGTAAATGATTTTCCTATCAAATCTAAAGGCGAACCTCACATATTTGGGTGGAAAAATTTTCAGAATATACGGTTATGTGCTAGTCATACAATCTCCTATCCATGAGATGCTTGCTATGGCTAAAGTTTCACCCCTAAATGTTGTAAAAAAATTTTAAATTTGGCGCTAAAATTACACTAACAAGTATTTCTCATAGTTTTATTACACATCTACCATTAAACAAAACAAACTCAAGCGAAAGTGCATATGTAAGGTATCATCTTTTTACCCTCCCCTTACACTTAAGATGAACATTGTCCCCAATGTTCAAGTAAAGAATGTAAAAGTGAAAAAGTAAAGAGAATGAAATCAAATACTCCCCTGATTCGCTCGGTATGGATAATAGGGTGGCTAGGTTAAATCTTCCTCTAAGAAAATGAACAATCAAAGCTTCCCTTCCAGAATATAAATCATTTTCTTGTCATACATAACCTGTAAAACCTGATAAAATAGACAAGACAACCTCGCGTAAAATCGGCGGCATTCTATATAAGTTACTAAATCCTAGAAAACAAGATAAGATATAATGCTTGTGGAATGAAGTTTGCAGATCTCCTGGAGATTATAAAACTTAATAATTCACAAAAATTATAAGACTCCGTTAGAAAAACAAAACCGGTAAAATTTCCAGATTTTAACTCCTGATGCCGTCAAGAGTAAACCCCTGACGCCGTCAGAATTGACCTGCAGAAACCCTTATGTTAAGTTTCCGGAAAATTTCTGGAAAAACTTGGTCCTACTTCCTGGAAAATCCTACAAAACTTCATTATGACTCAATACAAGCATTTGACTCTAACAAATACGAATACACATGTTCATTTAATATTGTGGAGAATCATGATCGGTTTGTTTCTTAAAAACATATTTGGGGTTTCCCCTTACACTTATCTTTTGCAAAAATACCTTTAGGTGGAGTTAAGACTAGGCCAAAACAACAAAGTAAAGTATTTCCACTATTTAGTTTAGAAACATGATCAACCAACAATAAAAATTAAGCATGCATACGGAAGCAAATAACAAACAAACAAAAAAATCACACAAAACATGGGTTGCCTCCCAAGAAGCGCTTTTCTTTATTTACGAGTCTTATAGCTAAACTCAAGGTCATGGGTTACTACGTGATTTCATCATTGGTTCCACTCTCTAGGTCGTCTTCTAAACCAATATCGCTTTCGTAGTGTAAGTACTTCGGGTCTTCGAACTCGAAGATATCTTTTCGATACTTAGAACCAAGCTTGCTAACATCCCTAAAGAATCCACATGATAAATCAGAAGTGTTCTCACACCCTCTCCGAACATCTTCATCGCACAAAATAAGCTGGGAACTTATCTTATCAAGCCCGTCACAATCTATTTCCCTAAGATCTTTTCTTTTGTATGGCGTTTGGTATGAAACCCTCCTAATTCCATCAGCAAAGGTCATGATTCCAATCCGGTCATCAATTATCAAATTAGTAATTTCACAAAAGGGTGGCCCAAAAACGACTTGTGATAACCTAGGGTCGACATAGTCCTCAATGTTGTCCACAATCGAGAATTCCATAGTAAATGCCATGTTTCCTACGAACACCCGGATTT
The DNA here is from genome assembly GCA_030686995.1 of Artemisia argyi. NCBI lineage: Eukaryota > Viridiplantae > Streptophyta > Magnoliopsida > Asterales > Asteraceae > Artemisia > Artemisia argyi. Next base: position 55,052,041 of record CM060695.1, read on the forward strand.
CATGATCTTTACCAACCACTTTCTCTCCTTTGTAAATCATTCCCCATCTACAGATATTGTTGTAATGGAACAGGGACATAACATTCTTAGGCATGAATATGTTGATGTAGACGTTATCGAAATGCTTGTGACCGATCATGCATGGAATTTTGAGATTATTCGGATCACGCCTCCTTATCTTCCCCGACTCTCCATTCCTGGATCCGAATAGATTCCCCTCAAGGGAGGGACGATATTCGTAAACCTCTTCATTACCCCCATGAAAAATCACCTTTTTAACACCATTGGTGAACATTACACTTCCATCCATCTCATCAAGGATTACTCCTGATTCATTGATAAATGGTTTCCCCAGAACAAGGTTGGTTAACGGTTGATCGGTGAGAGGGTCTATATCATCGACCACGGTGAGGTTAGTATTGTAAACAAGCTCTCCGACCCTGATTGATAAATTATTCATTACCCTTTCGCACGCAATGCGTTTTGGGAAGGTCTCACGGTATAAGGAAAGGGGGATTAGGTTGACTGGGGAGCCAGGATCTATATGACTATCGGTTAGGAGCTTATCCTTAATGGTGCAGGAGATCTTGAAAACTTTATGGTTATTTTCCTTAGTCCCATCGCTACTCCCACTAGTAACATTCTCCATTTTTCTCTCGGGTTCTTCTATAATAGATTTACCCAAAATGGTTGGATTTCTCTTATGCTCTTCCGATCTCTCTTTCTCCTCATCCGATTTACTAGGTTCTTGTGCGATGCACCGCTCGGATGAGTTGACAGGGTTTCTGGTCAGGTCGTGGTTTACCTTTGAGGTCTCATTTTCAGCTGTATGACCAGTTTTTTTAGTTTGTTGTTGGCTTAGGTTAGGTGTGGAGGCAGATATTGTGGTGATGGTGTTTACGAAATGGATTGGCCCTAGGGGGTTGACGGGTTCTTTTTCTTTTGGTGATAGATGTTTGAATAGCTTACTAGGGCTTTTTATTTTCACAGGAGAGGTTGGCGGACTCATGATGGTAGCAGACTTGACCTCATCAACGCGAATAGGTTTATTAACAACATGCTCCTTGATAGCAGTTAACAGATTACACATCTTGTTATTCACATCGGCCTGCTGTTGTCTAAATTTAGCCTCGAGCGTGGAGAGCTGTAATTCTTGAGATAAAGTGAACTTTCGCAAGGCGTCTTCACAGCTCTGCCTAGGAGTGCTTTGTGAGGGAAAATGCTCGGACCAAGTGAGTGGTGAGGAGTCCTTGAAAGATACGCTCCGCGTTTGGTACCCTCTGAAATTAGGTTTATCCTTCCATGCTTCATAGGCCGCGTCAGAAGTGCGAGGGCCTCGTCCCACGTGTGACGATGTGAATTCGTTATAAGCATGTTTTGGAAGCTCCATGCAGTTATGAGTCTCGTGAGGGCCATTACATAATTTACATGTGGAAGTGATTCTGCTTACATGGCTTGAGGATTTTGGAGCTTCGTAAGATTTCATGAGAGACTTGACTCGACCTTCAAGTTCCATGATCCTACGGTCGGGAGTGCTAGAATTGTTCGAAGGCAAAGATATTGCCTTGACCATTTTGTTCAAGTCATGGGGATCATTCCAACTTTCGTTGTCATAGAGAGCAAGATCTTCTATAAGTTCCCATGATTGTTCCGCACTTAGATCACGTAGCTTACCACCGGCCGATTGGTCAATGGCTCGCCTCGTGGAGATGTCGATATGGTCATAAAAGATTTGGATTTGGAGCCAAAGATCTATGCCATGATGAGGGACTTTTTGGAGTAAGTCCTTGAAACGAGTTCATGCTTCATAAAGAGATTCATTTTGACGTTGTTGGAACATCAAGATGTCATTTCTAAGCTTAGTAGTTCTCCCCGGTGGGAAAAATTGAGCAAGGAAACGAGTGGTGAGATCATCCCATGTGGTGATGGATCCCGCGGGTAAACGCTCAAGCCATTGACTAGCTTGATCCCGTAGAGAGAATTGGAATAGGCGTAATCGGGTTGTCTCTCTAGTTGCAACATCTAGGTCTATGGAATCAACAATTTTGACGAAGTCCTTAAGATGTTGGTTTGGATCTTCGGAACGAAGTCCATGGAATGCACATCCGCTTTGCACCAACCGGATGGTGTCGGATCGCAAGGGGGTCACATTGGCTCCAGTGAGCTCAATGGTGTTTCGGTAGCCTTGGTGGCTAGGTCGGGAGTACTCTCCTAAGGTTCGGAGCCTAAGGGGTTCTAATGGTGGGTTTTGTTGTGGTGGGATGACGGGTTCAAAGATGTTCCCGTTGTCCATGGTGTCGGGTGGTTACGAACAAAGGCACAAAGAAATAAGATAGACTAAAGAAACCTAAAAAATAAAAATAAAATCTTACTAGAAATGAATCTAGCAAGTAGACCTAATAAAAAGAAATTCTAACCTAGACAACAACTATTCCCCGGGCTGCGGCGCCAAAAACTTGATGCGTGGGAATCGCAACAGGCTTTACCTCTCGAGGGATCTCGAGAAGCTTACAACCCCCACCAGGCAGTGTACCTGATCGTTGTAGTATAGTATAGTGACAAGTACCGGGGGATTGATCGTTCAGCTTAGGAATAGTGTCGCTAGGATTAGAAAACCTAATTACTAGTGCTAAAGGTGAGGGATGATTATTTTTTGTGTTTTTATAATTTTTTGAAAGCAAGTAAAATCTCGGGGTTTGAAGGATTTGGGCGGAATTAGTTGCTAATCAACTAACCCAATACTAAGATGCAATCAAAATAAAATACTAGAAATAAAAATAAGCTAAATTATACTAAAGTTGTGAGTAGTAATTGTAGAAAATGTGTTTACTTAGATTTCACTACTCCCTAGACATCTTTTACACGTTAATTACTTGTTATAATTGCATGGATGACGGATCGTATTCCTTAATACCATTCATGGGGTGGCACACATAACTCCCCAATTCTATGAGCTCTTATCTCCTCCTACACCATGCCCAGCACAACTATAGGGATTGTAAACAGTGGCTCATGCATTAAATACAACCAATAAAGACCTAGTGCGCCTCGGTTCATGTTTCTTAAGACGTTCAAGCATGTTACCAAATGGAGATCTGCCAGTTTTCTCAAGCCTAACATATAAATCATTCATCCAAGACAAGAATAAACAAGTAATCAACACATAATTAACATCTAGGTTTCATTAGATCTAAGCAAACACAAGATAGATCTAGCCTAGCATAATGGAATTGAGACAAGAACAAGATATAGACAACCAACACATAGACATATTGATTGAATTAAAGGAACACTTATCTCAATTACAATGCAAGGTATCAAGGGTTTGGAACCCTTGAAGAACTTGTAAAAGTTGCACCAAAATCGTACTTAGGGTTTCTCCAAAACTTCTCTTCCTATTGTGTGAAAATTAGAAAATTATATATAGAAAAATAGGTCTGACGGCGTCAAGACAAAGCTTGTGACGCCGTCACCTCATCGCCAAAACTCTTCTCGGACTGCCTTGATCTACATTTGACGCCGTCAAGACCAAATCATTTCCAGGCCGTCATGACTTATTACTCTTGACGCCCTTCCTTCGTGACGCCGTCAAATCTGTTCTGGGTCGTCATGGACTTCTGCTCTTGACGCCGTTTGAGAAATACTCTTGACATCGTCACCTACTGTTCCCAGCATGGAAAATTAAGACTTTGGCGTTTTCTTCACTTTTATGCTCCAAAAACGTCCGAATTGCTTCCTTTTCCAGATTTCTCTCCCAAAGTACCTAAAATCACAAAAGGAATGATTTAGGGCAATATTTGATTAAATAAATTCGGATTCGGGCTTAAATGACCCCCTAAAAACGGATCATTTTTCGTCTCATCAACTGTGTTGCAGGAGATTGCAATGGCTCTCTTAGAATTGCAGTAAATCGGAATCTTGTTGAATAAGTAGCCATAGTCTTTAAGTTGTGATCTCATCCAAATGACTTGAGCGCAACAAGCAGACATAGCTACGTATTCAGATTCGGTAGATGATAGTGATGTGCAATCCTGCTTCTTTGATTGCCAAGACACAAGTTTATCTCCAAGAAACTGTAAGCCACCTGATGTACTTTTTCGCGAGTCTAAGCATCCTGCATGGTCAGTGTCTGAAAAAGCTATTTGTTCAAAACCATAATCCTTCGGATACCAGATCCCCAAGTGGATGGTTCCCTTTATGTATCGAAGGATTCTTTTTGCCTCATTGAGGTGTTTTTTAGTTGGATTAGCCTGATAGCGAGAACACATAAACACAGAAAATACAATATCAGGTCTACTGGATGTGAGATACATGAGGGACCCAATAATACTTCGGTATTTGGTAGGGTCAACTGGAGTCCCATGTAAATCAGCATCTAGTTTAGTAGAGTTGGCCATCGGTGTATTCATAGTATCACTACTTTGCATACCATGTTTCTTTAAAATCTCAAGAGCATATTTGGACTGATTTAGAAAAATTCCACGGGGTGATTGATGAACTTGTAGTCCTAGAAAGAACGTAAGTTCACCCATCATGGACATTTCAAAATTATCTGTCATTAATTTTGCAAAATCCATTGAGTAATTTTTGTTGGTTGAAGCAAAAATAATGTCATCGACATAAACTTGAACAATTAATAAGTCCATCCCGTAGGTTTTTGTAAACAGTGTTGGATCCACCGAGCCTAGAGTAAAATCATTAGCCAACAGGAATTTAGAAAGCTTTTCATACCACGCCCTGGGGGATTGCTTAAGACCGTAGAGAGACTTCTTAAGCTTGTAGACATGATTGGGACATTCTGGATCAATGAATCCTTCAGGTTGACTGACATAAACCACTTCTCGGAGTTGACCGTTTAGAAAAGCCGTTTTCACGTCCATTTGATAAACAATCATATTCCGATGAGCAGCAAATGCTAAGAATATCCGTACAGCTTCAAGTCTAGCTACAGGAGCAAATGATTCTTCAAAATCGATACCTTCTTCTTGAGAATAACCTTTTGCTACCAAGCGTGATTTGTTGCGTATGACTGTGCCTTCTGCATCCAGTTTGTTTTTCCAGATCCATTTTAAACCAATGACGATGATGCCTTCAGGTTTTTCAACCAATTCCCATACTTCTAATCTTTGAAAGGTTTCGAATTCTTCTTGCATAGACTCAATCCAGTTTTCATAAGTCATTGCTTCTTTGACATTTTTGGGTACGGTTTCACAAACTGTGAGTGCATAAATGCAAGTTTCACCGTCTGTGTGAAGGCGTTGTCTTGTAATGATAGGTGCATCTGGATGGCCAATAATTTGAACTAAGGGGTGATCTCTAGTCCATTTGTGTGTCGAAGGATGAAGTTGATAACTATCTCGCAAGTGAGCAGGACCCAAATTGCGTGTAGATGACTCAGCAATGTCGGGGACAGATTGAGCATTTGCAAATGGGTTAATGAATGGTTCTGGGTCATGCTCTGCGGGTTGTGGAACTGATAAAGGTATGGAATCTCCAGCTGATTGTCGTGAGTTGGACCCGGTTTGTTCTGTTGTGGTAGGTGATATGACTGGAGGACCGTCTCTTCCAACTGAAGTTGTTGTTTGTTCAGGTGTATCAGGTACTTGATGTTGATCAAGGTTTGCAGCGGAATTTGGTGCGGCCTCAGGTGGACGGTTAACAGGCGTATCATCAAACAATGGAGCAAACAAGGTTTCCACTTCTTTACGAGAAACTGACAATGGTTCAGCCGAAGAAACCGGAAAGTTAATACGGTTGGTTGCGGGTCCTAAGCCGTGTTGCTCAGAAGCCATTTGAGTGAGTTCATCGAAATTAGCATGAATAGTTTCTTGAATTTCCCGAGTACGACGATTCCAAATCCGATAACCTTTTGAATTTTCACAGTAACCTATGAATACTCCAATGTTAGCCTTTGCTTTAAGTTTACCTAGATCATCACGATCGTTGACTGGGTAGCATAAAGCACCGAATACGTGAAAGTGACTGATGTTTGGTTTCCTTTTGTGAACAATCTGATATGGGGTTTTGTTGTGGCGTTTTGTGATCATGCAACGGTTTTGAGTGTAACAAGCGGTTGAAACAGCTTCTGCCTATAAGTAATCTGGTAATTGAGCGTTGATTAACATCGTTCGAGCAGCTTCCACTAACATTCTGTTGCGTCTTTCGAATACTCCATTCTGTTCGGGTGTACGTGGAATAGATGTTTGATGTTCAATTCCCACTTTCTCAAAATACGACCTTAGAGTCTGATTCTTAAATTTTGTGCCATTGTCAGTTCGAACAATTCTGACTGTGTTTCGAAGCTGAACTTGTATTTTGGTGAGAAAGGTGATGATCATTTGAGGAGCTTGATCTTTACTTCAAATAAAATAAACCCAAGTCCAGCGAGAGTAATCATCAACAATTACTAAAATGTAGCGTTTACCGTTGATTGTTTGAACACGCATCGGACCACACAAATCCATATGAAGCAATTGTAAAACATGATTAGTACTATGTTCAGGTTTTGAGGGAAAATGAGCACGAGTACTTTTTCCTTGTTCACAGGCTGGACATAGATGATCTTTGGCATAACGGAATCTTGGAAAGCCTTCAACTAATTTGTGACGAGCGAGATCAGTCATCGTTTTGAAATTCAAATGAGAAAGGCGTTTGTGCCATAACCAAGATTTAGTCGTTTCAGCTTTGGATAGAAGACAGATTGGAGATGAAGCGATCATGTCAGACATTGAAATTGTATAAAGGTTAGTGCCACGTTTTCCAGACATTAAATCGTTGCCTTGTAGATCACGAACAAAACAGGTTTTCTCGAGAAATGCTACTTCTAAATCTCCATCACAGAATTGACCGACTGAAAAGAGGTTGTGACCCAAGCCTTCAACATAATAAACTCTGCTAATTTCAATGTTCCCATGCATGTAGTCTCCATAACCCATGATTAAAGCGTATTGATCATTCCCGAATCTGACAGTTCCAATAAACTTTGAGACAAAGTTCTTTAACAGTTTGAGATTGCCTGTCATATGTCGGGTGCAACCGCTATCAACAATCCAGAGAACGATCTGAACCACCTGCATCAAAAGAAGACGACAGAGATGGAACAGAAGTAAGGGTGGAACCCGAGGAAATTGAGGGTTCCTGTTGGTTAGAAACACAAGTTTTTAACAATTTAGGAATCCATTTAAAATTTGGTTTGTATTGTAACCAACGTTGCCAGTTCCAATTAGTTTTTGCTTTGTTCTTAGTGAATGCACTAGCTTTTGGCGTATTCCTAGAATTGTTGATTGCTGCTTTTGGGTTGACTACAACATCATTTGAAATCGTAGTAGGCGTTTTTCTTAAGGTAGACTTAGAGGCATTAGTGGACCTAGAAGAAGAGCCGGATCTACGTTTCTTTTTGCGGTGTAAGAGATTATTAGCTACACATTTGGTATGATCACCAGATAACACACTTTTACGACAAAACACACAAGATGCATTAATATTCAAAACATTAGAAGGTTCAGCATTCGTTACATTAAGATTTGGATTACAATTTGCCAGATTAGAATCTAAATCAGATGCAACATGAGTATTATTCGAGTTCCTAAGGTGAGCTTCTACTTCTTGCACTTCTAGTGTTCCACTTTTACGTTGCGAGAGCCTAGTCTTTTTAGTCTTCTTAACATTTTTTGGCTTTGGGCTTCTAACGCTCTTAGGGGAAACTAGACCTGTAGAAGTGGAAGAGCTAACATTAGAACGATTAGCATGCTTATCCTTATTTGTTCTGTCTATGAGAAACATTCCTGGTGCTATCACAGTGGTGTCAATAAACTTTTCTTTTTGAAGTAGCTTAATTTTCTCTTTCAAATCAATGATGATGTTATTTTTGTCCTGAATTTCAGACTCGAGTAAGCCATTGCAATAACGTATGTCATTGTGGTTTTGTTGCCAGTCGGCGTTTTCAATTTTTAACTCCGCAATTTCATTTTTTAACTCCGAAATTTCATTTTTACGTAGACGACATTTGTTTTTGCGAGACTCAAGCATGGTACATAGTTGCAATTCAGTTTCAATACTTTGAGCTTGACACCAATCAATCTTATGTTTAAGTTGACAAATATCGTTTGAAAGTTTGTTTATCACATAATCACTGTTTTGACGCAATGTTTCATTTTGATGTTTCAATGATTCATTTTGTGACCTCAACGAAACAAGTTCAGCACAGTACTCAGCATTGTTAGAAAAATGGAGTTCATTCATGAGAGAACTATGAAAATCAGCCTGAAGAAGTTGTTCCAAGAGTCGATCAGAATCTGCTTTCAAAAATCGGTTTTTGCTTTGTTGAACCAAAATTGCATTTTCATTAAGAGCGAAAATTTCTTTCATATCTTTAACTTCTTTTTGGAGTTCCTGTTCCCAACGAGTAGCACAATAACGCAAATTATGAACTAAAGGCAGAATTTGTTTTTGAAAAATGTCTCGCTTTTCCCGCTCGTAAGCTGATTGAAAAGTATGAATTTTAATTTCCGAATGTTGTTCAATGACATTTTCCAAAGTATCGATGCCTTTCATGAATGTTTGAAAATAGTCTAAAACTTTACAGCGTGTAGGTAATGGTGTCACATGACCAGAAGAAGGTAATGGACCATTTACTTGTGCCACGGGTTTGACAGGAGCTCCATCGGAAGATGAAACATAAGACTCAGTAACATACCATGATTTCTCAGGTATTTCTCTTGACGGAACAAAAGATTTTGAAATATGAGGAGCTTTTGAGTAATCATATGGTTTGCAATATTCAACTTTACTCATTTTAGATCGACTCTTTTCTTCAAGTTCGTATTCTTCCTCAGTATCATGTACAATAACACGCACAACATTATTATCCATTAATTGGTCCATACTGTACAGTTTAGGATTTGTTTTGAACACAGTGCGAAGAAAAGAGGATCTGTAATCGCCGAGGCCAAAACCTTTACCTGGTCTTGGTTGTAAAGAAAACTTTTGAATTGTCGTTACAGATTCCCCATGTTTATAAACGATGTTTTGAAAAGCTTTAATTTGACTTTCGAGAGCGATATTATCATCAAGTAAAGAATTTTCTTTTTCTCGTTTTTGCACTTTATGTTCATAAAAATCCTGTTGGCAAGTTATTACTTCTTTTCGTGTTTTTGAAAGTTCCTGTTGGAGTTGAAAAACTTGTTTATGAAGATCATGTTTTTCATTTTCCAGTTTGGAAACCACTTTACCGTTTGACTCAACAATGTCATACATTTGCTTTTGAAGATTTTGTTCTTTGACATATGATTCTTGAAATGACTTTTTAAAGCTTTGTTCACGATGAACGACATATTGAAAGTTTGAAAGTTGCTTTTTGTAACATTCAATGTCCTTTTTTAACTTGGCGTTTTCTTTCAAAACTTCAGTTTGCTCGTCCGTTATGTGATTAGAAAGAAGTTGATCATTAAGTATGTTGGCCGTAACTGTACAGTCAGGAGCTGGATCAGAAGGAGGTTCATGTTGTTCACTAAGGTCATTTTTGTCTTGCTCAATAGGATCATCAAATGAAACGACAGTGTCATCATCAAGTATAACGACTGTGTCTAATTGTTCATCCTCTTGAGGAGAGAAAAATGTTTCAGAAGGAACAACTTGCGCCTGATCTGATTCAGAAATAGAGGGTGATGCATTAAATAGTATGGAGCTTGTGGTTAGGTCATTTACCTGAGACAAGCCATCAGTGGAGAACACTGGGCCTGAATCATTCAACTGATGTTCCTGCATGTTGGCCATAAGCATCACAGCAACATTGGCTTCAAGATCTTCCATTTCATCATCGTTGTAAGCAGTAGCAAAGAAACTGTTCTCATGAGCATTGAAAGTTCCTTCCTTTTCATCTTTGAGAGCCAAAAGTAATGCCTACTTGTGAAACTAACTACCTTTTCTTGGGTGAGGGCATGCAGTTGCAATATGACCTTTTTCGTTACAGTTGTAACACCATATCGCATTCCCAGAGACTATGTTGTTACTCGCAGCATTGTCATTACTTCGCTGAGGAGCACTTGGATTGTTTCTGAATCCCCCATTGTTGTTGACTCTTTGTCCATATCCAGAATTTCCAGTATACCCACCTGAACGTCCTGAATTACGATTCTGAATCTCAACTCGACCATCTTGAATGACAGCTTGGTTTCTTGTATTTGATGAAGAACGAAGACGGTTGTTGGTTTTGTTGGAGAATTTGCTAAAAGCACGAGCAACAAGAGCAAGTCCTTGATTCAACGTATGGACGTCATCATCATCATCTTCAATCTGATTAGAGTAATACATGCTATCATTGTTGTCATATGGAGCAAGTTGATTAGAAGCGTGTTGAGAAGTAAGAGGTTGCTGGTGACTGAAATAATTTTGTTCCTGATCATAAGCATGATTAGACATCGGAGGATGTGAAGCAGGAGTTTGAGCAACGAGTACAAGGGGATTAGAAGTAGGTGGTGATGTAAATCCTCCTCGGGCGAGTTTGTCTTTTTCAACTTCAGATTCATAATGCTTGAGATAGTCGTACAACAAACCATATGGATCCCTGTGAAGATTCTTAGCTTGTCTCACAAATGTCACATACTTTTGCCACTCAGGACCCAGACTACTAACAAACTTTGTATTGACAGCGATTCTTGGAAGAGTTATATCATGTCTCTCTAAATCATTGACGACATTAGTGAAACGATGAAAGTAAGACTCAAGAGATTCCCCTGGTTCGATCATGGTATTAGTATATTTCAAGTAGCGTTTAGATTCCATGTCTTCCTTGTTCAGTTGTGTCCCTTGCATCAGAAGATGGACGTGTTCCCACATAGCTTTTGCAGTTGTTTGAGCATCAACACTTCTGAATATGATGTTTGGTATTCCTTGAAGTATGTAGGACATAGCATACTCATCTGCTTCCCGATGGTGATTTTGTTCTTCAGTAAGTTGAGACTCAGGAACACGCACAGCAGTCGGAGCTACTGGAGGATCAGCATGTGGGTCACCGCCAACGTAGATAGCAGGCCAAGGAAATGGTCCTTCAAGGATAACTTGTTTCATGTACTTACCATTGGGTTTTTTGAGTTCAATAAACCTTACGAATCGACTTGCCCATTGAACATAATTACCCGGTGTTAGCATTGGTGGGGTGTCAGGAGAGCCTGCTTCGTGTCTGGATTGTTGAGTTGAAATGACTTCACACATCCTGTCAAACCAGTGAGTAGGTTTTGGTGGAGGTTGGCTTTGTTGTTGTGACATCGGATAAGATTGTTGTATCGGAACCATTTGTTGCATGAAGTTATGTTGTTGTGAGTAAACCGGTTGATGATAATATTGTGGTGATTGTTGATACTGTTGTTGTTGCTGATGTTGCTGATGATACTGTTGATACTGATGTTGCTGAGGATTGTTGAAGTAGTACGGTGGTTGAGACATTATAAAACACTTGTGTGAAAAGATGGATCTTGTAGAAGGTATAGTTTTGCTAAATCTTGAAAAGTATGCCCAAGTAGATGTTTACGAAATATTGTCACAGAACTGGAGATTGCGAAAAACTAGACTTTTTAAGGATTGCGAAAAATTGTAACTCAAGGATTTCGAAAATTTAAGGTTTCGAAAGTTTGAGATTTCGAAAAAGAGTTTCTCGAAACTTATGTATTTTCGAAAATCTTAGATATTTCGAGAAACCAAAGAAGTTTTCGAAAAACTGTTGTGATTTCGAAAATATGTGAACTTTTTGAGAACACAAAGAACACTTTTCGAAATTATACAATTTCGAAAATTAACCAAGAGTCGAAGTACTTTTTTTTCTTATACAAGAGAGAAAAGACTGAGTTCACGATCCGTAAGTCGAAAGATAGCTAAATCACACGATCTCGAAATTGTGGCAGTGAGGGATTTCGAAACTTAGTAGAACTTTGTTTTTCAATGAAAGCAATCCAAAAATGAGTTTTTAGTGCAAGATTTTTGTACTTCAAGTTGTAAAATGATGAGATATTGAAGAAATTTATAAACTTGACAATGATTTTGAAAAATTTATAAAATTTCGAAAAATAGTACAAAATTGCAAATCGTTATTTAAAGGAGAAAAATTGATACCTTTGTGTTTGAAATGATTTGTAGCACAAATTTGTAAGCAAATATGTGATAAAAACCAAAAGAACAAACAAGAAAGTACAAGTTTTAACAAAAAATAACGACTAAAACAAAGTTTATGGATCGAATTTCAAAAGAAACAATACTACACCTTCATATGGCGAATGATACAACTTGTTAGGTCACCATATTGATTTCACACAAACAAGAATGAGATAGATATAAGGATGGGATGAATATTTGAATAAGAGAAATGTAATTGCAAGAGTTTCCTTATGATTTCAAATAAACAACCAAGTTTTACAATAGCCTGAGACTTGTATTTATAGGTGAGGAGCTAGGGCAACACTCCTAGTCCTCCCCATCAAGTGGAACGTGTGGGCTTTAAGGCCCATGGACTCATTGTCTTAAGCCTAGTAAACTTATAACATAACATAAATGAAAGTAACTAGTAACTTAAGCAACCTATTATTACAAATGACCGAGACTTGATAAAATAGTAAAAACTATGATCCCAACAGACCTCAAGGACTGACAAATGCCCTTAGGTCTCTGATAATGACTTATCATCTTAATCCATGCAGTAGAACCAATTGCACTTATCAGATACACTCAGAGTATTTCTTCAACATACTTATAAAGTGTATACGTAGAGTTGACTGAAGTACTCAGCCATGTCTAGGTAGGAGTAATTTGAGCTAAAGCAAAAGCGGGAAAACCCTTGGGAAGATAATGATTCATCGAGAGAAGGAAAATCAACTTGCATGTACCAGAGATGTCAGCACAGTAAAGCAACCCTAGCTACACAAGTGCACGTGTACCTTACTTCCAGTTTGCTTGTAGTTAAGTTATTACTATTCTTGTAACTACTAACTGCGTATCTTCATTTGTCTATAAAAGGGGGGTTAGTAGTAGTGATAGGTAATAGATTCCACTTCTAGAACACACTTCCTCTTCTAAGTGGGATCTTCCTTCATAACTTGAAGAGAAGTATTTGTCATTACTAGAGATTGTATTCCGCAACTATCTCTCGTAAAAGCCTTCACCTTTAACCTCTAAAGTGAGACTAATACAATCGTAATGTACAAATGGGTATTATTAGTTGATCATGGTCAAGATTGCGTACCATGTACATATGTATATGATGACATCAAATAAGTACATTATATTGTCATCATTTGTCCTATATAATTGTCTTGTTTTATTATATTTTATATGAGAATTAGTACTTTAATGTTTACTCTAGTAATTCTCATGTAAAAACAGGCAATTGGTGAAACTTGGCGATTTTAGATGAAATATGGAGTAAAATGATCAAGATGGAAAAGTCTACTAAAATCCAGAAGATACGCCGCATCATTTTAGATAGATGCGCCGTGCTATCATACTTAGATGAATTCTAAGACCATTGCCTGACTTTGAAGCATGCGCCGCATCAGATTATATCATGCGCCGCATATGAAACTTTGGTCAACGAAAAGGAACCAACTTGTTATACTCCAGATACGCCGCATCATATTATCAACATACACCGTATCTCTATTAAGACTTCACCAAATACAATTCAAGACACTGAAGGACATGTGCCGCATAAGATTCAAGTTACGCCGCATCTAAAGGCGATGTACGAATATTCCAGAATTTATTAATCTTGGACCTCACATGAAGTTAAGTAGATACGCCGCATCTACCTACTCAATGCGGCGCATCGAACCCTCAGACATAACCTATAAATACCCCAAGAAGTCAGACAAAAAGAAGAGAGAGAAACACTAAGGAGACGAATTCAGACGACTTGGCAACACAAGATACACCTTCAAAGAAGATCTTAGAGCAGAAAGAAGGTCCTGCATGTATGATGAGACGAAAAGTGTACCGCTTTTGGGGGTCATTTAAGCCCAAAGTCGAGATTATTTAATCAAATATTGCCCTAAATCGTTCCTTTTGTCATTTTAGGTACTTTTAAGAGGAAATTTAGAAAAGGAAGCATTTTGGACGTTTTTGGAGCGTAAAAGTGAAGAAAACGACAAAGTCTCAAAATCATGCTGAAGATTGTACCTGCCGGCGTCAGGGATTGCAAGTGACGGCGTCAAGACTTGACAAAGAGGTGGATAAATCAAGTTACACGTGACGCGCCAAAGAGGTTTTTGAAGAATTGTACATGACGGCATCTCCAAGACCATCAAGAGTAATTTGCATGTGACAGCCAAGATCAAGTTTACACATGACGACGTCAGAAGTGGATCTAGGCAATACGATGATAATTTTGGCGGCGAGTTGACGGCGTCAGACCTTACTCTTGACGCCGTCAAACCCATAATTCTATATGTGGAAAACTAGAAGGGGGGTTGACTAGTTTACCGTTTAAAATCGTTTTAACTTGTTTAATTATCTTTTGAAACTTTCCGCTTAATCAAACACAAACACAATATATAGCATGCAAGTATAAAGAAAGATATATACACAAACACAATATATAGCATGCAAGTATAAAGAAAGAAACGATCAAACCACAACACGAGTATTTATCGTGGTTCAGCTACAAGGACTCTTTTTCCTTGCCCTACGTCCACGCCCCGAGTATCCAACTCGAGAGTTTCTTTCACTAGTCAACAAGCTCCTTTCACCGACGGAGAAAACCTTACACGTCGCTTATACACGTTTACCGACACTAAGCTAGATGTCGAGTTCTTTTACAAGGGTACAACCACTCCCGTTAGTTCTTTTACAAGGGTACAACAACTCTCGTCACACTTTGTATTTTGAGGACTAAAATACTAACCGATCACTACTGAAAATACACAATCAAATGAAGTGTAAACTACACAAGTCTACACAATGCTAAGCTAACAAGTCTTGCAACGTTGTGTTGAATACTTGTAACTTTTTATGAACTCATGAACTTCTTTGCTACAAAAAGAAACTTCACATATGAAATGAGATGTTAGAGGGTTAGATGAAAGAATGAATGAATGTGTGTGAAAATATGATGTAGAGTGATAAGCCCAAAAATCAAACTTGTGGCTTGGTATTTATAGCAAAACCTTCTGCAGGTCTGGCGGATACGGCGGAACCCTCAGATGGGTTCCGCCCGTGTACCCCCAGGGTTCCGCCAGGCTTGTAGTTGGTTTTGCAATAAATAATGCAAACCAAACAATGTCACATCTCATAACACCTAGTCAAACACAAAACTTGTTCAAGCAAACATATGGTTAGTCAAACACACTTTCTTTCCATAAATGTATATTGACAAAACTTGCTATAAATGTGATGTGACATTTCTATTTTAAGAAATAAAAAGTGTTGTGTTTTATGAAATGTTAAATGGTGCAAATGTTTAGTTATGCAAGTCTTTAAAACTAAGATTATGATTTACTTAGAAACTAAAGTTTACATTTTGTCGTTAACAAAACTTAGCAAAGATCGTAAAATATAAATAATGTTTTTAGGCGATATTTGTATTAACAATCTCCCCCTTTTTTGTTGATGACAAAACATAAACTTTGTTTTTAAGTAACTCATAAAATCTTAGTATTTAAGACTTAAAAAAAATTATATTAAACTTGTTTTACTTAAGTGATGAAAATCATATTAAGTTTAAAGGTTTAATATATTTCTCCCCCTTTTTGTCGAAACAAAAAGTAGAGTAGCGAAGCGGAATAATGCACGTGCTCCCCCTTGGTCGTTACTCCCCCTAAAAGGAGTGCCAAGATGGGAAACATGGATTTTGATCCTACAAAAAAAATGGTTAGTTGGTGATATATATAATCAAGCTTGTAGTTACCACACATATTGCAACCACAATGACAACTCAAAAATGATCAACCAACAATGCAAGTAAGTAAGTAGAAAAAGATATCATTCCAAGTAAAATTTGACTTGTAAAAGTCAAACACAAGAAATGAAAAAGATCCTCCTACTTCTAAAAAAAATGAAAAATAACCAAGAAATAAAACATCAAATCCTACATTCCTAAATGGGGCAAAATGCCTCCAAATGTCGTTAACACAATGGTTTGGGTTGGTGGTACTCTTGTTGTGGTGGTTGGTTCTGGTTAAAATGCTCATTTTGGTCAAGAAATGACCTTGGTATTTCATTTGCAAAAGGTGGTGGTTGTGTTGGTCTTGGTGGAAGATCATTGAGATCTTGGACAAAAGGATGTGGTGATGTTGGAGGAAACCCAAATAACTCCATAGGTTCAAGTTTAGGTAATAGTGATGGTGATGGAGTTTTGGATGGTTGGGTTGGAGCACTTGGTGGAG
The DNA here is from genome assembly GCA_030686995.1 of Artemisia argyi. Lineage (NCBI taxonomy): Eukaryota > Viridiplantae > Streptophyta > Magnoliopsida > Asterales > Asteraceae > Artemisia > Artemisia argyi. The sequence goes on from CM060695.1 coordinate 55,068,405, forward strand.
TTGGGTCAATGGGTGATTTTGTTGGTGGTGGAGTGAGGTCATTGGGTTCATTGGGTGATGGAGATGGAGATGCAAGGTTTAGAAAATGTTCATTTTTGATTGGTGAGGTGAATTCATCCGAGGATGAGGAGCTTAGGTTGATGGATTGGTTAGACCAAAGTGGTTTGACACTTATCCGGGCGGTTTTCCGAACGGGTCTTGATGGTTGAGAGGTGATAGTTGACTTAGTCATTGTTAAAATGGTTTAAAGATCAGAGATTGTGATGGGGAAGGTGTAATTTGATAGTGTTAAAGGATGGTTTAATTTATAGTGATGAAGGAGTGTGGGAAGGAGTGTTTGGATTTGATGTTTAGCCATACAAAAATGGAGGTTGCTAATGATTTTAAAGACTAATGTAGGTTGTCAAATCATGGAAGTCAATCCAATGAAAATGGTGAATGTGGAAAACTAGAAGGGGGGTTGAATAGTTTTACGACTTTTTACTTCGTTATAAAAATTAGTTTTAGAGTTTTGCTTAGCTTTTAAAAACTTAGATTCGATAATATGTGATCTCAAGTCTTGTACAATATAAACAATTAATACTACACAATAAATTATAATGATAAGTAATGTAATAAGTAAGAGATGGAAAGATCGAACCGCGAGACAAGAGATTTATAGTGGTTCGGCTACAAGGACACCTTCCTTGCCCTACTCCACTCCCCGAGCACCTAACTCGAGAGTTTTCTTCACTATATCAACAAGCTCCCTTATGGCGGAGAAAACCGTACACACCAATATACACACCAATCTACACACCAATTTTCACACCACAACTTCGTCACACCTAAGTCACAACTTCTACACAACTTCTTCAAATCAATCTACTTCACAACTAACTACTCCACACCTATCTTCTTCACACCAATCTAATACCTATCTTATCTTCTTCACACCAAGCTACTAACTAGTCACACAATCTATATCTAACACAACTAACTACAATCAAATATTCACAACTATCTTCACAAAGAATAATGTAAAAGATCTTTGATGATGCACCAACAACTTGGATGTGGAGATCACAACAAGTTATCATACTTCTTGTCTTGAGGGATAGAAGTATTCTTCTCTTGCACTTGAGAGGATGAAGGTTGGATCACTTTGAAACAAAGAATTTATATACTTATGATCAAAGGATGAAAAAATGGAGATTTGGATCTAGATCAGAAAGTTTAGTAGTGCAAAAGGTGAGGAAAAAAACCCAGATTTAAGGTGGTATTTATAGGCAACAGAATCTGACAGAGGAGCGTGGCCGGTCCCTTTAATTCATGGTCGGCCCCCTTAAAATTAAGGGGACCTCCCTTTATAATTAAGGGGGACGCCCAGCTGAAACGGCCAGATTCCTTGTCTTTTAGTGGGGAAAGTTTATTTGGTGAAAAACTAACTGATTTTGGTTAAAAATTTGAATTCATGTATTTAGTATGAATAAAACATTTTTCTTTATTACCAAAAGTGTTTTTCAAAAATATATAATATGTTTATATAATTAAATAAACTTTGTATTAGTTAATTAAAAACCCCTTTGATCATAAATTACACTAAACACTTTGTTTATTCATACCTTAAGTGATTTGGATGTAAAGAGAAATATTAATCACTAAATACTTGTTTATGTCACAAGTTTTAGTTCTATGAGTTTATATTTTGTGATAATCAAAACATAGAGATATTGATAACATGTTAATAATGTTTTTAGGCATTAATTTATGTCAACAATCTCCCCCTTTTTGATTATTACAAAACCTTAAACTCAATATATCTAAAACTTGTTTTTAGACAAGTATTATAGAGTTTACATTTCTCTTCTCCCCCTTTTTGTAAAATCAAAAAGGTTAAGCCGAGTAAGCTTCGCGAGGGAAGTTTAAACGGGTAGAATGCTCCCCCTTGATGTATGCTCCCCCTCATTTGAGAGCACCAAGGGAACGAGCTATGGAGATCATTGCTACAAAAATATTTGAAGGGAGCAATATACACATATATGCAAGGCAACAATTATGCAACTAAACATAGATTCATTCAAGCATTATAGAAATGAAAAGCATTACAACATTCAATATGCTTGAAGCATATTGATAAAAAAAATAATACAAAATAAAAGACATAGTTCTATATTGCCTAAGAGAGCACTTGGACTTGCTTGCAACCCGTGGTTGATTGTTTTATTTGCTTGAAGGGAAACATAAGCATAAAGCTTAGATGTTTGATTGAGAGGGATATGGGGTGGAGTATGGAGCGGAAGAAGTGGATCTCACGATGTTGTATCGTGTTAAGGGTGGTGTTGGATGATTACGAGTGAGAAGATATTCAATCCAAGAAATATCTTCACTCAAGTAGAGGATTTGTTTTTGAAGGAATATGCAACAAGGGCAAAAGTGAGTGTGGTTTGTAACTTGATCCAAGTTGAGAGAGTGGGGAAGGCAATTTGCATAGGGTGATGATGGAGGTTGCCCTTTGTTGCGTTGTGCAAGATGCATAGCAAGAAGATCACTAAGATCATGGATTTGGTTAATTTCATCACGGAACTTTTGTTTTTCTGTGGCAATGTGGAGGTGATCATAGGTTTGGTATGGAAGAGATGGGTTTGTGTAGTTGTAATTGTAGTTTGATGGTTGATCAAACTTGTATGGATCACTATAAGTGGTTGGAGGTTGAGATGTGTAGTTTGGCTTGAAGGAAGATGTTTGGCCAATGTTGTATGGTTTGTAAAGAGGATCAAATGAATGACCTTGTTGGTTTGAAGCAAAGTTTGGGAAGTAAGAAGTTGGGGGTGTGGAATGACTTCCAACTTCATTAATGATGATGGATTTGTTTCGAGGGCTTTTTCTTCGCCAAACGGGTTTTTCCGTCATCCTTGCTAGCCTTGAGGCTTTTGATTTTGGTTTGTTTGGAGAGTTCATGATGGGATGAATGGAGAGTTTTGAGGATTGGGGATATTTATAGTGTAAGATTTGTGTGTTTAAGGATGGATAAGGTTTGTTTGGGGGATTAGGACAAAATGTGTTGGTGAAAAATGGGAAATGTAGGTTGAAGTGGGCTAAAAAGCAGAAAAGATTCTGTAAACCCGTCCATCAGATGGACGGTCCCCTTAATTAGGGGGCGGTCCCCTTAAAATTAAGGGGGCCGCCTTACATAATTAAGGGGGCCGCCCATCTGGTGATTTTCAGATTGCCATAATTGGGTTTTTGGCAGAAAATTTGCAGAAAGGTTGTGTTTTTGGACTTGGATTCAAGCAAGTTCAATTCCTTTAGGCAATATAGCATCTAATATAATCATTAAATATCATGCATGCAAAAACACATAGGCATAAGAGCAAATAATCAACACATAATAAGCAATAGGAGGTAAGTAAAGGCAAGCACCCTTAAGCTTCCTAAGGCACCTATCTTAGATTAAAGGCAAAGGCAATTAGTGAGTGAGAAACTAATGATGGATCAAGATGACACCATTACTAGTGAATTTGTCCTAGTGAGTGTCTATATGCAACAAATGTGGAGTTGTGATTGTTTCGACTCCTAGAAGCAAAAAGAAATAACTATCCTAAGAAACAATCCAAATGATCTCCTTGATTCAATTTTTGCTCGTTCATGAATGTCAAAGATATATATTAGATTATATACCTTGACAATTTATGTGAGAGTTTATGCATGATTTTGAAATACAATATTTTTAGAATTAGTTAACAATGCAAGGAAAATGATTTTCATGTGATTCCTAGATTGTGAGAATAATTTTTAGAGAAAATTGATTGAGTTAAAAAAAATTATGCAAAGAAAATAAATCTTCTCAATCTTTAGTTTTGTGCGAAATAGATTCCTAGACTTAGAAAAGGTGGAATAAAAAAAAATTTCATGCAAGTATAAATTAGAATTAATTCAATGTAATTTAGTCAACTTGTTCCATCATTCCTAATCCTAAGCGCAAATGGTTGAATAATTCACGCTTAAGGGGTTTTGTGAATATATCCGCAATGTTGTCTTTCGATGCAACCTTTTCCATAGATATATTTCCATTTTGTACATTATCCCTAAGAAAATGGTGACGTATTTCTATGTGTTTAGTCCTAGAGTGTTGCACCGGATTTTTACTTAAATCTATCGCACCTTTGTTATCGCACATAATGGGGACATTTTCTAACCTAATGCCATAGTCTACGAGAGCTTGTTTCATCCATAGTGCTTGTTGACATGCCTTTCCGGCGCTTACATATTCGGCTTCGGTGGTAGAAATAGCAAGAGCGGTTTGCTTCTTCGAAAACCAAGACGTTAGACAACATCCCATAAACGTGCAAATACCACTAGTACTCTTTCTATCTACGTAGTCTCCCGCATGATCCGAATCCGCATAAACAATGATTTCTATGCCGGATTCCTTAGGATACCATAATCCTAAGTGTATAGTGCCTTTAACGTATCGGAAGATACGCTTAACCGCTTCTAGGTGAGAGGTTTTGGGATCCTCTTGAAAACGGGCACAAAGGCAGACACTAAACATGATATCGGGTCTACTTGCCGTCAAGTATAGTAAACTACCTATCATTCCTCTATACTTGGTGTTATCTACGGACTCACCTTCATCGTCCTTTGTGAGCTTTACCTCCGTAGACATGGGTGTTTTCATGGGTTTTGAGTCTTCTAGGCCAAATTTCTTAAGCATTTCCTTAATGTACTTAGATTGGTTAAAGAATATTCCATCTTCTAATTGTTTTATTTGTAATCCTAGGAAGAAATTAAGTTCACCCATCATACTCATCTCAAACTCATCATGCATGATTTTGGCAAATTCATCACACATGTCTTGACAAGTCGATCCAAATATAATGTCATCAACATATATTTGAACAATGATGAGATTTGGGTCTTTCCTTTTAGTGAAAAGAGTGTTATCTACCATTCCCATGGAATAATCATGTTTAATTAGAAAAGCTTTTAATCGATCATACCAAGCTTTGGGAGCTTGTTTGAGTCCATACAAAGCTTTCTTTAACTTATAAACATAATCAGGTTTTGCGAAGTCAATGAATCCTGGAGGTTGTGCCACATATACCTCCTCATTGATAAAACCGTTAAGGAATGCACTTTTCACATCCATTTGGAATAACTTAAAATCTAGGGCGCAAGCATAGGCAAGTAATATCCTAATTGATTCTAGTCTAGCTACGGGGGCATAAGTTTCGTCATAATCTATTCCTTCTTGTTGATTATAACCTTGGGAAACTAACCTAGCTTTATCCCTAGTAACTATTCCATTCTCGTCTAACTTATTCCTATATACCCATTTGGTTCCTATGATGGTCATATCCTTTGGATTTGGGACTAGTTCCCAAACATCATTCGCCTTAAATTGATTTAATTCTTCTTGCATAGCTATAATCCAACTTTCATCCTTTAAAGCCTCGCTAATATTCTTAGGTTCTATTGCTGAGAGGAAATAAAAGAAATTGTTTTTATCTTGGGCTTGTGATCTAAGGGTTCTTTGGTTAAGATGTCCTATTATATTATCTAATGGATGTGATCTAGATTCTTTAATATCAACAATTTTGTTATTTTCTAAGTGAATGTTTTCATTATCATTTCCTATGGGTTTTGTTTTACTAACCTCAATAGCTTCATCTTCGACTAAATCATCATCTTCTAAAGGTAAAGTTTTAGGAGGTGGTGGTGTTTCATCAAATGTTACATTTAGTGATTCCTCTACTTTCATAGAGTGTTTGTTAAGTATTATATATGCTTTGCTATTTTGTGAGTATCCTAAAAATATTCCTTCATATGATTTTGGATCAAACTTAGTGAGATAGTCTTTAATGTTTAAAATATAGCATTTACTTCCAAATACCCTAAAGTAGCTTAAGCTTGGTTTTCTACCTCTTAATAACTCATAAGGAGTTTTTCCTAGAATTCTCCTAATTGATACCCTATTTAAAATATAAGTTGATGTAACTACGGCGTGACACCAAAATTTTTGTGGGATGGATTGTTCATTTAACATGGTTCTACTCATTTCTTGTAGTGACCTATTTTTTCTTTCTACTACGCCATTTGATTGAGGAGTACGAGGAGCGGAGAAATTGTGAGATATTCCATTTATCTCGCAATATTTTCCGAATTGTACTTCGTTATCAAATTCCCTACCATGGTCCGTCCTAATGGCAACTATTGAGCATCCTAATTTATTTTGAATCATTTTACTAAATATTTCGAATTTTTCAAAGGCTTGGGTTTTGTCACTTGAAAACCTAGTCCACGTGTATCGTGAGTAGTCATCTACTATTACTAAGGTATATTTGTTTCCTCCATAGCTCCGCACAGCGGATGGACCAAAAAGATCCATATGTAATAATTCTAGGCACCTAGTAGTGGATACTATATTCTTGGCTTTGTGACTAGCATGAGCTTGTTTTCAATTTTGCATGCATCACAAAAATGCTTGTCATATTTTAGATTAGGCAAATTTCTAACTAATTCCTTAGAGGCCAAAGATTGTATTTGTTGCATGTTAGCATGTCCTAATCTCCTATGCCATAGTGTAGAGTTTTCATCTAGGGTCGTTAGGCATATCCTATCCTCAGGTTTGTTTCCAAGTTTCATAACATATATGCCACCTTTTCTAATTTCTCTACCTATAATTTTTCCATTATTAACTATTTTGCTATCATCTTCGGTAAATGTGACTCTACATTTATTATCACATATTTGTCCTACACTAAGCAAATTATATGTTAATTTATCTACATGCTCTACATTTTCAATAGTAAGTGAGTCTTGAGAGATCGTACCTTTGCCAATGATTTTTCCACGTAAGTCACTACCGAAAATAACGTTACCTCCATTGTATGCCTTGTATGTAGAGAATAGATTGCGATTCCCCGTCATGTGCCTCGAACATCCGCTATCTTTAATCCATTCGTCAGGTTCCAAGTCAATTCCTAAACATATTTCGTCGGTTTCCTTTGCCATAAAACACTTTTCGTCTCTTGGCTTTTCAACTTCTTCTTTGTCATTATCACTCCATGTTCCACTAACAAAAGCACCTTGATTTTCATAACCCGGTGGCTTTAGACATTCGCCAATGAGATGATTTGGACTTCCACATCTAAAGCACTTTCTTTTCCCGTAGTTGTCACTTCTATTCCTTTGTAATGCTCTTCTTTCGTCTCGTGATGATCTAGTGAATCTTCCTCGTCTCTTGAAAAACTTCTTGAATTCTCTTACGGCCATTGCATAGTCTTCGTCTTCACTTTCGTCACTTGAATCATCATCATCACTAGATTCCTTTTTGGCTTTTAGAGCAATGGACTTGGTTTGTTCTTTCTTGACTTTGACCGTTTCCGAATCTCTTCTTATGATTTCTTCATGAACCTTCAAGTTGCCAATTAGTTCATCTAGTGATAACGTCATCAAGTTCTTTGATTCTTCGATCGCCGTGACCTTAGCTCGCCATTTTGGATGCAATGCCCTAAGAAATTTCCTAACACAATTTTTACTAGAAAATGTCTCATCAAGTGCTTTTAAACTTGTGACGATAGTGTTAAACTTAGCAAAAGCATTATCAATTGATTCCTCTTCCGGAATCGTAAATTGTTCATATTGTTGTACAAGAAGATCTATTTTATTATCTTTGACTTGGCTATTACCTTGGTGAGTAATTAATAAAGAATCCCAAATTTCTTTGGCGGTTTTACACATAAAAATTCTTTCATATTCTTTGCGTGGTAACGCATTATAAATTACCATTTTAGCCTCATTATTTTTTGCTAATTTCTTTTTCATATCATCATTTTGTTCTTCAAAAGATACAATTTCATTCATTTTAGTTTCAACACTATATTGAATAGGAGGAAAATCGCCAAAGGTAATAATATGCCAAAGATCAAGATCTTTTGATTTCACATAAGTTTCGAATCTATTTTTCCAATATAAAAATCCATCACTTTCAAATAGTGGTGGTCTTTGCATAGATTGCCCTTCTAAATATTTTAAAGAATCCATAGATCGTTACAAGTTTTAAAATACAATATATTTTAAAGATCTTGTTAGACGTGGCTCTTGATACCAATTGTGGAACACTAGAAGGGGGGTTGAATAGTTTTACGACTTTTTACTTCGTTATAAAAATTAGTTTTAGAGTTTTGCTTAGCTTTTAAAAACTTAGATTCGATAATATGTGATCTCAAGTCTTGTACAATATAAACAATTAATACTACACAATAAAATATAATGATAAGTAATGAAATAAGTAAGATATGGAAAGATCGAACCGCGAGACAAGAGATTTATAGTGGTTCGGCTACAAGGACACCTTCCTTGCCCTACTCCACTCCCCGAGCACCTAACTCGAGAGTTTTCTTCACTATATCAACAAGCTCCCTTATGGCGGAGAAAACCGTACACACCAATATACACACCAATATACACACCAATCTACACACCACAACTTCGTCACACCTAAGTCACAACTTCTACACAACTTCTTCAAATCAATCTACTTCACAACTAACTACTCCACACCTATCTTCTTCACACCAATCTAATACCTATCTTATCTTCTTCACACCAAGCTACTAACTAGTCACACAATCTATATCTAACACAACTAACTACAATCAAATATTCACAACTATCTTCACAAAGAATAATGTAAAAGATCTTTGATGATGCACCAACAACTTGGATGTGGAGATCACAACAAGTTGTAATACTTCTTGTCTTGAGGGATAGAAGTATTCTTCTCTTGCACTTGAGAGGATGAAGGTTGGATCACTTTGAAACAAAGAATTTATATACCTATGATCAAAGGATGAAAGAATGGAGATTTGGATCTAGATCAGAAAGTTTAGTAGTGCAAAAGGTGAGGAAAAAAAATCCAGATTTAAGGTGGTATTTATAGGCAACAGAATCTGACAGAGGAGCGTGGCCGGTCCCCTTAATTCATGGCCGGCCCCCTTAAAATTAAGGGGGCCGCCCAGCTGAAACGGCCAGATTCCTTGTCTTTTAGTGGGGAAAGTTTATTTGATGAAAAACTAACTGATTTTGGTTAAAAATTTGAATTCATGTATTTAGTATGAATAAAACATTTTTCTTTATTACCAAAAGTGTTTTTCAAAAATATATAATATGTTTATATAATTAAATAAACTTTGTATTAGTTAATTAAAAACCCCTTTGATCATAAATTACACTAAACACTTTGTTTATTCATACCTTAAGTGATTTGGATGTAAAGAGAAATATTAATCACTAAATACTTGTTTATGTCACAAGTTTTAGTTCTATGAGTGTATATTTTGTGAGAATCAAAACATAGAGATATTGATAACATGTTAATAATGTTTTTAGGCATTAATTTATGTCAACAGTGAAGTAAGAAGACAAAGATTTGCACTAAATGCTTAGTGGTTTTGGGAAATTTGTTGAAGGTATATGTCTCAGGGATTTCAAGGAACCTTTGGAAGGGTTGCTTCCTTTATGTGTGAAGGTTCCTTGAGGTGGTTATGGCTATTTTTGAAATTTGGCGGGAAATGGTTTTCTTTGAGTTATAAGGAATGAGAACTATCCTATTGTGCTTAGAAAATTGCAGGAAATAGGTTTTTAACTAAAAGGATGGTATGTTGTTGAGTGGATGTTGAAATGTTGAAAGCTAAAAAAAAATTCTGCAGAAAATCTGGCGGAACCCTCAGATTACACAGGCGGAACCCGTGTGAGGGTTCCGTCCGATCCGTTGGTCGATTTCTGGGTTGCCCAGAAATTACACTGGCGGAACCCATTCTAGGGTGCCGCCAGATCCGCCAGACCTGAAAATTTAGACAGTCCGCGTTTTTGACCCGCGAGACGATTTTCAAATTTTTCGAAAACTCCTAAAACCAAAAATATAATTCATATCTGGTTAGGAAATGCAAAAAATGGACATGTAAACACGCATACCATTGGAATTTGACCGGGGGCTAGTGAATTTCACTATACTTAGTGAAAATTTCATAAACATGAAAATTTGACAACATGCCAAACGTTGTCTCCCTGCATCATAGTTAGTTAAGACATGTTCCAAATAGTATCACAAATTGTACCAACATACAAATACATGACAAATATTGTTTCAACGACCAAATTGTTCAAATAGCACCTTGTGCCAAACACTCCTACACACCCGCACTCATTGACGGTCAATCTTCTTATTGAGCTTTCCAAGGAATCTTCCAAGATTCTTAAACATCCCCTTTGTTTGCTTGAACTCCGCCGACTCATTTGGAATATCCGGAAGTTGGGAAAGGTATTCTAGAGGTGGGAGCCTAGAGTTGGGCAAAGAGTCATCTTCACTCATTGAGGAAGATGATGAGGAGGTAGGAGGATGATGACATTTTCCTTGGGCTTTGTAAACTCTCTTATCACTTAGTGGGACAAAGGTGTGTGGAATGAGAGAGTAGTCAAGGCGAAGACCGTTAGGAGTTGGTGGAATGGGAGAGATGAACCTAAAGAGACGGGTCAAGAGCATTCCATACGGCATAGCCATTGTGCCAAGCACGGGAATGTCGGCCATTCTCTTGGCCATGTAGTAGGCAAGGTTGAAGGGTTGCCTAACGGACAAGGAGTAGAGCATGTAGCAAAGGCAAAGATTTATATGATCTCGATTTCCTATGGTGCTAATGACATTGGCTCTAAGGACTTGCTCCCATTTCTTGAATTGGGGCTTGAGTTCATTCATTTCCATTCCATATGGGTCCTTATCGACCTCATTTCCCGAACGGGTTCTCCTAGTGTTGGTTGTCCTAACGAAGAGGTGGTCACGAAGTTCATCTTTGGACACAAGAGGGGTGTCATAGGGATGGATGCGGTCAAAGAGTGTGTCAAGAGTTGAGAGGGAGTGCAAGTCGGAGTAGATGCAAGTACCACGGTTTGGGACACCTAGGATTTGAGCAAACTCCTCAAGAGTGAAGGAGTATTGATGACTACTAGCCCTAAAGTTGATAGACATGCGACCGAAGTTGATTGTGGCAAATTCCGTATAGAGGTTTGTGCCTTCTAGGAAGGACGGGTCAATGGTTCTACCCTCATGGACATAACGTTTTTCTAAGGCTTTGAAAACATCGATTTGAGTTGGAGTAAGACCTTTGGTTTTGTGGTGTTTGGGTAGGTACTTAATGGTGTCCTTGTGGTCATAGTGGGTTAGAGGAGGCATGATGATTCCTAGAAAAACAAAATTTCACATTTTAGTCTAAGTAAACGACTATTGTAATGTGGGTGTTCTAGTGTGTGCCTATATGAAAACAATGTGGAGGTGCGGTTATCTTGACCCATTTTGATGCTTCAAAAATGTTTTATAATGCAAATTTTGTTATAAAACAAAAGATAACCCAAGCGCTCCAAGTTCAATGTAGCTTCGTTTGAATGTACCCGAAAATACATATTAGTTATGTATTCCCTTTAGCATTCAAGAGACATTATGCAAGTGATGTTTCAAACATAACGTTTTGATTTTGTATTCACAATGTGAGACGAAAAAATATTTGTCCTATTTGTGAGAAATTTTTGGAAGAATTTGACATGGGGTATTTTAGCAAACATGTTTACACTTAGTAAGAATGCAATTCCTAATTATGGGGAACATGATTAGTTTTGTTAAACACCTAATTTCATGCATGAGTTTCTCAAGTTAATGCATAACCCCAAGTTTTTGTTTTTGTGCAAAAATAGAATTCCTAGACTTAGATCAGGATTGTAATCAAGTTTAGAATACTTACTGTTGATACAAAAGTTGGGCTTACCTTGTTTGGACTCCTGCTCTTGTAACAATTAGAACTTTAGTGCTTATGAAACCTGCGCACTAAGAAAGCAAACAACACCGTTAGACTTATCGTGGGATTGTCTCCTACGATTAGACTCCGGCGTGAGAGTAAGTAATCGGTTTAGGGTTTAGTTGAAGAGTTAGGGATCGTGTGAATCGTACCTTTAATGAGAATGTATTATTCTATATATAGGGGCGCAGAGACCGTGTAGGTTTCTTGCTCCTTACTCTTCGCACACGTGGTGCTTATCCGGTGTAAGGATATCTATTCCATAAATAGGAGATCCTTATCCTATAACCGGGTAGTTTGGTTGGGCTTTGGACTTCGTGAGTCCAAGCCATTGGTATTATGGCCCAAGTCATTTGTCATGATAGCCTACTCTTGGTGGGTTTTGGCTTAGTAATGTCTATCATTTGGGCTCGTGGCCCAACTATAGACTATACGTCATGATGTCCCCCCTGTCTAGTGTGCGCGGCTCGTAGCCGCGGATACTAGACTAGTGAGAATAGCGGTAAGCGTGGCGGGAGAAAATCAGATACTTCCCGCCCAAAAAGTGGGAACAATGTATCAAGTCCAAAAGTATCATAGGAAATGCATCGAAAAATGGGGAGTGTGTCCACGTGTGTCTTGAGAAAAGTAAAAAGTGTTGTACCGTCTCTCATCCTAGCCACACGTTTTGTTAGTGGGATCCACGTGGCGTCCTTTTTAGGGTTTTGGATGCTTATAAAAGTGACCGCCTCCTTTCACTGTGGATCACACAGTTAAAATCATTTCCGCTATTTTTAAACCTTCAAAGCTTTTTCTTCGATCCACTGTTCTACTAGGTAACTGCGCGTGCGCAATATAGTACACCTTGGTTATATCTTAAAAATGGTTGCTCAGTTACACGAATTTCGCTCTACGATGGATGAGGATGACGTACGTCAGTTTTCTTCTGACTACTTCATTTCTCTTGACGTCCATCCTGAAGCGCCAGATGTGGACGCGTGTATTGCCGATTTCCCCGATGGGAAGATAGGGTTATATACACGCTTTTTTGATTACGCGAATTATCGCTTACCAATATCCGTATTTTTTAGCAACGTGCTCAATTACTACCAACTCCATATCTCACAGCTGCACTGTATAGGTGCGGCGAAGATATCCAATTTTGAAATAAACTGTCGGTTACTTGCCATCAATCCGACAGTCGACTTATTTCGTGCGTTCTACCACACAACGTGGTCGCACGGGTGGGTTTCATTTGCAAAGCGCTCAGGGCGCCTTCAATGCTATGCCGATAAAGTAGATTCCTTAAGGCATTGGAGAGAATATTTCTTTCTGGGTGGATGATGTTGTGTTTCCATCGCGCTTTGAGTTCTATACTCAAGGGTCACTGCCGAGGGATGAACGTCCTATCCCTGGTTCGTATAGCGCCGCGGATGCGGATATAATTGATAGTAACCGCATCCCCATTAACTCCTATCCTGAGGAGTTTTTGGTGCATATGGGACTGAGTCGCAACTATTTTGATGGTGCGGACGAGGTTCCAACCTTCATTGATGAGGACAGCCAGGGTGGGTGCTCATCCTTTCTTGCCTTTACCTCTATAATGTAAGTGTTTGTTTGTTTTGCTTGAATAACTAAGTTGTTCTTGTTATTTGTCTTTTGTCTGTCGCAGAGATGGACCTGTTCGTTGTTGTGAAGTTGAAGGAGCCCAAGCGCGTGACAGTGGGGGTGCGTCCCTTGAGGGAAGGTGAGGAGCCCATCTTATAGGCTACTGAGGGGCACCTAACGGTGTTTGGGCCCGTTGCGCCTGAAAATTCTCCACCCGCAGCCGCGCTTGTTGTGCCGGTGTAGAGTGTTCCTCCTACTGGGGAGCAGTCTCCCGTGGAGGAGGAGGCGCATGTTGAATCGTCCAACAGCGTGGAGATCCTGGAACCTGTTGCGGAGGTTCAGAGAGGGAAGCGCAAGGAAGCGTCTTCTGGTGGTTATGGTACTGGCACCTCCAAGAGGAGGCGCCATCTGATTGCTGATGAAGAGTCTGCCACGCCGGATGATATGTCCATTTCTGGCGCGGAGAAGAATCTGACCAAGTCCGCACCTTTTGTGTAAGTATTTACAATTTTCATTTTCATTATTTGCTGTATTTTCGCACTAACTTTGCCTTCTTTGTTCTGTAGTGACCATGCTGTGAATGATGATGCGGTGTTTGCGGATCATGCCGCATCACCGCAGACTGCTCATGTGGAGGAGCCTTTGAAGGCAGCGGCGCAGATGTCTGTGCATGAGTTGGTGGAGGAACTAGCTGTTGGTGCTGCTCGTCAAGCTGAGTTGGTCACTCAGCTAAAGGCGCGGGCTATTGTGGAGGGAGGTGACCTTGCTCAGAAGGATGAGCAGATTGCCCTGCTCAAGGCGCAGTTGGCTGAGGCACAGGCAGAGGTGTTGGCTGCCGATGAGCGCACCAAGAAGGCCACCGAGGAGAAGTTGACTGTGATGGCTGAGCTGTAGTGCGAGCATGAAGAGTCGTAGCAGTCCAGGGCTGACCTCGCCTGGGGGGTAAAGTACCTTGAGGAGAGGAAGAATGAGCTCTGTGGACAGCTTGCTGCCTTTGGCAAGAAAGTGGAGAGCTCTGTGGAGGTGCAGGAGGAAAAGCTGCGCAAGTTGAGCATAGAGTATGATGAGGAGTTGTATCCTCATCTTATGTCCATGATTGCGGAGCGCAAGTACTTGTTGTATATTATCCTTTGATTTATGTATGTTTTTCCTTCCTTTCTAATGCGTTCTTTGCTATTTGTGCAGGTGGTTGATCAGCCATGGCTTGCGCCTGGCTGCCATGGGCACGTTGGAGTCCCCAGAGGTCGTGGGTGCCTTTGGTAAGGTGGTGGAGTGCGTCGTTGCTCGTGGCAAGGCGCAGGCTGTGGAAGAGCTTGTTGAAGGTCAACTGCTGACCGTTCCCCTAGCTAAGGTTCGTGGATACAATGCTGATGCTTTTGAGGAGCTTGTAAAGGCGATGGAGGGGATGAGGCTCTTCGAGCTTCCACACGTTGTGCGGCTGGAGCGCGACCAAGATTATCCTATCAAGTTGATTATGCACGGATTAACTCTTGGGAGGCACATACTGGAGAACGCAGAGGCTGAACCTGATTTTTTCTTGAAGCCTGATGATTCTCAGTTGCAGGTTCCAGTGTTCGCGCAGCCGCGTGACCTTCTTAACCCCTTCGCTATTGAGACAGAGGTTCCTCTGAAGGAGGTCTTGGAGCGTCATGCGGAGAGGGCGGCCAAGAAGAAGGGTATTAAAGGGAAAGCCACTCTCTGCGGTGTAGGTGTTGCGCATATCCCTAGGTCAGATGGGGTTGCGGTCAGTGTGGCGACCGTGTCCCCGAAAGATGCGTTGCTTTTGAAGAAACTCCAGGAGGCTGGGAGTTCTACTGACCAAGGACGCAGCCCTCAGCGCTGCCGTAGCTTGTAGATATTTATATATAATTTGTAGTTATCGTTGTAAAAACTCGTGGTTTTTGGTAAATGAAAGTATGGAACTTTTTGCACGCATATGTTGTTTTGTACTTAGATTTTTTGTCTTTATTATGTGAAAGACTTTTCCAAAGTTACGATGGGCATATAATATCTTGTATTGAGCCCATAACTTATGCATTAAGTCCGTAACTTAATAAATAAACGTTTGCGGTCCATAACCTTAACAAACGTGCAAGTAGATGTGTAGCGTGCTACATTTATCATTTTTAGTAACCAAGTGTCTTGGTGTCTTAGTTCGTCTAAACTTGTTGTTGCGCATTCGTTGTGGGAAGCGTACTAAAGTCATAGTCTTTTATGAAGTTAGTGAGTTTGCGTACGAACTTAGGAGTCAATTGTTTTGAATCCATGTGGTGGTATGCAGCGTACTGCGAATTCTTAGGAGTCAATTGTCTTGAATCCATGTTTTGTTAAACGCGCACAGTATGCGTTAAAGTGCATCCATCGTGGAATGTACTGTTAACTTACTCCAACGTCTTAATAGTAAGGTGTTTAACAGGGATACGTGATCCGATGTTGATGGGTTTGCAACCCTCTTACTCAACGAGTACTTTAGTAGGTTTACTCACCCTGTCTGCCCTCGTGTGGTCTTAATATGTGCATGCACGCCATGTAGGCAATAATATAAATAAACATAATTGAAACATGAATGAATGATGTAAGCAATAATGTTGAAATGTGTTGTGGAGTTAGCTAGAAACCACAACGTTTTATTAATTCTTGCAAGTAAAAAAAGTGAAGACAATTTCCTAAAAGAAAAAGTAAATACACAGACATTTATTAAGCGCTTACTAAAGTGCAGAGGTGTCAGTGTGTGGGCCGTCGCCTAAAGGTAGCATCTCTTGAGATTGCAAATGTTCCAGGTGCGTGGTAGCTCGTGGCCCTTCATGTCGCGCACTCTGTACGCACCATCGCCTAATGCTTCTGTGACCTCGTAAGGTCCTTCCCATTTGGGTCCGAGTTTGCCCGTGTCTTCTGCGTGGCTTGCATCATTGGCGCGGTATACAAAGTCCCCTGGTTTGAAAGAAGTGTTTCTGACTCTTGCATCATAATACTTCTTCATCTTTGATTTAGCTTTTGCTTCGCGGATAGATGCCCTTTCGCGTCGTTCCTCCAACAGATCTAAATCAATGCGTCGTTCATCATCGTTTTTTGTGACGTTGACTTCCGATGTACGGATTGTTGGCATTCCAATCTCTGCTGGTATAACAGCTTCTGTCCCGTAGACAAGAGAAAAAGGTGTATCGCCATTGCTGACTTTGATTTCTGTGCGGTGGGCCCACAGGACATGCAATAATTCGTCCACCCATCTTCCTTTATGTTCGTCTAGGCGCGCTTTAATTCCTTCACCCAGACTATGATTCGCGCGTTCTACTAATCCATTTGTTTGTGGATGTTTAACTGACGCGAAGTGTTGTGTGATGTTTAACTGCACGCACCAGTCTTTGAATAGGTTATCACAGAATTGTTTTCCGTTGTCCGAAATAATCTCTCCAGGTAGGCCAAAGCGGCATACAATGTTATCCCAAACGAATCGTTTGACCTGGTTGCCTGTGATATTTGCCACTGCTTTTGCCTCGATCCATTTGGTGAAGTAGTCAATGGCGGAAATGAGGAACTTAAGTCCTCCTGCCGCGACTGGAAAGAGTCCTGCAATGTCAATTCCCCATTTATGGAATGGCCATGGTGAGGTGATGGGTGTTAATTCATGTTGTGGTCGACGCGGAATGGGTCTGTGGACTTGGCAGTCGTTGCATCTTCTAATCATGTCTTGTGCGTCGCGGTGCATGGTAGGCCAATAGTACCCGGATCGCAAAGCACGCGCTACAACAGACCGTGGTCCTGAGTGCATGCTGCAAGATCCGGCGTGGATTTCCCGGAGTACGTAGTCTGCCTGAAGAGGTCCGACGCACCTAAGCCATGGTTGTAGGAATGAACGCCGATATAGGATATCATCTCGAAGTTCGAATCTCTGCGCTGTGCGCCGTATCCGTCGAGCGTCCTTTTGTTCCTGGGGGAGTGTTCCCTTGCTAATAAAATCCATGATGGGTGTCATCCATGTAGGATGTTCTTCCTCTATCACTGTAGAGATTTCCATCTCAGAGATGGATTTGTTCTTCAAGATTTCCACCAATACCTGTTTTGACAGGTGTGCGAAGCTTGTGGATGCGATTTTACTTAGCGCATCTGCTTTTTTATTTTCTCCTCGTGGGATTTGTTTGATGGAAAACTTGTCAAAATTCTTGATCAAGGACTTGGCTTTATTGAGGTACTGGATCATGTGTTCTTCTTGGGCTACATACTCGCCTAACACGTGGTTAGCTACTAATCGTGAATCCACATTAGCTTCTAGGTTGCGTATGCCCATTTGATTTGCTATGCGGAGTCCAGCCAGTAATGCTTCATATTCTGCCTCATTGTTTGTGGCTATGAATTCAAAACGCAGTGCGTAAGTGTGTTCTGTTCCATCTGGGCTAGTAAGGATAAGGCCTGCGCCTGACCCTTCTGCGTACGAGGATCCATCCGTAAATAGAACCCATGGTTCTGGTGATGGTACGTCAACCGTTGGTGATGGAGTATCAGCATCTGGCTTCTCGATAATGAAATCAGCCAATATCTGTCCCTTGACCGCGGTGCGCGGCCTATAGGAGATGTTATGCTCACTCAATAACACGCTCCACTTTTGTAGCCACCCTGATGCATTAGGTTTAGAGATAACCTGCATGATGGTTTGGTCCGTAATTACAGCTATTGGATGCGCTTGGAAGTACCTGCGCAGTCTCTTAGCCGCAAATACTAAGGCTAGGACCAGTTTCTCCATTGCGGTGTAGTTAGTCTCTGTCTTCTTGAGAGCTTTGCTTACAAAGTATATGGGTGATTGAACAGATTTTCTATCTGTCAGTAGCACCGCACTGACTGCTCCATGGGTCGCTGATAGATACATGATCAATTCTTCCCCTTGTCGGGGTGCGACAAGCTTGGGTAGCTCTGCTAGGTTTTGTTTTACCTGCTGGAAAGCTTCTTCCGCTTCTGGAGTCCATCGAAAATCTCCCTTTTTTGTACACTTCGTGGGTGTTTTAAATATAGGAAGTGATTTGTCCGCTGATTTAGACAAGAATCGATTTAGTCCGGCTAATTTGCCGTTTAGTGACTGGACTTCTTTTAGTGTGCGCGGTGAAGGTAGTTCGATGACCGCTCTTGTTTTTTCTGGGCAAGGTTTAATACCATCGGGTTCTATTAGGTATCCAAGAAACATGCCTTCTGTTGCTCCAAAAGTGCACTTCTTGGGATTCAACTTCATGTTTATTCTTCCCAATGTCTTAAACGTTTCCTCTATGTCACGCACCAATTCCTCTTCGGTATGGCTTTTTATGACTAGGTCATCAACATAGACCTCCAAATTGCGGCCCACTTGCTTCTCAAATGCGTTATCCACTAACCGTTGGTATGTGGCTCCTACATTTTTTAAGCCAAAGGGCATTTTTGTGTAGCAATACACCCCTTGACTCGTGTGGAAGGCTGTTTTTTCTTCATCCTCCTTGGCCATTTGAATTTGATGGTGTCCTTTGTATGCGTCTAGGAAGCATTTAAAGGGATATCCGCACAAGGATTCTACTTTCCAATCAATTTCTGGTAGCGGATAGCAGTCTTGTGGACATGCTTTATTGAGATCGGTGAAGTCCACGCACATTCTCCAGCTACCATCGCTCTTCTTTACCATCACTGGATTGGAAAGCCAATCGTGGTAATAAACTTCTCGCATGATACCTGCGTCCACGAGCTTGTGCACTTCCTCCAGGATAGCTTTTGCGCGTTCTGGAGCCTGGCCACGTTTTTTCTGCCGTATTGGAGGATATCCTTGTCGGATTTCTAGCTTGTGTTCCGTAATGGCTCTTGGCACTCCGGTCATGTGTTTGGGTTCCCATGCAAAGATGTTTAGGTTCTTTTGCAATAATGTGCACACAGCTGCTCTGCCCTTGTCAGACAGTGAATCCCCCATTGATATCTCTTGGTCAGGATAATCTGGGTGGATTGCAACTTTCAGGTTTGTCACCTTGGTCGTTTGCTGTTCTGGAGCGCGCGAAACTTCATCTGTCACTATGTTGCATTCTCTTGGAGATGCAGTGGTGTTGTAGAGAGTGACGATTGGAGATCCAGTGGGAATTTGAGCATCCCATGTGCTGTGGATGGAACTGCGCGCATGGCTGATATCCCTGGTCTCCCAATGATGCCATTGTATGACGAGGGAGACCTGATTACCATGAAGTTCATCCAAGCTGTTGTGGAATGGTATTCATTACCGATTACCACAAGTATGCATAATTGTCCCATGGGCCAAATCTTTTCACCTGTGAATCCAGTCAACGACGTCGTGGCCGGAATTAACTGGTTTTGTATCTCAGGTTTTAGCCTCTTGAAGCAGTGTTCGTACATGATATCCGCAGACGCTCCTCCGTCAACGTACATGCGGTGGATATCGTGACCCCCCGCTTGTATCTCGATGGTGAGTGGTTCTACCACTGCGTTGTCCGCAGTGAGAGTGGGGAAAGAGATTTGGTTTCCTTTGGAAAATCTTTGGCTGACTTTTTGTTTCGTATTTCGCTGCCATGATTGTATCATGTATATTGTGTCAGCCTTATTTTTTGGTATCTCCTTTTTGGCCCCATTCTTTTGTCTATCTTTCCCTTCTTTAATGTTTTTAACGTGGTGGTCCATCTTCCCTTCTCTTACTAATTTATCAATTAGCTGACATAGTTGAACGCACTCGTTAGTAGTGTGACCCTTCTGCCCATGGTATTCGTAGTATCCTCCTCCTATGCGCTTCTCTTCTGGAGTGCTCATAGGTGGAGGTTTTGGAAAATTTGCTCCTTCTGTCGCGAATATTTCCTTAGGGGTTTTTGTGAGTGGGACGTACTTGTCGTTATCTCTTCCACTGCCTTGGTTTCGGTAATTCCTATTGCGGTTGCCACTTTGGTCATTGGATTGTCTCCTAGACTGTTCTTGTGGTTTAAAGGTTGAGTAACCTTTTTGCTGTCTGCCACCGCTGCTTCCCCTTGGATGAAAGATCTGGTGCGCTTTGTTAGCTCATCAAAGCTTTGGGGTACTTTATCGTTTAGCTTCCGTATCAGCTCTGGGTTATTGATCCCGTTCATGAACCCTGAGATTTTTAGTACTTCGGGGCATGCCTTGACTTGCATGCATTCATCCTTGAAGCGCTCCATATAAGCGCTTGTGGATTCCCCTTGGCGCTGTTTCACTCTGGCTAGTTCCACAGGGTTCTTTGCGCACTTCTTTCGTTGCGTAAAATTTAGGCGGAATGCCTTCCGCAACTCTTCAAACCCATTTATGCTTCGTTGTGGAAGCTTGCTGAACCATGTTCGTGCATTCCCTACTAAGGTAGAGTTGAACATATGGCACCACACAGGTTGTGGCCAGTTTTCGATAGCAGCAGCTGACTCGAAAATTTTTAGGTGATCATCAGGATCACCTGTGCCATCATATGTTTTAACATTGGTGGGCATGCGCCTTCTCTTGTCATCTAAGAAATCGCTTATATGTCGCGTGAACGCATCAACCTTTTGGCGACGCTAAGGAAGGGAAATATCTTCATCCTCCTCGTCCCGACATCGGTTCTTGGATTCCAATGTCCCGTCTCTCTATCCTCGTTGTCCGAGGAGTTACTTAAAGAGGAGTTGTTCCTTCTGTGGCGCTTGCGCGATTTTTCCTCGGAGTCCGAGTTTGAAGGGCTTGTACTTGGGGAGTAGTGTTTCCCAAGCCTATCTTGGATTCTTCTGCTTCCTGACCTTGAGACGCTTACGCTCGGTGAGCGTTGTCTTCCAAGTCTATCTTGTATCCTGCGGTTACCAAGCCTAGCGTGGACATTGGTGTGCCTCGCGTTGTCTTCGTAATCCTCCGAGTATTGAGAGTTAGATGCTGTACCCAGTCTATCATGAACATTGGTGCGCCTCTCATTGTTTCTGTACTCATAGTGGCGCGGTGGAGATTTTTCTTGGCTAAAGTCTAGCCTGTTTTGCAGGTTGCGGCTTGACCTTCTTCTTGCCTCCTCTTGCATGAGACCAGTTAAAGTCTCGTAATGTTGGGACACAAAATCGTTTAATGTCACCTCAGGTGCATCCTCTTCTACTGCGAGGATGTCCGTCTCCGCATGGGGTTCCCTCTCTCTATTAGGTGCTCCTGGTGGTACAGTGTTGTCCGCTATGGATGCCACTTGGTGGGGAGTGGTAAAGAGAGTGCGCTGAATGTCCTCAGCGCTTGGGACTACGGTAGTGGCTCGGGTTGTCCCCAAAGGCAACTCTACCGTGGTAGGGATTGGAGTTACATTCGACTCGCGATGACTAGGCGCACTGGTTGTTCCAGAGATTGGCCTTGGAGTCGAATCTTGATGCTTCTTCCTATGTGAATCATCACGTGTTTTCTCCGCCTGCGGAGTCCGCTGGCCTGAGTTCTTTTTTTTCGGCATTCTGGTCTTGAGTTCTTAGTGTAGGGTCCCACGGATGGCGCCACTTGTTGATACAAAAGTTGGGCTTACCTTGTTTGGACTCCTGCTCTTGTACCAATTAGAACTTTAGTGCTTATGAAACCTGCGCACTAAGAAAGCAAACAACACCGTTAGACTTATCGTGGGATTGTCTCCCACGATTAGACTCCGGTGTGAGAGTAAGTAATCGGTTTAGGGTTTAGTTGAAGAGTTAGGGATCGTGTGAATCGTACCTTTAATGAGAATGTATTATTCTATATATAGAGGCGCAGAGACCGTGTAGGTTTCTTGCTCCTTACTCTTCGCACACGTGGTGCTTATCTGGTGTAAGGATATCTATTCCATAAATAGGAGATCCTTATCCTATAACTGGGTAGTTTGGTTGGGCTTTGGACTTCGTGAGTCCAAGTCATTGGTATTATGGCCCAAGTCATTTGTCATGATAGCCCACTCTTGGTGGGTTTGGGCTTAGTAATGTCTATCATTTGGGCTCGTGGCCCAACTATAGACTATATGTCAACACTTACAATGATGATTGATTTGCAATGTGAGTGAAAGGAATACCAAGAAATCGTAGGTATGGATGAATGGTAAAGTGAATAGTAGCAGTTTGGAAGTGGTGGTATGAGATAATGGGTGTTTGGTTTAATATAAACAAAGAAAATGGTTCTGCAGGTCGGCGGATACGGCGGAACCTTAAATTGGGTTCCGTCCGTTGTGTCTGAGGGTTCCGCCGACTCTGCTGAGAAAAAGAGTTATGGATTTGTTTTGATTTTTGTGATTTTTGTCTAATGTCAAGAACTACAACGTAGGTTCCATGAGTCCTAAGCCTAGCCTAAGAAGGTTAAAAGGTTCTCTTTTAAGCGGTTTTGTGAGAATGTCGGCTATGTTGTCTTCGGAAGATACTTTCTCAATTGAGATATTTCCTTTTTGAACGTTGTCACGAAGGAAATGATGACGGATTTCAATATGTTTGGTACGAGCATGTTGAACCGGGTTTTTGCTAAGATCAATAGCTCCTTTATTGTCACAAAGAATGGTAATGTCGTTTAGTTGAATTCCGTAGTCGACAAGAGCTTGCTTCATCCAAAGAGCTTGTTGACACGCCTTTCCGGCCGAAATGTACTCGGCTTCCGTTGTTGAGATAGCAAGAGCCGTTTGCTTCTTAGAGAACGATGAGGTGAGACATTGTCCTACAAAAGTACAAATACCACTTGTGCTTTTTCTATCAACATAGTCACCGGCATGATCCGAGTCGGCATACACTATGGTGTCTATTCCCGTTCCTTTGGGATACCATAAACCTAAATGTGTAGTGCCCTTAATATACCTAAAAATCTTTTTAACTGCTTCGAGATGAGTTGTCTTAGGATCTTCTTGAAAACGAGCACATAGACAAACACTAAACATAATGTCGGGTCTACTAGTCGTTAGGTAAAGTAGACTTCCAATTATACCTCTATATTTAGTGCTATCTACGGATTCACTTTCCTCATCCTTGGTGAGTTTAGTTTCCGTGGACATGGGTGATTGGTTTCAAATCTTCTAATCCAAATTTCTTAAGCATGTCCTTAATATATTTAGATTGGTTAAAGAAGATACCATCTTCTAGTTGTTTAATTTGGAGTCCTAGGAAAAAGTTGAGTTCTCCCATCATACTCATTTCAAACTCGTCATGCATGATTTTTGAGAAATCCACACATAATTCTTGACAAGTTGATCCGAATATAATGTCATCAAAATAGATTTGGACTATGATAATATGTGAATCTTTCTTCTTAGTGAAGAGAGTATTATCAACTAAGCCCATGGTATACTTATGGTCAACTAGGAAGGTCTTAAGTCGATCATACCATGCTTTTGGAGCTTGCTTAAGTCCGTAAAGAGCCTTTTTAAGTTTGTAAACATGATTTGGTTTTTCAAAATCGATGAAGCCCGGTGGTTGAGCAACATACACTTCTTCATTTATGACTCCATTTAGAAATGCACTTTTGACGTCCATTTGAAAGAGTTTAAAATTGTGTGCACATGCATATGCAAGTAAGATTCTAATTGACTCGAGCCTAGCAACCAGAGAAAAAGTTTCATCGTAGTCAATGCCTTCTTGTTGATTATATCCTTGTGCAACTAGCCTAGCTTTGTTTCTAGACACAATTCCATTTTCATCCATTTTATTACGAAAGACCCATTTTGTTCCAATTATAGTTTGACTCTTTGGTTGAGGAACTAATGTCCATACATCATTCCTAACAAATTGGTTTAACTCTTCTTGCATTGCAATTACCCAAGACTCATCTTTAATGGCTTCATTAATGTTTTTTTTTTTTTTTTTTTTTTTTTTTTTTTTTTTGTCCAATGGTTGACACGAAACAAAAGTAGTTGCTTTCATTTTGAACTTTTGATCTTAGTGTTTTTTCGTTAATGTTGCCTATGACACCATCTAATGGATGACTTTTAGATTCTTTGACATTGACAAGTTCTTTGTTTAATAGTTCATCTTCCTTGTCATTACCTAAGATCTCTTGACTTTCTATTGCTTGGCTTTCAACTAAGTCATCATCTACCAAAGGTGATGTCTTAGAGGGAGGTGGACTCTCATCAAATGTTACGTTCAACGATTCCTCGACTCTTAAGGTTTCTTTGTTCAAAACAATGTAAGCTTTACTATTTTGTGAATATCCAAGAAATACACCTTCATAAGACTTTGGGTCAAATTTAGTGAGATAATCCTTGGTGTTAAGAATGAAGCATTTACTCCCAAACACTCTAAAGAATCCTAATGTAGGCTTTTTACCTTTATATAGTTCATAAGGAGTTTTATTCAAAAATGGTCTAATTAAGACTTGATTTAAAATGTACGTTGATGTGTCAACGGCATTACACCAAAACTTTTGTGGAATGTTTTGTTCATTAAGCTTTGTTCTACTCATCTCTTACAACGTCCGGTTTTTACATTCTACTACACCATTAGATTGAGGGGTACGTGGAGCCGAAAAGTTATGAGTAATACCATTAATATCACAAAAGTTTCCAAATTGAAATTCATTATCAAATTCACGACCGTGATCCGTTCTAATAGACACAATACTAGACCCTACTTGATTTTGAATTTTCTTACTTAGAATCTCAAATTTATCAAAAGCTTCATTTTTACTTTTCAAAAATTTTGTCCAAGTATATCTTGAGTAATCATCGACTATGACCAAAGTGTAGAAGTTACCTCCATAACTTTGTATAGCGGATGGACCAAATAAATCCATATGCAAAAGTTCTAGACACCTAGATGTAGAAATCAAGTTTTTAGCCTTATGGCTACTATGGACTTGTTTACCGATTTTGCAGGCATCACAAAAGTGTTGGTCATATTTCAACTTAGGTAGGTTTCAAACTAAGTCTTTGGAGGAGAGGTTTTGAATTAGTCTCATGTTAGCATGTCCTAAACGTCTATGCCATAAAGTTGAAGATTCATCTAATGAAGTAAGACAAAGTTTGTCTCTAGATGTTGGATCCATGTTCATGACGCATACGTTGTTCTTAAGAACACCTTTGGCTATGGTTATGCCATCTTTAAGTATTTTACTTCCGTTTTCACTAAAAAGGACATTATACTTATTACGGCAAAGTTGACTAATACTAAGGAGATTAAAACCTAAGTTATCAACATGAGCTACATCATCTATAAAAAGGGAGTCATGAGAGATTGTACCTTTTCCGATGATTTTGCTCTTAGCTTTACTACCAAACGTAACATTACCTCCATCACATTTGTGATAAGTAGTGAAGAGGCTTTTGTTACCCGTCATGTGCCTTGAACAACCGCTATCTTTAATCCATTCATCCGGTTCCAAACAAACTTTGAGGCACACCTATTTTACGAAAAACACTCAAACATTTGGTCCCCAATTTCTCATGGGTCTATTTTGGTTAAGCATACTATTAACTTGTTCCAAGTATGAAAGTAGAACATAAGGGTTCCATGACATGTAATTTGGGGTTTGGTAATGTCCAGGAGTGTTTTGGTTCCAAACATGTTGGTAGTTTGGTCGTGTGTTGAAGTTGCTCTTTGGAAAGGGGCGTTTGGGAATCGGAGTCTTAGGTCTTGGTTGAGTAGTCTTAGCTCTAAATTCGTTTTTACTGAGTCCTACTCCAGTTTTAAAGGCAGGTTTTGTTCCATTTTTATATGTGACTTTAACAAATTTTGAATGATCCGATGTGGAGGGTGTTACTGCTGCAGCAGACCTGGCGGAACCTTTGGGTTCAACGGGCGGAACCCTGAATTGGGTTCCGTCTGTTCCGCGGGCTGCTGTAGCAGTTTTGTTAGTTTCTTGTGCATTCTTTTCTTGTTTAGTTTGTCCCTTTGAAGTTTCTAATTTCATGAAACCTAGTCCTGTTTTATCAAAGGGTGACTTTTGAAGTTTCATAATTTCATCCGCACAAGAAATGCTCTTATCGAACTTCTTAAACTTTGTGGTTTGTTTTATTAGATCATTTTGAGTAATTTTAAGTTTCTCAACTTCGAGTTTAAGCTCTTCACATGATTTGCATGATGTGTCAATACCTTTACTCTTTTCTAATCTCTTGGCTTTTTCTTTTAGCTCATAAAATTCATTTTCTAAAAACTCCTTTTTAGTTTTCAAAAAATTATTTTTGTTTATGATTTTTAAGCTCAATTCACAAAGTTTGTTATATTCTTTTTGTAAGGTGTCATCATCAATAGAAGAATAAGATGAGTCAGAGAGTACCTCATTTGAGTCGTGAGCCATGAGAGCAATATCATCATCTTTGGCTCATCGTCATCTCCTTCATAGTCACTCCAAGCACCACCCACAAAAGCTTGTTGAGGCTTACTCTTGGGTGGTTTTGGACATTCTTCTACTAGATGACTTGTGTCTCCACACCTATAGCATTTCCTTTCAACCTTTCCTTTCCTATCATCACGATCTTTTCGGAAAGTTTTCTTGTCATCTTTAGGTTGCCTTACAAACTTCCCTCTTCTACGAAATAACTTCTTGAAGTCTCTAACGGCCATAGCATATTCTTCATCATCACTATCCGAAGTAGATTCTTCATCATCACTTGATTGGACTCTAGCTTTCAAGGCAATGGACTTAACTTTTTCTTTCTTGCCTCTAACTAATTCCGAATCTTTTTCCATTACCATTTCATGAACTTTGAGGTTTCCAATTAGCTCGTCAAGTGACATGCTTGAAAGATCCTTGGATTCTTCAATTGCCGTCACTTTTGCTCTCCACTTCGGATGGAGTGCTCTAAGGAATTTCCTTACAAAATTCTTACTACAAAAAGATTCATCAAGTGCTTTAAGTGAACTAATAATAGTGTTAAACCTAGCAAATGCATTATCAATAATCTCATCTTCGGGAATAACAAATTGTTCATATTGTTGAACAAGAAGATCAATTTTGTTATCCTTAACTTGTGAGTTTCCTTGATGAGTGACTATTAAAGATTTCCAAATATCTTTGGCGGTTTTACACATAAAGACTCTTTCATATTCTTTCTTAGGCAAAGCATTGTAAAGCATCATTTTAGCTTCATTATTTTTAGCAATCAATTTCTTTTGATCATCATCTTTACTATTAGAAGCTATATTATCACCATCAATGACTATATACCATAAATCTATATCTTTAGATTTCACGTAAGTTTCAAAACGGTTTTTCCAATATATAAAACCATTTGCTTCAAAAAGTGGTGGTCTTTGCATAGATTGCCCTTCTTTGTAATTTTCAAAATCCATGGATCGTTTCAAGTTTTAAAACACAATATATTTTAAAAGCTTGAGTAACGTAGCTCTTGATGCCAATTGTGGAAAACTAGAAGGGGGGTTGAATAGTTTACCGTTTAAAATCGTTTTAACTTGTTTAATTATCTTTTGAAACTTTCTGTTTAATCAAAGATATATACACAAACACAATATATAGCATGCAAGTATAAAGAAAGAAACGATCAAACTACAACACGAGTATTTATCGTGGTTCGGCTACAAGGACTCTTTTTCCTTGCCCTACGTCCACGCCCCGAGTATCCAACTCGAGAGTTTCTTTCACTAGTCAACAAGCTCCTTTCACCGGCGGAGAAAACCTTACACGTCGCTTATACACGTTTACCGACACTAACCTAGATGTCGAGTTCTTTTACAAGGGTACAACCACTCCCGTTAGTTCTTTTACAAGGGTACAACAATTCCCGTCACACTTTGTATTTTGAGGACTAAAATACTAACCGATCACTACTGAAAATACACAATCAAATGAAGTGTAAACTACCCAAGTCTACACAATACTAAGCTAACAAGTCTTGCAACGTTGTGTTGAATACTTGTAACTTTTTATGAACTCGTGAACTTCTTTGCTACAAAAAAAAACTTCACATATGAAATGAGATGTTAAAGGGTTAGATGAAAGAATGAATGAATGTGTGTGAAAATATGATGTAAAGTGATAAGCCCAAAAATCAAACTTGTGGCTTGGTATTTATAGCAAAACCTTCCGCAGGTCTGGCGGATACGGCGGAACCCTCATATGGGTTCTGCCCGTGTACCCCCAGGGTTCCGCCAGGCTTGCAGTTGGTTTTGCAATAAATCATGCAAACCAAACAATGTCACATCTCATAACACCTAGTCAAACACAAAACTTGTGCAAGCAAACATATGGTTAGTCAAACACACTTTCTTTCCATAAATGTATATTGACAAAACTTGCCATAAATGTGATGTGACATTTCTATTTTAAGAAATAAAAAGTGTTGTGTTTTATGAAATGTAAAATGTAGCAAATGTCTAGTTATGCAAGTCTTTAAAACTAAGATTATGATTTACTTAGAAACTAAAGTTTACATTTTGTCATTAACAAAACTTAGCAAAGATCGTAAAATATAAATAACGTTTTTAGGCGATATTTGTATTAACACTATATATAGTTTTTGATTTTTCATTCATTGTGTGCAACTTTGAGAGGAGAAAAATCCTAGACAAATTTTACTGTATTTTTTAGGGTTTCAAACCCTTGTTTCATTCATGCTTAATTGAAGATAAGTTTTCCAACAATCATTCAATATGTCTATGTGTTGTTTGATTATATCTTATGCATGTCTTCTCTTTAATATGCTAGGCTAGGTTTTCTTAGTGTTTGCTTAAGATGTAATGAAACTTAGATATTGATTATTGGTTGGTTGTTTGTTTATAATTGTTGTGGATGAATGATTTCGATGTTAGGCTTAAGAAAACTGGCAGACTTCCAATTGGTAACTTGCTTGAACGTCTTAAGAAACATGATCGGAGGTGTACTACGATAAATTGGTTATATTTAATGCATAGGTAACTACTAATGAGGCCATGTTAGGAGCTAGTAGTCGGCTCGACATAGGAAGAGGTAGAAGCTTATAGAGTTAGGGAAGATCGTACATGTCCCTACGAATGGTATTAAGGAATATAACCCATCATCCATGCAATTGTAACAAACTAATCAACCGGTAAAAGATAGATAGGGAGTAATGAAACTAAGTAAACACATTTTCTCTTATTATTGTTTTTGCCACATTTACTTTAAGTTCATTTTATTTTATTTTGTTTGCATTTGTAGTTATTTGGGTTAGTTGACTAGCAACTAATTCCGCCCACTCCTTCAAAACCCGAGATTTTTACTTGCTTTCCATAAAATATAAAAATACAAAAAGAATCATCCCTCCTCTCTAGACCTAGTTTAATTGAGTTTTAACCCTAGCGAACACTATTCTTTGAGTTGAACGATCAATCCCCTGGTACTTTCCACTATACTATACTACAACTGATGAGACGAAAAATGATCCGTTTTTAGGGGGTCATTTAAGCCCGAACCCGAATTTATTTGATCAAATATTGCCCTAAATCGTTCCTTTTGTGATTTTAGGTACTTTGGGAGTGAAATCTGGAAAAGGAAGCAATTCGGACGTTTTTGGAGCATAAAAGTAAAGAAAACGCCAAAGTCTTAATTTTCCATGCTGGGAACAGTAGGTGACGGCGTCAAGAGTACTTCTCTGACAGCGTCAAGAGCAGAAGTCCATGACGACCCAGAACAGATTTGACGGCGTCACGAAGGAAGGGCGTCAAGAGTAATAAGTCATGACGGCCTGGAAATGATTTGGTCTTGACGGCGTCAAATGTAGATCAAGGCAGCCCGAGAAGAGTTTTGGCGGCGAGGTGACGGCGTCACAAGATTTGTCTTGACGCCGTCAGACATATTTTTCTATATATAGTTTTCTAATTTTCACACATTAAGGAGAGAAGTTTTGGAGAAACCCTAAGTACGATTTTGGTGCAACTTTTACAGGTTCTTCAAGGGTTCCAAACCCTTGATACCTTGCATTGTAATTGAGATAAGTGTTCCTTTAATTCAATCAATATGTCTATGTGTTGGTTGTCTATATCTTGTTCTTGTCTCAATTCCATTATGCTAGGCTAGATCTATCTTGTGTTTGCTTAGATCTAATGAAACCTAGATGTTAATTATGTGTTGATTACTTGTTTATTCTTGTCTTGGATGAATGATTTATATGTTAGGCTTAAGAAAACTGGCAGATCTCCATTTGGTAACATGCTTGAACGTCTTAAGAAACATGAACCGAGGCGCACTAGGTCTTTATTGGTTGTATTTAATGCATGAGCCACTGTTTACAATCCCTATAGTTGTGCTGGGCATGGTGTAGGAGGAGATAAGAGCTCATAGAATTGGGGAGTTATGTGTGCCACCCCATGAATGATATTAAGGAATACGATCCGTCATCCATGCAATTATAACAAGTAATTAAGATGTAAAAGATGTCTAGGGAGTAATGAAATCTAAGTAAACACATTTTCTCCAATTACTGCTCACAACTTTAGTATAATTTAGTTTATTTTCATTTCTAGTATTTTATTTTGATTGCATCTTAGTATTGGGTTAGTTGATTAGCAACTAATTTCGCCCAAATCATTCAAACCCCGAGATTTTACTTGCTTTCTAAAAAATATAAAAACACAAAAATAATCATCCCTCACCTTTAGCACTAGTAATTAGGTTTTCTAATCCTAGCGACACTATTCCTAAGCTGAACGATCAATCCCCCGGTACTTGTCACTATACTATACTACAACGATCAGGTACACTGCCTGGTGGGGGTTGTAAGCTTCTCGAGATCCCTCGAGAGGTAAAGCCTGTTGCGATTCCCACGCATCAAGTTTTTGGCGCCGCAGCCCGGGGAATAGTTATTGTCTAGGTTAGAATTTCTTTTTATTAGGTCTACTTGCTAGATTCCTTTCTAGTAAGATTTTATTTTTATTTTTAGGTTTCTTTAGTCTATCTATTTCTTTGTGTCCTTTGTTCGTAAACTATTTCGATGGATCACAATAACATTGATCGTTTGATTCCTGTTATTCGTGTTTTTCGTCGTAGGATCTTCCAAATGCCCGCCCCACTTCCTTTAGCAGAAAATGAGAACCCACCTAACCTCTCACCTAACCACCACTTTGACAATAGTTCTGAGTTAGAAGAGTCTGATCATGATGATGACCGTAGGGCTATTCCTTTCTACTATTCAGACTCCGATGAGGATCTTGATGATGGTGATGTGATTAATGAGAATAGGATGGAAGAAGAAATAAACCCTCTTAGGTATGTTGACCCTAGAACTAGGATTGAGTGTGATAGTTCATTTAACATGCAATTCCCTTGTAAGATCGGATTTAAGAGCTTTAACGCCTATCTCAACTCATCTCTTCCAATGAACATAATCTCACGTAATGAATACAATCAAATCATGGTAGATGAGTTAGAGTACAAAGGAGAAAACATTATTGCTAAGGCAATACCATTGCATGTGTTTGTAGGAAGCTTGGTCTATCTTGTTGAGTTCATGGTTATGGAGAATCTAGGAGAGTTTATTGATAATAAGTTGATCCAAGTTGTGTTTGGAAAACCCTTCAAACGATTGACCAGCCTCGATGAAAAGCTCATAGAAGGGTTAATTACATTCTCGGATGGGGAAGAAGATTTTGTCTATCAAATGCCCCGCACACACCCTAGGTTCAAGGATTTTTCCATGGAAAAGTGTAGTAGGTATCCGCCCATAGAGATGCTAAGTGAGAACGATAAGAGAAAAGGACTTAAGTATACTCATGAAAAGAATAAAAGATACTATCGCGGATGCTTAGAATTAGGAGATGATTATAAGAAAGATGAGGCGACTATTAGATGGCTCACACTAGGTTATGTGAGCATAAGCGATACACGTTAGCCCATGACCTTGAGTCTAGCTACAAGACTCGTAAATAAAGAAAAGCGCTTCTTGGGAGGCAACCCATGTTTTGTGTGATTTTATTTGTTTGATTGTTATTTGTTTCCGTATGCATGCTTAATTTTTATTGTTGGTTGATCATGTTTCTAAACTAAATAGTGGAAATACTTTACTTTGTTGTTTTGGCCTAGTCTTAACTCCACCTAAAGGTATTTTTGCAAAAGATAAGTGTAAGGGGAAACCCCAAATATGTTTTAAAGAAACAAACCGATCATGATTCTCCACAATATTAAATGAACATGTGTATTCGTATTTGTTAGAGTCAAATGCTTGTATTGAGTCATAATGAAGTTTTGCAGGATTTTCCAGGAAGTAGGACCAAGTTTTTCCAGAAATTTTCCGGAAACTTAACTTAAGGATTTCTGCAGGTCAATTCTGACGGCGTCAGGGGTTTACTCTTGACGGTGTCAGGAGTTAAAATCTGGAAATTTTACCAGTTTTGTTTTTCTAACGGAGTCTTATGGTTTTTGTGAATTATTAAGTTTTATAATCTCCAGGAGATCTGCAAACTTCATTCCACAAGCATTATATCCTATCTTGTTTTCTAGGATTTAGTAACTTATATAGAATGCCGCCGATTTTACGCGAGGTTGTCTTGTCTATTTTGTCAGATTTTACAGGTTATGTATGACAAGAAGATGATTTATATTCTGGAAGGGAAGCTTTGATTGTTCATTTTCTTGGAGGAAGATTTAACCTGGCCACCCTATTATCCATACCGAGCGAATCAGGGGAGTATTTGATTTCATTCTCTTTACTTTTTCACTTTTACATTATTTACTTGAACATTGGGGACAATGTTCATCATTAAGTGTAAGGGGAGGGTAAAAAGATGATACCTTACATATGCACTTTCGCTTGAGTTTTTTTTGTTTAATGGTAGATGTGTAATAAAACTATGAGAAATACTTGTTAGTGCAATTTTAGCGCCAAATTTAATTTTTTTTACAACATTTAGGAGTGAAACTTTAGCCATAGCAAGCGTCTCATTGATAGGAGATTGTATGACTAGCACATAACCGTATATTCAGAAAAATTTTCCACCCAAATATGTGAGGTTCGCCTTTAGATTTGATAGGAAAAGCATTTACTATTAGTGCTTATGAGTGTACCGGTAGCATTTAGATTCTAGAACTTGCGTTAGTGATGCATCCCGAGACCGCTAGTGAGACTACATTCGTGTGGTAGGATTTACTACATGATAAGAGGCATTAGGATTACCCTTGTGTTAAACCCGTATCATAATTACTTGACCAATTAAGTCATATTACTTGGCTAGTTAAGTCAACTAATTTTTCCCACACCCTTAGCGTTGTACTCATTTTTAGTACACGAAACCCCTAGTACACCCCTCCGAGCCTATCTTTTCGTTTCTAACTTTAAGCATTTTACTTAAAGGAAGAATTTGTTACACCCCACTTAAATGTACAACTAAATCGCCTTAGCCTTCCGTGTATGCGCTCATTTTTAGTGCATTATTGTTATTTGTTAAACCCTAAGTTAACTTTCTAATTGACTACATGGTTGCTAAGTCGAGTCATATCCTTGTACATATTGTTTTGGGACGATTGGGACTCATGGGTAAGTACTTATTTTATGGAGTAATGGGGAAGAACATCACTTATTACCCCCATATGTACGTTAATCTTAAAAGTGCTCCAAGTGTTTTGATTCTCTTAATTCGAGTCATTAGATTAGTTTAATGTAAAGTATGTAAAGATTCAAGTGTAAAGGGAATGCTTGTCCCCTATGATGTATTATTTTGGATGGTAGGGCAAGAGTGTATGCAAAAAAAAAAAAAAAAAAAAAAAGGAAAAGAGAAAAAACATACGGACTACCATCCCTTTTTATTCTATGTTCATTTTATGTTTTTGTTATTTTTCATTTATTAGCTTAAGTCGAGTCTAGTCTTGGCTTAGCAACGCCATCTTGTACATGTAATTAACCAAGATTGTTAACTCGCCACCAGTAAAACTTCCTTTATCCAACAAAACCGTGTATTTCATGTCCCTATACCTAACGTTACAACCCTTTAAAAGACATCTTTGATAGTTTATCCTAGGTGCTTACGCCATGTGGTGGAGGTTTGATCCTTTCCCAAGCCTATGGTAATCTATTTTGCTATGACAGGTAGTGAGAGATATCTTCTGTTTCCATATTGTAATTTATACTTTATTACACCCGAGAGATGTGAGTATCTAAACACTATTTGTGAGGTGCTTGTATATGACCTCCGTGCTTGTCTTTGGTCTTTAGTGGAACGATTATTTGTTGTAATTACTTTTATATTAGTGTTAAATGACCCCTAACTTGTATTTTGACTAGAATAAAAGCGCATTTGCTTGAGGACAAGCAAATCTCAAGTGTAAGGGTATATGATGAGATGAAAAATGATCCGTTTTTAGGGGGTCATTTAAGCCCGAATCCGAATTTATTTGATCAAATATTGCCCTAAATCATTCCTTTTGTGATTTTAGGTACTTTGGGAGAGAAATCTGGAAAAGGAAGCAATTCGGACGTTTTTGGAGCATAAAAGTGAAGAAAACGCCAAAGTCTTAATTTTCCATGCTGGGAATAGTAGGTGACGGCGTCAAGAGTACTTCTCTGACGGCGTCAAGAGCAGAAGTCCATGACGACCCAGAACAGATTTGACGGCGTCACGAAGGAAGGGCGTCAAGAGTAATAAGTCATGATGGCCTGGAAATGATTTGGTCTTGACGGCGTCAAATGTAGATCAAGGCAGTCCGAGAAGAGTTTTGGCGGCGAGGTGACGGCGTCACAAGATTTGTCTTGACGCCGTCAGACCTATTTTTCTATATATAGTTTTCTAATTTTCACACATTAAGGAGAGAAGTTTTGGAGAAATCCTAAGTACGATTTTGGTGCAACTTTTACAGGTTCTTCAAGGGTTCCAAACCCTTGATACCTTGCATTGTAATTGAGATAAGTGTTCCTTTAATTCAATCAATATGTCTATGTGTTGGTTGTCTATATCTTGTTCTTGTCTCAATTCCATTATGCTAGGCTAGATCTATCTTGTGTTTGCATAGATCTAATGAAACCTAGATGTTAATTATGTGTTGATTACTTGTTTATTCTTGTCTTGGATGAATGATTTATATGTTAGGCTTAAGAAAACTGGCAGATCTCCATTTGGTAACATGCTTGAACGTCTTAAGAAACATGAACCGAGGCGCACTAGGTCTTTATTGGTTGTATTTAATGCATGAGCCACTGTTTACAATCCCTATAGTTGTGCTGGGCATGGTGTAGGAGGAGATAAGAGCTCATAGAATTGGGGAGTTATGTGTGCCACCCCATGAATGATATTAAGGAATACGATCCGTCATCCATGCAATTATAACAAGTAATTAAGATGTAAAAGATGTCTAGGGAGTAATGAAATCTAAGTAAACACATTTTCTCCAATTACTGCTCACAACTTTAGTATAATTTAGTTTATTTTCATTTCTAGTATTTTATTTTGATTGCATCTTAGTATTGGGTTAGTTGATTAGCAACTAATTCCGCCCAAATCATTCAAAACCCGAGATTTTACTTGCTTTCTAAAAAATATAAAAACACAAAAATAATCATCCCTCACCTTTAGCACTAGTAATTAGGTTTTCTAATCCTAGCGACACTATTCCTAAGCTGAACGATCAATCCCCCGGTACTTGTCACTATACTATACTACAACGATCAGGTACACTGCCTGGTGGGGGTTGTAAGCTTCTCGAGATCCCTCGAGAGGTAAAGCCTGTTGCGATTCCCACGCATCAACAACGGTCAGGTACACTGCCTGGTGGGGATTCCAAGCTTCTCAAGATCCCTTGAGAAGTAAAACCTTTTGCGATGGCGCAATTCCACGCATCAATGTATTTAATTCATTAAGTAGTTTTGTTTTATTGTAATAGTAAGCTTTAATTCATCAGGATTGATGGGCTTGTGGCCACCATACTGCTCCCCTTAAAATTGTTTTCGCATCAATTAAAGTTTATATGTTGATGTTTTTGGTGACTTGTATATGTGCTTTGATAACCTCTGTGTCTAGCTGAGTTTTGCTTGGGGTGCCATACCCCCTCCTCACCTACTTATCTAGCGTCTAGAAAATGGGATAGACATAAGTGATCATTAAGAGTTTACTCGCCTCTATTTAAGATAACGAGACAGATTAGATTATGATACACAACATATAAAAGTAGCAATAAAATAGGTGACAAGCTACTTAACAATCAGGACAGGCCTTCTATCTGTATCTATTATCTATTTGTGTATGTGTTTGCTATTCGCTGATTCATTCTCATTAGTTGAATTTACTGTTTAACTACCAAATCGTGTTAGTCTCTCAGACTAAACCCCCTTGCGTTAGATTTGATTGTAAAACTAACTGAGAATATTAAAATACTGATAGACAAACTAGGAATTACGTTCCACTCTTAGTGATCGACACTCTGCTTACCACTATATACATATTGATCGGGTACATTGCTCGTTAGTGTGTGTGTTATAGGATAAGTCAGCTAAATATAAATGTAAAACTTGAATAGGTAAAATCAAACTATACTACATGTGACACACAAACAACGCATCAGTATAATAAACATAAGTTATTTTCATTTGCTCATGCTTTTATTTATACAATTCATGGTGGTGCACAAAAATATCAGACCAACATATCCATTCCCATATAACAACACTTTTCCCGCAAAACGATGTAGTACGCACGCCTAATGTATGTATGTATGTATGTATGTATATATATATATATATATATATATATATATATATATATATATATATATATATATATATATATCCCCGGCAGCGGCGCCAAAAAATTGATTCATTTAAAAACCAATATGTATAATATATCTATAAGTCCGAGGAAATCCGCAAGAAATACGGATTACCCGAGTCGTATCCCGTGAAGGAGTGAATGAAATCATTGAAATTCGATTCGTGAAATCGTGTCGTGAAAAGTGGAAATTGTGAAAATTGTGAATAAGAAACTAAAATTATGAAAAGTAATCACAAATAATGCAGAAGGTACAAGCTATATATGCACAAATGATTTAGATCAAAAAACGGAAATTCAAACACGATTTTTAAAACGTAACGTACGAATTAAAACGTAACTTTTAATGAAAAAATATCCTAAAAATATGAAATAATTTTCTAAAAATCTTAAACAACTAAAAATAATTTTGAGAAAAAGAAATTTTTTTTTTTACTTTTTATTAATTTTCTATGAATTTATTTTTACTTTTGTATTTTTAAATGAATTAAAAATAAGAGAAAATGTAAAAATAATAGTGAAAAATGCAAAATTAATTTTGAAAAATCTAAAATATCAGAAAAGAATTATCTAGAATATTTTTGGATTTTTTATGACTTTTTCTAATTTTTATTTGATTTTTATTTATTAAAAGGTATTTAAAAATGATTTTAAACTAAAATAAAAGGAGAAAAATAGTTAAACTAATCTGAAAAAATTACAAAAATTCAAAAATAATAAAATGAACTTGAGAAAAAAATTTGACCTGAAAATAAGCCAGAAAAGTGCTTAATGAGACTAAATCAGCTTATCACAAGTGCTTATTAATAAGCACTTGTGACGAAACTTTGTAAAACTGAGTATAAAAGCCTACTGAACTCAAATGAACTTAAATGAACTAAAAAATGATCAATTATTCCACAGAATCTCAACAGATTATCAAATAAGCTATTTCAATAAGCCATAGAATAAGCAGTTTGACAAAGAACAAGCCAGAAGGTAAAGGATCATGAAAAATACTTATACAACTACAAATAAGCTCAGAAATCTCAATTAAGTCCAAGCTATGACTCCAAACTCACTTATGCAGACCTTATTTCAATTCAGCTTTCGAGTTCTAAGCTACTATCTAGCAGACTTCAATAAGCTGTTCAAATAAGCTACAAAATTCAAACTAAGAGGGGAAAAAGTGAACTAGTAGTACTGAGACTCTGAAAATACCAAATGCCCTATCACAAATTAATAATTGCACACCTAATTGTTGCCTGATTCAGCAACCTGATGAGATACTAATTAGCTGAAATAGTTGACTATTTAGTTGCACTATCTCTTTGACCAAATCCAACTTCTAATCACTAAATCTATTCCTACAAGTTGTAATAAGCTATAGTTACTCTAAATTAAGCTAACTCTCACTATTTTAATTCTATTACTACAACTAATGCTAACTGAATGAACAAATTTAAGCAGTAAAAAGAGATTCAAATCCTAACTTTGACTTTATATGAACTAAACTACCACTTTTAAGTTTTATTTAACTATTTCTAACATTATATGAATTAGTGGTGCAGATATGACATTAAAACAACAACAGTTAAGCTCAATACCAAGCAGATCCAAACACTCCTTATTAATCTATATTACACCACACTTTTTGATTTCAAACCTCAATTCTCCATTTCACTGATTAAATTCAGTCACTAATCTCTTTGATGAACTAACAAAACTCATTTTACTCACTATGATCTACTAATTCTCAGATCCACAGTTACTCAATTAGAACTTAGTAACACAGATATGAGCAGAACAGTTAAACAAAAGATCAAACAAGCACAAATTTCACAACTACAACTACAACTACAATATCATAAATTAAGGCAATCCAACAGTAACTCATCATAATCAAACCACAGCTTAACAGATGCACTTAGAGACTTGAATTTGGAATTAGAACTTACAAATCCATTCTTTCTCAGCTTGAAAAGAGAAATTTCACTAAGCTTGCCTATCTCTAGATAGGCTAACCACCTCCAAATTCTGATTAGACTATCAATAAACACCTTGAATCATTTCATTCACCATTCTTCACTAGAATTTTGACTTTTGTTGACTTTTTGAGAAATGAATTAGAAACTAATGTAATCACAAGTAACAATCACAGAATGCTAAAAAGCAAATATGAGCTGTTTACTACTGCAAATAGCTTGTATGCAAGCTGAATGAAATGATGAAAACAACTTTTTATATATTTTTTTCTTTTTCTGATTTTTTTAAGAAGAGCTTTTAAATGAAATGAAAACTAATTTGTAAATGTAAAAGTGTACAAAATGAGATTTAATTGAAAGTAAGCTAATAAAAGAAGATTATACTAAACATAAAGAAATAAGTAATAAGTTGAATTAAAGAAAAGTAAAGCTAATTTTAGTGAAAAAAAATTAAAGAGTACAATTGAAATCAAGTTACACTAATACAATGAAGCTAAATTTTGGCAGAGCTTCGCTATCCTAAAACTCTACACTTAATGAGCTTCACAACACCTCTATTTATAGCTACAATAGGAAAGATCTAGAGAGAGGGGGTTACGGATTGCCAAGCTGGCAATCCGTGTGCTTTGTGCTTCTTTGCTTCTATTCTGAGCCCTCTGATCATTATCTATCATTCCCCTCATGATTTGCACCCTTGGATCATATATTATGACGTGTAGGAACCAATGAGCATCTGCCATGTGTCATTCTTTGTGTTTCTTTTGCCCTGACACGCTCCTGACACTACTGACTTGCTTCTAGAAGCGCTTAATTGTAACAAAATGCCCTTAATTGTTGTAATTAGACCAGAATAGTTACCAGGGTTTATGTTATTTCTGGGTTGGGTAAATTGGGGGGCGGGAGGGGTTAATATTATTTAATTGGGTTTGACTGAGGTAAAAGTAAGGATTGACCGAGTGTAATGTGGGTCGGGTATGAATTTTAAAGGGAGATTGGGCTTATAAGGGTTTTGGGCTTTATGCTGTTGGATTTGGATTTTAAACATGGACCAGGCTTGCAAATTAGATTTTCAGAATTTAGAATTAGTAATTAACAAGGACCAAATGTGTAATTATTGAATGTTCAAGGACTGATTCTGCCAAATTCCATAAATATGAACCAAGGGCCTTTCATGTAATATTCTGAATCTTTAGGGACCAAAGCTGTAATTCTTTAAAAATATACTTCAACGGACCAGAATTGACAACTTGTGAAAACTTGGAGGACCATTCTTGTAATTTATTGAAACTTCAACAAAGGATCAAATTTAACAATTCTCAAATTGTTAAGGTTTTCTTTGGACTTTGTAAGCTCATCTTTGACTTTTAGACTACCAGCTTTGACTTTCAACACTCATTCCACTCTCGTGCTCGTTTTTGCCGGTTTTTCTGTTGTTTTTCATCTTTTTATGAGATATCCGTACCTGCACATTCACAATCACAAAAACACACTTTCTTTGGAAATTTGGGTTAGCTTTTGGATTATTTAGTCTTATTTT
Organism: Artemisia argyi; assembly: GCA_030686995.1. Lineage (NCBI taxonomy): Eukaryota > Viridiplantae > Streptophyta > Magnoliopsida > Asterales > Asteraceae > Artemisia > Artemisia argyi. The sequence goes on from CM060695.1 coordinate 55,108,864, forward strand.
GATAAAGAAAAGGTGAGTAAATAAGCACTCACCAAAATCCCCCGGACTAAAGTATTGTCGTGCCCTCACGCAATGTGATCAATTCACGCTTTTGGGATAAATAATTTCATAACTCTTCCTACTAACGTTGTAAAGTAGCAAGGAGGTTCAAAAGAAGTTATAAAATCATTTATTCCCGCAAACGCCCTGTTTTCCAAATTTATTCCTTTATTCACTTTATTCTTGTGACGGTTTGTTGAACTTTCATTATTTTGCAATAATTTTTAGGGTCAAAGAGTAGAAACACTTCTCATGGAGAAATGACCATACGGATAAAAATCGTCATCCTTGATTTTTCACAAGCCCCCAAACTAAGCGTACAAACGAGATCACAGCCTATCTACAAGTTAGATGCTAACACTACTCATAAAAGTTACTTGTGGAAACCACTTACTCCCATGTCATAAGTTTTGTATCTCAAGATTTTATTTTTGTGAGAAATGAATTTCTTCATATTATCTTGTTTCAATACTTTTTAGTCCGATAGAGATACCAAGTTTAAACACTAAGTAGTTTTTCATTTTCTCTCAAGAACCACTGCAATAGAAATTCGGTCCACATCAAGGAATTGGGTACATACAATATATAAGTTGCGGAGAACTACACGTGCACCTCATGTGTCCAATTCAGAATCATCCACATGCACCTCACGTGCCAACAACTTTTATAACACTTAAGCTCTTATTCAACATAACTTTCACTTTTCATTTTTTTCATTTTTTTCATTTTTCACCTTTTTCATACTTTTCTTTCTTTACTTTTTTCATCATCAATGGAAGCTTATCGGGTAGCTCCAAAACCACATACATAATCAACTTTTGACTTTTGATTGATTTTTTTTCACTTTTGCTTTTATTTTTGATGTTCCTTGATATGTACCCAACTTCTAGAGCAAAGATTCTTTTAAGAAAATAAGAAACTAAATATTAACCAAACCTAAATACCACTAATTAACCTAGAACATCTATTATATATTGGTGAAACAATTTTGTGGGAGCAAAAAGCCACAAGTACCTCTCATGAGCTCTAAAGAGAACCAACTACTCCACGTTTAGCATCTAACTTCTAAATAAACTCTATCATTTCTCGCTCTTCGCAATTTAAGATTCCAAATAATGAAACCAGTGAATACTTAGCCGATAATCAGCCACGCATATATAAAGTCAGTTACAGAAACTTGCAAATTCTAGAAGAAGAATTCGCGTTTTCTAGCTCCTTATGTAAAAGACTAGCGAAAGCTTTTAAGCTGCGCATGTATAAAGTCAAGTACGGGAACTTGCAGATTCTTAATAAATAATTCGCATTTTATAGCTCCTGGTGTACAAGACTAGCACAAGCTTATATGCTTATCATTGGTTAAGGGAACAAGCTAGGGCTCAACACGCCCGGTCAAGTCAAAATATTTATTCCTACTCTCGCCAGCTGGAAAGTCAATAAGGTGTCAAAACACTTATTCAAACTTTATTATATTTTTGCACAACTTTTCCAACTTTTTCTCATTTTTTTGTACTTTTTCTTGACATTTTCATTGACTTTTCTTTAAAAATTTTCAAAATTTCAATTTTTTCAATTTTTTATTTTTTAGGAAAAACGGAGTTGCGAGAGTACACGACAAGATGAAAAATGCAAGGTCAAATTGAATCAAAGATTCACCCTCCCCCGGACTAGAATGAAACATTGTCCTCAATGTTTTACGGGTAAAGGCAATCCTAACAAAATTCTAGGGCCGTTTATTAATTATGCCAAAGAAAACGTTAGTCGATAAGATTTTTGGATATAGGATTTCCAAAAGCATCGATGAATGAGACTCGAGTGGAGAGAAAAACAAAACCACGAGCACGAGAGTCTTCAAACTTCGGGCAAATCCTGGACATAAATAACCACAAACACGAAACACGAGAAAATGAAAGAGGTAGCCCTCCTCACGTCACGTTATTAGAAATAAGAATTTTAAGAAGATGAAAAGGATAAGCATGGGTTGCCTCCCACGAAGCGCTTTGTTTTTTATTACCGAGTCGCGTAGCTTGACTCGATCCCCGAATTCAGTCGTCCTTGGGGAAAGTTTGGAGATCCGGGACTACCATGGTTGGTACGTCCCCTCCGAAGTAATGTTTCAAACGATGACCATTCACCTTAAAGTTGGGACCATCGGTTTGAGCTAACTCAATGGTACCGTAAGGGAATACTTGGGTTATGGTGAATGGTCCAGACCAACGGGTTTTAAGCTTGCCCGAGAAAATCTTCAATCGAGAGTTAAAAAGAAGCACTTTATCACCAACGTTGAAAATGCGGTCTTTAATCTTAGCATCTTGAAGTCTTTTAGTTTTCTCTTTATAAATCAAAGAATTCATGTAAGCTTGATCACGAAGCTCAACTAACTCATTCAATTGAACTTTTTGGTGATCACCCGCGGTTTTAAGGTCGAAATTTGCATGTTTCAAGGCCCAGTAGGCCTTGTGCTCAAGTTCTAGGGGCAAATGACAAGCCTTCCCGTAAACCAGCTTATAAGGAGTACACCCAATGGGTGTTTTGTAAGCGGTCCGGAAAGCCCATAATGCATCGTCTAACTTATCAGCCCATGAGGCACGGTGCTCTCCTACAGTCCTTTCTAAGTTACGTTTTAAACCACGACTGGACACCTCAACTTGTCCACTAGTTTGTGGATGATAAGCCGTAGGAAGATGATGTGTGACACCATATTTTAGCATAACTTTAGCAAATTGGTCATTGCAGAAATGGGTCCCATGATCACTTATAATAGCTCGAGGTGCACCGAATCGGGCAAAGAGACTTTTCAGAAATTTCACAACTACTCGGGTGTCATTGGTGGGGAGCGCCTTCGCTTCAACCCATTTTGACAAGTAATCGACGGCCATGAGAATATACTTATTTCCTCTAGATGACGGGAATGGTCCCATGAAATCAATACCCCAAACGTCAAAAATCTCACAAACTTGAATAGCATTTTGAGGCATTTCATCTTTTTGAGAATTTTTTCCTTGACGTTGGGAAGAATCACATGAATTCACCAATTCATGGGCATCCCGATTAATCGTCGGCCAATAGAAGCCGGAATCAAAAACTTTCTTTGCGGTGAAGTTGGCACCATGATGTCCCCCCATGGGTCCACTATGGCATGCCATAAGAATTTCAGCGGCTTCTTTACCGTGAACACACCGTCGGATCACTTGATCCTCACAAACTTTGAACAAATAGGGGTCGTCCCAAAAGTAATGCCTAACATCTTTGAAAAAAAAAATCTTTTGTTGGGACGACATCCCTTTCCTTATGAAATTCCCGCATGGTAATTTGCAAAATTGGCGAACCATGGGGTACTTGAGTCATTATTAGACACACTCCCAAGTGTCTCAAGAGGAAATGTTTCGGTAATTTCCTTTTTCTCGAGAACACTTTGATGGGGATTCTCTAGACGTGAAAGGTGATCAGCAGCAAGGTTCTCAGCTCCTTTTTATCTCGAATTTCAACATCGAATTCTTGAAGGAGTAGTACCCACCGCATCAAGCGTGGCTTAGCATCTTGCTTTGCCATTAAGTATTTTAAGGCCGAATGATCCGTATACACTATGCATTTTTTCAAAAGCAAATACGGTCAAAATTTTTCAAAAGCATAGACAACGGCTAACATCTCTTTTTCAGTAGTCGTATAGTGATGTTGAGCGTCATTCATTGTCTTACTTGCATAGTGTATCGGCTGAAAGTATTTAGTCTTTCGTTGCCCCAGAACTGCACCAATGGCATAATCGCTCGCATCGCACATTAGCTCAAATGGTAAGCTCCAATCGGGGGCAACTAAGATTGGTGCCTCCGTTAACTTCTTCTTTAAGAAATTAAATGCATCGATGCATTCATTTGTGAAGTTAAACGGATCATCTTTCTCTAAAAGGTGGGTCAGAGGCCGGGCTATTTTAGAAAAATCTTGTATAAAACGTCGGTAAAAGCCAGCATGACCAAGGAAACTTCTAATTCCTTTTACGGTGGTAGGATGAGGTAGCTTAGCGATTACATCAACTTTGGCACGATCTACCTCGATCCCAGATTTGGAGATTTTATGGCCGAGGACAATGCCCTCTTTAACCATGAAGTGGCACTTCTCCCAATTTAGAACCAAGTTGGTATTCTCTAAATGGGAGAGGCAAGAATCGAAAGAATTTCCATAGACGGAGAAGTCGTCCATGAATACTTCCATGGTTTTTTCAATCATGTCGGAGAAAATGGCCATCATGCACCTTTGAAACGTGCCTGGAGCATTACATAAGCCAAAGGGCATTCGACGATAGGCAAACGTTCCATAAGGGCAAGTAAAAGTGGTCTTTCTTGATCCTGGGGATCAACGGGAATTTGAAAGTACCCAGAAAAGCCATCGAGAAAACAATAGAACTCATTTCCCGCTAAACGTTCGAGCATTTGGTCCATAAAAGGGAGCGGGAGATGGTCTTTACGAGTCGCGTCATTCAACTTGCGGTAGTCAATGCAAACTCTCCATCCGGTCACAAGCCTCGTCGGTATAAGCTCATTATCATCATTTTTCACAACAGTAATTCCGCCCTTTTGGGAACACAATGAACCGGGCTAACCCATGAGCTATCCGAAATTGGATAAATCATTCCAGCGTCAAGGAGTTTAATAACTTCCTTTTTGATCACTTCATGGATTTGTGGATTAACCCGTCGTTGTTGTTGGACGGAAGCTTTGTGATTATCTTCAAGCAGAATCTTATGTGTGTAGAATCGAGGATCAACTCCCTTAATGTCGGAGATTTGCCAGGCAATAGCACTTTTATGCTTCTTAGGCACATCTAAGGGACGGGTCTTCTCCGCATCTTTAAGGTCTTTCGAAATTATGACAGGCAATTTATTATTTATTTCCAAGTACGCATATTCGAGATAAGGAGGTAAATCCTTGAGCTCGAGCTCCGAAGGATTCTCAATAGATGGCTTTACTTCTTTTACGTCTGCCATTTTTAGGTCCATCAGAGGGAAAGAAGGAATCGGGTCTTCATTTAAAAGTTTTTCATTCAATAAAATGTCCCCCTCCGGATCAAAATCTGAATTATCAGTTTCCGGTGAAATCGAATCATTTGAAAGACAAGCTTTGATTTCTTCCCAAGTGAAATCACTTCCCTCAAACGGAGTAAGGGAAGGGGAAGAATCGGAGACGATTGGTTCAGAAGAAGGAGTGGGATTGCCACTCGAAGCATTATTTGTAGAGATAAAATGAGTGGGTAGGATTGCTTCTCGCATTTTCACAAAATTTAGGCTTCTCATTTGAACGCTTCAATATATATATATATATATATATATACTAGCTTTCAAAGCCCGCCCGATGGGCGGGCATGTCTTATATTTATCGTTGGAATATTTTTCTATAGCGAAAGAAGGTAGCAAAATTATACAGTATTTTAAAACATACTCCGTAGGTAATAATCAAATATGACATGATCAAATAAAATCGGGTTTAGTGATGCCGTCAATGTACACTTTATAGTCTTACAATAAGGAAATACCAAATGTCGTGTTTTGCATTTATGTATGAATGCAATACATACGTACTTAAAACAAAGAAAATCGAAGCTAATATTATATAACTAAGAACACATGTATAACTTATTTATTATTAATTATATCGAGTTTTCTTATATTGAGTCATATAGTTTGATAAAAATAGGATACTTTTTTATAAATATTGAATCATATAGTTTTCTTATATCGAGCAAAACACCCCTTATCCAAATAGTTTGTTAAAAATAGGATACTTACAACTTGGATTGTTTAGCTTAGTACTAAAGTGGAAGCTACTCATATTGAACATTAGAAGAATAACTCAACAATTAAGTTTACTAACCTGTCAAAACAATTAGCATCAATAGTCTACAATTTGCTGTAAAAAAAATAACCCAACTGCTAAAGGTATGCAAATATTAGAGATCCAATCAAACCCTTAAGTGAGCAGCAGCCTTGTCCTTCCTTGTCAGTGAAGACTCCAGTAGACCCGACAACAAAGTCAGCTCCAGCGGCACCCCATGGGATCTCCTCTGGTTACATAATATATTATTTTAACAAGTATTTCTAAGAGATGTTATATACGTGATGCCAAAAATAGTGACAGGCTTGCTTCACCTATTTGACTTGTATAATTTTTTCTTAAATCTTTTATCTTATATCATTTGACTCTTTAATTTTTGAACAAAATTACCATCTATAGCTTAACGGGCCAAGTTTGGCATCTCTAGAGAGCACCTTTGCTTTTAGATAGTAATTTTAAAATTTAAATAGGATAAAGACATATAGAATTATACTTGCAAATTGAGTCTCATGATAAAAGAATTTTCCTTATAGGTTGTTTTTTTTCATGATTTAGAAATGCTACCCTGGAACTACTGAGCAAAAGGATCCCCAGAACTCAAAGAAGAGCTTTTGTGGATTAATGGCATTAGCCTATATAGATAACAATCCATAAAAAAAAGCACACATTCATAAAATATATAATGCATCAGAAGTTGGAAGCAACATAACATGGAGGAAAGAAGCAAGACTTCCATGAGGCATGTAATCGAACACGAAAAGCTTCTCGCCTTTAGGTCCCAAGTAATATGCTCATACGGCCAAAATGTTTTCATGCCGAATCTTTCCTAGTTCAGCAGCTTCTGTTTCACATTTCTTCTGCCCTTTGGCGACTTTTTCTCTAAGCCTTTTTCACTGCAACCATGTTATCATCTTCTAATGTAGCCTTATAAGAGGTTCCATAGTTATAACTCAAAAAAAAACTGTCACACATTGCTAATGAAAGTATGTTAAAACTTAAAAGGGTGTTTGGGACTGCCGGTAAAAACTACTTATCAAATTATTGAATTGTTATACAATCATATAAACATTGCTTGATTAGCTCTAAGAGAGAATCAAGCTACGCTCACCTCAGTGACTCTGCCATCACAAAACCTTGAGCCTCTCTCCATGAGTGTCTGCTATTTCTTTCAAGCATTGGAGCTGCATAACGAAAAACCATACACTGGTAATTTCAAAAAGGGTTAATAAAATTTAGAACGTTAACTATATATTGCCTGCAACAACTCACTAATAAAAAACAAAAAAGATAAAAAAAAAAAAAAAAAAAAAAAAAAAAAAAAAAAAAAACATTTACGCATTCACTTACCCAGACCTATTGAATGGTCACATGTGTTGTTCACATACTGAATTTCTGATCTTTCATTAAACCTGTGGCAACACATAAAAAATAATTAATACAATGCAACTGATGTTGTATCTTTTACAGATTGCAATTTTTGTATTCCCTTTTTTTCCTTTTCTTTTTTTGATCCATAAACTTAGCACAAAACCGCTCAAGCGGAATATCTATTTTTATTTTCATCAGAGGACGGTGAATTAAACTGAATCCCACTATTGATACAGTTCCTCATTGGCACATCAATCAACCTATATGCTCCTCCAATAGGTACCTATAACTACCATACATCAATTTACCACATTTCTCATAAATCGCTTAATTTCAATGCTATTAGGAAATACGAAAATGCATACTGCAGGTTTCACATGGCGTTTTGTGAGAAGGAAAAGATGAGTACCAGCTCCACCTCCCAATATAACAGCCACAGCAGTCCTTGGGTCCCTTTTCTCCATCTCAAGAGGCGTTGAACTTCCAGCCAATGATCTTGCTGAGATGCAAACATATTCCATCGGCTTTGCTTATTTTTTTAGCTTCTGACCTCTAAAACCGTTGCAAAATGCAGTTGCATTTACTAATTTCTTGCCTGGCAGCTGGAGTTCCAAGATCTGATAGTCATGAGATTAATTTAAGCTACAATCTTTAAGTGACATTTTGGAATTTAGTGTGTATAAGTGAAACATACAATGAACTTACCAAACATAATATAACAGAAACACGTTACAGATATTCAGTGTAAGTTAAACCGTCTTTTACATGTTGCGCCAATGAACTCTCCTTTTATGTTTAGCACTTCTCTATAAGATATAAACGTATCAATATTTATATTCAATGCATTAACAATGAAAAATAAATGAATGATAACAATTATAGACCGATTAAAAGTTATTCATAAGAGTTTGAGTTTTCATGTCTTTTAGAATTTAGTGTGGCCTTGAAAATCAAATCATAAGCCTCTTGAATGCATGTGTTCAGCTTCAGATGATCTATGATCCCTTTCTAGTTTCCTATCACCATCCTGAGCATGTTCATGTAACTCGTGATGGCTACTTTACTGCTCTGCAAAAATTAACATAGAAGAAAATAGTTATAATTTGAATAGTGGATTTGATACAAATAAAAAGATCCCGAATTCAGTTATGTGGTACAAAATAAATTTTTTGTAGGAAAATGAGAGCTCTCACTATAAAATGTAAGAATGGCGATACATGTGGAACGTTGAATACCATATGGTGTAAAAGCCTTTTAAAGTCTACCTATGGACATTTTGCCAATGGGGGCCTACCATACTCGTCAACCCCATGCTTGCATTCTGTTGTGTTCGATAGAGGTTTTTAGCTGCACCCTTTAGAAGCGTAACAATGACATTTTAGCAACCTTACAATTTTATTTAAAAAAAAACGATATATGCTTAAAACGTAGACATATCGACACCGGTGTGCCTCTATATTTTCTAATTGATTCGAGTTTCTAAATAATAAAAAAGAGTGGTAATTTTGACATCACTCGTCTGGGACTCGGCTTGGATTGACACGACCGTTTCAATTTTTTTATTTTCAGTAAATAATAATAATAATAATAATAATAATAATAATAATAATAATAATAATAATAATAATAATAATAATAATAATAATAATAATAATAATAATAATAATAATAATAATAATAATAATAATAATAATAATAATAATAATAATAAAAGGAATCTGAAAATAGTCTTTCTTATTTTTTTTCATTGACCAGCTAGACTTGCTAGATTTGCCCTAGACAAATTGCATAATTGTTAGACAATCGAGTTTTACATAAAATACCCAATCATGCTCATCTTGAATATTGAGTATAAGACCTAACAAAACCCGTTAGATGATAAATACTTACCCAATTTAACCCATATTAACCATTGGATCAATTGCCAACACTTAGAAACATAGGAATTAAAATATTTTTGCCATCTTTTTCGTATATTAATATATGTTGCTCATGTTTTCCAGGCTCTATCCGAGTTTCCCGTCACTAATGAATGTCTTAATGTTTGGCTCCACATCATAATACACCTATCTATTTTTTTGAAATAACACAATTATCCAAAGCGCAACTGTTAAGGATCTTGAAGGTCACATGAATGCTAGGAAATGCTTTTAAAAGGCTCTTATCAAGATATATAAAATTTCCTACTTATGTTGAAGCTGATATATGTATTTAAGAACTAAGGTATTTGGTAGCACTAAATTTTAGTGCAAGGTATTTTACTTGATTTTGGAAAGTTTTTGCTATTGTGTTTTAATTTTGTATAGTTGGAAGGTTTCTCCTGTAGTGTCTTTGGAACCCCAAAAAGCTCCAAAGTGGGATATTAAGCTTATCGGTTTTTTCCCTCACAAATAACCTTATAAACTTCAAAAAGAAAACTTGAGAGATCTGATATTCTTACGGTTCTATTTTATGAATTCAAGGCACTTGAATGTAAGGTTACCATAATAACATCACAATTTATTTTCCTATTTTTCGCCATATACGACTCGGCCAACGTATTTAACATGGCACTCCCGTTGAGCAATATCAAACACCCCCATACTGTTCGAAATGCATTAAGATAGATGTATAATTGTTTGAATTATTTATTTCTTTGCTATTGTTACTTGTTAGTTGTCTCTAAAAATGCTTATTTTGCAATGGAAAGTAAAGGGAAAAAAAGAATACGGACTTACTCGTACCGGCCGCAGCTGTTAAAGTCATGATATCGCTAGGTGATGGGACATTTCTGCTGAGCTAACACCGATCCTTCAAAATCACGTTCAGTATCCATACCCATAGCATCAACAACTTTCACACAGTGTGCATTATGGGCTCAGGTTTCTTTTTCTTCTTTTGATAAAAAACAATAAGATTAGCGGACACATATAAAAAATTGACATCTGCTAAGATCAACAGCGTACTTAATGTTTATAAAATATTTAAAATTTGGACAGAAAAGTGTTTACAATCAACCGAACCAGAATCTTACGTTTCATCCCGTACTTAAATTAAATGAACTAACTCAAAAAACCCATTTTGACCATTACCCAACCTGCCCGATGTGCCAATCTGTCCACCTCTAATTGCTAAGATGTCTAATAACTAACCTTCTCTTTTGTCCCCTAATCTACATTCCAATTTTGATTGAGATAAACTCCTCTGCCTGCAAAGAATAGGCCTGAACAGAATCACTAAAGTGAGCAATATTATCTCTGTGAGTAGAAAAATGATACAGAAAAGTAACAAATCGTAGTTGGATCATCTAAGTTTAAACAGCGAGCAAATCTTTCAGCAATATCATTGTAATTGTTATGTTTTGACATGCAATGCAAGAAGGTTAAGTAAACCACATGGAGTAAACCTGCTCTAATAATAAGAATCACATTCTATAAACTCATAATTACTATATGTACACACGTAGTAGATTGGTATGAATGCACACAAATCTAACAGTTACGGAATCTGGTTTGTAAGACCGTATCAATGTGTGTTAAGTACTGTAACAGTAAACGCAAGTTTAACATAATAGGAAAGTTTCTTTAGTATGTAGAAAGAATAAATGATCGAAATAAGTTTCATACCTGCTTATACCTTGTTCAAACTAATATGTATAACTAAATATTTAATTTTAGCTTAAACCACAACAAGACATTGTATAACATGCTTCAACTCCTAATATACTTCAACTTGATAAAATCATTTATCTCGAAAAACAAATAAGAAAATATGAAAGCAATACTGACACATTTTATTAAATGAAGAAAATAAATATTGTTTAGACACCTACCTTCCACTTCATTATTTGATCAAGAACATCAGGCTCACAGACAACCATTGCATCTTCAACGCTACACCCTTCTTCGAGCTTCTTTAAGACTAAATGGATAGCCTATAGTAATAGAGTAGTTAATTAAAATTAGTGAGACATGGTATTCAGACGAGTTAAATGGGTCGGTTCAGGTTTGGCAGTTAAGACTAAGGATAATGAGCCGAAAAAGGGGGGGTTAAGGTTGAAATGGGTGGTATATAGTGTGGGTAATTAAACACGGTCCAGGTGTGGGTCTGTACCAATGTTCTAAAAGGCGTGAGGCGTGGCGTGGCGGCACAGCCACGCCTCAAGCCTTACGCGCCTTTGCGAAGCCTTGGCGTTTCTTAAGGTGTGCTTAAGGCGACAACAAAATATTTATAAATTTATGTATTTATAATTTTATAACATTTTATAATAGCAATTTCAAATACTAAAGCCCAAATCCCAAATAGCCAGGCCCAAATACGAGGCGCAAGTAGGAATTAAGTTTTGAAATTACGAGGCCCAAGAAAGAAATAACCCAAATACTAGAAATTCAAGCCCAAATCCATAAATCCCCTAAATGCTTCAAAAAATGGTGCCACGCCTTACAAAAAAGGCGCGCCTTTGCACGCCTTTTCTCGCCTTATTCCACACCTTTTCCCACGACGCCTAGACCTCACGCCTTGGTCCATTTCGTGGCGCCGAGGCCACGCCTCGCGCCTTGGTGACGCCTTGGCAGCGCCTTGGCGCGCCTTTTAGAACACTGGTCTCAGTACACATGCACTTTTTCTTTTGGGAAATATATATATTGCTGAATATAAATACAACTACTAACACCAAGTTAATACAGCAATATGATCTAACTTTGCTATGATAAAGTGAATTAAAAGGTTTTGTGACTCACACTGTTTGACTTGTTATCTAAGAAATGTCTGGCTTGCACATATATCCACATCTACTTGGGCTTAGTTAACTGTTAGTGTAGCAATGCTTAATAGTATATTGATGTGTGCTTTAATGAAGATAATTAATAAAGATGTTGTACCTCAAAACCGAGTAGTGATCTGAGAAAATAAGGTTTTGAAGTCTTTTGTTGTTGTTCTGGTACCGCAAGTTTGGAGGCAAATGTGGGTCAGTTTCGGGAGCCTTAACTCACCTTCAATAGGTTGCTAATCATAGTTTATAGGAGCACACATAGATGCTCAAGGATGGACCACAGTGTCGTTAGTACCTGATGCAACCAAGACAAAGTTACACAGCAAATTAGTTTCCCAATACTACTTTCGATTACATGCAGAGGTTTAGTTAACTAAACATTAAACAACAATCAAAAAACGGAAGCAAGACCTCAGAGATCAATGCTATTCAATTAAATAAAGTTTACTTAGCCTATATACTAACACATAATAAAACCTTGTGTAAGACGTTCATGCCTCAATGATGAAATCTACACACAAACCTAGGTGGTGAAGAGGATGGGGCGTGGTGTTGAGAGATAAAGGAGAGAAATAAAGTAGAGAGAAATTCTATTATTATAACCATAATCACACTCAGTAGGTATCTCATACCGAAAAAGTTATAGGGCATTGTAACGTGACTTTAAAAGGATACTCACCATGACTTAGTGTTGCAATAATCAGTTTTAGTGTGTTGCCAAAACCTTTTCTATTTTAGGATTGTTCCTGCTCTCTAATACCTTGAGCCGTACGCCCGTACATATTCTCCCATTGTTTGATTGTTTTAGAAAATCCAACATCTAGCTTCTGACCTTTGCCTCGGTTAATAAAGAAAAAAATAAACAAATGAATATGAAAGTAAGACGAAATCAGTTGTAGAGAACAATGATATTGTAATTTACGTGAACATGAGGGATGCTCAGCCACTCCATCTGTTTGCAAATCAGAATCGCCATTGCACAGAAACACAGTGGTACCTGTTCCACAAAGATGCTATAAATAAGGAATGTAGATTAAGGTATCAATTATATACTCTTCGGTAGACCGCGACTGTATATATAAGAAAACTATCCATACACACGTAAGGTTGTATAACGGTGTTATAGACCGACAAAAACAAAAGGTAATGTCAAAAAATTTCCTACGTTAGTTAGTTATATCGTTAACGTAAACAGTATATCGTAGTAAACAAACCTCCTCCTGTTGAACATCTCCGCCTTTTATTTGTGTGCAATACAAATATCCCCTATTGTTGCAACCCGGGCCTATTTACCGCAATGGAAATTTGCTACTGTTAAGTACAGCCTAAAAATTCATATGTAAACTATCCGCCAAACAAAAAAAATATATATAAAATAAAAGAAACAGAGGTTGTACCCGTTGATCGTTCAAATGCACAAAATGCCCGTACTAAAACAATCACTCAAACACACAATATTAGATGAAAACAGGTTATGTAAGAAAAATAAACTGATAGATTATGATCATGTCAAACCTAGTGCAAATACTATGAAATTAGTCTCCTCCTCACTTTAATCAACATAGCCTATCACATGTAACTTTAATAATATATATAACTTATTCGTAGCATGGAATCATGCCATTGTAACTTTAATTTCAGCGTTTTTCTGAGGTAGTCTGAACCTCCATCTCTTAATTCAAGAGCCTCATAGACACCTACACCACATAAATCACACTAATATTTTACAACTATGCATCCAAAACAATGCATGCATTTTCATTCTGAATAAAAAATGATTGCTTATCACAGGTTAATGAGATCTTATCGGTGGATGCACCACCGGAACAAAGTTCCATCAGAAAGAGTAATATCAACCTATAGTATGGTATATCACACATAAATTTCAAAATGTAATTAGATACAGGAGCAAATGATTCAAATCACAAAATCAACCTCATCGAAGAACACTATCCATGGATAACACGTCCTTGCACGACCAAATATTTTCCACATTGAGATTAGGGTTCTGAGTAAAAAAAAGAAGATATAATAAATTAATTGGGCAAGGAATAGATAATCATCACCTAATAGAAATAAACATTGATAGCATTAGGATCATGGCATCAGTTTGTGAGGAAACCAAAAGGATATTAGGGTTTTGAAAAGTTTCGAATCTTTTTATGTGAGTAGACAGTAATAACATATCAGAGCAACATATTGTAAACATATATCTTAGAAACATTATATCTTGCAGCCATTGTTAAAACCGTAAAAAAGTTTAGGAAGAAAAGAGAGATATATTGCGTAATATGAATGACAGTCGTGTGTAGGAACAAAGAGGAATCACGTTTGTTTTTTTGAAGAGGCTGGGAAGAAAGAGTTTATTAGGGTTTTCTTTTGAGATATGGCACTGAATGAGTTTCGTGTTATTAATTGAGAATAAAAATGGCTACTTACTGAATGTAATGTTATCCTTTATAGATTTGGAGTTACAAAATATCACCAAAAAAATGTGGTGGTTGAGTGGTTAAGATGCCACATAACATCCGGAAGGTCATGAGTTCGAATCTCAAGTGTTGTTTTTCATAAAACACATGAAATTTATTATACAAAAACGCCAACATGGACAAAAAAATGACATACACAAATATGATGATAGAATTTCGAAATAAATTAAAAAAAAATACAAAATAAAATATAAAAATTGCTTACATGGACAGAATGTGATGACATGGCTGATAATGAATTACTGGGGAATGAGGTGGCGTTTACGTGGCATTATCTACGTGTAACGCATCCTGTTATATATATATATATATATATATATATATATATATATATATATATATATATATATATATATATATATATATATATATATATAGGGGAGGGTTAATGTGATATCAAACTTAAAGTTGTAAAAATAAGATCTAGTCTAAACAAACACTAAAACCATTTTATAAATAACCATATTAGCAATAATACACAAAAAATAAAGTATTAATACGAATTAACATTTTAGCAACTAATAACCAACTGATACATGAGTTTGGATTAGTGATACACAACTATAAATTTACATGTTTGTAATTAAAGTGTATCACCTTAACCTGATACATTACATGTCGAATCAAAGTGTATCACTTTGGTTTCGTCAATTTAAAAAAGAAAACAATTGGAACTTTAACAATTTTAATTGTACTCAATAAAATATTTTATTTTATTTTAACGAGAGTGTCACTTGACATATTTTAGTTGGATCTTATTTTTACAACTTTAAGATTGATCTTATTTGATCTGGATTATATATATATATATATATATATATATATATATATATATATATATATATATATATATATATATATAGGGAAAGGTTAATGTGAAAACTTTCTTAAAGTTGTAAAAATGAGAACTATTCTAAAATACCATTAAAACATTGATACATAACAATTTTAGCAAAGATGCACCAAAATATTATATATTAATACAAGTTAACATTAAATCGACTAATAACCAACTCATACATGAGAAACGGATTACTGATACACAATTAGATTTTTTATACATATACGTTAAAATCTCAAAAAACTAATTTCTTATACATAAATTGATACACCTAATACAAAGCAACCACAAAAAACTTGATACACAATACTAAACCTTGATACACATTACACGTTGAATCAAAGTGTATCACTTAGTTTATGTCAATTTTCATAAGAAAATCCATCAAATCTTTAACAATTTTAGTTGTAATTAATTATGTTCTTATTTTCTTTTAAGTTGAGTGTCATTTGTGAAATATATATATATATATATATATATATATATATATATATATATATATATATATATATATATATATATATATATATATATATATATAGAGGTGGGTTCATGAAAAAAGTCCACTTTGATAGAAAAGTGAGAAAAGTGTACAAATCAGCCCCTCCTTCCCCTCCTTTGTTTACACCAAACTACAGGGACTTAATTGTATTTTCCTTCATTCTTTAAGGAAGTTTTGTAAATTCGCATTTTTTTTTTTGGCCAAAAATTTTCCCGCCAAAAATTTATAACCCAGATGCACCTTTTTTTTTAGTGCATCTCAGTTATAAAAATTGGTGCATCTCAGTTATAACTATGATGCATCAATTTTTATAACTGAGATGCACTAAAAAAAATGTGCATCTGGGTTATAAATTTTTGGCCAAAAAAAAAAGAATTTTTTTTTTTGCCCTAAAAAAAATTTTTTTTTGGCGGGAAAAAAAAATTTCGGGGGGGGGGGGGGGGGGGGTTGGGGTGGGGGTATGTTTCAAAACATACCCATGAAGTTTGAGATGTTTCAAATTAAACCCTATAACTTTTTTTCTCACTTTTCTACCAAAGTGGACTTTTCTCTAGAACCTTACCATATATATATATATATACTAGATTAACAACCCGCCCGATGGGCGGGCTAGTTTCAATATATTATTTATATATATTTAAGATATTTGTAATTTAATGATATGTTGTTACAATAAAAATTGGCATAAACGGAAGAGTTATTCAAATGTAACATGTACTTATAGTTACTATATTAAGTATAAAACTATACTTAATCTTATGGTATATATTTAATTTTACGGTATTTACGACTATTAAAGTTGATATCTAATAACAATACAAAAAAAATACTTGTAACAATATATTTTGGATATTTGGATACTATATCATAGGAATAAGTTGAACCAATACAGTGAACTGATATGGCTTAGCCTCAGATGAATAATAGTATGCAAGCCTTTTCTAAGAAATATCACTATACACCTGCATATCGTAACTTCCTCAATAAGTCATCCAAAAGACGAAATTCAGTATTCAAAGGCCTTAAATGCATATACCGCACCATCAATATAAAGAAGATAGCATACAAAGGCCTTGAATGCATATACCGCAGCAAAGTGAACCCATAACCTTCAGCAACCATCAGAACATATAATTATTTAATTATCTAATATAGAGTTAGTGAATGATCATTAAATTTTACATACAAAATGATAACACACAATAACAAATGGCTGCTATGGTATTTATTTCTAAAAATGGTAAAGATTTACTTTTCTGATCGATCATTGACATTCGAATATATTACTGAATGATTCCAGAGAGGTGTATGTGAAGTGGAAAAAATCGATAACTATCTGACTTCCCATAATTATAGTCCAATGTTGACTTTTTAAGTTTTTATTTTGCAACTTTGACCTTAAGTATTCTTTTTAGTGTTATGTAAAACTTGATGCAAAATATATGAATGGATTAGATTTTAAATGTATTTTCATTTGTATAATTTTCATCAATTATTATATAATACAAATAAAAATATTTAAGGTTAAAGTTGAAGAATGAAGACTTTTAAAAGTAAACATTGGACAATAATTATGAGACAAATGGAGTATATTGTTTATATAAGATAAGTGTAATTTAATGACATGTTGTTTAATAAAAATTGTCATCAACTGAAGAGTTATTTTAAATATAACGTGTACTTATAGTTGTAATTTTATTTAGTATGAAATTATAGTATTTTTTGTTCAGTATATATTTAATCTTATGGTATTTACCACTATTAAATTTATTATCAAATAACAATTAAAAAAATACTTGTAACAATATATTTTGGATATTTTCCTTTGGGTACTACACTACTACTATCATGAACTACTAAAAAAGATGTATTCAATGGGTTGACCCAAAACACATATTATTTTATTGCATTGTATTGTAGTACATTACACCAAACAAAGATAGCCTAAAGTCATTTATCACTTCCAACAACAATTGCAATATTAAAAGTAAATATAAATTGCATCATATATAGAATGCTCTATTCACTATTCAACTAACAAAATGCGGTTTTTTTATATATATACATGAATATGATTTGTAGTGCGGTGCGGTTATGTGGTGCGGTTTAATTGCAAATTAACATTTAAAATTAACGAAGATATATCTAGATGGATGAGAGAAACTAACCTGATCAACAAATTCAAGGATTTCAAGTTGGACTCAAAAGATTAAAAAATCTGCACAAATCAAATTTGAAAATTATCATCTTTGGTATATCTAGGATCATTGGCATCATTAGGAGATGCATGGGCTTCAATGATATGTTTGGCTATATTCAACATAGAATAACCAAATGTTGCTCAGTAATGGCATGTTGTGAAGTTCAATATATCAACTTAAATATTGTTAATTACCTTGTCTTGGCTAAACAACCTAATATCTTTCACAACAAAGATCAAGTAAACTTTGAAAGAATTTTAGTCTGCAAATCAATGTTATCTCGTGCAAGTCTACAATGCCAAGATGCTGTTAGTTCATAGTAATGCATATACAAAAATAAAATATTGCAATTTGCAGCAATTTAAAGTACCTTAAGATCATTATAACGCCCTGAAGGAGGGTTTGCAGCTGCATGCACAGAGGTTCTAGAATTGAGAATAGTTGTTATTCATGCTTTTGCAATGGATATTGTTTGTTGTTATGTGGCTTCATGTATAGCAACCCTAAATAACATAATTGTAAATATGTCTACATTTCCATGATAATGTAAAAGAATGAGAACATATTGGTTTAACCTAACATGTCCTCCGGTCTCATTCTGTCAAATTCATCTATGTACACAACACATCCATCGGCCAAAAATATGGATCCCCCTTCTATATAGAACTCACGCTGAAAAATACACAAATTTTAGATCAATATTATAATGCAGTATAAGTGACCTTATATATTCAATAATATTTCCAAGAAAAAATATACTTACAGTGCTCTAATCACGAATAACGGACGCTGTAAGCCCAACATTAGATGAACGTCTACCTGAAGTACATACAGCTACTGGAATTGCCTTCTCAGCATATTAAGAAACTGCACAAAAAGTCAGTTGCATCAGATCATTAGATTACAGCTTTAGCAAAGAAATAGTAGCTATTTAGAATTATTGTTGGACGCATCTGATTGTGGCGACAGTAACACAGATGACTTGTAAAGCCCTACATAAAAATCCATACGAAGATGAGTAAAAAAAATCATAATAGCAATTTTACCTCTAAAAATGTGTTCTTTTGTGGAAAATCTCAGTGATGGAGCAACTAAACAATAGGCCCATGTAGAGCAATTTCCTCCGTTTCCCTACATCTTTTCCTTGAGGGAGCCTGCAATACATTAGCATAGCGCCCCAGATAAGAAGATAGACGCCAATGTAGAGCAAGTAAGAAAAGTGCACAGATCAATGGTTCTAATAGTCAAAGTATATGAAACAAATCCTACTAAATAGTATAATTGTGAAAAATTGCTATCGAATTATGACCAGATGTAGCAAAATGAAATGGGTGCGTTGCAGGTGTAGGAAAGGTGTCAAAAAGAGTTATAGAAATACTCTGTAATATATTATTTTCAATAAAGATAGTAACTGTTATTAACAATAAACTATAGGCGAATTCCAACCCATTTGGCCATTTTTAGCTAAAACTTTCTTGGCCCAACTTTGTTTGCATTGTCGCCACAACAAAAAAATACTTTCTCTCAAATGTACATATGCTAACAAAGGTAAATTACTTCTTAAATATAAGAGCTTAGGTTTGATTTTATAGGGTAGTGGATCCCTATTATGTGCGACGCCAAAAAAAGAAGCTAATATACAATTTACAGTGACAAGCCAAAACAGTAAAACATGTGTAATAGCGAGTTTGTCTTAAAATACCTCTTTTCAAATTTTCCATTTTCAACTTGTGAATCTCTGTATTCTAGTCACTTTGATCAAACCTTTCAACTTATCGTCGCATAGTCCGAGTCAGTTTCATTGTATCAGTACCTTTACCAACTATAGATATTTAATCACACTAATCATTAGCATTATATGATTAAAGGAATAGATTAAGCGTACAGGCACTTAATAACCCATCCCATAATGAGCATCTTTTTGTTGTTAAGATTTGAATAAAAAACTCATAACCATGTAACTAAAAATTATAAGCATTTCCAAACACCCCTTCTTTATGTGGTGACATGATATAATTGTTTCTCTTTTGTAAAATAAATAAATAAATAAAATTAAAAAATAATCATTTTTTACCTCCTATATGTGATCGAAACGCATTTGCAGTCCCCTCCAAACATAATTTGTTCTTGTTATAGCATGAAACAAACACTCCTCACTCCCATTATAACATCATCCCAACCCATGCTACTTCTGTAGCAGCCTAAACCAAACACACCTTATGTTGCAGTAGCCTAATTCAAATACACTTTATTTTTGCAGTTACCTGGTCCAAAAACATCCTGTCGCTTCAGCAACTTGGTCTGGTCCAAATACACTTATGTAATAGTCTGATCTAAACATAACTCATTGATAAATCTATAGCAACCTAATCCAGAATTCCAGACACACCCTATTCTTATTTATGCAGTAGCGTGATCCAAACACCATTTTTATCATCTCACAACATGACATAAGTCTTTGAAACAACATAGAAACATATAAATGCACCACTAAGACAAATTTGCATATTAAACGTGATATTAAACAAATTATTTTTGAAAGTAGTGTTATATGAACGTAAATAAAAAGTTCAAAAACGATCCAACCTGTTTGGGATTTAAATTTAGACCAATAATAACCAACACATCACAAAAAGTTACTTATTACATGATGTTCATGATTGCTTATTATGGTGCTTTTCAAATATCATGTTATTAAAAAATGCTTGCTTTCTCAATTACTGGTATATAAGCCATATATAAATAAGCATATTTGAAAATACTTTTTTTATTGGTATTTCACTTAGATATCATTAAAGCATGGGATCAACATCACACAAAAAATGCAAATTCCTGGTTCATTTTGCAAGCTGCACAAAACACATAAGTAGCACCTTAGAGGGATGAGAATATGAATGTCGCTTTTTAGATGTGGGTGAATGTGCGAGATACAATGCCTGCAATTTAAGGAATATGATTAAGTTAGATTTGAATTCGTATTCGCAGTAAATATGGAAAATGATATATCCAATCAATCAAATTAGTAAAAAAGAGCTGAAACATGTATTCATACAATTCATAACTAATTCACAACCAATAAGGCTTTTATTCATATAATGTACTAACCAATTCATAATCATAAATAGTGCAGGATTTTAAAAGTAACATCCAAAACAGCCCTGGGATAATCATTAACGGAGTTTTAATTAGCAATCTAAACACCTTTTAAACACAATTCATAATGATAAAAGCGAAATGGTTTATATTCCAAGGCTTTTATTCAAATACTTGTTGAGCAAATCAACAGAAACCTATCACGAAACACGTGAAAAGTGATCATAAATTTCTAGCATTTGCTGATAACATTTTGACACCCTTTCTAAAAGCAACAAACATAAATTCTTATAAATGGCATGGCTTCCTCCATAAGTTTTGCTAAACATTGATTTGGAAATAGATTTTCATCCCAAGAAATTCTCAACAAAACCCCTAGCTTAATGAGATGGTCAACACTTCCTAAATTGTAGCCATAAGTGTAAATGAGCAGATTCTGTCTAATTTCAAATTCGAAATCTTTGTTTCCTAATCCACAAATGAAATCACATCAAATCATCAAATCAAATATATGAATATTTTTGAATTATTTTGAAAAAAAATTACTTGATTGTAATTCATACCTTAACGTTATCTTCGTCGGAAAATTGATGCAGCAACATGATTGACCGGGTAACTGCAATAAAAAATAAATATAAATCTTTTATTAGAGAATTGGTATTCAAAATAAAAAACGTTAATTTATGCCGTAAATTAGTATTCTAAATAAAAAACATAATTTGATGCCGTAATATGAACTCGTCAGGATGAAGAGAGCCTTATGAATCTTAGTCATTGATTCAAACCTTTTATATGTGAATACAATGAAAAATGGTTACTTGATTGTAATTCATACCTTTTTAATGCGATAAGGTTATCATCACAAATGTAGCTGGAAAATTGATGTCGTAAATTGATTAAACGGATATAAAAGGTTATCATAAAAAAAACATAAAACATGAACATTATAATAAACAGATTGACATAAAAAAAATGTAATTTACATGAAAAAAATATAAAAACTAAGTTTAATAACCTGTAATTGATAGAAATGTGACATTATCATCACCAAGGTTGCCGGAAAATAGTTGTAGTCAATTAGATCACCGGATTAATTTGCCGTCAATAATGGATACACCTAATCAACCGGAACATGCATGGTACCAAACCACTTCAACAGAACCACTTCCACATAATCCAAACCACTACCATAGTTATAATCAGGTTTAAATTAAAAATGTGTAATTGACAAAATCAATTATCAAAATCAAATTACTAACCTGTGATTCATACAATTAAAGGTTATCATGACACGGGTCCAGCCGGACAATTTATAGAGTCCGTAATGTCGCCGGGAATATACACAATCAAACTGAAATTACCGGAATCTTGTTCTTTATTTGAATTTGATATAGGGATTAGATGACAGAAACTGGTGGAGGTGTTTTTTTAGGGATGAATTTGAAAGGGATAAGAATGGAGGAGATTATTTAGGATTCTTAATAGGAGCGGAATGATGGAGGTAATTTTGGGGTTTCCAAACTAAATGGGAAACTGATATTGAATGCACAAATAATCCACCAATAGTTTTCTACTTTTCTGCCAGCGAGGATGCCACATGGCTTTTCTCTCTCCGCCACCTAATTTCTTCTTGCCATGTCATCAATTGGAAACACTCTAATATATATATATATATATATATATATATATATCTACATTATATATAACAGGAGGCATTTGAAGGATATGTACAGTCATTGTCCAGTCATTGTCCAGTCATTGCCCAGTAATTCAATTTCAGCCATGTCATCAGCCATGTCATCAAGCTAAGCAATTTTTATAATTTATTTTGTATTTATTTTTTAAATTGTATTAAAATTTCGGATTTATTAGACATTTTTTTTTTCATAAATTTCGGATTTATTTTTTACAAAAAAACCATGCTACAAGATTCGAACATTGGTTGTGCCTATGTTTGCCATACATCTTAACCACTACACCAACACATTACTTGAAATTTATTTTGCAATTTATAATCTATATAGGTATGTAATTAAAGAATCTTCTACAATAATAATCCCATACAAAAACATATTATCAAAAAAAAAACGTACGTATATTTTCTTTTTGTCACAGAGAAACCCTAATCATGAGAACTCTCTCAAGAAGAAAACTACATCACGATTTTAGGGTTTTGCTAAATCACAGAAATCCACCTAAAAGCCACGACATTAGTCTCCTTCATTTGATTATTTTTTGCAGGACCATGATTTGATTATTCATCAGGTATATTCTTTGCAACTTCTAATATATAAATCATGCAATTGGAATCTGACTAAAAAGAACCCTAAGCCCATCCAAAACAATACACGATAAACATAACACCATGCCTGGCAGGTAACTAATTGTTCTGATAAATATAGGTTTTTAATTCTGAATGTTATGAGATGAGTTTGTATATTTAATGCCAGTTGTGTGTCAAAATATATGATTGTCATACCCACTTATTTGACTCACAGATACCTACACATAATTAAAATTAAGTATGACGATTAGAGTTGTCGGTGATATTCTTATATAGGTGTATTAGATCCCTGAATTATTAGTCATTCGACTTCGTATTCGATAGCCATTTTGCAGACATGTGCGGTTTAATAACAGTAACTCACATGGAATTGGGTGTCTTCTCTGGACAGGAAACAATAGCTTTTCGGTCAGTTCGAGAGTCGTATCTGCATGGAAGTATGTTATTTGTTCCCATAATTCAAGTACAAGTAATAATTTTAACATTTGGTTTATTCATGTAATATTAACCTGTGACATTATATTGTTTCTGCAGCTATAAATAAACCAGTGGACAGTGTATATGGCATTTTTAGCAGAAATAATGGACGCAACCCATGGTTTGACAAAGGTGAATTAACCTATACACTGACCTAACATAAAAGTCTAGATATTAGTTTTCTTGAAATTTACTCCTAAACCAATTATTTGTCGCATTCTGTCTATACACGACTACTTACACGTGTACTCTGCGTTTACACTATCGAATTGTACTATTATTCAATTGTTGGTTTCTGTGGTTATACAGTAACTTTATATGAGGAGGTCACACACATCAGGTATTTATGGGTACTGCTGGCACCATAGTTGTTACAAGGCATACAGAAGCTAGGTGTATAAATTGTGATCCTGGTATATAAATTGTGATTCCATGAAGAACTTGAAGTTGCGTCATTTGATTAGCAGCTGGTGTTTCATAAGCCGAGAGATTAAATAACTTTTCATTGGAGGTTAGAATGAGGCACTGTTTTCTTTCATCGTTAAGTTGATGTTTTTTTTTAATATATGATCACATTTATAGATAATGTAAAAGTTACTCTTCGACTAAAATGGTGTTCAGGTGCGCTTCCACAATGTGTATGGTAATGTAGAGAGTAACAGATTTGACCTGTTTTAACTCTAGAGGGCCAGATGGGTCAAGTCAGCGGATTTAACTAATAAGCTATTGGGTCAAAAACTATAAAAGTGAATTTGAGTTTCTGTAAATGGATTCTGTTGCCTTAGGAATTTGTCAAAAAGAAGTAAGAAATTTCATGCACTGTTTAGAATATAGCCTCAAGACTCAACGTGTATTAAAGAAGTTAAACGTACTAGATTTTTTCGTGAGGTTTTGAACGTTTATAAAGTCATTACTTTGTCATCTATAAGAATTTCAAATTGTTTTTTTGATCTGTCAATCAAATCTGTGTTACAACCGTTGAGGAGGAGGCGGTATCAGCGAGACCAAGTAGGCACAAAAGTTACCAAGAAGGTTCTTAAAGTTTATATATTCAGCTTCTGTTTTCTAATCCGTAGTTATTTATTCACTAATTGATGGAAGGGCCACTATGTATGCAGATCAATGTAACTTCTTGCAGTTCAAGGAAAATCGTCAAGTCAAAAGGTTAAAATTTCGTATTGTTTAAGCATAGGAGTTACGCAAAAAAATGCGTTGAAGGATCAAAAAAAGATACACGCCTTGGATGACTCATGTGGTCCCTTGACTGTAGGAATACATTCACCAGAATAGAAATATGTTTCTTATGCTACCAATAAAAAGAATAGTAGCCACTGTAAGTTATTTAGTTGTTAACAGATGCAAAACAAGTTGATTTGAAGATCTAAAACTATATGTGGAATCAGTGGCGGAACTTGAACATTTTTTTTTGGGGGGGGGGGGGGGGGGCAAATTTATTTTGAGGGGGCCGAATCGGAGATTGTTTGGGATTTGTCATTATTGGTGATTTTAATTATCCAAGATTAGCAGATTTTAGTGCTGATTATTTTCTAATCTGTGTTCTTCGAATATGGATTATAACAACTGTTAACGTTATTGTTACACCTTGAACAAGCATTTCCCCATTGTCGCACGCCAGGTATGCACGCATGCCCATCTACGAGTGCTTATCAACGTAGGTTTGATATTTTATTGATATACATTTTTGTTCACCTATATTTTATATTCATATACCAACTTCAATTCCTGATACTTACCTATTGTTACCTGTTATTATTGCACCAAAAAGAAGTATGATTGTTGCCCTTACAACAACCATCTTTGCACCCCCTGACAGAAACCAAACACCCCTTTACAACAGCCATCCAAACACCCCCTGGCAGCAACAAAACATTCCCTTGCAGTAGCCATCCAAACACCCCCTTACAACAACAAATCAAACTTTCAACATTCACATATCAGTGGTTTTTTACCTTTGTCTTACATAAAACTAAATACTCTTGAACTTCTATATAATGCCAGAAGTTTTCTGTGTTTGTCGTTGCTGTCCTAAATTCTTATTAATCATAAATTTGCAGCATATTCAGCCTGGGTCTCGGCCAGCTATTGAGGTTGAGAAACCAACATCTGGTAAATTTCTGTTTTGTAACATAAACAAGATAAAAATTGCAATATTTGGTATCTATATGAGGAACCATTGTGAAGTTTCAAATGCCTTTGATCTTTTCAGGAAGCACAAGCTGGGGGATCTCATCCATATTTGGTTCAGATAGTCGAATGTCCACCAAAGATAACTCTGCAAACAAGCCAGTTAGTGAACCTGCTCATACCATGGTGCTGTAAAGCTCAACAATACTTCGAGTAGTTAAGACAACCTGATCACTCGAGTATAGGAACTACTCAGATTCAAGAATTCCCTTACATTGATCACTCGGGGCCACGCCTTGGAAAGGTACTTTCTTATCCTTGAAAAAGTTTCAAGTTTCATTGTGCTTACACTTATTTTCAAGGTTTGGCTCTATGTGGCGTAAAATTGTAATTGTAACTTAACAAACAACATTTATAATTTTGGAATTTAATGTTTTTTCAGGAAGGTGGTTCAGTTGGGACTAACTGAAAATGGAGATATGATCACGATAAACATCAGCAAAAGAAGAATGGACGTTCTGTTAACATACAAAGAGAGAGTTAGACTAACTGAATATATGTTATGAATTAAATGTATGAATTTTCTGATGTCTTTCTTGATTTACAAACACAGGGATTGAATACAACCACATGGACTTGGTAACCTACACTCACACATCTCAGAAGCATTGTCAAGAAAAAGGTAGCATTAGTTTTGTCTTATGAAGTTCATGTTATACCAAACTTCAATATTATGTAAACTGATTTTATGAGCTACTGTAACATGTCGTCGTAAGTGCCATAAGCTGTGGTCATAAGTCACAATTCTACAACTTACTATAAGCTGTGTAGAAGTTATCCTCTAACCGCAAAGGCCTTACCACATTTCATGTTCGTTATGTTTTTTACCAATAATTTCTTATATTAAAAGGACCATTTTTAAGCTGGTAATTATACTTTGATATGTCACTGATGAATCCATTCCCTGGGACAAAATACGGTACAAAGATGCATTTTTAAAATACTTGAAAACCTCAGCATTGTTAAGATTTAAATAATAATAGGAATCAAATGAAAGCAAGTTAGAAAGACAGTTGCATTATGAGCACATCATGTCAAAGATAGGTAGGTCATGTAATGAGGTGAGGCAAAATGGGTCATTTTTAATACGGGTCAAAACGGGCTGAATTGGGTTGTATTTTTCCATAAACCAACTTATTTAGACTTCTATATTTTATTGAAAAAAAAAATACAAAAACAATTACTTCCGGTAATGTACAACAAGAAGCGGTTAGATAGGATATCCAAAATGTTTGAGATTACGGACCTACATGTACCACGTGAACCTCTGGTCGCGTCACTTATAGTTTGAATTTTAGTATTTTAACTACTAATGTCTTAATATATTTTATCTCGGTGTGTCTTATAGTTTGATCATATAGAGGATCCTCAGTATTTAGACATGTTTTTTACTTTTTAAACATTTTATATAATTTTTATGGAAAAACTTCTTTACGATTACCCCCTTCATTCCCTATAGTAAATTACGTCAGCGATAATTATATGATATTCCCTATCAATACACGTGCTACAATTTCATACCGTACATTACAATATGCATTGAAATGTGATCCATGGCTACTGCTCACATCTAATACACAAAGCATACTGCTCCTAACTCACTGATATATAACAAAAACATAAAGAGAAACGATACATCAATATAAAAAAATAGAAAAAAAAACAAAAATGGTTATAATCCTTATAATGTGTACATTATAATTATACAAACAAGTGGGAGATATTTAGTCTCAATATGAATCATTGCATTGTATCAAAATGACGGCTAAATATCTATTGCATGCATCGAGAACATAACAAAATTCATCATTGAAGGTCATCATGTATAAAGTTATTACATTCAAATTAAAAAATAACAATAAAACTTTTTGCTTTTTGTAAAACAAAATAAAACAAAACAAACAAAGAAAAAAAAAAAAAAAAAAAAAACTGTTTTTTCATGAATTATATTTATTGTGCTAAAAATCTTTATAAATATAAGTTTTTACAAAACAATATAATCGTTTACTTTGCCAAATAATAAAATACTAACACGTAACCTTCTCTTGAAAAAAAAAAGTAATAACTGATTCCATTGAACAAAAATACAAATATAAAAAAATTATAAATCATAACAACTACATTATATCAATACTTAATATGTCATTTTTAAATTATATCACAAATCAATCTTTTATAAAAACATGTTTGTGTTCATAAAATTAACATATATATCATTACATGGTCTGTAATTTTATACCATACATTTCCATATGCAATAATAAAATGTTCATAAAAATAACAAAACTATCATTACACGGTCTGAAATTTCATACCGTACACTTCCAAATGCAATGAACAACAATACATTCATATTAAAAATAAAAAAATTAATACTTAATCACACGTACCATATTTTGTACCAATACAAAAAAAAAATTAATAGCCAACTAATATTAAAAAAAAAACAAAAAATTACAAGTCATGCCCGCCCATCGGGCGGGCTTCGAAGTCTAGTATATATATACATATATATATATATATATATATATATATATATATATATATATATATATATATATATATATATATATATATATATATATATATATATATATATATCATTTTATATCAATGGTTCTCTTGGGTTCCGGAGGTGGCTTATTAATCTGGCCAAACTTCATAGCGAAATTCTCCTCCAAACATCATAAGGAACCTTTATATCGATTTTTTCCGTCCTCTTCACCCAACATTAGCATGTCCAATTGACATTTCTTGGATAGCCTAAATATCAAAGAGAAAAATTTATTAATAATTATACTAAGAATATTTATGCCTCTGCTCAGATACGGTATTAGGTACAAAACACGCTAGCAATTTATGGCATATGCTTTTTTCCACGCCAAATTTAAAACTAACCGGGGGAACGAATCAACATACCCAATCATCCACTGTCTAAATTAGATTCACAAAAACGGCCTATCAAGTATGCGGAAAACTGAATTACCGTAGACTAATGTTTGATAATACAAAGTATTAGCATTACAAATTAAATCTGTACCTGTGTTGCAGCCAATCTGTGTGGTGAAAACTTTTGGTTGCACAATGCACAGAGATGCCACAATAACAACATCAATGGCAAGTTAAAAACATGAATTCACATATAAGAACAGATCCTTAATGAGCTTTGGAACTCTAAAGACGATTCGAAAGCTACATTGAAGGATATCAAGCACAAAAGATGATAAGATTTGTATATTGTCTTTGCAAACTAATTTTATAAAGCCACACATCGTTCCCGTATAAAAAACCTATTTTAAACACACCAGGTTCTAAAACGATATCAGTTTCCTTTTTCAATTAGTAGCAGTAATGAAATCAGCAGCTATGACCACAACTTATATACAACGCATATAATCAACACTTCTGACCACATATCAGACTTTAAAGAATATCAGGAAGTACTTCTTTTCTACGGCCAAAAAATATCCCGTATGAAAGCAGCAGTTATGACCACAACTTATACGCACTGTATAAAATTAACAATGTGGCCACATATCAGACTTTAAAGAATATACACAACATATAAAATTAGCACTTATGACCACATATCAAGCTTTAAAAGATATCACGAAGCACTTATGACCACATATTATATAAAGTGTATAAAATCAGCAAGCATGACCACATACCAGATTCCAAAAGATATCGGAGAGCATAAACAAACACAAACACACAACAAGAAATCAACTAATACCACACAAACTAAAAAAAATGTCGAAAGACAATCAACGGGAAATGAAACACAACTTGTAGCACACCTTATAAAATCAGCACTTATGATCACATATCATAATTATTACAAACCTCAGATAATGTAAACTATTAGCATTTTAAATAAAATTCATACATGTGTTTCTGCTAATCTTTGTGCTAAAAACTTTTGGTTGCATTGTGCACAAAATTCTCATGATAGCAACATCAATAGCAAGCTAAAAGCATGAATTCAGATATAAGAACATATCCTTAATGAGCTTTGGAACTCATCGAAAAACTACGTTGAAGGACATTATGCACAAAAAAAGGATAAGATTTGTTTACTGTCTTTTCAAACACACTTTATACAATGACGTACCATCTTCTAAAAAGAAAAACCAGTTTCATTTTTTTAATTAACAACACTTATGAAATCAATAGTTGTCACCATAACTTATACACATCATACAAAATCAACGCTTATGACTGCATATCAAATTTTAAATGATATCACGAAGCACTTAGTTTGTACATCGCAAAAATAGCTTCTAGAACTTAAGAAATCAGATGTTATTACCACAACTTATACACAGCATACAAAATCAGCACTTATGACCACATAGCAGGCTTTAAAAGGTACCGCAAAACACTAAATCAGAACACATGACCACATATCAGAAAGCTTAAACAAACACAAACACGCGTCCAAAAATCCACAAACACCACACAAAAAAAACAAAACAAAAATTGACAGACAATCAACGGGAAATGAAATAGAACTTGTAGCACATCATGTAAAATCAACACTTATAATCACATATCAGAATTATCACAAAGCCTAAAGTAAGAGAAACACATATCTAAGAATTCACTAATAACTTACAAACTAAAAGAAAATACCCACATACCATATGTTAACCAATCATATGGTAATCAGGCTATTATCTCGAGCTCTGAACCAACGAAACCACTAAACAATCACCCTCCTTCCAATCTAACTCTGTATATATATATATATATATATATATATATATATATATATATATATATATATATATATATATATATATATATATATATATATATATATATAGGGGATATGTTATCTACACCTTGATGTAGGCAATTAGCTACACATCCCCTTTGTAAAAAAATTTAAAAATGTACAGTTCAACCCCTGCAGTAAGTCGCAGGGGCTGAACTGTACATTTTTAAAAGATTTTACAAAGGGATGTGTAGCTAATTGCCTACACTTTGATGTAGTTAAGATTTTCCCATATATATATATATATATATATATATATATATATATATATATATATATATATATATATATATATATATATATATATATATAGAGAGAGAGAGAGAGAGAGATATGAAAATTGCATATATTTTGATAATATGTGGATTTGACAATGTGGAAAACTAGAAGGGGGGTTGAATAGTTTTACGTCTTTTTTAATTTATAAAACTTGGTTTCAAAATATAGATTCGAGTTTATTCAATTGTTTGTTTGAAAAACCTTTGATTAGAATTTAGTGTGAAAATAACTATATGATCTATTATATGTGTCCTTTTAGGTTTGTTATAAAAACTTTGTTTTTGAAAACTTTGTTTACTTTAAAGAGTTTAGATTCGATATTATGTGAATTCAAGTCTTGCACAATATAAACAATTATAACTAAGTACTAAAGCAATAATAATGTAAGTAAGATAAAAAGTAAGAGATGGAAAGATCGAACCGCGAGACAAGAGATTTATAGTGGTTCGGCTACAAGGACACCTTCCTTGCCCTACTCCACTCCCCAAGCACCAAACTCGAGATTTTTCTTCACTATGTCAACAAGCTCCCTTATGGCGGAGAAAACCTTACACACCAATATTCACACCATAATTTCGTCACACCTTATTCACACCTTCTACACGACTTCTTCACACCTCTCTATCTTCACAACTATCTACTTCACAACTATCTACTTCACAACTATCTTCTTCACACCTATCTACTTCACAACTATTTACTTCACAACTACCTACTTCACAACTATCTTCTTCACACCTATCTACTTCACAACTTCTCTACTTCACAACTATTTACTTCACAACTACCTATCTATATGCCTTGCTAATCTATCTTCTATCAAGTATTCACAACTAGTTACACAAAGAAATAGATATAATGGATGATGCTCTAACAACTTGGATGTTGATGCGTGGAATTCCGCCCTCGCAAAAGGTTTTACCTCTCAAGCGATCTTGAGAAGCTTGCAATCCCCACCAGGCAGTGTACCTGTTCGTTGTAGTATAGTATAGTGAAAAGTACCGGGGGATTGATCGTTCAACTCAAAGAATAGTGTTCGCTAGGGTTAAAACTCACTAAAACTAGGTCTAGAGGTGAGGGATAATTCTTTTTTTATTTTTATATTTTAAGGAAAGCAAGTAAAATCTCGGTTTTAGAAGGAGTGGGCGGAATTAGTTGCTAGTCAACTAACCCAATTAACTAAAGATGCAATCAAAATAAAATAAACTAAACTTAAACTAATTTGTAGTGTAAACAATAATGAGAGAAAATTGTGTTTACTTAGATTTCACTACTCCTTAGCTATCTTTTACAGGTTGATTAGTTTGTTACAATTGCATGGGTGACGGGTTATATTCCTTAATACCATTCGTAGGGCCGTGTACGATCTTCCCTAACTCTATAAGCTTCTACCTCTTCCTATGTCGAGCCGACTACTAGCTCCTAATATGGCCTCATTAGTAGTTACTTACGCATTAAATACAACCAAAATATCGTAGTACACCTCCGATCATGTTTCTTAAGACGTTCAAGCAAGTTACCAATTGGAAGTATGCCAGTTTTCTTAATCCTAACATCGAATTCATTCATCCACAACAATTGTAAACAAACAACCAACCCATAATCAATATCTAAGTTTCATTACATCTAAGCAAACACAAAGAAAACCTAGCCTAGCATGTTAAAGAGAAGATAAGCGTAAGATATAATCAAATAACACATAGACACATTGAATGATTTGGTAAAGGACTTATCTTCAATTAAGCATGGAAGAAACAAAGGGTTGAAACCCTTGAAAAAGCTGTAAAATTCGTCTAGGGTTTACTCCCTTAAAGTTGCACACAATGAATGAAAACTAGAAAACTATATATAGATTTTGTCTCCTGACGGCGTCAAGAGTAATGTGTGACGCCGTTAACTCGTCGCCAAAATAAACTCGTATTGCCTAGATCCACTTCTGATGCCGTCACTCTTTATGGGTTTTGGCCTTAAAGGACCCCCCAAAAGCGGTACACTTTTCGCTTCATTAAATACCCTTACACTTGAGATTTGCTTGTCCTCAAGCAAATGCGCTTTTATTCTAATCAAAATACAAGTTAGGGGTTATTTAAAAGTAATTGCAACAAATAATCGTTCGACTTCAACCAAAAACAAGCACAGAAATTATACACTAGTACCTCACAAATAGTGTTTAGATACTCACATCTCTCGGGTGTAATAAAGTATATATCACAATATGGAAATGGAAAACATCTCTCACTACCTGTCATAGCAAATATGTTGACATAAATAATGTATGAAAACGTTATTTATATTTTTCGATATCTCTATATTTTGACGATCACAAAATGTAAACTCGTCAATCGTTTGATTACTACGTAAACAAGTATTAAGCTAGTTTATATCATTATATCCAACTTAATCACTTAAGGTATGAATAAACAAGTGCTTAATACATCTCATGATCAAAGGGGTATTTAATTAACTAATACAAAGTTTATTTAATTATATAATCTTATTATATATTTTTGAAAAACACTTTTGGTATTAAGGAAAAATGTTTTAATCATACTAAATATATGATTTCAAATATTTAACCAAAATCAGTTAGTTTTTAACCAAATAAACTTTCCCCACTAAAAGACAAGTTTTCTGGCCGATACTGTTGGGCGGCCCCCTTAATTATAAGGGGCGGTCCCCTTAATTTTAAGGGGGCCGGCCATGCTTTAAGGGGACCGGCCAGGCTCCCCTGTCAGAAACTGTCAGATTTCTTCCCCTATAAATACCACCTTAATTCTGGAATTTTTCCTCACCTTTTGCACGAAATTTTCAGATCTACAATCATCTAAAACTCATCAAAAACCCTTTGATCATTTGTATATTAATCCTTGTTTCAAGTGATTCAATCCCTCATCATCCATTCTCATTTTAAGTGCAAAAGAAGAACTCTCTACAACCAAGTTCAAGAAGTGTTGAAGAGTTGTTGTGTATAGTGTATATATATTCATTTGTGAATATTGTGTTGTGCTTGTTATTATTTGTTTAGAAGATATAGAAGTTGTGTAGATAGTAGAAGTTGATTAGTAGTGAAGTAGGATAGTTGTGAAGATTGGTGTGTAGAAGATTGGTGTGTAAAAGCTAGGTGAGAAGAAGATTGGCGTGTAGATTGGTGTGAAGATTGGTGTGAAGATTGGTGTGTAGATTGGTGTGTAAATTGGTGTGTATATTGGTGTGTACGGTTTTCTCCGCCATAAGGGAGTTTGTTGACATAGTGAAGAAAACTCTCGAGTAGGTGACTCGGGGAGTGGAGTAGGAACAAGGAAGGTGTCCTTGTAGCCGAACCACTATAAATCCTTGTGTTGTGGTTTGATCTTTCTAACTCTTCTCATTACTTATTTATTTACCTTTACTATATTAGTTTTGTTAGTTAGTTATTATACAATTGTTCATATAGTGCAAGTATTGAATTCACATAAACTAGAATCGAAGTTTTTTAAAACAAACTTGTGCTTATAAATTTTAAAAAGGACGTAAAACTATTCAACCCCCCCTTTTAGTTTTCCACAATTGGTATCAGGAGCCACGTCTAGCAAGATTTTTAAAATATATTGTATTTTAAAACTTGTAACGATCTATGGAATCTGAAAAATATTTAGAAGGGCAATCTATGCAAAGACCACCACTATTTGAAAGTGATGGATTTTTATATTGGAAAAATCGATTCGAAACTTATGTGAAATCAAAAGATCTAGATCTTTGGCATGTTATTACCAATGGTGATTTTTTACCTATTCAAAATAACCCCGAAACTAAGAAAGATGAAATCGTACCTTTTGAAAAACAAAATGATGATTTAAAAAGAAAACTTGCTAAAAATAATGAAGCAAAAATGGTTATTTATAATGCGCTACCACGAAAAGAGTACGAAAGGATCTTTATGTGTGAAACCGCAAAAGAAATTTGGAACTCTTTATTAATAACTCACCAAGGTAATAATCAAGTCAAAGATAACAAAATAGATCTACTTGTTCAACAATATGAGCAATTCACGATTCCGGAAGAGGAATCAATTGATAATGCTTTTGCTAGATTTAACACTATCATCACAAGTTTAAAAGCACTTGATGAGAATTTCTCTAGTAAGAATTTTGTTAGGAAATTTCTTAGAGCTCTTCACCCAAAATGGCGAGCTAAAGTGACGGCTATTGAAGAATCAAAGAATTTGTCAACACTACAACTTGATGAATTAATTGGAAATCTGAAAGTCTACGAAGCAATTATAAAGAAGGACTCTGAAATGGTTAAAGGAAAACGTGAGCAAAGCAAGTCAATCGCCTTGAAAGCTAGAAAGGAATTCAACAACGAAGATAGCTCATCTTCCGAAAGTGATGACGAAGAATATGCCATGGCCGTAAGAGACTTCAAGAAATTCTTCAAAAGGCGAGGAAGATTTGTTAGACAACCACACGATGAAAGAAGAACATCTCAAAAGAATAATGATGACAAGTATAGCAAGAATGAGAGAAAGTGTTTCAAGTGTGGTGATCCGAATCACCTCATTGGAAAATGTCCAATGATGACAAGAGATCAAAATCAAAGAGCATTCGTTGGAGGTGCTTGGAGTGATAGTGATGAAGATGAGAATGAAACAACAAAGGATGAAAAGTGTCTCATGGCCAAATCATCAAGTGAGGTACGTTCCGAATCCGAATACTTTAGTGATGAAAATCTATCATTAGATGAAAAAGATTTAGATAGTGAATACAATAGATTATGTAAAATAGGACAACTAGTTATGGCTAAAAATAAATCACTAAAATACATAAACAACCAACTAGAAAATGAAGTGCTTGAACTAAAAATTAAAATACATCAACTTGAAAAAGGAAAAGAAATTGTTGAAGAATGTAAAACATGTCAAGAGCTTAAAAGTGAAAACAACATACTTAAGGATGAAATTTGCAAACTTGATAAATTTGAAAATAGTAGTAACTCACTTAGTAAAATTATAAGTATTCAAAGAATATCAGGAGATAAAACCGGACTAGGATTTAACTCAACTGAATCTTCAACAAGTGGAGCTAAAAACGTTAAATTTGAAAATGAACCAAAACCTTCAATACTTAATCCTAAACATTTACTCATAAAAAATAAAATAATACCTATCGCTAGTAATGAAGAAATAAAACCATTTTATAAACCATCTTTAAAAACCGAAGTTGGATCATCTAAATCTAAAACAAGATCTAAAACTCCACCACCTAGGAAACCAAATAATTCTTATCCTAGACCTAAAACACCTCAACCAAGAACAAACCATAATAGACGAAACTTTAACTATAATCAACAAATGTGGAACTTCAATCCGTGGGGAGTGTTTCCACCTTATATGCATCCAAGTCAAATACAAAACATGTTCGGACCAAATAACTTTGGACAAATGAAACAATGGGCACCAACGTAAATAATATTCGCCATCCAAACATGGAACTTTTCATTGTCACCTCTTGTCCGATTTACCTCTTGAAGACCTTGAAGATTAACGCATTAAAGACAAAAGGTACACATTTCCTTTTAAGTTCCTTGTCTAGAAATGCATGCTTAGTTTAGTGTGTTATATTTATGTGATTTTACTTGACTTATTAATCTCTATTTTTTTTTCTATATTATATCTATATATACATATATATATATATATATATATATATATATATATATATATATATATATATATATATATATATATATATATATATATATATATATATATACTTAGCTATATTTAGGATCTTATAACCTAGGAAATTCATTTGTTGATTTTCTAGAACTAGAGATTGTTCGTTTACGAACATCTCTTTTCCCCATTTGCCTTATTGAACTTTAATGTTCAATCAACACTCATGCTGATGAAGTGAGATGAGTCGAAAAATCTATGGATGAAACAAACTCCCGGCTTCCGTTGCATACGTCTCCCTCCTACTTTCTCGTCTTATAAGCCCATACTATATAAAATATATATATATATATATATATATATATATATATATATATATATATATATATATATATATATATATATATACTTATAAACCTTCCACAACTTTCTCGTTTGCTTGACAACTTGATGAATTTCATCCGAAACGATCAAGAAAATTTTATTGACAAAATGTCAAGTAAAAATGTCAAGTAATTCCTCTCGTGCGTATATTCTTCAACGTATTTTTGATTAAATATAAATCTAGTATATATATATATAAATACTTTCTTGTTTGTTCCAGAAACCAAAACTTGAAAAATAAAAATTTTAAGGGCGGCCCCCTTAATGTTTAAGGGGACCGGCAGCAAATACAAGGGCGGCCCCCTTAATGTTTAAGGGGACCGGCCCTCTGAGAGCTCAAGCCCGTTTTTCCCTTTCTTTCTTTTGCCAAACACTCCACTTTTTCATACACCCCTTCCACTGCTTCTGCTGTGACGAAAACCAAAACCCAAAAACCTCCCCAATCACTTCCAAATCACATAATTCGGGTTAATTCGCAAAGGGCAAATTCATCTAACACAATCACCATTACTTATTGTAAGTTTTTCATAACACATTTCATCTAATTTCATTTTACTTGATCATACTCATGATTATGCATGTTTTATAAAATTCGTCAAAATTCATAATTTCTTTCGAATTAAGCCTTAAAACTTCAAAACCAAATGCTTCCCCTAGGATTAGGATGATTAATCAACACTAGAAACTAGTTATTATAAACTATCATGTCGAAAATTTTTGAAAAATTTCATACACTCCTTTTCAAAAAATTTAGTAAACTCATTGTTGAATAATGATTTGAAAACGTGTTAAAACTAACCACATTATACTTTTGTAACTTGTAAAACTTGAAATTACATTTTTCGACTAAGAAAAATTATATTGGTTCACAATATAGGGGTGTTTGGATTATGTCCAAATAATATCAAAACATAGTCATTACAATTTCTATAAAACTTTATTATAATTATAAACCTTAAAATTGTTTATCGAACTCGTCAAGATAAATAATTCATATGTATATTGACGCACTTGAGTTATAAGTCACTAGTTAAGGAAGCGTTTGGTTTATTACTTAAAATGACATTTTTAGTAAAAATACAAACCATCTTTTTTAAAAACAAATTACATGCATAAGAAACTCGCAAGAAATAGCTAGTTTTACAATCTAATGTAAATCTAGTAAATTTCATGATATATTAAGATGTTTAAAGGGGCGTTTGGATTTGTCCATAACTACTAATTAAACATCGTAAAGTATATCTAGAACGAGTTAAAAACAATATTAAGGAACGAAGTATGTTTACGTTCCAACATAAGCCTTGACAATAAACATATTTTTTTTTTCCTTTATATTTATTTTGGTCTTTTTGAATTGTTGATGTGTTTAGGTGAAAATGCCCAAAGCAACTACCGAAGATCTTTCTCACACTAAAAACTACATTCCCAAAGTTTCTCAACTCCCTACCACATCTCCTTCCATTGGACTTATCTATCGTCAAATTGAAGATAGAAATATTCATGAGGGACGTGTAGTAGATCTTGCTTTTGCTCAATCCGACTACATAAATCGCGTGTTTACAAGCATCAACTTCAATTGTCTTTATGAAATAAATGAACCTATCATTCCTCGTTTCATAATGGATTTCTATAGCCAATTCACCGTCCAAACCAATGATCTTGGTTTCATCACCATCTCTTTCATGATTCAAAATGAATTTATCACCCTCACTCTCGAACAATTTGGTCATATCCTCCAAATTCCTTTTAGAGGTCAAGCCGTTTTCTCAAACGAGTGGGACCTCGAATCTCTTAATCGCTATCGACCAACCTTCGGTCCATATCTCGATGAAATTCCTCATCCCGACGAAATTCGTCAAATCCTTGGTATAGATCGTGCCACCACAAGTCGAAAAATAAAATCCAAAAACGTTCAAATTTCTCCATACCAACTTCTCCTCAAAGAATTAAGCCCACACATGAAGCGTTGGGAAGAACTCATTCGTGAGAATGCGTTTGGTACTGGAGGTCACCGGGACCATCTCCCGGCTAGCCTTGCTCACATGTTGTATTGTATAGCTGTCGAAAAGCCGTACAATTTGGCCTACTTCTTTATCAAACGGATTGAGTGTGCTAGAAAAACTCCCAAAGCCAACCTTCCATATGGAATGTTCCTTACTCGTATCTATCGTCATGTTATCGAGTACTACCCCGATCTTGACAATAGTATTTATGAGTCCATCTACCCCACTCTGCGTACTCTCGCTCTAAAGCAAGCTCGACGAACTCGAAGTGACAAGGGTAAACCTCGTCGTCATAGCTTTCATGGATCATCCTCAAGGCAAGATGATGATGATGAGGAGGAAAACATCGATGATGCTAGTACCCCTTCGTTTTCTGAGTTCGTTGACAATTTAGAGGATCTTGATTATCCCAACTATTCTACTCCATCTCCAAGTGATCAAACTGAAGAAGTGCTTCATGAACGAACTACCGAGATGCTTAGAAGACAAAAGAGCTTGCACGAAGAAGTTAGAGGTGGCTTCAAATCTATTGGGAAGACTTTGAAGGGTATCTTCGGGAAGAAAAATAAATGATATGGTCGGATTATGTTTGTTTAACAATATTTTATTTTTATGTCTTGTGTGCTATTTGTCCGAAGTTTATTCGGAAATACTTGTTATTTGAATATGTGTTTAGGATGATAACTTGATTGTCTTTGATATTTTTATGCATGTTTCTCTTGATCTATATATATGTTTGCATGATTAGTTAATGGTTATATAACTATATGACATATATGCTTTCTAATAAACCAAAACAAATGTGAAATGTCCAAATTGAGCTTGCTACACATTCAAACCAGAACATAACATCTTTCCAGAAAATTTTTGAAAATTTTTGATTTCTGGGTCGTCAGATGGGCGGCCCCCTTAAAATTAAGGGGACCGGCCACCATTTAAGGGGACCGGCCATCTGAAACAGTTTTTACACTGTTTTCTTTTGCATCATGTGATCCCTTTTGCTAGTCCCAGCTATCATTACTCTTAAAAACCAAACTGATTTTGGAATATAACATTACAATTTCAAAATAATTCCACTTCTAAACATGTTTTCCCACTATATAATCCCCATGCATGTTTAATTCATCATTCATCATCCTCATCACTCATAAACCATCATCATGTCATCACCAAGAACCACCCATT
Source organism: Artemisia argyi (assembly GCA_030686995.1). NCBI lineage: Eukaryota > Viridiplantae > Streptophyta > Magnoliopsida > Asterales > Asteraceae > Artemisia > Artemisia argyi. The sequence goes on from CM060695.1 coordinate 55,149,219, forward strand.
CAAACAATGCCAAGAAACAAAAACTTGTCATTATACCACCCAAACAACTCTTCATTGATCTTACAAATGAAGACAACACCACCCCATCACCACAACCTCAATGTTCATCTCCTAGTGCACCAAATGCACCCTCCAAAACACCCTCAACAAATGGACATTCTACTTCCTCCATACCATCCACTTCATCCATTAATGACTACATAAACACCTACTTATCCTCTCCACCAATGGTTCAACCATCACAACCTACCAATGAACACTCCACCCTTGCACTCACTCTCTCATTATCACCATTAACACCTCTTGATGCACATTTCTCATCATCTCCTATCAACCCACCAACCTATAACCCCGTCCCATGGAGCTTACTTGAAGCTCATGGAGACACTTGCCTTTGTTGCATTCACAACCGAACAATTGTGTTCGGATTAAGAGATGAGATCCAATACATGTTTTCTCATATTGAAAACATGTTGCATCAACCACCAACAACAAACACAACACCTCCACCACCATCAACAAACACTCCTCCTCCATCACCATCTCCATGATTCACCATCCATTCCTCCCAATTAAACATGTATGGTGATTCACAAATAAAATTGTGTTAAACCCTTTTGGATGGCAAGCTCTAGAGAGGACTCTCATGTTTGAGACTTGGTTTATTATTTCTATGATGATTGTAAGCCTTTAAAGGCTTTTGTTAGTTGTAGTATTACTTGTTCCTTTTGTTGATGTAATGCTTGATGTATTATTTTCCTTGATTAATGAAATGGTTATGTTTAGTCTACATTTTTACATGCTATATACATATATATGTTGCTTGCTACTAAATATTTTTGCAAGATATCCATTTCTCGATTCCTTTTGGCCTCAAAACGAGGGGGAGCTTACATCAAGGGGGAGCTTCCGTTAACACGGGATAACCTTTTTGATGCTCACAAAAAGGGGGAGAAGTGATATAAACTCACTCTAATACTTGTATATAGACTAATTTTCGACTAATGAGTTTAAATTTTGTAATCATCAAAAAGGGGGAGATTGTTGACATAAATAATGTATGAAAACGTTATTTATATTTTTCGATATCTCTATATTTTGACGATCACAAAATGTAAACTCGTCAATCGTTTGATTACTACGTAAACAAGTATTAAGCTAGTTTATATCATTATATCCAACTTAATCACTTAAGGTATGAATAAACAAGTGCTTAATACATCTCATGATCAAAGGGGTATTTAATTAACTAATACAAAGTTTATTTAATTATATAATCTTATTATATATTTTTGAAAAACACTTTTGGTATTAAGGAAAAATGTTTTAATCATACTAAATATATGATTTCAAATATTTAACCAAAATCAGTTAGTTTTTCACCAAATAAACTTTCCCCACTAAAAGACAAGTTTTCTGGCCGTTACAGTTGGGCGGCCCCCTTAATTATAAGGGGCGGTCCCCTTAATTTTAAGGGGGCCGGCCATGCTTTAAGGGGACCGGCCAGGCTCCCCTGTCAGAAACTGTCAGATTTCTTCCCCTATAAATACCACCTTAATTCTGGAATTTTTCCTCACCTTTTGCACGAAATTTTCAGATCTACAATCATCTAAAACTCATCAAAAACCCTTTGATCATTTGTATATTAATCCTTGTTTCAAGTGATTCAATCCCTCATCATCCATTCTCATTTTAAGTGCAAAAGAAGAACTCTCTACAACCAAGTTCAAGAAGTGTTGAAGAGTTGTTGTGTATAGTGTGTATATATTCATTTGTGAATATTGTGTTGTGCTTGTTATTATTTGTTTAGAAGATATAGAAGTTGTGTAGATAGTAGAAGTTGATTAGTAGTGAAGTAGGATAGTTGTGAAGATTGGTGTGTAGAAGAAGGTGTGTAGAAGATTGGTGTGTAAAAGCTAGGTGAGAAGAAGATTGGCGTGTAGATTGGTGTGAAGATTGGTGTGAAGATTGGTGTGTAGATTGGTGTGTAAATTGGTGTGTATATTGGTGTGTACGGTTTTCTCCGCCATAAGGGAGTTTGTTGACATAGTGAAGAAAACTCTCGAGTAGGTGACTCGGGGAGTGGAGTAGGAACAAGGAAGGTGTCCTTGTAGCCGAACCACTATAAATCCTTGTGTTGTGGTTTGATCTTTCTAACTCTTCTCATTACTTATTTATTTACCTTTACTATATTAGTTTTGTTAGTTAGTTATTATACAATTGTTCATATAGTGCAAGTATTGAATTCACATAAACTAGAATCGAAGTTTTTTAAAACAAACTTGTGCTTGTAAATTTTAAAAAGGACGTAAAACTATTCAACCCCCCCTTTTAGTTTTCCACAAAATAGATTACCATAGGCTTGGGAAAGGATCAAACCTCCACCACTTGGCGTAAGCACCTAGGATAAACTATCAAAGAGGTCTTTTAAAGGGTTATAACGTGAGGTGTAGGGATATGATAAACACGGTTTTGTTGTATAAAGGCAATATTTACTGGTGACGAGTTAATCATCTTGGTCAATTACATGTACAATGTGGCGTTGCTAAGCCAAGACTCGACTCGACTTAAGCTAATCATAAACTAACAAAAACATAAAATAATCATAAAAGGAAACGGGGTGGTAGTCCATATGTTTTTTCTCTTTTTCTTTTTCTTGATTTCTTCGATTTTTTTTTTTTTTTTTTTTTTTTTTTTTTTTTTTTTTTTGCATACTCTTGCCCTACCATCCAAAATAATACATCATAGGGAATTTGCATTCCCCTTACACTTGAACTTTTACATACTTTACAAGTAACTATTCTAATGATTCGAATTAAGATAATCAAAACACTTGGAGAACTTTCTAAGATTAACGCGCATATGGGGGGTAATATATGATGTTCTTTCCCATTACTCCATAACACTAGTACTTTACCCATGAGTCCCAATCGTCCCAAAACAATATGTACAAGATATGACTCGACTTAGCAACCATGTAGTCAATTAGACAATTAACTAAGGGTTTAAACAAATAACAATAATGCACTAAAGATGAGTGTATACACGAAAGGCTACGGCGATTTGGGTGTACAATTGGGGTGGATTGTTAACAAATTCTTCCTTTAGGTAAAATGCTTAAAGTTAGAAACGAAAAGATAGGCTCGGAGGGGTGTACTAAGGGTATCGTGTACTTAAAATGAGTACAACGCAAAGGTGTGGGAAAAATTAATTGACTTTACTAGTCAAGGTAATTGACTTAAATGATCAAGTAATTATGATACGTATTTAACACAAGGGTGATCCTAATGCCTCTTATCATGTAGTAAATCCTACTACACGAATGTAGTCTCACTAGCGGTCTCGGGATGCATCACTAACGCAAGTTCTAGAATCTAAGTACTACCGGTACACTCATAAGCACTAATAATGAATACTTTTCCTAACAAATCTAAAGGTGAACCTCACATATTTGGGTGGAAATTTTTTTTGAGTGGTACGGTTTTTGTGCTAGTCATACAACTCCTATCCATGAGACGCTCATTAAGGCTAAATCTTTACTCCTAAATGTTGTAAAAAAATTTAAATTTGGCGCTAAAATTGCCCTAACAAGTATTTCTTTTAGTTTTATTACACACCTACTATTGAACAAACAAACTCAAGTGCAATTGTATTCTCTAAAGTATCATCATTTACCCTACCCTTACACTTAGGCTGAACATTGTCCCCAATGTTCAATAAAAAGATGTAAAAGTAAATCAGGTAAAAGAATGAAAACAAATACTCCCCTGATTCGTTCGGTGTGGATAAATCGTTAACATGGTTAAATCCTCCTCCAAGAAAATGAACGTTGAAAGCTTCCCTTCTGAAATAATAAATCATCTTCTTGTCCAATATAACCTGTTAAACCTGAGAAAACAATCATGGCAACCTCGCGTAAAATCGGCGGCAATCTATATATATAAGGATATAATGCTTGTGGAATGAATGCTTGCAGATTTCCTGGAATTTATAAAACTAAAGAATTAAATAAAACTTTAAGACTCCGTTAGAAAAAACAAAACCTGCAAAATTTCTAGAATTTTACACCTGACTCCATCAGGTGTTAATCCTGACGTCGTCAGAGTGTTCTGACAGAAATCTCATGTTAAGTTTCCAGAAAATTTCTGGAAAAACTTATGCCTTAATTCCTGGAATTCCTGCAAAACATCATTATGACTCGATACAAGCATTTGACTCAAACAAATACTAATATACATGTTCATTTAATATTGTTGTGGGTCATGTTCAATTCCGTTCTTAAAAACAAATTAAGATTTCCCTTACACTTACCTTTTGCGAAATACCTTTTAAAAAGTTAAGACAAACAACAAGGTAAAGCATTTTCACAATTTAGTATGAAACATGATCCACAAACAATAAAAATCAAGCATGCATACGGAAGCAAATAAAATCAAACAAACAAACAATCAAACAAAACAAAACAAACAAACAATCAAACAAAACAAATAAAACATGGGTTGCCTCCCAAGAAGCGCTTTTCTTTATTTACGAGTCTTGTAGCTAGACTCAAATTCACATCCTACCGTGTGTCGCGTATGCTCACATACCCAAGTGTGAGCCATCTAATTGTTGCTTCATCTTTCTTATAGTCATCACTTAGCTCTAAACATCCACGATAATACCTTTTGTTCTTTTCATGAGGATATTTAAGCCCTTTTCTTTTATCATTCTCACTTAGTATATCGAGAGGTGGATACCTATTACATTTCTCAATAGAAAAATCCTTGAACCTAGGGTGTGCACGGGACATTTGGTAAACAAAATCTTCATCCCCGTCCGAGAATGTAATTAATCCTTCCATAAGTTTTTCATCTAGGTTGGTTAACCTTTTGAAGGGTTTCCCAAACACGACTTGGGTCAAGTTACTATCGATAAATTCTCCTAGATTTCCCATAACCATAAACTCAATCAGATAAACAAAGCTTCCTACAAACACATGCAATGTCCTTGCCCTAGCAATAATATTATCCCCTTTGTATTCTAACTCATTTACCATAATTTTATTGTATTCACTACGCGAGATTATGTTCATTGGTAAAGACGAGTTAAGGTAGGCATCAAAGCTCCTAAATCCAATCTTACAAGGAAACTGCATATTAAATGAGCTGACATTCTCAATCCTTGTCGTAGGGTCGACATACCTAAGAGGGTTCATCTCATCTTCTATCCTATCCTCATTAACCATCATCTAGGTCCTCATCGGAGTCCGAATAGTAAAAAGGACTAGCCCTATGGTCATTATCATGGTCAGACTCCTCCATCTCAGAATTATTGTCAAAGTGATGGTCAGGCGAGAGGTTAGGCGGGTTCTCATTTTCCACTAAAGGGGTTGGGACAGGTAGTTGGAAAATCCTACGACGAAAAACACGAATAACAGGAATCAAACGATCAATGCTATTGTTATCCATTGAGATAGTTTACGAACAAAGGAACGAAGAAAAAGATAGACTAAAGAAACCTATAAAAATAAAATAAAAATCTTACTAGAAAGGAATCTAGCAAGTAGACCTAATAAAAAGAAATTTTTACCTAGACAATAACTATTCCCCGGGTTGCGGCGCCAAAAACTTGATGTGTGGAATTGCGCCCTCGCAAAAGGTTTTACCTCTCAAGGGATCTTGAGAAGCTTGCAATCCCCACCAGGCAGTGTACCTGTTCATTGTAGTATAGTATAGTGACAAGTACCGGGGGATTGATTGTTCGACTCAAAGAATAGTGTTCGCTAGGGTTAAAACTCACTAAAACTAGGTCTAGAGGTGAGGGATGATTCTTTTTGTATTTTTATATTTTAAGGACAGCAAGTAAAATCTCGGTTTTGGAAGGAGTGGGCGGAATTAGTTGCTAGTCAACTAACCCAATTAACTAAAGATGCAATCAAAATAAAATAAACTAAACTTAAACTAATTTGTGGTGTAAACAATAATGAGAGAAAATTGTGTTTACTTAGATTTCACTACTCCTTAGCTATCTTTTACAGGTTGATTAGTTTGTTACAATTGCATGGATGTCGGATTATATTCCTTAATACCATTCGTAGGGCCGTGTACGATCTTCCTGAACTTTATAAGCTTCTACCTCTTCCTATATCGAGCCGACTACTAGCTCCTAACATGGCCTCATTAGTAGTTACCTACGCATTATATACAACCAAAATATCGTAGTACACCTCTGATCATGTTTCTTAAGATGTTCAAGCAAGTTACCAATTGGAAGTCTGCCAGTTTTCTTAAGCCTAACATCGAATTCATTCATCCACAACAATTATAAATAAACAACCAACCCATAATCAATATCTAAGTTTCATTACATCTAAGCAAACACAAAGAAAACCTAGCCTAACATGTTAAAGAGAAGACAAGCGTAAGATATAATCAAACAACACATAGACATATTGAATGATTTGGTAAAGGACTTATCTTCAATTAAGCATGGAAGAAACAAAGGGTTGAAACTCTTGAAAAAGCTGTAAAATTCGCCTAGGGTTTACTCCCTTAAAGTTGCACACAATGAATGAAAACTAGAAAACTATATATAGATTTTGTCTCCTAACGGCGTCAAGAGTAATGTGTGACGCCGTCAACTCACTGCCAAAATAAACTCGTATTGCCTAGATCCACTTCTGACGCCGTCACTCTTTATGGGTTCTGGGCCGTCACTCTTTACAGTTACTCTTGATGGCCTTGATAATTTTATACGTAACGCCGTCACGACCCCTTCACAAAACATTCTAGCGCGTCACGTGTATTTGATTTATCCACCCTTTTGTCAACTCATGACGCCGTCACTAGCACCATGTGACGCGGTCAAGTGCAATTTCCAGCATGATTTTGAGACTTTGTCATTTTCTTCACCTTTTCGCTCCAAAAATGTCCAAAATGCTTCCTTTTGTAAAATTCCTCTCAAAAGTACCTAAAATGACAAAAGGAACGATTTAGGAAAATATTTGATCAAATAATCTTGACTTTGGCCTTAAATGACCACTTAAAAGCGGTACACTTTTCGCTTCATCAGATGTGGAGGTTACAACAAGTTGTAATACTTTTTCTCTTGGTAAATTGAAGTATTCTTCTCTTGCACTTGAAAGGTTGAGGCTTGGATCACTTTGAAAAAAAGATTTATGTATATATGATCAAAGGATTTTAGAGAAAAGAAATGAGATCTAGAACAGAAAGTTTTGGGGTGCAAAAGGTGAGAAAAATCTGTGGAATGAACCCGTATTTATAGGGGAAAAATGATGTTTGGGAGCGTGGGCGGTCCCCTTAATTAGGGTGTCGGTCCCCTTAATTAATTAAGGGGGCCGCCTAATAAAAAAAAAATTCAATTTTTTTGTCTTTTTGTGGGGAAGGTTTTTCCTGAAGAATATAGCCGTTTTGGGTAGAAATTTGAATTCAAAATATTTATTTTGAATAAAACATTTCTTATAAATACAAAAAATATTTTGTATAAGTTTAAAATGTTTGTCCCATTTTAAAAAAATGTAAGGTTGGTAAAAATAAAAATTCCTTTGATCATAAAATGCATTAGACACTTTGTTTATTCATACCTTAAGTGATTTAGATGCTAAAGTGAATATTTATGACTAAATACTTGTTTACGTCATAATTTGTAGTTCAATGAGTTTACGTTTTGGTGATTATCAAAACATAGAGATATCGATATATGTTAATAACGTTTTTAGGCAGTATTTATATCAACAATCTCCCCATTTTTTATGATTACAAAACCTAAACTCATTAAGTCTAAAAATTAATTTTTAGACAAGTACTTAGTGAGTTTATATTCACTTCTCCCCTTTTTTCTAGAATCAAAAAGGTTATGCCGACTAGCTTCATAAATGAAGTTAGACGGGTAGAAAGCTCCCTCTAGATGTGTGCTCCCCCTCGTTCGAGGGCACCAAGGAATCGAGATATGGAATTCTCGCAAGAAAAATATTAGAAGCACAAGCATATATAGCAAAATAAGGAAAACAACAAGCATAGCAAACAAATATTAAGCTCACATAGCAATATATTCATTTATTATGCTTAATGCATTCAATAAGTAAAAGATCTTAATTTGTCAAAGAGAGCCATCGGACTTGCTTGCAACAAAGGTTGATTCTTATTTGATAGTGAAAATCATAAGCATATTGTATGCTTAGATGGTTGATGATGGAGTGTTTGGAATGAAAATGGTTGAGTTAGGGTAAGGTTATTGGATTAACAGAGGTATATGTTTGGGTGCATGAATGTTGGAAAGTTTGATGGTAGAGAGTTTGGAGATAATGAGTTAGGAGCAGAAGATGTTGATTGAGGTTTTGAATGTTGTTCAAGTAAAGGTGTTGGATGAGATCTAGTGAGAAGATACTCAATCCAAATGAAGTGTTCATTCCATGCAATGGTTTGTTTTTGGAGAAAGATGCAACAACGACAATTGTGGATATGGTTTTCAACTCGATTTGAGTAGTGGAGTGATGAAGGAGGTTGATCCAAGTTGCTTTGTTCAATGTATAGGCCAAGAAGAGCACTAAGATCATGGGCTTCCTTGAGTTCTTCAATGAACTTCAAGTATTCGGAGGAAGGTGACGATGGTGTAGTGTGGTGGTTATTTGGGATGGATGTTTGGATATGCAACATAGGAGTAACATGTGAGTTGGTAGGAAGTTGTGGTAATTCTTTTGGTGATGGAGACATTTTGATTATGGGTAATAATTGATGGATGATGATGAAGGTATGGTAGAAGAAGGTGTTTCATGATTGGAGGGTGTTTTGGTTCAAATGGATGGAGTTTGGGTGTGTAGTTGGAAGTAATGTTGTTGGAAGTGTAGTTGGATGATTGACCAAATTGATAGGGATTGTGGTAGGTTTCATTGAAGTTAGTTTGTGTGGTTTGGGATGAAGGTGGATGTTTGGCTAATGTGGTAAGGTTTGTATAAAGGTTCAATGGAATATTTTTGGATGTTGCATTGGTAGGTGAAACAAGATGTGAGGTAAGCAATTCGAGTATGGAGAGGAAGGTAGGTGATGCAAATTGCGTTGTGCAAGGTGCATAGTATTAAGATCACGAAGATCATGGAGTTGGTCAAGTTCTTCACTAGACTTCAAGATTTCCAAGGAGGATGATGATGGAGGAATTTTGTGGTTGTTGACATGTAATGTTGGTGGGAAAGAGAGTGATGTGTTAGGAATGTAGTGTTGATTCTTGTTTGGAGGTTGAGATTTTTCAACAAAAGGATTGTTTTGAGGAAATGGATGAAATGTATGTACGTAGTTGGGAGCATAGGAGGAATTTGGTGTTGGATGTTTAACAACATCATTTGGTTTGATGGGATTTTTATGGATGTTAGGCTTTCTTGTCCAAACGGGTTTCTCGGTCATCTAGGCTAACCTTGAGGTTTTTGGTTTTGGTTTGATGGGAGAGGATATGATGAGATAAGTGGAGATTATGAGGAATGGGTGTGTTTATAGTGTAGGATTGGTGGGATTAAGGATCGATAAAATTTGTTGGATGGATTGGAATAAAATGTGTTTGTGAATTTTGTGAAGTGTAGGATTAAATGGGCCAAAAAGTAGAAAAGGAAACAGCACCTTCGACCATCAGATGGTCGGTCCCCTTAATTAGGGGTCGGTCCCTTTAAGTATTAAGGGGGCCGCCTTATGAATTAAGGGGGCCGCCCATCTGGTGGTTCTCAGATTACCAGAAATGGCTTTTTGGCAGAAAATGGTAGTGAGGGTTGTGTTTTTAGGTTTAGTTTCAAGCAAGTCCAACTCTTTGTGGCAATTATGCATGTAATAGATATTTATACAAAACATGTCAATTAAAGAGATTAAGAAATCAAGTAATTTCATCTAGCATGCAAACATACTCATTAAGCAAGCAATATATATATGGACTAGGAACCAATAAACTACACCAAGTATATTCTTAATTAAATGTAGGTGGTAGGATTAATGAACTATTTGATGGATCCTAATGTGTGTCTATGTGCAATAAATGGGAACTTAAGATAGCATGGACTTCTAGACTTGTTACAAACAAAATCTAAATAGACAAACCATGGTCCTCTTGATTTGATTTAGTTCACTTATAAATGTCATTTACATAAATATAGATGACAAGTATGAGATCACCATGCATGATTAAAGAAACGTTTTTAGCATTATTCAACAATGCAAGAAAATTAGTTTTCATATGTTTGGAAATAGGTTTGAGCGTAGATTTGAATAAAATAGATTGGTTTTTACTTCAAAGTGTGTTAATGAAGGATAAAGACAATTTTCCCAATCTTTGGTTTTGATCAAAACAAATTATGGATATTGATAGTGAAAACATGTTATTGAAAGGTGGGATAGTCATTTGAAAAACTTTTTTCCAAAATGTGAGGTTTTTGCATATTTATAGAGATATTGGATTTTTGACAACAAATATAATTAATCATAGATTTTAAAAGATGTTTATTAAAGATCTGATGCTCAAGAGGATTGGTTAAGCCTATTGTCACATGCTTTCCTTTTCTACATAACCTATGATCATAAGTGAGTGATGATGTAATTCTACATGTTTGATGTGAGAGTGTTCACTAGTACAAAAAGTTCTATTGGTCACGCATGGTCGATTTTGAAATGTCACACTGTAACATTTATACGTGACTAAATGTACCAGAATAAAATAAACAGCCACACTTGATCCGACTTGTGTAACCATTTCGGAATTCTATTGTCACACATTTGAATATTTATGTGACTAGAGGTAACTGGAAATTTTTTTTTTGGAATATTTAGTCACTTATAATTTGGTACGTGTGACAGATACAAATGAGTTTGAGACATTAGTCACACTATATATATACGTATGTGACAAATATATGTCACACAATTGAACAGTGAGACCAAAATCCATATATGGTCACATGAGGTAATTGTGTATGTGGCTAAATTATATAGTCAAGTTTGTCACACATTATTTAAACGTGACTGCTATTCTTTGCTGAATATTTAGCCACATAGCGTTTGAAATGTGTGACAACGGAAAAGTAAGTTTGAAGCGTTAGTCACGATATGCATTTAATAGTGACAAATATATGTCACACACTTGACGAGTGTGACCAAATGTCATATATGGTCACACTAAACCATAGAAACATGATTAAGTGTAACGAAAATTTGATACATATGGTCACGTAAGTTAATATGTGTGTCTAAAGTTTAGTGTGTGTTTGCTTGCCAAATCCTAATGTGTATAGTCACACTTAATTGAAGCATGATCATGTGACTATAGGCTTTACAAAAAAACATAAAAATAAAATAAATAAATAAATAAATAAATAAATAAAATAGTCACATTGTAACTATGGGCTTTACAATAGTCACACCATATAAGAAATGTGTATCTAAATGATGTTTATGGCCACATTATAAGGGTATTATATGTGACCAATGCATTCAAAATAGTCACATTGTGAAATATTCATGTGACTATTATTTATAGAAAAATGTGAAGTCAGTTATCATTAACATTGATATATATTTGTTACATTGAGTTTTTGGCTCTTTCATACATTTTGAAGATCTCATCATCTGAGTATCGCTTTAATTGAACAAGCTTCCAACCCTTCATATTGTTTAGATAGTACTCATAGTACTTCCTCTTTTGCTTAACTGTTGGACGACTGAGCACTTTTCTCTTCTTTCTTTGATTGAGATAAAATTTCTTCCTTTCAGCTTCATAATTCCTCTTCCATTCATCTTTTTGTTCTTGAGTGTACTCTTGCATTTCTTCTTTTATTTGTTTCATCAGTGCAATATCAGCATCACCTTTAATCCTTTCTTCATCCCAAGAATCCAAGAGTGCTTTTGTTTTGGCCTCAGCTTCAGCGTGTTTCCTTCTTTGTTCAAGTACCATCTGATTCTCCTCTGCAAACAAAGTAGCCAATTTTCTTGCAGCAGCTCCATCTACTTCAAGTTGCTTGTGTTTGGGCCAGTACACAAAAGGAAGATCCTTTAAAGGATCATGCTTAGGCTCTTCAACCATAATACCTTTGCCTTTGCCCTTATAACTTGGCTCTTGTACACTCTTCTTGATTTGTTGGGTTGGTTCTCTAATCACCACACCTTTGACATGTACTCTTGGTTGTTGTGGTGGTGGTTGTGATTGTTCTGTTGATAGTTGTGATTGTGGCATTGCTTGTTTAAATCGTGTCTTCAATAGAATCATTGCTTTGGCCAAAGTTTCATCATCATCACTAGCAATAGGAACATTTTCCTCAGCAGTAGTATCCTCCTTGGCCATTTCTGCACTTGCACCAGCAGTAGAATCTCCCATGCCTTTGATTGTTGCTTCCAGAACAACCTCATTACCTTGATTATCAGCAACCATATACTCATCATCATTCTCACCAGAATCCACATCCATATCCACACCAATGTCATCACCAGCAGTAGCACTATCAAAATTTTCCATAGCTTCCCCTGAATCCTTGGTTTCATTCTCCCCTGTTTGGGATCATCCTCCCCCAAACTTATGCTTTCAGATGAACTAATCCTTTGTCTTGTGCCCACTTTTTTCAGTCTTTTGAATGACCTGGTTCTTGACCCCTTCTGACCTCCCAATTGCTTAACCCTCAGCTTCAAACATGTACTTACATCCCCCTGAGTATCTGTGATTTGTTGTAGGCCAAGAACCTCTTCTTTAAGTTTGGTATATTTTACCATCAATTCTTTAACAAGTTCCATCTCTTCCTCACCACTTTTATCCTCATCACTTGCATTGTCCACCTTGGTTTCTTGGCACTTGCGGTTTCCTTCACCTGAATCAGTTCCATTGGAACTTGATTCATTATAAGTTCTTGAACCTTCACCCTTCTTTTATTGACCTAGTTCAAACATTGCTTGAAACAATGGTTTAACTATGACATGAAAGTCCTTACCCTTTCTCTTCATGTTAGAAAAGACCTTTTTAATATGAGAGTGAACAGGATAAACCTTGTCGTGAACTTTCTTATTTGTAAACTATTTGTCCATAAGAAGTTGAAAAAATCTTGGATATAAGTAATGTTGGTTTGAAGAATTATCCAAGGCTTTAACCACATGATCAAAAATTAATTTTGAAAAATTGAATTTTTCTTTATTTTTTGCCAAACATATAAGGGCAGAAGCCATGTTACTACTAAACTCATTCCAACCAGTAGTCTTTGGGCTAAGACACGGTAACAAAGTGTGAATTAAGAATTTCCACTATGGGGGAAAGCCACCTTTATTAAATTTCAAAGAATCATTTTTTCTTACATACCCCATCTCTTGAAGGTTTTCAAAAATTGTGGAGTCTGGAAGATTCTCAATTCCATTAACATCTCCTAGATGAAGAACTTCTCTAACAGATACCTCTGTAACAATAATCTTCTGCCCATCCACACGGGCATGAATCTGTACTTCCTCATCAATAGTTTTGACCTTTGCAGTAGCCCAAAACTGTTTGATGTTGGAAACATATACAGTAGGGTTAACTGTTAATGCATACCTAATATGAGTAGCATTGAGAAAATCAACAACTTCAGTCAACTCTTCATTCTCCTTGGTGGGCTTTTGCAAGAATGCAATCATGTTATGCTTGTTGGAAAAAGACAGAGTCAACATTGTGAAATTTGAAAATTTGTGTAGGGTTTTGCTGGGAATTGCAATTAATTGATAAAATCAAGCAGTGGTTTTATGTTTGATAGAGTTTTGATCGGATAAAAACATTTGTGTGAAACTGTGAATGATTGAAGTGTACAAACCCTTAACCGTTCATATTTCTAAAACAGTACCCTGCACTCTCAAAAATAGCAGAACAACCCTTAGCCGGACTAAGTTAGGCTTAGCAGCACTAAAATATGCCTAGCAACACTAAGTCAGTTTCCACTCGAAACGGCTTATTTTTTAGGACTCCAGCACTTTTCTCAGCTTATCCTGCAAAATATTAGTCCCAAAAACACAAAACCTAACTCATTACCCGAATCACAATAATCACATCATCAATTACACTTAGCAATACTATTTATAACTAGCAACATTAACACATCATTTATGGAGTTTAACAATTTGACATACTGCTTTTATCCAAGAAACCAAACACACCTTTGACAGTTTGACATCACAAGCAACCATACAAGGTCTCAAAATTTTCGTTGATATTTTTTAAAAGATACAACCATTCATAAAAGCTGCAAACATAAATATAATTAATTATCCTACCTAAATACTAAAGATACTAAAAACACAAAAACATCATCATTAAAAACTGCTTCACTCCATTTCACACCAACTTGTTAAAACCAGAGCGCTCTACTCCCTACGTTGCATCCTTTTCCTTTCCAGGAGATATTGAAACTTAATTTCAAGATCAGCAATCCTGTTTTCCAGATTTAACGGGTCTGCAAATGCAAACCCATCTTGTTGACCCCCTTGGTTTTGATGCTCCACCACATTTTGATGCTCCATCACATTTTGCTGCTGATCCTCTTCATTTTGCTGCTCCACCATATTTTGCTGCGCATCCTCTTCATTTTGCTGCTCCACCACATTTTGCTGCGCATCTTGTTGATCCTCCTCATCCTCTTCATCTTCTTCCTCCACCTCCACATCATTCAGTCCCCAACGCTCATCCCAGTAAAAGTCTTGTCTATGCAGCCATTTCAAAATTATTGACCTCATCCATGTATCTACCTGCCTATACGACCCATATTCGTAAACGGGATCATACCCGAAATGATTAAACACTGCGTCCCATAGCAAACTGTTGTTTAATACCCACTCATACTCTTCTGCATAATTTTGAAAGTTACCATTTGCTGCCATTGTTGAAGTTTTCTTTGAAAGTGATATATGTGTTTGTGTGTGTTATTTGGTATGTATACAATAGAGAGGTATAAATAGGCTGGAGAGGTATATGAACGGTTCCCAAGACTTTTGGCAGGAAAATGGATCGACCAAAGGCGCCTAAATCATATTGTGAATTGCAGATATTTTAAAACTGTTCCTAAAGATAAGGAATTGAGTGTGGTACGCAAAAGTCTCCACTTTCCTTTTACCAAGTCTTGACTTACCAAGTACAATGAGTTGATGCAATAACTACTTGTATCTCATGCTTTATGAATAATAAACTTCCAAACTCAATATTTCCAACAATGATTTGGGATCGGGTTTTGACCCGAGGGAATAAATGTTTGATCGTGACTCGAAGAAAACTTATTTTATGTTTCTTTGAAGTTTAATGTTTTTGTGTTCAAAGAAAACTTCTGTTATGTTTCTTTGTTAATCAAGTTATCGATTACTATATTATGATGCTTTGTTAAAAGTCAAACAAAGATTGTCAAACTTGATTGTCATTTGCAAAAGTCAAAGAGTCTCCAAGTGAATTTGGGCAATTCCGGGTAATTACTATCAAAAGATAACTAATAGCCAATCATGATTGTCACTTTGGGTAATTTTTGGTAGTTTTGTGCCTGTACATTCATTTGCATAAGGTCAAACAGGATAGTCAAATTGTGCCATTTTGGGTAATTACTGCCAAAAGATATCGAGTAGCCAAAAGATCAAGATCAATTAAATTTACAAGCAAACACTTAACCATTCACCATAAAGATGGGGTACATGAGCCACTACAACTACTTCAGTGCAAGTACCAAAGAAATCACAACTGCAAAAACACAAAGTGTTGACTTCCAAACACTGACTTTTTTTAAGGCATTTGTCAACTCTGCCTCCAATTCTTCAATCCTTCTTTGACGATTAACTTCAATTTGAACCTCATGCCTTTGTTTGGGATTCAGTTTGCTATACATCTCAAACAAATGCATCTTGTACCAATCACATTCCTCCTCTGGATCATACCAATCCAATTGTTCACATTTCTTCGTACCCGATTTCTAAAATAAAAAAAATGTAGTATATTAAACATTAAACTTAATAATCTTTAAACTAAACGTATCTGATAACTTACCCATCGATTTTGGCAGCAAATGAAACGTCGAGCAGGGTTGGATGGTGTCCAAGATGTTACCACCATTGTTGGCCTGTCATATTTGCAGTAATCTTCACAAAGATAAGACGACATGAGTTAGTTTGATTTTGATTTGCGATTTGTTATGATTTTTTAGAGTGTGTTAAATTAGGGTTTATGTGAAAGGGAATTTATTTGCACACTTTATAAATTGATTGGGACACTCCATCTGTGCATTAAATACTTGTACAGTATTAAACACTCTGCTTCAACCGCTTGTACATTGAGTGTGCAAATAACTTTTTTGAGTGTGCAAATCATTAGCCGTATGTATAACAAAAGGTCAAAAATTGACGGCCATTAATCATTATTCGGGTTAATCGGGCCGACCCCGTACCCGAGTTAGCCAAATATTTTCAACCCGATACGGGACCCTATTTAGTATTTGGGTTACTCGGGTTGACCCGAATCACCCGAATAAAAAGGAGAAGGACGTATGGAAATGAAAAAAATCGTACAAAAATGTACGAAAACGTAATAAACGATTCATAACGTTTTAATACAGAGGAAAACATTCAGAAAAGCTTAGAACATATGAAAATGTGCGAAAATTGCCGAAAACATTCAAAATGCCGTCGAAATCTATCGAAAATTGTCAACGTCGGTCGAAAACTAGCGACATCGATCAAAATCGATTGAAAACGGTCAAAAAGGGACGAAAAACGTTACAAACGGATGAAAACGTAAAAAAAAAATACAAAACAGATAAAATGTTGTATAGTATTTGTCTTAGTTTACAAAATCCAATGCACATGACCCATGTTAATTACCCATTGTCGATCACCAATCATGTATTGGTCGATAACATATATGACATATCACTACAACCCAATATTAATGCACATGACCCATAACCCATGTTAATTACCCAATGATCAACAGTCATGGATGTGACCAGTGATAACCTAATGCATATGACCCATATGATGTCAAATACCCATTATTGAATGTGACCAGTGATAACCTAATGCATATGACCCATGACCCATGTGAATTATAGCCATTATCACCGGTCATGCATGGGTTGCACCGGCTTGGTAGGTGTATAGTATAATTATATATAGTGTGAATTGAATGTTATATGAATTGTATTTGAAGTTATTAAAGGCGGTCATGCATGGGTTGCACCGGCTTGGTAGGTGTATACCGTTTGTCACAGACACTAATAAGAAGCAAGTATGCAAGGACCTCCCGATCATGTTATCCAGGATCGAGAAAGTTTGAACTCGGTTTGAGCTTGATCACTCGAAAAGCTTGGTTTATTTGTAAAGGTGTGTTCTCTTACACAAATTAAAATTGAAATATAATCTAATAATCGAATTCGGTTCACCTTCTGCTCGAAAATCTCGATACCAAGATTTTCAAGATCGGGATCATATCCTACTTATGATTAATTTTGTCTTTGCAAGATCGAGATCGTAAGATCGGATCGGGATCTTAAGATCCTACCATAATGCATTTTTTAAGTATCCTTTGTAATATTATACAAATTTATAAATTATTATATACATAAACACAAAATTATATAAATGTTTCATAGAAATGTTGTCATAAATTATGGTTATGAAATGTATAAGAAGATTATAACATGTTGTTTTTTCAATTTTACAAAACACAATTCATAAATTTGTAGTTTTTTAGTTTGCTAGTTCGAGAAAAGTAAGATCGGATCGGATTATATCCTAAGATCCTATATATGGACAGGATCGGGTTCCTATACGATCTTAAACTTTCAAAGATCCTACATAAGATCCGGATCGTTTTTACTTTAAAGTATCGTAAAATCGTAAGATCATAAGATCAGGATCGGGATCCTGACAACCATGCTCGATACATTTATAATTAACTATTTACACTTAGTACGCTTACATACAATATATATATATATATATATATATATATATATATATATATATATATATATATATATATATATATATATATATATATATATAGTGAAGCGTTCAAATGAGAAGCCTAAATTTTGTGAAAACGCGAGAAGCAATCCTATCCACTCATTTTATTATCCTTTAACTTTAATCTAATGGCTAATATTAGTTAATCAACTTTTTGAAAATTTCTTAAAAAATTTTGAAAAATTTTAAAAAATTTTCAAAAAAATTTCGAAAAAAAAAATTCGAAAAAAAAATTTTGAAATTTTTTTTTTTTTGGAAAAATTTTTTCGAATTTTTTTTTTCAAAAATTTTTTTTTTCGAAAATTCCTTTTTCGAAATTTTTTTTTTAGAAAAAAAATTTTTCGAATTTTTTTTTTTTATTCAAAAAAAAACAAATCCGAATTTTTTTTCCGAATTCCGAAATTTTTTTTTCGTGAAATTTTTTTTCGTCACATGTGAAAAAAAATTTGGAAATTTTTACGAAATTTTTTATGTCACGTGTGAAAAAAAAAATTCGTCACATGTGAAAAAAAAATTTCGTCGCATGTAAAAATTTTTTTTCGTCACATGTGAAAAAAAATTTTGGAAATTTTCACGAAATTTTTTTTGTCACGTGTGAAAAAAAAAATTCGTCACATGTGAAAAAAAAATTCCGTCAAATGTGAAAAAAAAATTTCGTCACATGTGAATAAAATTTTGAAATTTTCACGAAATTTTTTTTTTCACGTATGAAAAAAAAATTCGTCACATGTGAAAAAAAAATTCGTCGCATGTAAAAAATTTTTTTGTCACATGTGAAAAAAAATTCCCGTCACATGTGAAGAAAAAATTTCGTCACATGTGAAAAACAAATTTCGAAAATTTTTCAAAAAAAATTTCGAAAATTTTTTGAAAATTTTTCAAAAATTTTTTTGAAAATTTTTCAAAAAAATTTTCGAAAATTTTTTAAAAAATTTTTCAAAAAAATTTTCGAAAATTTTTTGAAATTTTTCAAAAAAAAAATTGTTAGCTAATAATAGCCATTAGATCAAAGTCTAAAGAATATAAAATAAGTGGCTAGGATTAGTTCTCGCGTTCTCACAAAAATTAGATTTCTCACATGAATGGCCCCATATATATATATATATATATATATATATATATATATATATATATATATATATATATATATAAATATATATATATATATATATATATATATATATATATATATATATATATATATATATATATATATATATATATGTATATATATATATATAAAACATATGCTATATCACTTACAAGCTCGAAAACTCAACAATAACTCGAGTCGAACTTTTATAAGCTTGAGCTCAACTCATTAAACATTTAACTTCACTTGATAGGCTTGAGCTTGAGCTCAAAGCTCGATAAAAATCAGCTCGAACGAACTCTAGTTACTCGACAAAAGCTCCAATCATTTTACTAATATGATCTTGAGCTTTTCACGAGCGGCTCGGCTCATTTCCCCCTCTTATAAAAGCAAAAAATTAAGATACTTCATATGTTAAATTTATATGTAATATTTTACATGTCCCCTCACTTAATTGCCTAAAATAAAATTTCCCTTTTAACTTTTCCAAAGAGCCCGCCTAAATTTTTTCCCCAAATTTAAATTGCCCCTCCACTTAATTTCATTGAACCCGCCAATGTTTTTCAATACTCCATCCCAAATATATATCCACCAAAACTAGATCTGGTCTTCTTCTATCTCCTCAACACTCTCCTCACCAACGCCACCGCTCGCACCACCACAACACTCGCACCAAGACCACCACTAAGGCCCGATCCAATGACATGTTTGGTGGTACTCCAGTCCGGCTCGATCGGTAAATTTTACTTTTTTTTCTCGGTGATAAGTACCGACATAGCATCTTCCAGAACATCTGTCTCTCTCAAAACACACACACACACACACACATAGTGTGCGCAAGTCTGGTGATGATAGGACAGGCGTATGAACAATACGAGAGATTTACAGGGTCACCTGGTAAGGTTTTAAATGTAAACTTATGATATTTCATGTCTAAAATCTTACCATGTCTTTTTAATTCTCTTATGTAGCATAAATGTTTCGATTCCTGGATTTGGGTCTCAATTACAATGGCGGTGATGGTTGCGACTGATAATATACGGCGGTAGCGGTATTCAGCTCACTATTACAAATAAAAGGTGCAGAATCGATTGTAAGAAAGCCAAAAATCGGAAAAAGACCAAGATCTGACTATCAAAAAATATAGTTGTTTCTAATCAAGTAATCACGTTGGTCTATTTGATTTTTTCAGCTTATCTTTTCCATTTTTAGTTGGGTGGTTGGGACAAAGTTACTTGTACCTTTGTAAACCATTCCTAGAGTTTAATTTATACCTTATTTTACATAATCTGGGCTATCAGTTTTGGACTCAAAACGACAATAAAGGTTACTTTGAGATCAAGAAGGTCCGCCCGGGTCAGTATCATTTATATGCTTGGGTTCCTGGGTTCCTGGGTTCCTGGGTACATCGGTGATTATATGCTTGGGTTTCTGTTTCTAATCAAGTAGCACGTTGGTCTATTTGATTTTTTCAGCTTATCTTTTCCATTCTTAATTCATCTGCATTCTTTACAGCACTTTACGATTTTGTTTCATATGCTCATAGTTAGAGGTGGCAAAATAGCTAGGCAGGTTAGGTAATAGTTCAAAACTTCAAATTTTGGTAGGGTGGGAGTCAGGTTGGATTGGCCCAATGCTGATACACTTATACATCCAAAGACTCCGACCTTTGTGATTTTGTTTTTAAATAGTTAATGTCAAATATATACAACTCTTTAAATATACATTAGATATAGTAAATTTTATACCATATAAAATCTATTTCAGATGAAAATACATTGGATTTGGAAAAAGTAAGAGCATAGGTAATTGATCTTTTTTTTATGCGTTTTGCCCTCTTTTACTTTCACTTTATTCGAGGAAAATACCATAGACCTTGTTTGTGTAGATAGTTGAACTAGTGGCGCATCAAGTGACTCAAAACCACCAAAGCAGATAGTTGAATAAGTGGCGAATCAAGCGACTCAAAACCACCAAAACAGCATATAGTTGAACTAGTGGCGCCTGACAAACAAGATGCACATGACAAAAGACAAGGCAATAGTGTCTCTATGTCAAATGTCAAGAAATAGATGCACCCGTCAACAATATATATAACCACATACTTTTTAGAGAGGAAGGTTTTCTAGCATCTAATCAAGAACTTTATTCCGGTATGCTCATCTAGTTCTGTCATGTTGTGTGCTTTGACATGTTCTAGTTCTGCTCTCATCCTGATGTGGTTATTGTTGATATGCAGCAACCTACATTTTCAAGGCTTTTATATACAGATGATGAGATTAGATCAATGGGAGAAAAACTTGTAAGTTTAACTGCAAATTTTATTATTATGTTCATTATTTTGGATTAAAAGTTTTCATGATGTTGTTTGAATTACTGCTGCTCATGTTTGTGTTAATATTGCTTAGCTGGATTTAGTGCTGCTCATGAACTTCAAATAAAATGTGCCAAGTATTTACTACTGCTAGTACAAAAGTTACTACTGCTAGTGACAGTTGGTACTGCTCAGAGATCAAGACGGCTCGAAGTTGCTAGCTAGTTGCTTCTGGAAAAGATTATAGATACTTAATTAGGAAACTATTGTAAGCCGACTAGGACTCCTTGGTGTATAAAAAGATGGCCAATTTTATATTTGGTTCAGTTATATACATTCCAATTTTATTGTATTTGAATTTGTTTTGATATATATTGATCTTTTAAATGTGACTAAAAGATGCATATAGTCACACTTTTGGTCACTGTTTTCTTAATTCGTTGTGTGACTAAATATTACAAAAGGCCATACAAACATAAAATTCATGTGGCCATTGGATGATCAATAGTCAAACAAATTACACATTTGTTCACTTTAAACAGCATATGGTCACACCTATTACCACTTTTGGCCACTGTTTGCGTAATTGTATGTGACTAAATACCCAAAATAAATATGCTTTGTGTGACTAAATATTACAAAAGGCCACGCAAACATAAACTTCATGTGGCCAATGGATGATCCATAGTCACACAAAATGCACATTTCTTCATTTTAAACAGCATATGGTCACACTTATCAACGATTTTGGCCACTGTTTGCTTAATTGTGTGTGACTAAATACCCAAAAGAAATATGCTTTGTGTGACTAAATATTACAAAAGGCCACGCAAACATAAACTTCATGTGGTCATTGGATGATCAATAGTCACACAAAATACACATTTCTTCACTTTAAACAGCATATGGTCACACTTATTAACACTTTTGGCCACTGTTTGCTTAATGGTATGTGACTAAATACCCAAAACAAACATGCTTTGAGTGACTAAATATTACAAAAGGCCACGCAAACGTAAACTTCATGTGGCCATTGGATGATCAATAGTCACACAAAATACACATTTCTTCACTTTAAACAGCATATGGTCACACTTATTAACACTTTTGGCCACTTTGTGCTAAATTGTATGTGACTAACTCTAAAAAAACCAACACCCATTGTGTGACTAAATCATCACAAACGTCACATTTATTGTATATTCATGTGGTCACAGGACGGGAAATAGTCACACAAAATACACATTTACTTGAATTTTTAATTCGAGTACTTCATTTTCTAATAGATCATTAATATGTTTTAGTGACTTATTTTTAGCTATAACCTTTTGACCTAATTTTCATAACCTATTATATTCACTATCTAGGTCTTTTTCGTCTAATGATAAATTTTCGTCACTAAATATTCGGTTTCAGAATGTACCTCACTTGATGTCTTGGCAATAAAACACCTTTCTTCTTTTGTGGTTTCTTTCTCATCTTCATCGCTATCACTCCATGATCCTCCAATGAACGCCTTTTGATTTTGATTCCTTGACATCATTGGACATTTTCCGATAAGATGATTTGTATCTCCGCATTTAAAGCACTTCCTTTCGCTCTTGCTACTTTCGTCGTCTTTGTTTCTTTGAAATGCCTTTCTTTCATCATGTGGTTGTCCAACGAATTTTCCTCGTCTTTTGAAGAATTTCTTGAAGTCTCTTGCGGCCATGGCATATTCTTCGTCATTACATTCGGAGGTTGAGCTAACCTCGTCACTAGATTCCTTCCTAGCTTTCAACGCAATTGAGTTGCTTGCTCTCTTTTTCCTTTGACCATCTCGGAGTCTTTCTTTATTATTGCTTCGTAGACTTTCAAGTTGCTGATCAACTCGTCAAGTTGAAGAGTTGACAAGTTCTTTGATTCTTCAATCACCGTAACTTTAGCTCGCCATTTTGGATGAAGAGCCCTAAGAAATTTCCTAACAAAATTCTTACTAGAAAAATTATCATCAAGTACTTTTAAACTTGTGATGATAGTGTTAAACCTAGCAAAAGCATTATCTATTGATTCCTCCTCCGGAATCGTAAATTGTTCATATTGTTGAACAAGAAGATCTATTTTGTTATCTTTAACTTGACGATTACCTTGGTGAGTGATTAGTAAAGAATCCCAAATTTCTTTTGCGGTTTTACACATAAAAATTCTTTCATATTCTTTGTGTGGTAACGCATTATAAATAACCATTTTAGCCTCATTATTTTTTGCTAGTTTCTTTTTCAAATCATCATTTTGTTTTTCAAAAGATACAATTTCATCCTTTTTGTTGGGTCTGTTAAAACCCAAACTCCTTAATCTAGGATTTGAACATAAAATATCCTAAGTGTTTCATAACCGAGAACACCAAACAAGTTACTGAATGCATAGATGTTCGGTGAGTCATCCTCAAGACGCTCAGGGCGAATCTATGAAGAAAGGTTCACCATTCAGTGCGGTGGTTCTCAGTGAATGATATCTGAGCCAAAGAAGAGGATGATGGACTCAGTGAGGGATGACAATAACTCAATGAGTTCCATGACTCCTCACCAACTAAGATCACTGAATGAACAAAGACTGAAGATAAGAAGACTGAAGTAAAGGCGGGATTAGGCGGGATAAGTTTGAATGGATAAGGTATGGTCCTTATCATGCAAAGGTCAACTTTCCCTGAATGAGTATAATACCAAGACTTGTGTCAACACTGAAGATCAGAAAGCATCCTTGTCCTTTACTACTTATAGCCAATTGTAACAAGGACAAAATACCTATGTATTTTGTCCAATATAGGATGATGTAATATTGTTTTGTAGTCTTTGTCCATTAGGTAAGTGTTAGAAATTACTTGTGTATAAATAGAGAATAAGTGAGAGAGGTAAAGATTACGTTTGTGCACTTAATGCTTAGACATTCACAAACCAAATCTTTACTCTCTCCAAAGAACAACACAATCCCAGAGATTACTCAACAGGATCTTAGTTGTCACTCAAACTTAGTTTGGGTTTAGTGAGGAGTACACCATACTTTTCATTTCAATCCCAAGTGTTGTTCCGCAAATACTTGGGTATAATTCTTTTGATTAATTTCTAATAAAGAATTAAACGTTGAAAAACTTTGTGTCTTATCTTTTACGTTTATTTACTTTTATAATTAATCAATACTTCGCTATACCATGGAACTTTGTTAGATTAACTTTGTAGTTAACCTTAACCAAGTAAAAGGGTCCAACAAGTGGTATCAGAGCCTCTGATTTGTAAAACTTTCAAAATCTTTCATACAAAAAGAGTGCTCAGTTTTTAAAATCAAAAGATCCCACCATGGCTGATAGCGATGTACCCCAGCTAGTTGACAAAAAGGGAGGTAGCTATTCAGCTGTCGCTCCTAGACTAGAAGCTGGAAAATTTAGCAAGTGGAAAAAGTGTATGCTTTGCTACCTGACTGGTATGGAACCATACTACATCAAGTGTATCAATGAAGGTCCCTTTGTCCCAACGACTGCTCAAGGTTTACCTAAACCTGAAGCACAATGGACTCCTGATGAGAGGAGGGTGGTCAATCAGGACCAACGCCTGAAAAGCATCATTATATCGTGTCTCCCTGATGATACAATG
This sequence comes from Artemisia argyi, assembly GCA_030686995.1. Lineage (NCBI taxonomy): Eukaryota > Viridiplantae > Streptophyta > Magnoliopsida > Asterales > Asteraceae > Artemisia > Artemisia argyi. Next base: position 55,174,224 of record CM060695.1, read on the forward strand.
GAATCAGTCATTAACTGTCCTACAGCCAAACAAACTTGGCTTGACTTGGTTCATAGCTTTGAAGGTCCCTCAGATACCAAGGAAAACAGGATCATGGACCTGAAACTTGAGTATAACACTTTCAGGGCCAAAGAATCTGAAAGTCTCTCTCAGACCTATACCCGATACAAAACCTTGCTCAATGAGCTCTCAAATGATGGTGTAGTACTGTCTAAGCATGAGATCAACGTTGGCTTTGTCAATAGTCTTCCTGAGAAGTGGTTAAACTTCTCTCAGGGTCTCAGGAATGCTAATCACATTCAGAATCTTGAGGTGCCTCAAATATATGGGAAGTTTGTCTATGAAGACAACTTAATCGCAAGGTGATACCCTGAAAAGGCTCAAGAAAACAAAAAGGCCCTGACTGTCTCACCCATATCCACTGCCTTCTATTCTAATGGTGTTGTGTAGGATTTTCAAGATGATTCTGATGATGAGGTTGATATGAGAACCAATGATGAGTACCTCAATGATCTTCAAGTTGAATTTCAAGAAAGAGCTCTTTTAGCAAACTCAAAACGTTTTATTAAAAGAAACAAGTCAAGTTTTCAAAAAGCTAAGGCATTAGAATAGAAACCTTCTGGTAGTAATTCTTCCTCATGAACTAGCAAGTTTCAACCAAAAATGCTTCAATCCACTCAACATTTTCAAAATACAAACATTCAAAAAGATTTTGAAGCTAAATACAGAAAAGCAAAAGCTAAACTTGCTCTCCTTGAGACAACTCCCTCAGTACCTCAGGCTGCACCTACCAAACCTGCTCAAGGCAAGAACAAGGTGCTTGTTGCTGAAGCCTATGATTGGGATGTGGAAGATGTCTCCTCTGATGAAGAAGTAAGGGTCAGTGCACTGATGGCACTTTCTGATGACAACAAGATGGCTGTTGGAAAAAGCCATGCTAGAAATGGAGAATGGGTCAACATCACCATGAAAAAGGTAAACATTTTGTTATCTATGGATGATGATGCTGATTGGCAATCCTTTTTAAACTACTTAAATGTAGATCTTAAGTTCATTGAAGAGCAAAGATAAAATTTGTTTTCAAAATTCAACAAGTTAACTTTTGAATTAAATAAGTGTCGAGATGAATTACTGATTTTAAAACAAGCAAAACTTGAGGCTGTCACACTTCAAATTCAAAACACTGAACTTGTAAAACAAAATCAGGCTCTTCAAGAAGAACTTAAGAAAGAAAAGGTTGTGATATATAAGTGGACTTAGAAAAACCCTAAGGTCTTTGACTCAGTGAGTCTCACACTGTAACACCCCCAAAATACCGCAGCGGAAGACTGTGTTATTGGGATGCTACTTCAGGGCACAAAGTACAAGATATAGAAAACGACCTCTAGATGAGACGTTTTAAAAAGTTACCATTCGAATAGATAAAAGTCATAGTTTACAAACCAAAAGATCCCAAAGTAGAATAGTACATAAGTTTTTAAAGAGTATCGAATGGTAAAAGATAAAAGCGAAAGTCTCCAAAAAGCATGCCCTAAGACTCTCCGCTCCACATACCTGCTATCGCCCTTCTAACCTGAGATAAACATGCTTAAAAGTGTCAACACAAAGGTTGGTGAGTTCATAGAGTTTGTTTAACAAATAAAGTTTATAGAAAAAAAATAGTCACACAGCAAAGGCATCGTAAATCCACTCAGTTACAAGTCCCGCCATAAGAGACTTGTAGCCTGTGTGTTCACAACCCACTGCTAATATATATATATATAGTAAGATTAAACATGTATAAGTTCATCACAACAGTTAAGCAATTAGTCGTGAGTCTACACTTCATCTCCGAAGACCTCACGTTTGTATGTATGTCTCAATGGTTGTGCCCAGCAACTTAATCTGGGGCCATTGGAAGTATGTATGTATGTCTCAATGGTTGTGTCCAGCAACTTAATCTGGGGCCATTGGAAGTCTCAAGAATACACCATCACAGTTTAGTATAACACAGTTAAGTATAACACAATCACGTATGTAAGACATCAAGTATAAAACAATCAAGTATAAAGAAATCAAGTATAAATGTTTTGAGTATCAAGAAAGTATGTTTTGAGTATTTATACTAGTAAGCAAGTAGTTGAGCATGTATCTCCCCCAAAGAGTTAAAACAAGTATAAAGAGTAAAAGTGGGGCTATGACTCACCTGGAGTGAAGATACAAATATGCGAAATGATAAGGACAACAAGGAGCGAACACTATCCGCAACCTAAAATGAATGATAGTGATCTAATTTAGATCATGCCGTGATGTAATGAATGCACATGCACATGATACCAATATCACTCGTAATTTGGAAATACTAGTTATTGTCAAATAAAATACTTTCCATACTTAGGAAAAATAAGTCCAACTAGAATTACAAAACTTGTTGTAATATATCGTATATAAAAATGTTAGTGTTATGTTCCTTACTTTGGGAAAACCTTGAAATAACGTCTAGTAGTTGTAAAAAATAAGTCTTGGGTCATAAGTACTTCATTAGTTAAGAATATAACTCCTTGAATGAGCATCTAGAAAATATATTATTTAGTACGTAGTTACATTATTTTCTAGTAGTGACTATATATATATATATATATATATATATATATATATATATATATATATATATAGTTTGACGACTTTAAAACGTGTATAACTTGGTCGTTTTAAGCTCATTTTACTCGTTCTTTATATCCACGGATTCGTTTTAGTATATACTAATATATTTTCAATAACTCGGCTCCACTAGGTTTCGTCTAACGCCTCTATTTGTCCGTCGAAAACTGTCAAACAGCATGCAGTTTTTCCAAAAATAGTTTTCGTCGTTAAATTTACAAAAATCATATCTCCTTCGTTATAAGCTCGTTTTAATCCGTTCTTTCGCCAAAAGTTTTGTTTTTGAAAGTATTTTCTAAATCTTTGATCAAAAATTACCCATCCTCCACTGATTTTCCCACGTTTCAAAAATAGGGACAGTAGGTCAATATGTAGTTTCAAAAACCATTTCTAAGGTTCTAATCTAGTTCTAACTTCAATCAAACCACTTTCAATCACCACAAAACTAGTCTAATCCTACCATACACCTTCTTAGGGTGTCATGGGTTCCTAAACATCATAACCAAGTGGATCTAACAAGGATCTAACCAAAAATCACTTTCTAGGGCTTAAAAGTTAAATATATACAAAATAGAGTGGTATAAATCATTATATGCATGAGTTCTTGTAAGAAAAGTATATAACCATAGTAATAACTTGTAAAAATTATAAAAATGAGTTTGTTAACTTACTTGAAGGTTTAGGGAGTTTGGATGATGAGAAACCTACTAATCCTTGAGTTTCTATTTCAAAACTCCAACAAGGACAACTATATGAACAAGATTATATCTAGATCTTTGAAAAATAATGTGTTCTTGCTTCTTGTATACCCTAGGCCGAGCACCCTTATGGAGAGAAAGAGAGAAAAGATTTTTCTTGCAACTAGTGTAGTATGTGTGAATTATTGGCATTTTAGGCTTGTATAATAATTAAAAGACAACAAGTACTAGTCATAAATGAAGTTAGTGAATTATTTGTAAGGTGTAAGTGATTGGAATGGAGGGGGGGGGGGGGGGGGCGGCAAGTCAAGGGGGGGGGATTAGGTGTAAGAGTTTTGGATTATTAGTTGTATTTTAGTGTTTATTTGTAGTTTTAAGGTGTACCGGGTACCGGGTTAACTAAAAATAAATTTTAACGGAGTTAACCGGGACATAATAAAGTTATAAAAATATAAAAATATGTTGGGTATAAATACTGAGTGTTTAGATAATTATTATTTAATTTTTACGAAAACCGTCGTAATTAAATTTGGCGTACGATACGAAATAAATAAATTTCCAAAATACCGGGTAAATTAATATTATAATTTTTATATTATAAAAATGAGTATAAAAAAATATATTGGGATAATAGTCGGGAGTGTCGGACATGTTAGCCACATTTATAGTTCGCGTATTAGTGTTTATTTAAAATAAACATACGTAAATCGTTAATTATACCAAAAGTATAAATTTAGTTATCCTACGAGTGGAATAGTATGCATGTGCCCTAATGATGATATGCGGACTATTCCTAGTTCGTATGAAATGTCCCTGATAATAATGTATGAATTCGCTCCTAAACCAATACGGTTACGCGAATTTGAATACTCGTAAACTAAATTTACGATGACATGAGTAATGCACGTGAATAATGGTTTTCTCTCGGGAATTAATAGTGTCAAGTGAATAGTAAAATTTCTGAATGTTTCTCGGAATGTCAAATTGACCTCAAAAATGATGAATAGTAAAACGATGAATAGTGATCGATGAATAGTAATCTGTGAATAGTAAATTGTCGAGGTTTGGAAAAATGACCTAAAATTACGGGTTGTGACAGTATCTACCCCTTAAGGGAACTTCGTCCCGAAGTTCAGCTCATTCATTCCACATATGTTCCTAGTGGTCTGATTCGACAACGTAAACTTTCCCAAACTCGTTAGAGTTGCTTACACCAATCAAATCATCTACTATCAATATAACTAGGTTAATGATGCTAGGTCTCAGATTAGTCGGGGTTGTGTATAAGTTCTATACCAAGACTTAAGTGCTACGAAAATAATATAGTTGTTCAAGAGAATGTACCTGTTATGCTATCGTGAACATGCTGGGTGATAGGATTTCCTAGGAAGTAAGCTCTGCCACGCGCGGGTGGAATCTCAACGGCCTCATCTTGTGGCCCTTCAATTGCTGCTGCTAATTTTGGACGATTGCCTCCTTGGTTAAGATTCCTTTTCAACTTAGGACAGGTGTTCCGAAAGTGATCTGGGCTGTTACACTCATAGCATGTCTTTTGATTGTTCGTCATATTGCCCACATTCACTGGTTCTCTACACTGGTTTGCATAATGACCAGACTGTCTGCAATTAGCACACATACGGCAGGGCACAGTCTTTTGGTGATGAAAATTACATTTCGTACACTTAGGATGCGAGCCTAAATACTCTCTCTGACCAGAACTAGTCGCCGCAAAGGTCCTTGCCCTTTTGTTGTCAGCTATCGCGCCCATATGCTTGTTCGACTCGCTTGTTCCCTTCCTTTTATCACTGTTCCTCAAGCTTTCATTTCTAACCATCTCATCTGTCAGAGTCCCTGCTCTCAATATTGCACTCTGAATTGTAGAAGGCTCAGTTGCTTTCACAGTCCCACGAATTTCTGGGACAAGACCATATATGTACCTCTCGATCCTCTTGGACTCAGGGGTAACTAGGTGTGGAACTAGTCTGGCTAATTCATGGAATCGATCTGTATAGGCTGCATGTCCAACCCCTATCATAGAGTGATGATAAAGTTCATCCTCCAGCTTCTGCATTTCATTGTCCGGGCAGTATTCCTCCTTCAGTAATGCCTTAAAATCATCCCATGTCATACCTACAGCTGCCTCTCTACCCCTAGCTTGAACCTGCGTATTCCACCATGTCAATGCCTTTCCTGACAGCAAGCATACGGAGTACTTCACCATTTGATGTGCTGCACAGTTACTAATGTCGATCACCGACTCCATCTTTTCAACCCATCGAGTATACCCTAACGCGCCTCCTACACCATCGAAATCAATTGGCTTACATGATGTAAATTCCTTATACGTACATCCAGTCCTAATGTTGTTGTTGCCATTACCATTCTGGCCTATACCATTGGTGTTGTTAATTCCGCTTTCGTGATTTGCCAAGTTATTCATATGATCGCCAACTTGAGTGACAATAGTGGGGAGAAAGTTTTCAAGTTGTCGAGCGATGATGGCTTCAAAATCAGTATTTCCACTGTCGTTGTTATCATTGTTTTCAACGCCGTGACCACCTCCTCTACCTCCACGTCCACCAGTTCTTCCACCATCGTTACTTGGGTTACTAGTGTCATGAGCAGCTCCTCTACCTCCTCTACCTCCACGTCCACCAGTCCTTCCACCCCTTGGTGTTGCGCCTCCTCGACCAGAGCTACGAGTCACTCTCTTTGGTGCCATGATTTCCTGAGAGGAAGGACATTTAGTGAACGTCAGAGTTGAGGGGAAACCGTTGATTAACCAAAGTCTATACTTAACATCCTCATATATAATACCGCGCCACCAGTTGTTTCCTAAGTTGTGCCAACACCGATCTACATATGCATAGTCATATGTCCACGTGTGTCGTGAAGCACTTATAATTATGTTGGCCACCACAATTATAAATGTTTCCTTTCACAGGTGTACATATCACCAGGCACACATATCTCAGTGGTAGACGTTGCTTAAATGGGAATCTAGGGAATGTCACGCTCAGTACGAAGGAACAAAGGATTCTCCCTTAAGTGCTAAAGTCACTGGGTAGTCTAGTTTCTAACGGTTTCTAAAGAGTATCTTCATGAGAACTCCCATCCTCGGGCAAATCATCAAATCTCTACAGCTAAGTAATAACCTTCATTTAACTTAGTCTCATGTCTCATCAAACAAGAACTGTCACAAGATTAAGTTAAATGATCAGTTATTACCGAGCTCCATATTTCTGATAACTTGCCTAGATTTTGGGACTTCCCCATCGGTACCACAAAATATCTAATAGCGTATGTCTAAGAAAATTATCAGCAAGCGTACGTGTATGAAAAAATGCAAGGCGATAGGGAGGAGAGTCTAAATGTATGTAGTTATAGTCTAGACTCTAAAAAAAACAACCTAGTTCTCTATAACCAAGGCTCTGGTACCAATCTGTAACACCCCCAAAATACCGCAGCGGAAGACTGTGTTATTGGGATGCTACTTCAGGGCACAAAGTACAAGATATAGAAAACGACCTCTAGATGAGACGTTTTAAAAAGTTACCATTCGAATAGATAAAAGTCATAGTTTACAAACCAAAAGATCCCAAAGTAGAATAGTACATAAGTTTTTAAAGAGTATCGAATGGTAAAAGATAAAAGCGAAAGTCTCCAAAAAGCATGCCCTAAGACTCTCCGCTCCACATACCTGCTATCGCCCTTCTAACCTGAGATAAACATGCTTAAAAGTGTCAACACAAAGGTTGGTGAGTTCATAGAGTTTGTTTAACAAATAAAGTTTATAGAAAAAAAATAGTCACATAGCAAAGGCATCGTAAATCCACTCAGTTACAAGTCCCGCCATAAGAGACTTGTAGCCTGTGTGTTCACAACCCACTGCTAATATATATATAGTAAGATTAAACATGTATAAGTTCATCACAACAGTTAAGCAATTAGTCGTGAGTCTACACTTCATCTCCGAAGACCTCACGTTTGTATGTATGTCTCAATGGTTGTGCCCAGCAACTTAATCTGGGGCCATTGGAAGTATGTATGTATGTCTCAATGGTTGTGTCCAGCAACTTAATCTGGGGCCATTGGAAGTCTCAAGAATACACCATCACAGTTTAGTATAACACAGTTAAGTATAACACAATCACGTATGTAAGACATCAAGTATAAAACAATCAAGTATAAAGAAATCAAGTATAAATGTTTTGAGTATCAAGAAAGTATGTTTTGAGTATTTATACTAGTAAGCAAGTAGTTGAGCATGTATCTCCCCCAAAGAGTTAAAACAAGTATAAAGAGTAAAAGTGGGGCTATGACTCACCTGGAGTGAAGATACAAATATGCGAAATGATAAGGACAACAAGGAGCGAACACTATCCGCAACCTAAAATGAATGATAGTGATCTAATTTAGATCATGCCGTGATGTAATGAATGCACATGCACATGATACCAATACCACTCGTAATTTTGAAATACTAGTTATTGTCAAATAAAATACTTTCCATACTTAGGAAAAATAAGTCCGACTAGAATTACAAAACTTGTTGTAATATATCGTATATAAAAATGTTAGTGTTATGTTCCTTACTTTGGGAAAACCTTGAAATAACGTCTAGTAGTTGTAAAAAATAAGTCTTGGGTCATAAGTACTTCATTAGTTAAGAATATAACTCCTTGAATGAGCATCTAGAAAATATATTATTTAGTACGTAGTTACATTATTTTCTAGTAGTGACTATATATATATATATATATAGTTTGACGACTTTAAAACGTGTATAACTTGGTCGTTTTAAGCTCATTTTACTCGTTCTTTATATCCACGGATTCGTTTTAGTATATACTAATATATTTTCAATAACTCGGCTCCACTAGGTTTCGTCTAACGCCTCTATTTGTCCGTCGAAAACTGTCAAACAGCATGCAGTTTTTCCAAAAATAGTTTTCGTCGTTAAATTTACAAAAATCATATCTCCTTCGTTATAAGCTCGTTTTAATCCGTTCTTTCGCCAAAAGTTTTGTTTTTGAAAGTATTTTCTAAATCTTTGATCAAAAATTACCCATCCTCCACTGATTTTCCCACGTTTCAAAAATAGGGACAGTAGGTCAATATGTAGTTTCAAAAACCATTTCTAAGGTTCTAATCTAGTTCTAACTTCAATCAAACCACTTTCAATCACCACAAAACTAGTCTAATCCTACCATACACCTTCTTAGGGTGTCATGGGTTCCTAAACATCATAACCAAGTGGATCTAACAAGGATCTAACCAAAAATCACTTTCTAGGGCTTAAAAGTTAAATATATACAAAATAGAGTGGTATAAATCATTATATGCATGAGTTCTTGTAAGAAAAGTATATAACCATAGTAATAACTTGTAAAAATTATAAAAATATGTTGGGTATAAATACTGAGTGTTTAGATAATTATTATTTAATTTTTACGAAAACCGTCGTAATTAAATTTGGCGTACGATACGAAATAAATAAATTTCCAAAATACCGGGTAAATTGATATTATAATTTTTATATTATAAAAATGAGTATAAAAAAATATATTGGGATAATAGTCGGGAGTGTCGGACATGTTAGCCACATTTATAGTTCGCGTATTAGTGTTTATTTAAAATAAACATACGTAAATCGTTAATTATACCAAAAGTATAAATTTAGTTATCCTACGAGTGGAATAGTATGCATGTGCCCTAATGATGATATGCGGACTATTCCTAGTTCGTATGAAATGTCCCTGATAATAATGTATGAATTCGCTCCTAAACCAATACGGTTACGCGAATTTGAATACTCGTAAACTAAATTTACGATGACATGAGTAATGCACGTGAATAGTGGTTTTCTCTCGGGAATGAATAGTGTCAAGTGAATAGTAAAATTTCTGAATGTTTCTCGGAATGTCAAATTGACCTCAAAAATGATGAATAGTAAAATGATGAATAGTGATCGATGAATAGTAATCTATGAATAGTAAATTGTCGAGGTTTGGAAAAATGACCTAAAATTACGGGTTGTGACACACACCAAGTAATAAGAAAGCTATTATTGGTGAAGATCAAACCACTGAGTCCTCAAGTGAGAATCATAGTGAAAAGGCATTTCTGCCTTCAGGCATGTCTTTTAACCAGGAAATGGCACCAAAACCCAGTGACTGGATTGAAAGAGTTAACCCAGATAGCAAATGGTAGCGTAGGAATTGCACCAGGCTTTACCTCTCGAGGGATCTCGAGAAGCTTACAACCCCCACCAGGCAGTGTACCTGATCGATGTAGTATAGTATAATGACAAGTACCGGGGGATTGATCGTTCAGCTAGGAATAGTGTCGCTAGAATTAGAAAACCTAAAGACTAGGTCTAGAGATGAGGGATGATTCTTTTTGTATTTTTTATATTTTTATGAAAGCAAGTAAAAATCTCGGGTTTGAAGGATTTGGGCGGAATTAGTTGCTAGTCAACTAACCCAATACTAAGATGCAATCAAAATAAAATACTAAAAATGAAAATAAACTAATTTAAACTAAGGTTGTGAGCAATATGTGGGAGAAATGTGTTTACTTAGATTTCACTACTCCCTAGATATCTTTTACACGTTAATTACTTGTTATAGTTGCGTGGATGACGGATTGTATTCCTTAATACCATTCATGGGGTGGCGTACTTACTTCCCCAATCCTATGAATGCCTACTTCACTCCTATGTCGAGCCGGCTAAGAAGCTCCTAACATGGGATCATTAGAATTTACTCATGCATTAAATACAACCAATAAAACCTAGTACACATCGGTTCATGTTTTCTAAGACGTTCAAGCATGTTACACAATGGAGATCACCAGTTTTCTTAAGCCTAACATTGAAATCATTCATCCAATACAACCATAAACAAGTAATCAACACATAATTAACATCTAGGTTTCATTAGATCTAAGCAAACACAAGATAGATCTAGCCTAGCATGTTGAAATCAAGACAAGCACAAGATATAGACAACCAACACATAGACATATTGATTGAATTAAGAGAAGACTTATCTCAATAGCACATGAAAGGATTCAAGGGTTGAAAACCCTTGAAAATACTGTAGAAAAATTATCATCAAGTACTTTTAAACTTGTGATGATAGTGTTAAACCTAGCAAAAGCATTATCTATTGATTCCTCCTCCGGAATCGTAAATTGTTCATATTGTTGAACAAGAAGATCTATTTTGTTATCTTTAACTTGACGATTACCTTGGTGAGTGATTAGTAAAGAATCCCAAATTTCTTTTGCGGTTTTACACATAAAAATTCTTTCATATTCTTTGTGTGGTAACGCATTATAAATAACCATTTTAGCCTCATTATTTTTTGCTAGTTTCTTTTTCAAATCATCATTTTGTTTTTCAAAAGATACAATTTAATCCTTTTTGTTGGGTCTGTTAAAACCCAAACTCCTTAATCTAGGATTTGAACATAAAATATCCTAAGTGTTTCATAACCGAGAACACCAAACAAGTTACTGAATGCATAGATGTTCGGTGAGTCATCCTCAAGACGCTCAGGGCGAATCTATGAAGAAAGGTTCACCATTCAGTGAGGTGGTTCTCAGTGAATGATATCTGAGCCAAAGAAGAGGATGATGGACTCAGTGAGGGATGACAATAACTCAATGAGTTCCATGACTCCTCACCAACTAAGATCACTGAATGAACAAAGACTGAAGATAAGAAGACTGAAGTAAAGGCGGGATTAGGCGGGATAAGTTTGAATGGATAAGGGATGGTCCTTATCATGCAAAGGTCAACTTTCCCTGAATGAGTATAATACCAAGACTTGTGTCAACACTGAAGATCAGAAAGCATCCTTGTCCTTTACTACTTATAGCCAATTGTAACAAGGACAAAATACCTATGTATTTTGTCCAATATAGGATGATGTAATATTGTCTTGTAGTCTTTGTCCATTAGGTAAGTGTTAGAAATTACTTGTGTATAAATAGAGAATAAGTGAGAGAGGTAAAGATTACGTTTGTGCACTTAATGCTTAGACATTCACAAACCAAATCTTTACTCTCTCCAAAGAACAACACAATCCCAGAGATTACTCAACAGGATCTTAGTTGTCACTCAAACTTAGTTTGGGTTTAGTGAGGAGTACACCATACTTTTCATTTCAATCCCAAGTGTTGTTCCGCAAATACTTGGGTATAATTCTTTTGATTAATTTCTAATAAAGAATTAAACGTTGAAAAACTTTGTGTCTTATCTTTTACGTTTATTTACTTTTATAATTAATCAATACTTCGCTATACCATGGAACTTTGTTAGATTAACTTTGTAGTTAACCTTAACCAAGTAAAAGGGTCCAACAAGTGGTATCAGAGCCTCTGATTTGTAAAACTTTCAAAATCTTTCATACAAAAAGAGTGCTCAGTTTTTAAAATCAAAAGATCCCACCATGGCTGATAGCGATGTACCCCAGCTAGTTGACAAAAAGGGAGGTAGCTATTCAGCTGTCGCTCCTAGACTAGAAGCTGGAAAATTTAGCAAGTGGAAAAAGCGTATGCTTTGCTACCTGACTGGTATGGAACCATACTACATCAAGTGTATCAATGAAGGTCCCTTTGTCCCAACGACTGCTCAAGGTTTACCTAAACCTGAAGCACAATGGACTCCTGATGAGAGGAGGGTGGTCAATCAGGACCAACGCCTGAAAAGCATCATTATATCGTGTCTCCCTGATGATACAATGGAATCAGTCATTAACTGTCCTACAGCCAAACAAACTTGGCTTGACTTGGTTCATAGCTTTGAAGGTCCCTCAGATACCAAGGAAAACAGGATCATGGACCTGAAACTTGAGTATAACACTTTCAGGGCCAAAGAATCTGAAAGTCTCTCTCAGACCTATACCCGATACAAAACCTTGCTCAATGAGCTCTCAAATGATGGTGTAGTACTGTCTAAGCATGAGATCAACGTTGGCTTTGTCAATAGTCTTCCTGAGAAGTGGTTAAACTTCTCTCAGGGTCTCAGGAATGCTAATCACATTCAGAATCTTGAGGTGCCTCAAATATATGGGAAGTTTGTCTATGAAGACAACTTAATCGCAAGGTGATACCCTGAAAAGGCTCAAGAAAACAAAAAGGCTCTGACTGTCTCACCCATATCCACTGCCTTCTATTCTAATGGTGTTGTGTAGGATTTTCAAGATGATTCTGATGATGAGGTTGATATGAGAACCAATGATGAGTACCTCAATGATCTTCAAGTTGAATTTCAAGAAAGAGCTCTTTTAGCAAACTCAAAACGTTTTATTAAAAGAAACAAGTCAAGTTTTCAAAAAGCTAAGGCATTAGAATAGAAACCTTCTGGTAGTAATTCTTCCTCATGAACTAGCAAGTTTCAACCAAAAATGCTTCAATCCACTCAACATTTTCAAAATACAAACATTCAAAAAGATTTTGAAGCTAAATACAGAAAAGCAAAAGCTAAACTTGCTTTCCTTGAGACAACTCCCTCAGTACCTCAGGCTGCACCTACCAAACCTGCTCAAGGCAAGAACAAGGTGCTTGTTGCTGAAGCCTATGATTGGGATGTGGAAGATGTCTCCTCTGATGAAGAAGTAAGGGTCAGTGCACTGATGGCACTTTCTGATGACAACAAGATGGCTGTTGGAAAAAGCCATGCTAGAAATGGAGAATGGGTCAACATCACCATGAAAAAGGTAAACATTTTGTTATCTATGGATGATGATGCTGATTGGCAATCCTTTTTAAACTACTTAAATGTAGATCTTAAGTTCATTGAAGAGCAAAGATAAAATTTGTTTTCAAAATTCAACAAGTTAACTTTTGAATTAAATAAGTGTCGAGATGAATTACTGATTTTAAAACAAGCAAAACTTGAGGCTGTCACACTTCAAATTCAAAACACTGAACTTGTAAAACAAAATCAGGCTCTTCAAGAAGAACTTAAGAAAGAAAAGGTTGTGATATATAAGTGGACTTAGAAAAACCCTAAGGTCTTTGACTCAGTGAGTCTCACACTGTAACACCCCCAAAATACCGCAGCGGAAGACTGTGTTATTGGGATGCTACTTCAGGGCACAAAGTACAAGATATAGAAAACGACCTCTAGATGAGACGTTTTAAAAAGTTACCATTCGAATAGATAAAAGTCATAGTTTACAAACCAAAAGATCCCAAAGTAGAATAGTACATAAGTTTTTAAAGAGTATCGAATGGTAAAAGATAAAAGCGAAAGTCTCCAAAAAGCATGCCCTAAGACTCTCCGCTCCACATACCTGCTATCGCCCTTCTAACCTGAGATAAACATGCTTAAAAGTGTCAACACAAAGGTTGGTGAGTTCATAGAGTTTGTTTAACAAATAAAGTTTATAGAAAAAAAATAGTCACACAGCAAAGGCATCGTAAATCCACTCAGTTACAAGTCCCGCCATAAGAGACTTGTAGCCTGTGTGTTCACAACCCACTGCTAATATATATATATATAGTAAGATTAAACATGTATAAGTTCATCACAACAGTTAAGCAATTAGTCGTGAGTCTACACTTCATCTCCGAAGACCTCACGTTTGTATGTATGTCTCAATGGTTGTGCCCAGCAACTTAATCTGGGGCCATTGGAAGTATGTATGTATGTCTCAATGGTTGTGTCCAGCAACTTAATCTGGGGCCATTGGAAGTCTCAAGAATACACCATCACAGTTTAGTATAACACAGTTAAGTATAACACAATCACGTATGTAAGACATCAAGTATAAAACAATCAAGTATAAAGAAATCAAGTATAAATGTTTTGAGTATCAAGAAAGTATGTTTTGAGTATTTATACTAGTAAGCAAGTAGTTGAGCATGTATCTCCCCCAAAGAGTTAAAACAAGTATAAAGAGTAAAAGTGGGGCTATGACTCACCTGGAGTGAAGATACAAATATGCGAAATGATAAGGACAACAAGGAGCGAACACTATCCGCAACCTAAAATGAATGATAGTGATCTAATTTAGATCATGCCGTGATGTAATGAATGCACATGCACATGATACCAATATCACTCGTAATTTGGAAATACTAGTTATTGTCAAATAAAATACTTTCCATACTTAGGAAAAATAAGTCCAACTAGAATTACAAAACTTGTTGTAATATATCGTATATAAAAATGTTAGTGTTATGTTCCTTACTTTGGGAAAACCTTGAAATAACGTCTAGTAGTTGTAAAAAATAAGTCTTGGGTCATAAGTACTTCATTAGTTAAGAATATAACTCCTTGAATGAGCATCTAGAAAATATATTATTTAGTACGTAGTTACATTATTTTCTAGTAGTGACTATATATATATATATATATATATATATATATATATATATATATATATATATATATATATATATATATATATATATATATATATATATATATATATATATATATATAGTTTGACGACTTTAAAACGTGTATAACTTGGTCGTTTTAAGCTCATTTTACTCGTTCTTTATATCCACGGATTCGTTTTAGTATATACTAATATATTTTCAATAACTCGGCTCCACTAGGTTTCGTCTAACGCCTCTATTTGTCCGTCGAAAACTGTCAAACAGCATGCAGTTTTTCCAAAAATAGTTTTCGTCGTTAAATTTACAAAAATCATATCTCCTTCGTTATAAGCTCGTTTTAATCCGTTCTTTCGCCAAAAGTTTTGTTTTTGAAAGTATTTTCTAAATCTTTGATCAAAAATTACCCATCCTCCACTGATTTTCCCACGTTTCAAAAATAGGGACAGTAGGTCAATATGTAGTTTCAAAAACCATTTCTAAGGTTCTAATCTAGTTCTAACTTCAATCAAACCACTTTCAATCACCACAAAACTAGTCTAATCCTACCATACACCTTCTTAGGGTGTCATGGGTTCCTAAACATCATAACCAAGTGGATCTAACAAGGATCTAACCAAAAATCACTTTCTAGGGCTTAAAAGTTAAATATATACAAAATAGAGTGGTATAAATCATTATATGCATGAGTTCTTGTAAGAAAAGTATATAACCATAGTAATAACTTGTAAAAATTATAAAAATGAGTTTGTTAACTTACTTGAAGGTTTAGGGAGTTTGGATGATGAGAAACCTACTAATCCTTGAGTTTCTATTTCAAAACTCCAACAAGGACAACTATATGAACAAGATTATATCTAGATCTTTGAAAAATAATGTGTTCTTGCTTCTTGTATACCCTAGGCCGAGCACCCTTATGGAGAGAAAGAGAGAAAAGATTTTTCTTGCAACTAGTGTAGTATGTGTGAATTATTGGCATTTTAGGCTTGTATAATAATTAAAAGACAACAAGTACTAGTCATAAATGAAGTTAGTGAATTATTTGTAAGGTGTAAGTGATTGGAATGGAGGGGGGGGGGCGGCAAGTCAAGGGGGGGGGGGCGGCAAGTCAAGGGGGGGGGATTAGGTGTAAGAGTTTTGGATTATTAGTTGTATTTTAGTGTTTATTTGTAGTTTTAAGGTGTACCGGGTACCGGGTTAACTAAAAATAAATTTTAACGGAGTTAACCGGGACATAATAAAGTTATAAAAATTATAAAAATATGTTGGGTATAAATACTGAGTGTTTAGATAATTATTATTTAATTTTTACGAAAACCGTCGTAATTAAATTTGGCGTACGATACGAAATAAATAAATTTCCAAAATACCGGGTAAATTAATATTATAATTTTTATATTATAAAAATGAGTATAAAAAAATATATTGGGATAATAGTCGGGAGTGTCGGACATGTTAGCCACATTTATAGTTCGCGTATTAGTGTTTATTTAAAATAAACATACGTAAATCGTTAATTATACCAAAAGTATAAATTTAGTTATCCTACGAGTGGAATAGTATGCATGTGCCCTAATGATGATATGCGGACTATTCCTAGTTCGTATGAAATGTCCCTGATAATAATGTATGAATTCGCTCCTAAACCAATACGGTTACGCGAATTTGAATACTCGTAAACTAAATTTACGATGACATGAGTAATGCACGTGAATAATGGTTTTCTCTCGGGAATTAATAGTGTCAAGTGAATAGTAAAATTTCTGAATGTTTCTCGGAATGTCAAATTGACCTCAAAAATGATGAATAGTAAAACAATGAATAGTGATCGATGAATAGTAATCTGTGAATAGTAAATTGTCGAGGTTTGGAAAAATGACCTAAAATTACGGGTTGTGACAGTATCTACCCCTTAAGGGAACTTCGTCCCGAAGTTCAGCTCATTCATTCCACATATGTTCCTAGTGGTCTGATTCGACAACGTAAACTTTCCCAAACTCGTTAGAGTTGCTTACACCAATCAAATCATCTACTATCAATATAACTAGGTTAATGATGCTAGGTCTCAGATTAGTCGGGGTTGTGTATAAGTTCTATACCAAGACTTAAGTGCTACGAAAATAATATAGTTGTTCAAGAGAATGTACCTGTTATGCTATCGTGAACATGCTGGGTGATAGGATTTCCTAGGAAGTAAGCTCTGCCACGCGCGGGTGGAATCTCAACGGCCTCATCTTGTGGCCCTTCAATTGCTGCTGCTAATTTTGGACGATTGCCTCCTTGGTTAAGATTCCTTTTCAACTTAGGACAGGTGTTCCGAAAGTGATCTGGGCTGTTACACTCATAGCATGTCTTTTGATTGTTCGTCATATTGCCCACATTCACTGGTTCTCTACACTGGTTTGCATAATGACCAGACTGTCTGCAATTAGCACACATACGGCAGGGCACAGTCTTTTGGTGATGAAAATTACATTTCGTACACTTAGGATGCGAGCCTAAATACTCTCTCTGACCAGAACTAGTCGCCGCAAAGGTCCTTGCCCTTTTGTTGTCAGCTATCGCGCCCATATGCTTGTTCGACTCGCTTGTTCCCTTCCTTTTATCACTGTTCCTCAAGCTTTCATTTCTAACCATCTCATCTGTCAGAGTCCCTGCTCTCAATATTGCACTCTGAATTGTAGAAGGCTCAGTTGCTTTCACAGTCCCACGAATTTCTGGGACAAGACCATATATGTACCTCTCGATCCTCTTGGACTCAGGGGTAACTAGGTGTGGAACTAGTCTGGCTAATTCATGGAATCGATCTGTATAGGCTGCATGTCCAGCCCCTATCATAGAGTGATGATAAAGTTCATCCTCCAGCTTCTGCATTTCATTGTCCGGGCAGTATTCCTCCTTCAGTAATGCCTTAAAATCATCCCATGTCATACCTACAGCTGCCTCTCTACCCCTAGCTTGAACCTGCGTATTCCACCATGTCAATGCCTTTCCTGACAGCAAGCATACGGAGTACTTCACCATTTGATGTGCTGCACAGTTACTAATGTCGATCACCGACTCCATCTTTTCAACCCATCGAGTATACCCTAACGCGCCTCCTACACCATCGAAATCAATTGGCTTACATGATGTAAATTCCTTATACGTACATCCAGTCCTAATGTTGTTGTTGCCATTACCATTCTGGCCTATACCATTGGTGTTGTTAATTCCGCTTTCGTGATTTGCCAAGTTATTCATATGATCGCCAACTTGAGTGACAATAGTGGGGAGAAAGTTTTCAAGTTGTCGAGCGATGATGGCTTCAAAATCAGTATTTCCACTGTCGTTGTTATCATTGTTTTCAACGCCGTGACCACCTCCTCTACCTCCACGTCCACCAGTTCTTCCACCATCGTTACTTGGGTTACTAGTGTCATGAGCAGCTCCTCTACCTCCTCTACCTCCACGTCCACCAGTCCTTCTACCCCTTGGTGTTGCGCCTCCTCGACCAGAGCTACGAGTCACTCTCTTTGGTGCCATGATTTCCTGAGAGGAAGGACATTTAGTGAACGTCAGAGTTGAGGGGAAACCGTTGATTAACCAAAGTCTATACTTAACATCCTCATATATAATACCGCGCCACCAGTTGTTTCCTAAGTTGTGCCAACACCGATCTACATATGCATAGTCATATGTCCACGTGTGTCGTGAAGCACTTATAATTATGTTGGCCACCACAATTATAAATGTTTCCTTTCACAGGTGTACATATCACCAGGCACACATATCTCAGTGGTAGACGTTGCTTAAATGGGAATCTAGGGAATGTCACGCTCAGTACGAAGGAACAAAGGATTCTCCCTTAAGTGCTAAAGTCACTGGGTAGTCTAGTTTCTAACGGTTTCTAAAGAGTATCTTCAAGAGAACTCCCATCCTCGGGCAAATCATCAAATCTCTACAGCTAAGTAATAACCTTCATTTAACTTAGTCTCATGTCTCATCAAACAAGAACTGTCACAAGATTAAGTTAAATGATCAGTTATTACCGAGCTCCATATTTCTGATAACTTGCCTAGATTTTGGGACTTCCCCATCGGTACCACAAAATATCTAATAGCGTATGTCTAAGAAAATTATCAGCAAGCGTACGTGTATGAAAAAATGCAAGGCGATAGGGAGGAGAGTCTAAATGTATGTAGTTATAGTCTAGACTCTAAAAAAAACAACCTAGTTCTCTATAACCAAGGCTCTGGTACCAATCTGTAACACCCCCAAAATACCGCAGCGGAAGACTGTGTTATTGGGATGCTACTTCAGGGCACAAAGTACAAGATATAGAAAACGACCTCTAGATGAGACGTTTTAAAAAGTTACCATTCGAATAGATAAAAGTCATAGTTTACAAACCAAAAGATCCCAAAGTAGAATAGTACATAAGTTTTTAAAGAGTATCGAATGGTAAAAGATAAAAGCGAAAGTCTCCAAAAAGCATGCCCTAAGACTCTCCGCTCCACATACCTGCTATCGCCCTTCTAACCTGAGATAAACATGCTTAAAAGTGTCAACACAAAGGTTGGTGAGTTCATAGAGTTTGTTTAACAAATAAAGTTTATAGAAAAAAAATAGTCACATAGCAAAGGCATCGTAAATCCACTCAGTTACAAGTCCCGCCATAAGAGACTTGTAGCCTGTGTGTTCACAACCCACTGCTAATATATATATAGTAAGATTAAACATGTATAAGTTCATCACAACAGTTAAGCAATTAGTCGTGAGTCTACACTTCATCTCCGAAGACCTCACGTTTGTATGTATGTCTCAATGGTTGTGCCCAGCAACTTAATCTGGGGCCATTGGAAGTATGTATGTATGTCTCAATGGTTGTGTCCAGCAACTTAATCTGGGGCCATTGGAAGTCTCAAGAATACACCATCACAGTTTAGTATAACACAGTTAAGTATAACACAATCACGTATGTAAGACATCAAGTATAAAACAATCAAGTATAAAGAAATCAAGTATAAATGTTTTGAGTATCAAGAAAGTATGTTTTGAGTATTTATACTAGTAAGCAAGTAGTTGAGCATGTATCTCCCCCAAAGAGTTAAAACAAGTATAAAGAGTAAAAGTGGGGCTATGACTCACCTGGAGTGAAGATACAAATATGCGAAATGATAAGGACAACAAGGAGCGAACACTATCCGCAACCTAAAATGAATGATAGTGATCTAATTTAGATCATGCCGTGATGTAATGAATGCACATGCACATGATACCAATACCACTCGTAATTTTGAAATACTAGTTATTGTCAAATAAAATACTTTCCATACTTAGGAAAAATAAGTCCGACTAGAATTACAAAACTTGTTGTAATATATCGTATATAAAAATGTTAGTGTTATGTTCCTTACTTTGGGAAAACCTTGAAATAACGTCTAGTAGTTGTAAAAAATAAGTCTTGGGTCATAAGTACTTCATTAGTTAAGAATATAACTCCTTGAATGAGCATCTAGAAAATATATTATTTAGTACGTAGTTACATTATTTTCTAGTAGTGACTATATATATATATATATAGTTTGACGACTTTAAAACGTGTATAACTTGGTCGTTTTAAGCTCATTTTACTCGTTCTTTATATCCACGGATTCGTTTTAGTATATACTAATATATTTTCAATAACTCGGCTCCACTAGGTTTCGTCTAACGCCTCTATTTGTCCGTCGAAAACTGTCAAACAGCATGCAGTTTTTCCAAAAATAGTTTTCGTCGTTAAATTTACAAAAATCATATCTCCTTCGTTATAAGCTCGTTTTAATCCGTTCTTTCGCCAAAAGTTTTGTTTTTGAAAGTATTTTCTAAATCTTTGATCAAAAATTACCCATCCTCCACTGATTTTCCCACGTTTCAAAAATAGGGACAGTAGGTCAATATGTAGTTTCAAAAACCATTTCTAAGGTTCTAATCTAGTTCTAACTTCAATCAAACCACTTTCAATCACCACAAAACTAGTCTAATCCTACCATACACCTTCTTAGGGTGTCATGGGTTCCTAAACATCATAACCAAGTGGATCTAACAAGGATCTAACCAAAAATCACTTTCTAGGGCTTAAAAGTTAAATATATACAAAATAGAGTGGTATAAATCATTATATGCATGAGTTCTTGTAAGAAAAGTATATAACCATAGTAATAACTTGTAAAAATTATAAAAATATGTTGGGTATAAATACTGAGTGTTTAGATAATTATTATTTAATTTTTACGAAAACCGTCGTAATTAAATTTGGCGTACGATACGAAATAAATAAATTTCCAAAATACCGGGTAAATTGATATTATAATTTTTATATTATAAAAATGAGTATAAAAAAATATATTGGGATAATAGTCGGGAGTGTCGGACATGTTAGCCACATTTATAGTTCGCGTATTAGTGTTTATTTAAAATAAACATACGTAAATCGTTAATTATACCAAAAGTATAAATTTAGTTATCCTACGAGTGGAATAGTATGCATGTGCCCTAATGATGATATGCGGACTATTCCTAGTTCGTATGAAATGTCCCTGATAATAATGTATGAATTCGCTCCTAAACCAATACGGTTACGCGAATTTGAATACTCGTAAACTAAATTTACGATGACATGAGTAATGCACGTGAATAGTGGTTTTCTCTCGGGAATGAATAGTGTCAAGTGAATAGTAAAATTTCTGAATGTTTCTCGGAATGTCAAATTGACCTCAAAAATGATGAATAGTAAAACGATGAATAGTGATCGATGAATAGTAATCTATGAATAGTAAATTGTCGAGGTTTGGAAAAATGACCTAAAATTACGGGTTGTGACACACACCAAGTAATAAGAAAGCTATTATTGGTGAAGATCAAACCACTGAGTCCTCAAGTGAGAATCATAGTGAAAAGGCATTTCTGCCTTCAGGCATGTCTTTTAACCAGGAAATGGCACCAAAACCCAGTGACTGGATTGAAAGAGTTAACCCAGATAGCAAATGGTAGCGTAGGAATTGCACCAGGCTTTACCTCTCGAGGGATCTCGAGAAGCTTACAACCCCCACCAGGCAGTGTACCTGATCGATGTAGTATAGTATAATGACAAGTACCGGGGGATTGATCGTTCAGCTAGGAATAGTGTCGCTAGAATTAGAAAACCTAAAGACTAGGTCTAGAGATGAGGGATGATTCTTTTTGTATTTTTTATATTTTTATGAAAGCAAGTAAAAATCTCGGGTTTGAAGGATTTGGGCGGAATTAGTTGCTAGTCAACTAACCCAATACTAAGATGCAATCAAAATAAAATACTAAAAATGAAAATAAACTAATTTAAACTAAGGTTGTGAGCAATATGTGGGAGAAATGTGTTTACTTAGATTTCACTACTCCCTAGATATCTTTTACACGTTAATTACTTGTTATAGTTGCGTGGATGACGGATTGTATTCCTTAATACCATTCATGGGGTGGCGTACTTACTTCCCCAATCCTATGAATGCCTACTTCACTCCTATGTCGAGCCGGCTAAGAAGCTCCTAACATGGGATCATTAGAATTTACTCATGCATTAAATACAACCAATAAAACCTAGTACACATCGGTTCATGTTTTCTAAGACGTTCAAGCATGTTACACAATGGAGATCACCAGTTTTCTTAAGCCTAACATTGAAATCATTCATCCAATACAACCATAAACAAGTAATCAACACATAATTAACATCTAGGTTTCATTAGATCTAAGCAAACACAAGATAGATCTAGCCTAGCATGTTGAAATCAAGACAAGCACAAGATATAGACAACCAACACATAGACATTTTGATTGAATTAAGAGAAGACTTATCTCAATAGCACATGAAAGGATTCAAGGGTTGAAAACCCTTGAAAATACTGTAAAATACGAGCTAGGGTTTACAAAGTTCGGCCCTAGGGTTTCTCCACACAAGTTCCTCTCAATGAATGAAAAATAGAAAACTATATATAGAGTTTAGAAGGTGATGGCGTCAAGAACAAATGTCTAACACCGTCATCTCGCCGCCAAATAGTTCCTCGGACTGCCTAGATCTGGGTCTGACGCCGTCATGTGTACACCTTATGCAGGCCGTCAAGATTTTAACTCTTGACGCCCTTGTTGTGACGCCGCCAGGTTTGCACTGGGTCGTCACCACTTTTACTCCTGACGTCGTCAGGGTCTTCCTCTTGACGCCGTCAGGTACTGTTCTCAGCATGGAAAATTAAGTCTTTGGCGTTTTCTTCACTTTTATGCTCCAAAAACGTCCGAATTGCTTCCTTTTCCAGATATCTCTCCCAAAGTACCTAAAATCACAAAAGGAACGATTTAGGGTAATATTTGATCAAATAAATTCAATTCCGGGCTTAAATAACCCCTAAAAGTGGTTCATTTTTCCCCTCATCATATACCCTTACACTTGAGATTTGCTTGTCCTCAAGCAAATGCGCTTTTATTCTAATCAAAATACAAGTTAGGGGTCATTTAACACTAATATAAAAGTAATTACAATAAATAATCGTTCCACTAAAGACCAAAGACAAGCATGGAGGTCATACACTAGCACCTCACAAATAGTGTTTAGATACTCACATCTCTCGGGTGTAATAAAGTAATATCACAATATGGAAATGGAAAACATCTCTCACTACCTGTCATAGCAAAATAGATTACCATAGGCTTGGGAAAGGATCAAACCTCCACCACATGGCGTAAGCACCTAGGATAAACTATCAAAGAGGTCTTTTAAAGGGTTGTAATGTTAGGTGTAGGGATATGGAATACACGGTTTTGTTGGATATAGGCAGTCTTTACTGGTGGCGAGTTAACAATCTTGGTTAATTACATGTACAATATGGCGTTGCTAAGCCAAGACTAGACTCGACTTAAGCTAATAAATGAAAAATAACAAAAACATAAAATGAACATAGAATGAAACGGGATGGTAGTCCGTATGTTTTTTCTCTTTTCTTTTTCTATTTTTTTTTTTTTTCATTTTCTTGATTTTTCGATTTTTTTTTTTTTTTTTTTTTTTTTTTTTTTTTTTTTTTTGCATACACTCTTACCCTACCATCCAAAATAATACATTGTAGGGAATGAACATTCCCCTTACACTTGAATTTTTACATACTTTACAATAAACTAATCTAATGACTCGAATTAAGATAATCAAAACACTTGGAGTACTTTTAAGATTAACGCACATATGGGGGTAATAATATGGTGTTCTTCCCCATTACTCCATCACATAAGTACTTTTCCCATGAGTCCCAATCGTCCCAAAACAATATGTACAAGGATATGACTCGACTTAGCAACCATGTAATCAATTAGATAATTAACTAAGGGTTTAAACAAATAAAAATAATGCACTAAAGATGAGTGCATACTCAGAAGGCTAAGGGGATTTGGGTGTACATTTAAGTGGGGTGTAACAAATTCTTCCTTTAAGTAAGATGCTTAAAGTTAGAAACAAAAAGATAGGCTCGGAGGGGTGTATTAGGGGTTTTGTGTACTAAAAACGAGTACAACGCTAAGGTGTGGGAAAAATTAATTGACTTAACTAGCCAAGTAATATGACTTAAATGGTCAAGTAATTATGATACGGGTTTAACACAAGGGTGATCCTAATGCCTCTTATCATGTAGTAAATCCTACTACACGAATGTAGTTTCACTAGCGGTCTCGAGATGCATCACTAACGCAAGTTCTAGAATCTAAATGCTACCGGTACACTCATAAGCACTAATAGTAAATGCTTTTCCTATCAAATCTAAAGGCGAACCTCACATATTTGGGTGGAAAATTTTTCTGAATGATACGGTTATGTGCTAGTCATACAATCTCCTATCCAAGAGACGCTTGCTAAGGCTAAAGTTTCACTCCTAAATGTTGTAAAAAAATTTAAATTTGGCGCTAAAATTGCACTAACAAGTATTTCTCATAGTTTTATTACACATCTACTATCAAACAAACAAACTCAAGCGAAAGTGTATCTGTAAGGTATCATCATTTTACCCTCCCCTTACACTTAGGATGAACATTGTCCCCAATGTTCAAGTAAAGAATGTAAAAGTGAAATAATAAAAAGAATGAAATCAAATACTCCCCTGATTCGCTCGGTATGGATAATAAGGTGGCCAGGTTAGATCTTCCTCCAAGAAAATGAACAATCAAAGCTTCCCTTCCAGAAAAATAAATCATTTTCTTGTCATACATAACCTATAAAAACCTGAGAAAACAGACAAGGCAACCTCGCATAAAATCGGCGGCAATCTACGTATGTTTCTAAATCCTAGAAAACAAAATAAGATATAATGCTTGTGGAATGATGTTTGCAGATTTCCTGGAGCTTATAAAACTAAAAATTCAACAAAAACTTTAAGACTCCGTTAGAAAAACAAAACTGGTAAAATTTCCAGATTTTTACACGTGACGCCGTCAAGAGTAAATTCGTGACGCCGTCAGAAGTGACCTGCAGAAATTCTTATGTTAAGTTTCCGGAAAATTTCTGGAAAAACTTGGTCCTACTTCCTGGAAAATCCTGCAAAACATCATTATGACTCGATACAAGCATTTGACTCTAACAAATACGAATATACATGTTCACTTAATATTGTGGGGAATCATGATCGGTTTTGTTTCTTAAAAACATATTTGGGGTTTCCCCTTACACTTATCTTTTGCAAAAATACCTTTGGATGAAGTTAAGACTAGACCAAACAACAAAGTAAAGTATTTCCACTATTTTATTTTTGAAACATGATCTACCAACAATAAAAATAAAGCATGCATACGGAAACAAATAACAATTAAACAAAATAAAAATCACACAAAACATGGGTTGCCTCCCAAGAAGCGCTTGTTTTTGTTCGAGTCACGAGCCTGACTCTACCCTTATTTAACGGAAATAGGGGAGGTTATCCCGACACTTAGGATTAAGTGCGGGTGGAAGTAGCGATACACACCCTTAGGGTGGAAATATGCCTCGTGAGGAAAGTGTGGTGGATGAATTACATTCTCAAAGGGGTGTGCTCCTATCATCATAACCTTACCTAATTCAATCGGGTTAATGGGTGAATTAAGATTTTCTCCTAGAAAGGGATCATTTTCAATCAACTTCAAGAGATTACCAGTTGGGGATCCATCTTGACCTAATAAACCTGGTTTAAACCCATAATGTTTCTTGCGATCAATCATAAATGGGTGATTAGGTAACGGTTTTGGTTGAGGCTCCGGTTCATCAAAACTAGGAACTTCCCTAGAACTAAGAGTAAGGTTATCATTATAAGTATCCAAACCTATATCCTCTAGTTGTGTTTGGTTCAAAGGTTCTACCTCAATTGGGATTCCTAAAGTCTCATCTACTTCATCTGAATAAGTCACGGGCGGTGTGTATGCCTCAAATGATGGTAGGACTTGTGGGGTACTTGGTGGGCTTAGATTTTCAACTCTATCCTCCATCTTATCAAGATTACCAATGTGTTCAGCTTGTATTGTGGTGAAATCAAACCACTTCGTGCACCCAGTTATCTCATCTATACGCTTATCCCCAAACAATCTTTTTGCTTGTTCCCTTAAACTTGCTATCAATGGATCCGTAACAACGTTTGTTGGGTTGTCCATTTTTTTGGCAAGTATGGCACAATTCTCTATGGTTTCCCATGCTTCATTAACACTTAATCCCAAAAGGTCCCCATCCGCGGCATGGTCAATGTCCATTTTGGTATAGTGGTCGACAGGATGGTAAAATATTTCAATTTGGGACCACAGATCGAAATTATGATGAGGGACTTTTCGGAGTAAATATTTAAAACGAGCCCATGCATCATAGATAGGTTCATCCTCATGTTGTTTAAACATCAAGATGTCATTTGGAGTGGGTGAATTTCGTGCTTGGTAGTATGGTGGATTCGCGTTCTCCATAATGGCTAACGGAATAGTCAATGGAAAGGTTTTTACAAACAAAGACACAAAGAAAAGATAGACTAAAGAAAACCTAAAAATAAAAATAAAATCTTACTAGAAAGGAATCTAGCAAGTAGACCTAATAAAAAGAGATTCTAACCTAGACAATAACTATTCCCCGGGCTGCGGCGCCAAAAACTTGGTAGCGTAGGGATTGCACCAGGCTTTACCTCTCGAGGGATCTCGAGAAGCTTACAACCCCCACCAGGCAGTGTACCTGATCGATGTAGTATAGTATAATGACAAGTACCGGGGGATTGATCGTTCAGCTAGGAATAGTGTCGCTAGGATTAGAAAACCTAAAGATTAGGTCTAGAGATGAGGGATGATTCTTTTTGTATTTTTTATATTTTTATGAAAGCAAGTAAAAATCTCGGGTTTGAAGGATTTGGGCGGAATTAGTTGCTAGTCAACTAACCCAATACTAAGATGCAATCAAAATAAAATATTAAAAATGAAAATAAACTAATTTAAACTAAGGTTGTGAGCAATATGTGGGAGAAATGTCTTTACTTAGATTTCACTACTCCCTAGATATCTTTTACACGTTAATTACTTGTTATAGTTGCGTGGATGACGGATTGTATTCCTTAATACCATTCATGGGGTGGCGTACTTACTTCCCCAATCCTATGAGTGCCTACTTCACTCCTATGTCGAGCCGGCTAAGAAGCTCCTAACATGGGATCATTAGAATTTACTCATGCATTAAATACAACCAATAAAACCTAGTACACATCGGTTCATGTTTCCTAAGACGTTCAAGCATGTTACACAATGGATATCTGCCAGTTTTCTTAAGCCTAACATTGAAATCATTCATCCAATACAACCATAAACAAGTAATCAACACATAATTAACATCTAGGTTTCATTAGATCTAAGCAAACACAAGATAGATCTAGCCTAGCATGTTGAAATCAAGACAAGCACAAGATATAGACAACCAACACATAGACATATTGATTGAATTAAGAGAAGACTTATCTCAATAGCACATGAAAGGATTCAAGGGTTGAAAACCCTTGAAAATACTGTAAAATACGAGCTAGGGTTCACAAAGTTCGGCCCTAGGGTTTCTCCACCCAAGTTCCTCTCAATGAATGAAAAATAGAAAACTATATATAGAGTTTAGAAGGTGACGGCATCAAGAACAAATGTCTGACGCCGTCATCTCGCCGCCAAATAGTTCCTCAGACTGCCTAGATCTTGGTCTGACGCCGTCATGTGTACACCTTATGCAGGCCATCAAGATTTTAACTCTTGACGCCCTTGTTGTGACGCCGCCAGGTTTGCACTGGGTCGTCACCACTTTTACTCCTGACGCCGTCAGGGTCTTCCTCTTGACGCCGTCAGGTACTGTTCTCAGCATGGAAAATTAAGTCTTTGGCGTTTTCTTCACTTTTATGCTCCGAAAACGTCCGAATTGCTTCCTTTTCCAGATTTCTCTCCCAAAGTACCTAAAATCACAAAAGGAACGATTTAGGGTAATATTTGATCAAATAAATTCAATTCCGGGCTTAAATGACCCCCTAAAAGTGGTTCATTTTTCGCCTCATCAGCAAACTACCAAACTTTAACACTGGTAAAATTTTGGAACCTGAAAGTCAGGCCATCAAAAATATGCTTGGTGTCACTGATGAGTCTAGTCTTCCTGAGTCCATCAATGAGTCTGAACCTATACCACATAGTCCACTCCCACCACTGAAAGTTCTTCAGGGAGCTTAACCTAGCTCTGAGCTAACACCCTTGGTGTATACTCAACACTCTCCAAGAGAGAAAGCTGGTTTAGGAAGAACTATCTTGAAAAGACCACTCACTGAAGTCTCTACCACAAATGATGACTCCACAACCTCAGTCTTAAATGAGGTTATCACTGACAACCCTGATTCCAAATTTGATCAGTTGGCTGAACTTGTTAGGAAGTTAAGTGAAAAGATTGAATCATCTGAGAAGAAAACTCAACCTTTAGAAAAGGAAATTAAACCAGCTTCCTCAAGTTCTGCCAAATCCAAGGCTACATCTAAACCAAAAATGTGATGTGAACTGTGTAGTTATACAACACATACCACTGATGACTGTTATAGAATCCTTTTTTGCATGATATGTAAAAAGGATGATCACAGAACCTCTGATCATCTATCTTACACAGTCTCATCAAGTGTTGTATCCTATCACAATGCTCAGTCTCATAACTATGCCTCAGGCTCCAAACAGATAAGGCAGAAAGCTAAACCATTCACACCCTGCATTCACTGTGGATTCAATGATCATCTCCCTGATGATTGTTTGATGTATCCATGTTGTGATATCTATAGAGATCCTACTCATGACAGTTCAGGACATGAACATGTTATTCAGTCTAGGAGAGGAAATACCAAACCAACCCAACAAACTACCCCTTCACCCAGATGCAATATCTGTGGAAGCAACATTCACACCACCACTGATCATGGATCAATATCCCAGTTCAAAAAGGCCATTAAAGCCAAGCCCACCAGAAAGTGGGTTCACGAGAAAAACTAACTCAGTTTACATTTGTGCAGAAACATGCCAGAGATCCTGTTTGGCATCTTGATAGTAGATGTTCAAGAAGCATGACTGGCGTGAAGGAATATCTGCACAAATATGTAGAAGAACCAGGACCGAAGGTGGTATTTGCTGATAATTCATCTTGTCTCACTGAAGGTTATGGTTCAGTAAACAGTAGTGGAATAGTTTTTACTAGAATTGCTTATGTTAATGGTCTTTGTCACAACTCGTAATTTCCGGTCATTTTCCAAACCTCGACAATTTACTATTCACAAGTTACTATTCATCATTTACTATTCATCGATCACTGTTCATCGTTTTCGAGGTCAATTTGATATTCTGAGAAGCGTTCAGAAATTTTACTATTCACTTGACACTATTCATTTCCGGAAGAAAATCACTATTCACATGCATTACTCATGTCATCGTAAATTTAGTTTACGAGTGTTCAAATTCGCGTAACCGTATTGGTTCAGGAGCGAATCCATGCATTATCATTTGGGACATTTCATACAGGCTAGAAATAGTCTGCATATCATCTTTATGGCACTTGCATACTATTCCACTCGTAGGATAACTAAATTAATACTTTTGGTATTATTAACGATTTACGTACGTTTATTTTAAATAAACGCTAATGCGCGAACTATAAAAGTGTCTAACATGTCCGACACTCCCGACTATGATCCCAATACATTTTTATACTCATTTCTATAATATAAAAACTATAATATTAATTTACCCGGTATTTTGGAAATTTAACTATTACGTATCGTACGTTTAACTTAATAACGCCGGTTTTCACCAAAATTAAACGATAATCACACTAACTCTCCGTACTTGTACCCGACTTATTTTTACAAATTTTATAACTTTATTACGTCCCGAATAACTTCAACAAAACTTATTTTTAACAAACCCGGTACCCGATTAAACCTTAAACCTAAACCTAACCTAACTACACTTTACTACTAATACTAATTTTACTAACTAATCACCAAACATATCCCCCCTTTTTACTCCCTAGAACCGGCCAACCCCCCCCCCCCCCCCCTAAGGTCTTCAAGCTTTAATAACCTCACCAACCAAATTAAATGTCACCAAACTTATGTCTCTTTGTATAAATAAAACTTTTTTCACACATTTATCACAAAAATCACTTTTCTTGCAACTAGAAAACTTTTCTCTTCATTTTCTCTTGAGTGTGGTTCGAATTAGGGTAATCAAGGAGCAAGGAGGATAATTTTTACAAGATCTTGTCATAAACTAGTTAATATAATCATCCTTGTTAGAGTTTTGAAATAAAAACTCAAGGATTAGTAGGCTTTTTATCATCTAAACTCTCTAAACCATCAAGTAAGTAAACAAACTCATTTTTATGATTTTTACAAGTTATTATTATGTTTATATAATTTTCTTACAAGATCTTATACATGCATCATCTTGTACCACTCCATTTTTGTATATATTAACTTTGAAGCCCTAGAAATGGAAACATATGAAACTCTTGTTAGACCTAGTGGATTGATGATGTTTAAGGACCCATGACACCCTAAGAAGGTGTATGGTAGGATTAGATTAGCTTTGTGGTGTTTGAAAGTGGTTTGATGGAGGATGGAACTAGTTTAGAGACTTGAAAATGGTTTTTGAAACTTTTGATATACCTACTGTCCCTATTTTAAATTCGTGGAAAAATCAGTGGGTGATGACTAATTTTTGACCAAAGATTTAGAAAATACATTCAAAAATGAAACTTTAGGCGAAAGAACGGATTAAAACGAGTTTATAACGAAGGAGATATGATTTTTGCAAATTTAACGACGAAAACTACTTTTCCAAAAACTGCTTGCTGATGGGCAGAATACGACGGGTATTTTGAAGCATTAAACGTAACCTAAAAGAGCCGAGTTATCTAAAATATACTAGTATATACAAAGACGAATCCGTGGACATAAAGAACAAGGAAAACGAGCCTAAAACGACAAAGTTATACCCATTCTAACATCGTCAAACTATATATATATATATATATATATATGGACACAAATAAAAATAATAACGTACGTATTAAGTGGTATATTTTCTAGAAACGTTACTAAGGACTATTTTCTTATCAAATGAATACGTACGACCCGAAGGAATATTTATACGACATGACGACGTCATTCTAAAGGTTTTGATACATGGAACATAACGCTAACTTTTTCGTACGAGTTAATATGACAAGTTATATACTTCTCTAAATGGACCTATTCTTCCTAAGTATGGAAACTATTTTTCTATGACGACAACTAGTATTTCCAATTTACGAGTGGTATGAGTATCATGTGCATGTGCATTCATTTCATTACGGCTTGATCTTAATTAGATCGCGATTATTCATTTAGGTTGCGGCTAGTGTTCGCGCCTCATTGTCCCGATTTCTTTACCATCGTTGTACCATCTTTGTACTATCACTCCAGGTGAGTTCTCATAGCCCCGTTTTAATTACTTATTTGATTTTAAATCCCACGGGGGAGATTACATTGCACAATTATTTTTGTACATGCCCAAGTATATCAAATTCCATACATTGCTTAAGTTGCCTACTACCAAGTTAAGTCCCCTTATATATATCATGGACCGTTAATTTTAGCCAAGCGAGAGTGAGTGGATAGATCTATCGAGGGTGACGCCTCCATTCGTGTTTGGGTTGCTCCAACGGGACGAATGCATTTCATGTCTTAATGAATTGAGTGTCTGGTAAACACTCTGGTGGGGCATTACAAAGTCTAGCTTCGGGGTCATGAGCTTAAGAGCCAATGTAGCATTTTTGACATTCGTGTCGGTTTACTTATTACTTGTGGCTTAGGTACTTACGATTTACTTATAAACCTATGATTATTCACCAACATTCGTGTTGACCGTTTTTCGCAATGTATTTCTCAGGTTATTAAGGTAGCTCATGTGCATACATTTGGACTTTCATGGAGTCGCGGAGTCGACGCGTCTCACTATATTTTCTGCACTTATGAAACGTTTGATCTTGTTGAACTTATTCTAACTGTATTGGCAAACTCTTTTGGGACCTATGCTTTGTAAACTCTGAATGTTTTAATGATCAAACGCTGTATTTTCTAAACGACACTTTAGGTCGTTCAATATAACTGTAAGTATGGTGCTATGACAGTCACCCCAGGTATTCCATTCCGCTGCCATTCAGGTATTTTGGGGGTGTGACAGATTGGCATCAGAGCTAAGGTTATAGCGAACTAGGATGTATCTTGGACCCTAGACTATAACCACATCATCATAGCATCTCATCATTTCATCATAGGTGCATATTCACTATACATGTTGCTTTACGCACACACTGTACGAGTTATTCATACCCATACTCATATATATATATGATTATATTGACCTGGTTCACAAGTGACATGTCTTCAGATACCCACGCCGTTATCCTTTCGTCGGATTCCGACGTTGAAGATGCCTTGTCATCTTCCACTACCGTTATACCACCAGCTGTACTCACACCACCATTAGCACTATTGAATTGTCATAAGAGCGAGGTTCTCATTCAGCCTATACATAGAATGCCGTTTGGTAGAGTATTCAGACTTAATTTTAATGGACTTATTTGGATGCTTATTACAAGGGAGATAGCATGCCTTATTTCCTTCACTAGTAGGACGCTTACTACTTAGGTACTACCACCACCATTGGTTACTTATTACACTATTGGTCGTCCCATAGTGCGTACTTCAACTTTACCTCTTGGATATCGCGAGATAGCGCGAAAGAGGGTAGTATCCCATTCACTATTATCACCATTATCTCCTAACTCATCACTAGGATCTCATTGTCATCAATGTTATCCTCATCCTTTAGAATACCACCATTGTCAGTTTCCTTTCCCATTTTCACTTGCCACGAATTAGATAACACCTTGTGGATAATACCAAGATTTCGGACTCAACAGGAACATCCGCAGGTTCCTCAAGAATGGTTTAGAACCTACGCTATCTAGAACTTGATCGATGTACAACTACAGACACCACTTCAGGACTATCCCGACCTTATGATGCCGTAAAACCTGATTTCACCTAGAAGGACTACCGGAAGTCTTTAGACTAGACTTATATCCTTACTAGCTTTTACTATTACCCTAGCCACAAGAGGTGTGGCATAGTTCGAAGAAACTTGTAGTATTTTGATTTATGTACAAACGGAATCACCAAGTATTGACTCTACTATAGGGGAATGGTTGTGCTATCTATGATATTGGCCCATATAGACCGAAACCTTCATGTATTATATTCATGTGTTATGAATATGATGATTGTTATTACCGATAAATTCTCATGGACTCTCATGATTTGATGGAAATAGATTTAAGCAAACCACTCCAAGCATGACGCAAGCCGCTGTTGGACAATTCATTGCCAGGAACGCAACTACCGCCCTCACCAAGGAACTTACTCACGTGGAATTTATGGGTTGTAATCCCTCCTTCTTTAGCGGAAATGTAGACACAAAAGAATTTCTCAAATGGTTCGAAGAATTAGAAACAATCTTTCAAAGTGGTGACTGCCGTAAGGAAGACAAAGTTAAGTTCGCCACTTGCACTTTTCAGAAGCATGCCCAGAAATGGTGGATTAAGTATGTCCAGGTAGTAGGAGTTGATGCTGCTTACTCACACTCT
This sequence comes from Artemisia argyi, assembly GCA_030686995.1. Taxonomy (NCBI): domain Eukaryota; kingdom Viridiplantae; phylum Streptophyta; class Magnoliopsida; order Asterales; family Asteraceae; genus Artemisia; species Artemisia argyi. The sequence goes on from CM060695.1 coordinate 55,208,127, forward strand.
TGGGAGAAACTAAAAAGGATGATGAGTTTGAAGTTCTGTGTGAAAAGCGAATTACAAGCAATTGAACAAGAAACACTAAACCTTACCATGGAAGGAGATGATGTTGTTAGGTATACTGCTTCTTTTTATGATTTCGCTCGACTAGTCTCTGCAATGGAGGAACCAGAAAGCCAGAAACTTGAAAGGTACGTCGGAGGACTTTCTCCTGAAATTCGTAGGATGGTCATCGCATGTGAACCCAATACCATGTCTGAAGCTATCCAGATGGCAATCGAAACAAAGGATCTCATAGTTCGCGACAAGACATCGGGAGACAATAATAACAACAAGAGAAAATGGGTCGGTAATCAGGATGCTAATGCTACTCAACGACCATTTAAGATACAACAAGTGGTGGAGACCTGTGCTGTGGGGTCAAGCCAAAAGAAAAGGTATGTTGGTAATTTACCCGAGTGCAACAAGTGTCAGTTTCATCACAAAGGATCTTGCCCCTCTCAATGTAAGAACTGCCAAAAGCTTGGACATGAAACCAAGGATTGCAAGGCTCCCACCCTCGCAAAGCATCAGAAACTCTCGGTAACCTGCCGCGAGTGTGGAGTAGTGGGACACTTCAGGAGTGAATGCCCAGAGTTGGGAAGCCAGAATTGGAAGAAGAAGTTTATGTTTTAATTATATGAACCATAGTTTGAGCCCTCTAGGGTTGTACTTTCTTTTGGTACTTTCCATAAGTACGTCGGTGTAACCTAGTTGTATTAAGCACTTTCCTATCTACTGTAATGACTATCTTTTGTTATCTATGTGATAATCGTAACCTTCGTTTATTCCATTTTCTATTGCAATGGCGCAATTTTCAATCATTTAGCAACATTATACCATTGTCTTATTAGGGATTTGACCGATTTCGTATTTGACAGATTAATAGATTATTACCAATCCATAGGATTTACCCATGTATCCGATAAACCATTCAACGAGTTTTATTTCAAACTATTTTACTACCTTGTGGGGAAATTGTTTTTACCGAATTTCTAAAATAAGTCGTTTTGTTACCGTACTATAAACTGATTTTCCGATATTATGCCAAATATTTACTATTATTACGCGAAACAATTTTTATATTACTTTGAAAGGAAATGACTAGAATACCATTCTTCGAAACAAAATGTTGAACACCATCTAAAGCTTTTGAGAAAAATAATATTATTTTGATTAAATCAAGCATCGCATCATTAGTCCTCAACTATACATAGCCTGATCACCTATGTATACTTCAGGAAAGATTATGCCATGAAGGAAATAGTTACTTTATAAAGTATTGTTAATAACAATCTTCATCCAAAAGCGTTTTAAACAAATAAACTCTTTTATAAATATTTCTTTCTGACAAATTTTTTTCTGGATACTTACCCCACCTGTCACACACTTAGTCATTAAGTTGGACTTTCCATTGACTTCTTTAGGAGAGACTTCCCATATTAAGTACTAGGAGGATTCCTCGATACAAGAAAAACAATAAAAGGGTTACGAAAACTACTAACCTAGAATAGAAGTATACACCAAGGCAATTTATAGCTCAATAACAGTTCTAAGATGCCACTGGACCATCCGACCCACCATCTCTGACCTAGTTGTCCGATTTTATTATTCAAAGGTACTAGCTAGACTGAGCTACGGGATCAAACACATTGTGAAGGTACGCTAAGCAACACCATGGGAATAAACCAAGCCTCCTAACCGATACTGTAAAGTGTTTTGAGTTAACATGGTCTCATCCATACGCAAACTTCCCTGCAGTGAGTTTACGACAAGAATGATTGATTCGAATTATGGATATCGATATAGATTCCCCTAAAGCATTATGTTCTTTAGAACTTCTGGATAACCTCACCTATACATCGAGAAAGGCATCAGACTCAAGAATATCTCCTCAGCTACATGTGAAGACAATACGGAAATTCATCGACATGGTATCAATTGAAACCCTCATATTGCCAACATGATAACAATTTCAATGATAAACCACCTCAGGACTTAAGTTGGTTGGATACCTAGACTTGTAGTTTTGTCGAATAATCGCCAATAGGCATTTTCTAATGTCAGTAACCGAATGTTAGACACCTATGCATTTATGCGAATATTTCCGATCCTACTATTTTATCCTTGTTAGTATTTTTACTTTTAAATGAAGTGGATTTCAAAATTTTGTCCATACAAATCACATATCTCGTGGAAAATAATTTTGAATTGCCTATTTTGAATAAATACGACCCTTTTTAGCCAGTATTTACTTGAACCATTATACAATGAGAAATGTTTAAACATCAAACTTTGGTAAATAGTTCTATTCACAACATGTTTGAAAACCGCGTCACATTTCATAACTATTAAATTTTGAATCATCAATAAAGCTAATATTGAGTATACCATTTGTTCCATTTTCTAAAATTGTTTATTCAGAAAAAGATTTCGACCAAAAACTCGAAAATCGCGAGATAAATTTGGAAACAAATCACCATACCATATCGCTTGTGCATTTAGGGCTTTGTGACTTGACAATAAGGAATATTGGAATAGGTGATGAAGGAAATTAGGAGGAACATCATAGAACGATTACAAACGTCAGTAATGGAGACCAAGCACAGTAGGCAAAGAATGACACATGTCTTAGCAATCCATTAGACCAAAACCCAAAGAATCAAATATTGTTAACCGTTTTCTATCTTCTTCGTATAACGCCGTGTTCGAGAGACGTAACGTTGTGGAATTAGTCACAAGATTTATTGTACCGTTTCAATTATTCCTGATAAAGGTGATCGAATCACCTTGGACTTCTAGCAATCATTTTAAGATTTCCTTCGGAACCTCATTAAGATGTGAACACCGCCTATCATCCTCAGATCGATGGTCATAACGAGAGAACGATTCAAACATAGGAAAGTTATACTCAGAGTATGAGTGATTGACTCTAGAAATGGTTGGACTAACCATTTACCATAAATTGGATTCTTTTACAACCATAGTTATCGCGCGAGCATAGAGACTACACCATTTGAGGCACTTTATGGTCGAAGTACCAATTAACCGTTTACAAACTGAAATCGGAAAGTTAAAATTCACTGGTCTAGAACTAAACCATGGAACAACAAAGGAAATTTCACAAGTCAAGAACCGGTTACAAGCAACGAGAAACTGGTAGGAGTTATGTTGGTACATGACGCACATCATACGGATTGGGTATCCTTGAACAAGCAAATTTACTAGATTCACGTGAAAGAACGAACTAAATTGAAAGCTTTGCCTTGGAGAGGCATGATACGATTTCGGTAACACGAGAGATTGAACTTTTAAGTATATTGGACCATTTCAGATTCATGATAGAATCGACCAGCTGACATACAAGATTTGAGTTCTGACAGAGTTCAGCAACATATATTACCCATATTACATTATAAACCTGAAGAGACACTGATCATCTATTGACGAACCAAACTCGGAAAAAGCCAAACTCACTATTCCAATAGGCATTCATGAAATAACCAGAAATTTCCTACAAGTCGAGAATCAATTACAAATTCTATAAGTTGTAAACCCTTAAAACTTCAAGTTGGTAGCCAGATCACGTTGAAAGTTTTGCCTAGGAAAGGCATGATATTATTCGGAAAGATTTGGAAAGTTAAAACCGATATACACTGGACCATGTAATAATTCAGACAGAGTAGGCCTAGTAGCCTTCAGACTTGAGCCTTGTTAAAGAACAGCCGGATTACACAACTATGTTTCACCTAATCAAATCCAGGAAATGACTTTCAGATTAGTCAATCATAATCCCATTTGGAAGGGAATCCAACCTTGAGACAAACGTAAACTGGGTAAGAGAACCAGTAGAAAGCATGGACCATGAGGTCGAACGGTTGAAGCAAAGTCAAATTCCTATCGTGAAAGTTCGCTGGAATTCTTGAAAAGGACCCGAATTTACTTGGGAACGAGAGGACCGAATACAACTCAAGTATCCACGTCTTTTTGACCAAATATACTTCAGAGACCAACCAAAACTGAACTTCGGGACGAAGTTCCTGTTAGAAGGGAAGACTGTCACAACTCGTAATTTCCGGTCATTTTCCAAACCTCGACAATTTACTATTCACAAGTTACTATTCATCATTTACTATTCATCGATCACTATTCATCGTTTTCGAGGTCAATTTGATATTCTGAGAAGCGTTCAGAAATTTTACTATTCACTTGACACTATTCATTTCCGGAAGAAAATCACTATTCACGTGCATTACTCATGTCATCGTAAATTTAGTTTACGAGTGTTCAAATTCGCGTAACCGTATTGGTTCAAGAGCGAATCCATGCATTATCATTTGGGACATTTCATACAGGCTAGAAATAGTCTGCATATCATCTTTATGGCACTTGCATACTATTCCACTCGTAGGATAACTAAATTAATACTTTTGGTATTATTAACGATTTACGTACGTTTATTTTAAATAAACGCTAATGCGCGAACTATAAAAGTGTCTAACATGTCCGACACTCCCGACTATGATCCCAATACATTTTTATACTCATTTCTATAATATAAAAACTATAATATTAATTTACCCGGTATTTTGGAAATTTAACTATTACGTATCGTACGTTTAACTTAATAACGCCGGTTTTCACCAAAATTAAACGATAATCACACTAACTCTCCGTACTTGTACCCGACTTATTTTTACAAATTTTATAACTTTATTACGTCCCGAATAACTTCAACAAAACTTATTTTTAACAAACCCGGTACCCGATTAAACCTTAAACCTAAACCTAACCTAACTACACTTTACTACTAATACTAATTTTACTAACTAATCACCAAACATATCCCCCCTTTTTACTCCCTAGAACCGGCCACCCCCCCCCCCCCCTAAGGTCTTCAAGCTTTAATAACCTCACCAACCAAATTAAATGTCACCAAACTTATGTCTCTTTGTATAAATAAAACTTTTTTCACACATTTATCACAAAAATCACTTTTCTTGCAACTAGAAAACTTTTCTCTTCATTTTCTCTTGAGTGTGGTTCGAATTAGGGTAATCAAGGAGCAAGGAGGATAATTTTTATAAGATCTTGTCATAAACTAGTTAATATAATCATCCTTGTTAGAGTTTTGAAATAAAAACTCAAGGATTAGTAGGCTTTTTATCATCTAAACTCTCTAAACCATCAAGTAAGTAAACAAACTCATTTTTATGATTTTTACAAGTTATTATTATGTTTATATAATTTTCTTACAAGATCTTATACATGCATCATCTTGTACCACTCCATTTTTGTATATATTAACTTTGAAGCCCTAGAAATGGAAACATATGAAACTCTTGTTAGACCTAGTGGATTGATGATGTATAAGGACCCATGACACCCTAAGAAGGTGTATGGTAGGATTAGATTAGCTTTGTGGTGTTTGAAAGTGGTTTGATGGAGGATGGAACTAGTTTAGAGACTTGAAAATGGTTTTTGAAACTTTTGATATACCTACTGTCCCTATTTTAAATTCGTGGAAAAATCAGTGGGTGATGACTAATTTTTGACCAAAGATTTAGAAAATACATTCAAAAACGAAACATTAGGCGAAAGAACGGATTAAAACGAGTTTATAACGAAGGAGATATGATTTTTGCAAATTTAACGACGAAAACTACTTTTCCAAAAACTGCTTGCTGATGGGCAGAATACGACGGGTATTTTGAAGCATTAAACGTAACCTAAAAGAGCCGAGTTATCTAAAATATACTAGTATATACAAAGACGAATCCGTGGACATAAAGAACAAGGAAAACGAGCCTAAAACGACAAAGTTATACCCATTCTAACATCGTCAAACTATATATATATATATATATATATGGACACAAATAAAAATAATAACGTACGTATTAAGTGGTATATTTTCTAGAAACGTTACTAAGGACTATTTTCTTATCAAATGAATACGTACGACCCGAAGGAATATTTATACGACATGACGACGTCATTCTAAAGGTTTTGATACATGGAACATAACGCTAACTTTTTCGTACGAGTTAATATGACAAGTTATATACTTCTCTAAATGGACCTATTCTTCCTAAGTATGGAAACTATTTTTCTATGACGACAACTAGTATTTCCAATTTACGAGTGGTATGAGTATCATGTGCATGTGCATTCATTTCATTACGGCTTGATCTTAATTAGATCGCGATTATTCATTTAGGTTGCGGCTAGTGTTCGCGCCTCATTGTCCCGATTTCTTTACCATCGTTGTACCATCTTTGTACTATCACTCCAGGTGAGTTCTCATAGCCCCGTTTTAATTACTTATTTGATTTTAAATCCCACGGGGGAGATTACATTGCACAATTATTTTTGTACATGCCCAAGTATATCAAATTCCATACATTGCTTAAGTTGCCTACTACCAAGTTAAGTCCCCTTATATATATCATGGACCGTTAATTTTAGCCAAGCGAGAGTGAGTGGATAGATCTATCGAGGGTGACGCCTCCATTCGTGTTTGGGTTGCTCCAACGGGACGAATGCATTTCATGTCTTAACGAATTGAGTGTCTGGTAAACACTCTGGTGGGGCATTACAAAGTCTAGCTTCGGGGTCATGAGCTTAAGAGCCAATGTAGCATTTTTGACATTCGTGTCGGTTTACTTATTACTTGTGGCTTAGGTACTTACGATTTACTTATAAACCTATGATTATTCACCAACATTCGTGTTGACCGTTTTTCGCAATGTATTTCTCAGGTTATTAAGGTAGCTCATGTGCATACATTTGGACTTTCATGGAGTCGCGGAGTCGACGCGTCTCACTATATTTTCTGCACTTATGAAACGTTTGATCTTGTTGAACTTATTCTAACTGTATTGGCAAACTCTTTTGGGACCTATGCTTTGTAAACTCTGAATGTTTTAATGATCAAACGCTGTATTTTCTAAACGACACTTTAGGTCGTTCAATATAACTGTAAGTATGGTGCTATGACAGTCACCCCAGGTATTCCATTCCGCTGCCATTCAGGTATTTTGGGGGTGTGACAGTCTTAAATACAACTTGATCAGTGTCAGTCAGCTATGTGATGCAAAACACATAGTTCAGTTTGATGATAAGCAAGGTACTATCTTTAATGCAAACAAAGAAGTAGTTCTTATTGCACCAAGGAGGCAGGATGTCTATGTTTTAGATATGTCCTCACTCACTCAGAATGGAACATGTCTTTTTGCTAAATCCACTGAAACCCTCAACTGGCTTTGGCATAAAAGACTTTCCCACCTGAACTTCAAAGACATAAACAACCTGGCCAAACAAAAAAAAGTCCTTGGCTTACCATCACTAGTGTTCTCAAAAGATAAACCCTGCCCTGCCTGTGAAAAAGGTAAACACCACAGGGCATCCTTTAAAACCAAACAAAACTCCTCTATCACCAAATGCCTGCACCTACTTCACATGGATCTCTTTGGACCCATCAGTCCAATGGCTATCCATCATGAGAAGTACACTCTGGTCATTGTGGATGAATACTCAAGATACACTTGGGTATACTTTCTGACCAAAAAGAGTCAGGCTGCTGAAACAATCATGTCCTTCATCAGGAAGATTGAAAACCAAAATGACATCAGGGTCAAACAAATTAGGACTGATAATGGAACTGAATTCAAAAACAATGACCTTGAATGCTTTTGTGATGAGAAGGGTATCTCTAAAAAATTTACCTCTCCTTACACCCCAGAACAAAATGGAGTTGCTGAAAGGAAAAACAGAACCCTCATTGAGGTTGCTAGAACAATGCTTAATGGATCTGCTCTCTCCAAACATTTTTGGACTGAGGCAGTAAAAACAGCCTGCTATACACAAAACAGGTCCATTATTGTGAAGAGACATAGCAAAACTCCTTATGAGTTGTTTAAAGGAAGGATTCCAGATATCAGCTACTTCCATGTGTTTAGATGTCCTGTGTTTATACATAATCATAAGGATCATCTTGGAAAGTTTGATGCAAAAGCTGATGATGGATACTTTCTAGGGTACTCCCTTGTCTCAAAAGCCTTTAGGGTATTCAACACCAGGAGACAACAGACTGAGGAAACCTTCCATGTCACTTTTGATGAGAGTACTGAAGCTGTTAGATTTTCAAATTCCACTGTGGAAGAAATTGGTATTGATAACTCATCAAGATATCCTCCTGAAAGTAATCTATCCACACAATATCAAGCTGATGCTGATGTCTCTTACTACATCAATCCACACAACCTACCTCAACCCACCATCAGTGAGTTCATAGAAACTCAACAAGTCTCCAATGAAACTACCACCAGTGAACCTATTGTTCAGGATACCACAACTCAAGTTAACCATACTGAGGCTGCTGAAAATCTCAATCTTGAAGTACCTCAGGCACCAATGTCTGACCCCACTCCATGTATACATCAGGCCTCTACAAGTTCAAATTCCTATCCAAGACCTCAGGATAGCTGGACCAAGTCCAAAACAATTGAACTTGTTAATATCATAGGTGAACCCTCAAAAGGTATGCTTACAAGGAGCATGGCTACCAAACTCAAGGCGGCTTCAGCCAATGTATGTCTCTATGTTGATTTTATCTCAGAAATAGAGCCTAAAAATGTTAAAGAAGCCTTTAAATATGAGAGTTGGGTTTAGGCCATGAGAGATGAGTTAGAACAATTTGATAGAAATGATGTCATGACCTTAGTTGAATGTCCTCAGGGAGTGTTTATCATAGGAATGAAATGGGTCTTCAAAATCAAAACAGATGAGTCAGGAACAGTAGTCAAAAACAAAGCAAGACTTGTTGCAAAAGGATATAATCAACAAGAGGGTATTGACTATGAGGAAACCTTTGCACCTATTGCTAGAATGGAAGCCATCAAGATCTTCCTTGCATATGCAACATACATGAACTTTAAAGTCTACCAAATGGATGTAAAAAGTGCATTCCTAAATGGTACCATTAAAGAAGATGTATATGTGCAACAACCACCTGGCTTTGAAAGCAGTGAGTTTCCCAACCATGTCTACAAGCTTAACAAAGCCCTTTATGGGCTAAAACAAGCTCCCAGGGCATGGTATGAAACTCTTTCAGCCTTCCTGATACAAAACAAGTTTTTCAGAGGTAAAATTGACAATACATTGTTCACCTATAGGACAAAAGAGGATGTGATTTTAGTCCAAGTATATGTGGATGACATCATATTTGGCTCAACAAGTTACAAACTTTGTAAGCAGTTTGAAAAGCTGATGACAAAGAAATTTGAAATGAGTATGATGGGAGAACTCACATATTTTCTTGGACTACAAATCAAACAAACAGAGAAAGGAATTTCCATCAGTCAAGAAAAGTATACTAGGAACCTACTCAAAAAGTATGACCTCAGTGACTGTGCCTCAGTGAAAACTCCAATTGTACCTCCCAACAATTTAGGGCCTGACTTGGCTGAAAAACCAGTTAATCCTACTCTATACAGAGGCATGATTGGGTCACTGATGTATCTTCTTGCCTCAAGACCGGATATTCAATTCCCAGTGTGCTTGTGTGCAAGATATCAGTCTGATCCAAAGGAATCTCATCTCACTGCTGTCAAAAGGATACTGAGATATCTTAAGGGCACTTCTAGTCTTGGACTCTACTATCCCAAATGTTCAGGGTTTGATCTCAAAGGATATTCAGACTCTGATTATGCTGGGTGCAACATAGATAGAAAGAGTACTTCAGGTTCCTGCCAATTTCTTGGAGGAAAGCTAGTCTGTTGGAGTGCTAAAAAGCAACAATCTGTTGCAATGTCCTCAGCAGAAGCTGAATATGTTGTTGCTGCTGGTTGTTGTGCAAATGTGCTATGGATGAAAAGTCAACTCAGTGACTATGGTATTCATTACAAAATGGTACCCATCTTTTGTGATAACACAAGTGCAATTGCTATTTCAAACAATCCAGTGCTTCATCAAAGAACAAAACACATTGATATCAGATATCATTTTATCAGGGATCACATCATGAAAGGTGATATTGAATTACACTTCATTCCCACTGAGTATCAGCTAGCTGATATCTTCACTAAACCTTTGGATGAACCTACTTTCACCAGGCTGAAATCAGAACTAGGCATGTTAGATATTGATAATCAGATCACTGATTGAGATATCTTACATGGTGTATATTCTTATCCCCTAATAATCAACCTTGCTCAGTGACACCCTTCAACATCACCAAAATCGTTCGCAGGGAGCTTCTCACCTTGAGATTGTAACTCACTGGTCTCCTTACCTAAAACAATTCACACTGAATGAATTCTCATTCAGGGGGCTCAGGACATTATACTAATGCAATTCAATGCATAACTAAATGCTTCAAGTATCAAGTTAGTAAATGTCCTAGGTTGGTAATTGAATTTTCTATTTAATATAGGAATATATGTCTCTGCCTTATTAGCATCCACACCTTGTGCCCCCACTTACACATCAACATCCCACTTGGCATTTAATGCCTTTGATGAGGCGAAAAATGAACCACTTTTAAGGGGTCATTTAAGCCCGGAATTGAATTATTTGATCAAATATTACCCTAAATCGTCCTTTTGTGATTTTAGGTATTTTGGGAGTGAATTCTGGAAAAGGAAGCATTTTGGACGTTTTTGGAGCATAAAAGTGAAGAAAACGGCAAAGACTTAATTTTCCATGTTGAGAACAGTACCTGACGGCGTCAAGAGGAAAATTGTGACGACGTCAGGAGTAAAATCCGTGACGACCCAGTGAAAACCTGAAGGCGTCAAGAGAAGGGCGTCAAGAGTTAATATGGTGACGACCTGCATAAGGAGTACACGTGACGACGTCAAACCCAAATCTAGGCAGTCCGAGAAATTATTTGGCAGCGAGATGACGGCGTCAAACATTTGCTCTAGACGCCGTCACCTCACAAAATCTATATATACTTTTCTATTTTTCATTCATTAGGAGAGGAACTTGTGTGGAGAATACTAGGGTCGAACCTAATAAAACCTTGGTCGTTTTTTACAGTATTTTCAAGGGTTTTCACCCCTTGAAACCTTTCATGTTCAATTGAGATAAGTCCTCTTTCAATTCATTCAATATGTCTATGTGTTGTTTGAATATATCTTATGCTTGTCTTGATTTCAACATGCTAGGATAGATCTTTCATGTGTTTGCTTAGATGTAATGAAACCTAGATGTTAATTATATGTTGATTACTTGTTTATAGTTGTAATGGATGAATGATTTCAATGTTAGGCTTAAGAAAACTGGCAGATCTCCATTGTGTAACATGCTTGAACGTCTTAGGAAACATGAACCGATGTGTACTAGGTTTTATTGGTTGTATTTAATGCATGAGCAAATTCTAATGATCCCATGTTAGGAGCTTCTTAGCCGGCTCGACATAGGAGTGAAGTAGGCGCTTATAGGATTGGGGAAGTAAGTACGCCACCCCATGAATGGTATTAAGGAATACAATCCATCATCCACGCAACTGTAACAAGTAATTAACATGTAAAAGATATCTAGGGAGTAGTGAAACCTAAGTAAACACAATTCTCCCATATATTGCTCACACCACTAGTTAATTTAGTTTATTTTCATTTTTAGTATTTTATTTTGATTGCATCTTAGTAATTGGGTTAGTTGACTAGCAATTAATTCCGCCCAACTCCTTCAAAATCGAGATTTTAATTGCTTTTCATAAAATATAAAAATACAAAAAGAATCATCCCTCATCTCTAGACCTAGTCTTTAGGTTTTCTAATCCTAGCGACACTATTCCTAGCTGAACGATCAATCCCTCGGTACTTGTCACTATACTATACTACAACGATCAGGTACACTTCCTGGTAGGGGTTGTAAGCTTCTCAAGATCCCTTGAGAGGTAAAGCCTGGTGCAATCCCTACGCATCAGCCTTCCCTCACAAATAATATCCCTTGATATTTTTGTGACATCATGTCTGCAAAAGTGCATTTTGTGCAGGCTCTTTGCACAGTTTACCTCGACAGTTGCGAAAAACTTGGGTATGTGGAGTGGTGGCATTTAATGCGGATCCCAAAACGGTTCTTCATTTTGATTTTCAAAATTTCTGACCAATGGTATTCCTCACCCTCTATAAATACCCCTTTCCAAAATCACAAAACACACACACAAAAATTTCTTAAAGAAACTCTGCAAAAATTTCTCCATTGCAAAGTTGTGTGTAATCTTTTCAAAAACAAAAGGTATTTTCAAAACATCTTTTCTTGGTTAAGAAATTTGCAACAAGAAATCCTTCCTGATTGCAAACATCTTGATAACAATGTCACACATTTCACAACAGAAAACAAGTTGGACTTAACTTGTGAATCATCTGGTGTGTGATATTCTGCCATAAAACTTTCAAAACCTTTTCTTGACCTAAAAATGGCAGAAGACCAAGGAATCATGCTTGCACCTCAATGGGAAAAAATGACTCTGGCTGATGTACAATTTAAAACAAACAATGTTGTAGGCAATTTTAATCACCCAACCAATGTTCCAGCCTACAAGGAAATAATGAAATTTTTGTTCAATTGTCCTTTGAAAACTGCCTTCACCTCAACACCCTACTTTCAGTATCATCACCTCCTCAGGGAGTTCTGGTGTACTGCTCAGGCCATTGACCCGACACCCAGTGTTGATGAGAACGAACTCAGGCCCCACAAGGAATTTCTCATAAGCTTCTCTGTTTTAAATGGGAAAAGAAAATTTGTCCTGGATTTCAAAACTTTTTGCTCAGCAACAGGACTTGATTATAACAATGGAAAATATGTTGCACACCCTGACCCAAGTAATGTTAAATCAGGGTTAGAAAAAATTGCTTTGGATCCAAAATATTTGGACAAGTCCCCTGTCACCAAGAGCTCTTTTCCCATGGCTTGGAAGATCCTGTTCACTTTTGTGATTCAGGTTCTCGGTGGGAACCATTCATCCACTGAATAGATTAATTCTGTTCAAATGATGATGGCCTATTGCCTAATGAACGGGGTCACTGTCGACATTGGAGAGATCATTTATGGTGATCTTGTAACCAAGCTACTAAATAAAACTAGGCTACACTATGTGTCATATCCTAGGTTTATCTCATGTGCTCTTCAAAGGTTACTGGTTTGTGACTACACTCAGGATGAACACTTAAGTTCATTCCAGCCATCCTGAGTTCTTCAAATTTTTCAAAAGACCCATCCTCAGTCTCAAACATTGAATTGACGGCCCATATGGTTGCCATAAACAACCGGAGGGACTCAGTGTACCCACCTTCCCCTCCTAAGAGGACAGGGAAGTCTCAGACTGTGCCAAAAACCAAACCAAAGGCACAGGGCCCTAAGGCTTCAGGGACACAGGCTTCTAAGCCAAAAAGAAGACCTAAGCCCAAAACTGTCACCCATGACCAGGCTCCACCACCCCCAGGGACAACGAAGGTCACTGACAAATCACAGTCAGTATCCTTGGTCCACACGACTACTCCCAAAGATCCAGAGGGAAACATACAACCCGCTGGTAGGGGAGCGCCTTCCACTTTTCCCGCTAACGTCTCTGGTACATCACAACCAGAGTCTCAGGGAGTGGCGGCCTCTAAATCTTCGACAGGCCAGCACCAGCCTGTTGGAACGGGGGGCCTCAACATTTCACTAATTCCTAATGATGACACTGAAGCACATCCGTTAGTGTCTGAATGAGTCATAGGGGACAAAGACTCAGAGGGATTAAAACCACCCGCTGATATGGAACCTACACCCCCTCACGGAGCTGCCCATACTTCGTAAACTGACCCTGAGGACCAGACAGACAAAACCCAGTCTGTTGGATTTGAGGGGTCAGAGAGCGACCACAACCAAGGAAAGTCTTCTTATGAAGAGGAGCCGGCTAACCCATTTTTGCAGATAGACTCAATGGCTACCTTTCAGGCTGTTCTTGACTCTGATGATGATGATGATGATGATGATGATAGCAAAGTCAGTGAGGAAGAGTTCTATGAAGCTGGTGATGATATGGAGACTGAAGCAACAGCCACTGAACAATCTCCTCTGTTTCCTGTTGCTCAACAAGAAAATGTACCAGAACCTTCCTCTCCTGACAAATTGGCTAAGTATGATGACTCCAGGCCCCTCACTGAAAGAAAGCTGATGAAGTTTCTGAAAAAGGCCTGCAAAGTCATCTACAATGATATCACTGGAGATTGTTTGATATGCACACTGAGCAGGCTGTTCACTACTTCAACCTCAGGGACTCAGTTGAGGCCTTTCATGACAACACTCTGGAACAGCAAGCTGATGTTGCATTCAAACTGACTACTCTTAATGGACACCTCAGCAAGTTCAACGAAACGCTCAGCCACATTACCAAGAGTTTTTCTACCATTCAAGAGTCTGTCAAAGATGATCCTGAACTCAACCAGAAAATCCTTCAGGCTGCTCAGACATACCAACAGAATTCTGCTCAATTCACTGACTTGGTGGATATGCTAAAGGCTGCAAATCTTCAGGGTCTTAATTCTTCAGTGATGTCCATATGCTCATCACTCAGTCTCATGGAGAAAAACTTGGCTGCTTGGGCTAAGTCTTCAAACTTCTTGGCCTGGAATCTTGGGCCAAGGATGTATGCCATTGAGTCATCTCAGGCTTCCCTGGATGCCAAAGTGTCTACAATTCAGAAGGACACTGCTGACATCAAGAACATGCTCTCAGAACTTTACCAGGCCTTCAAGGGTCCTTCAGTGGCACCAACTCTTGCTCTCACTGATGCTGCGGCAACAGTTGAGGGGGAGAAATCCACTGAAGTCCCACATACAGGAGTCCCTGATACCTCCACCAGTCAACCTTCCTCTCAGGCTGAGGGGGAGCGCATAGTTGAAGCCACTCCAATCTCATCTTTCCAGTCTCCTGAAATAACCACTCAACAATCAAACCAGGTGGATAAGGGCAAAGGCATTCTCACTATTGTGTCTGAACCTACAACAACGTTGGTTGCTGCTTCCTCAGGCATTAGACCGGATCCTAATGCACCTGTCAGGATTCCTTTTCAGATGAATGATGTCACATATATGATGACTGAAGAAGAAATCCAAGCTCACATGGACAAAGACTGAGGAAAGTAGCCTTGGAAGAACAAGCAAGCAAGGCTACTCTCATTGAAGTGGTTAATGAGGAAGCCACAACTATTGGACTGAAGCCTCAGAAACTTGCACATAGAGAAGGTGGTGAAAAGTTCAAACAGGCTCAGGATGTTGCCCTGTTGGCTCTAAAAGAAAAGAGGGAGGCCAAGCTGAAGAGAACTGCTGAAATCAGACAACAAAACATTGAGAAGTATACCTGGATCATGACACAGAGACTGAACCCAAAAACTATTACTGATGTCAAGATTCACCAGAACTCCAAACCAGTTGTTCTCAGTGTCTACAGAGGTCAGGACAAATGACACTTTGAAGTTCATGATCCTTTCAGATTTGCTGACTTTGGGATCACTGAGCTTGATGATCTAGGTCCAATTATTGCAAAGAAGAACAATGTCGTTGTCAAGAACCTAATGAAATCCCTCAGAATCAGGTATGATCTGTTGGCCAAAAAGCATGAGGAACTTGGGATCCCTTCATTGCTACCAGCATCAGTACCTGCTATTCAGGCTCCTCCTACTCAGTCTTCTAAAAGGAAAAGGAAGAAGATAGAGACTGAACCAGAAGTCAGTGCTCCGGGTCTAAACTGCAATAGAGCCCTTCCTAAAGGAGTTACATTTGTGAAAAATTTAGTCATTGAGCAACCTGAGAGAGGCCTCTTCTTCACAAATGAGTTTGGAGATCCAGCCTTCCAAAGATGGGCTGACATTGATTATGCTGGAGTCAAGGCAATGGCAGGATACTTCTTCATGTCCAATCCCATCAAGAATGAGGCTAATGCAAAATTCTGTTATGACCTAAAGAACAAAATCAAAGAGCATCCTGATAAACACCTGTTGAATTCAAAGAGAGCCAAACTTGAAGCCATGGGTCTAAAGTTCTGAAACCTGAGCATGTCTGCAACACCAACTATCTTTATTTACTTTGTTTTGTTTAGGATTGTAATAATTATGAATAATATTGATGCTTTGTTTAACATTCAGTGTCCTAAACAATACGTAGTAATTCAGGATTGTAGAGATAATACCTTTGCTATCTCTCACAAAACCTTGAAAACACTCAGGCTATTTGTATATCCAAATAGGGGGAGATTGTTGGGTCTGTTAAAACCCAAACTCCTTAATCTAGGATTTGAACATAAAATATCCTAAGTGTTTCATAACCGAGAACACCAAACAAGTCACTGAATGCATAGCTGTTCAGTGAGTCATCCTCAAGACGCTCAGGGCGAATCTATGAAGAAAGGTTCACCATTCAGTGAGGCGGTTCTCAGTGAATGATACCTGAGCCAAAGAAGAGGATGATGGACTCAGTGAGGGATGACAATAACTCACTGAGTTCCATGACTCCTCACCAACTAAGATCACTGAGTGAACAAAGACTGAAGATAAGAAGACTGAAGTAAAGGTGGGATTAGGCGGGATAAGTTTGAATGGATAAGGGATGGTCCTTATCATGCAAAGGTCAACTTTACCTGAATGAGTATAATACCAAGACTTGTGTCAACACTGAAGATCAGAAAGCATCCTTGTCCTTTACTACTTATAGCCAATTGTAACAAGGACAAAATACCTATGTATTTTGTCCAATATAGGATGATGTAATATTGTCTTGTAGTCTCTCTCCATTAGGTAAGTGTTAGAAATTACTTGTGTATAAATAGAGAATAAGTGAGAGAGGTAAAGATTACATTTGTGCACTTAATGCTTAGACATTCACAAACCAAATCTTTACTCTCTCCAAAGAACAACACAATCCCTGAGATTGCTCAGCAGGATATTAGTTGTCACTCAAACTTAGTTTGGGTTTAGTGAGGAGTACACAATACTTGTCATTTCAATCTCAAGTGTTGTTCCGCAAACACTTGGGTATAATTCTTTTGATTAATTTCTAATAAAGAATTAAACGTTGAAAAACTTTGTGTCTTATCTTTTACGTTTATTTACTTTTATAATTAATCAATACTTCGCTATACCATGAAACTTGGTTAGATTAACTTTGTAGTTAACCTTAACCAAGTAAAAGGGTCCAACACTTTTTAGTTTCAAGATTATATTGAATAGGGAAAAATCACCAAAGGTAATAACATGTCAAAGATCAAGATCTTTTGATTTCACATAAGTTTCGAATCTATTTTTCCAATATAAAAATCTATCACTTTCAAATAGTGGTGGTCTTTGCATAGATTGCCCTTCTAAATATTTTTCAGATTCCATAGATCGTTGCAAGTTTTAAAATACAATATATTTTAAAAATCTTGCTTGACATGGCTCCTGATACCAATCGTGGAAAACTAGAAGGGGGGGTTGAATAGTTTTACGTCTTTTTAAATTTATAAAACTTGGTTTCAAAATATAGATTCGAGTTTATTCAATTATTTGTTTGAAAAACCTTTGATTAGAGTTTAGTGTGAAAATAACTATATGATCTATTATATGTGTCCTTTTAGGTTTGTTATAAAAACTTTGTTTTTGAAAACTTTGTTTACTTTAAAGAGTTAAGTAAGATAAAAAGTAAGAGATGGAAATATCGAACCGCGAGACAAGAGATTTATAGTGGTTCGGCTACAAGGACACCTTCCTTGCCCTACTCCACTCCCCGAGCACCAAATTCGAGAGTTTTCTTCACTATGTCAACAAGCTCCCTTATGGCGGAGAAAACCTTACACACCAATATTCACACCACAATTTCGTCACACCTTATTCACACCTTCTACACGACTTCTTCACACCTCTCTATCTTCACAACTATCTACTTCACAACTATCTTCTTCACACCTATCTACTTCACGACTTCTCTACTTCACAACTATTTACTTCACAACTATCTTCTTCACACCTATCTAATTCACAACTTCTCTACTTCACAACTATTTACTTCACAACTACCTATCTATATGCCTTGCTAATCTATCTTCTATCAAGTATTCACAACTAGTTACACAAAGAAATAGATATAATGGATGACGCTCTAACAACTTGGATGTGAAGGTCACAACAAGTTGTAATACTTCTTCTCTTGGTAGATTGAAGTATTCTTCTCTTGCACTTGAAAGGTTGAGGCTTGGATCACTTTGAAACAAAGATTTATGTATATATGATCAAAGGATTTTAGAGAATAGAAATGAGATCTAGAACATAAAGTTTTGGGATGCAAAAGGTGAGAAAAATCTGTGGAATGAACCAGTATTTATAGGGGGAAAAATACTGTTTGGGAGTGTGGACGGTCCCCTTAATTAGGGTGCCGGTCCCCTTAATTAATTAAGGGGGCCGCCTAATAAAAAAATATTTTTTCTTTAGATTTTTTGTGTTTTTGTAGGGAAGGTTTTTCCTGAAGAATATTGCCATTTTTTTTGGTAGAAATTTGGATTCAAAATATTTATTTTAAATAAAACATTTCTTATAAATACAAAAATATTTTGTATAAGTTTAAAATGTTTGTCCACTTTAAAAAATGTAATGTTTGTAAAAATAAAAATTCTTTTGATCATAAAATGCATTAAACACTTTGTTTATTCATACCTTAAGTGATTTGGATGCTAAAGTGAATATTTACGACTAAATACTTGTTTACGTCATAATTTGTAGTTCAATGAGTTTACGTTTTGTGATAATCAAAACATAGAGATATCGATATATGTTAATAACGTTTTTAGGCATTATTTATATCAACGGACAATGTAAACACATATGTGTTAAAGAAGACACGCATATTGCCTACTCAATGTATTGCCTAGTTTGTAACGAATTAGTGTATTGCCTAGTTTATAATGGAAACATGCCAACAAACAACATAATGACCCAATTACAACCCAAAAACAAAAATGGCCCAACAAACCATCAAACGACACGACCGAAACAATAAAACGACATGCCATAAAAACAAAACGACGCCATTTACTTCCTTTCTCACCTAAAATGACATCTTCCACACGTCTAATGTATAACAGAGTAATAAGCATAAAATAAATTTGTGATCAATAAATGAGTGAAACTTATAACAAATTTAGGTGCGATACTACAAATTACTATTTTTGACAAAATTTACATTTTTATAAAGTTACTCTTTTTTGCATACTTTATTTTTTATTTTTTTTATTTTTTTTTGTTTATTTAAGATCATTTGAGGATCAAACTTTTTTTACATACCAAAAGACTAATTTCCACACTCCATCTTTATTTGATCTGATGGATGAGATTAATCGCAACAAATTAAAAAACCCACTTTCATCCATTTTTTTTTCAAATATTAATATATTTCAAAACGTTAATCGTTAAGCGAAAAATTATATACCGTTACGACGAGCATTTAATTATATTTCTGTAGATATGCACTTTGATATATTTTCAACAAAAAAAAAATCGTTTTTTCACGGTTTTTTTTCGTGACCGAAAAAATCACATGTGATTTTTTCGGCCATGAAAAAAACGTTTTTTTTTTTTTTTTTTTTTTTTTTTTTTTTTTTGTCGAAAGTATATCAAAGTGCCCTTCTATAGAAAGATAATTAAATGCTCATTGCGATGCACGGGCTTTATTCACCATAAAGAATCATCGGTAATGCAATGGTTATGCGTATTTAGATAATTTGAAGGTTTCAATGTAATTATACAAATGAATCCCTACACTATCGCTAACTAAACATATGCATAGTTTTATAAATCAAATATTGAATGGATAAAGATGACAATGAGGTTCCGTATATGCCGCACATTGGAGGCTGTAACTTTTACTTATCGCCTAATTCAGATGCATAGTGCCTGACATTTCTATCATGAAATCCCAAAGTATAAATGTTACATAAAGTGTTTGTAGAATTAAAAACTTGTCCTACCCGAGACATCATTCGCTGCTTGCTCATAAACTGGGTCCTTACCTTGTTGATAATCGAATTTTGAGATCTATACATCCTCTGAAATATGGAACAGAGTTTTAAGGAACATAAAACCATAATGCAATAAGATTTCTACTGGAAAGAGACTTTTTCTTTGGTGTAAACTTAAACACTTAATGAAAGAATTTATTTTCCTGCCATATAAAATCAATCATTAATACTCGATAAAAATGCATATAAGTTAGTTCACAACGATTCCAATTGCATTTGCACATGTCATACTAAACATACATAACAAACCTATGATATGTTAACAAACGAACCTGCATGTGCTTCACGAATCCTCCCATGAGAAATCTATTCATATAGTTTAACTGGCTTAGTTGGGTCCAAGTTAATGTAGTAAGCGACCCCCCACCAATCTTAACTGAGGTTTCAAGAGCATAACCTCCCTAATTTCACACTTTACTGGTGTTTTAGTGATCTATCATCTTGCTTTAAATGACTACCAAGAAATCTCGACCCATTTTACCCGTTTTCCTCTCACGTAAACTTTTTTTATTTTTTATTTTACCAGTTTACCAAGATTCTCATATTGACCAAACGGCTAATTTATTTTATGGCATATGCAACTAATATTTTCTAAATCAATATATTGTAGCATCAATTAAACTTATACCTTCAAAACTTTGCATCGCGTAAAGGACCCATAAACCACGTCGACTGTACATAAGGGCCGCGAAAACAGGTAAATAAGGTTTATTCACCGTGAAAGATAAAACCAATATCAAACCCATTATACCCAAACGCGTCCAGTTTGCAAAACCCTATTACCCAACCCACCTGAGCACAACCATCATGCCACATCTAGTTTGTTTCCAGTAAACAAATTTTCACTCTGTAACATTTTTTAGTTCTGTACTTAAACATATCTAGGGGGTGTTTGGCATTGCGCTTAAAAGTCCCATAATCAGTTTCATCTATTGGGAACTTGATATCAACAACATCACTTCACAGGTCAATAGAAATCATTTTTCTTTATCAGTTTCAGAGTAATCACAGCAAAACAAATTCCAATATCTCATCACCATTTTAATTCTTAAATAAGCAGAATTCGATTAACACGATAAATTATTTAGTTATTAAAAAATCAAAATGTTAACGTAAAGCTGAACACTTAAGGGGTGTTTGGAATTACATGTTCGCAGCTTATACTTACAAAGCATTTCCCGACATCCTTGATATGAATCTTCTTTGACTTGAAATTAAGCCAGCCTAGTGTCAACCCCTAAGACGGGCTCGAGCTCCTTCAATCGTGGTGGATGCAAACTGAAAATCCAACCATGATCACTTTAAAAACATGATACAATAAATCATCAAGAAAAAGATTCAATAACGACTTCAACAAAACAAACCTTAATGAGGTTTGATATGTTTTCACAAAATAGCTAGCTCCGTTACTTAGGGTGTGTATCTAAACACATGGCTTTATCTGCGCAAAACAAAAAACAAAGTAAATATTCAAATCATACATCCGGTATCAGTCTATAAAATGTGACTCGCCAACAACATTTCACTTTCTCCGTTTTCAATTGCTTACATACTTTTTAAACTCACTCCGTCCTAAATAATTCCCATTTGACCCGTATGATCGCTATAAGCTAAATGAATTTGCATCAACATTGCAACCTATAACTGAAACATTACCCAAGTTATATACGCTAAATGCCCATCTTTTTACATCTCTTATCTTAAAAATAAAACAGATGCCTATTTTTTATGGTCATTTGTTAGCTTGTTATCAAATTTTATATACAGTAGAACAAAAAAAGTATTCACCAAAGCCAAAAAATAATTAGTTGGTGTTAACAAAAAACCCATGTTTTCATATTCTATTCCCATATACTGATAAAACAGCTGCTAGAGTCCAACATAAAGGTTGTTTCAATAACAAAGCAACAGGTTTCAATTTAAATCTCAACAATATCAAATTACAGTAACCAAGTGCAAATATAATTCTTAAAAGCCGTCTCCAAACCACATAATTATAACTTCAACAACAGCCAGCTCCATTTTCATTATCCATATAACTCAATTCAATATTAGAACTTATAAGTACCAAACTGACATAAATAAACAATGTAGCAGAGTGAATAAATTAATAGAGATTAAAGAGCAATCAAAGTGAAACATACATGCAATATTAGGATTAGCTAAAATCCTTCTTGTTAAGCGCAAGCACACACCTTTTGTCGACAACCGCGGTTGCAAACTGATTTGCAGGCATTATAAGCTCAAAACCCATTTGACAAAACTTAAAAAGCATCTCTAAAGCTACATTTTTTGCACTTTCAAGAAAGTCACAAAGTTTATAAATATTACCCGGCTGATCACCAAAAACAATATGCACTTTATGAGTGTATCCCAACCATGACCTTCTTTCAATAATTTGATGGTAACGGCTGCGGTGGCACCAACAAATCTACAAAAAAAAACATTAGTAAAATGTTATAAAACGAAAAAAATATGGATCTATACATGAGAATATTCAAAAGATGGGAAAAAAAGATATAAGAAACAATCTCAAAAACCACCAGTGATGGTGGTGGGCTGTGATCAGGGTGGTGTGAAGGGAGTGTTTTTATTTCGCGTCTGAGTGTATGTTTGTGAGGGTGAAATGGGTGGATAAGAAGTGTCAAGAATGGTGGGGAATACCGGAATGTTTTTTTTTTTTTTTTTTTTTTTTAAATGCGGGATGTTTTGTATACTCAAAACTGAAAAACACTTCATATTCATCTTTACATTCAATTGCTCCAAGTAAATGTGACTTCAACTTTAAAAGGTGTCAAAAGCTTTCAAAAGAAGCTCAAAATTAAGGAACTCTGTGAGCTTAATCATTATAATTGAGTTTCTTAGCTTGTGACATTAATGCTCACATTCAATAGGGGAACTTATTTTATATATATATATATATATATATATATATATATATATATATATATATATATATATATATATATATATATATATGATGGTGAAGATGAGTTTATGTAAAACGAGGCAGGCAGAACCCGTGCTACGCACGGGCTAAGAATCTAATTGTTAATCATGTATTTTTTTTCTGTATATTGGCGAGTGTATACTTAATTATTGTTTACTATGTTGTATGAAATGTTTTAACTTTCTTGTATAAAAATTTAAAAGTGTTTGATGTTGTTTTGGTTTTGTGGTGTTGTATTCTATATATGAGCTTTTGGCTATTAAGTTGTGATGGCTTTGTTTCTTTTGGCCTATTACTTATTTGCATGATAAAAAAATGGCTTTGTTTCTTTTGGTCTATTACTTAGCCCTACAATACTTGTCTATTAGATGATTTTTGCATGGTAATATAAAGCACACGGGGTCTATCTAATTGGTCATAGTTTAATGTGCGTTAAATATTTTCGTTATTAAGTTTGTAAGTTAAAGTTTGTGTAATAATGTATGTATAATAATGCCATATAAACTGTATAAAAATCGTTACAAACCTTTTTAGCTCCATCTAATTTTATTGTACAACTAATTTCATTGAAAAATAACATTGAAGTCTAACTAATATTAATAAATTTTATCAATAAACTCAATTCTAAATAGCTAACTAAATGAATATTAATTAACACACAATTAATAATTCCTAAAACCTTTGGACTCCACTATTATGTCTTAAACTTAATTTTTTTAATCTACAAATGAGTTTGAGCAAAAATTATATACTTTTTCTTTTATATTCATTATTCAAGTTGCATGCTTACATAAACTAATCATGCTTAAGGGTAGTCGCCGTGGGATTAGTCGGCTCGCAATGTCGAGTCGGAAACCCATGTTACCAGGAAAAAAAAACAAACTAACTAATCATGCTTAAAAGTATCATTTAACCATTTAAATATTGCTTTACATGCATGCTCGTGCACATTTTCTTTAATCAATTCGCACATGTGAGCTACATCAATAGAAAACACACATAAATTACTTGTATATGAAAATGCATTAACATAATATATATATATATATATATATATATATATATATATATATATATATATATATATATATATATATATATATATATATATTGCATTAGGTTAAATCATCAATTATTCTTGCAACCTTTTCAACTTCATCTCAATTCATAATCGACTTTTAATTGTATACTAATTACTAAATATCATGTGATAAATTCTGGCAAGTCTTGCACTTCCATCTCAATGTTGTATATACTTCACATTAAATGCACCGGTTTTGTTTTTCGATAAAAGTTTGAACTTTTGCTTATGTTTAAAACTCAACTTTTTTATTTGATATTATAATTTAAAAACGGATTTAAGTCAAAATTATGCATTTTTTCCTTTCTATTCATTACTCAATGTGATATTTTTAATATGTCGTATTTTGCTAACAGGGAAAACTCATTTAATTGGCGTAAATATTGGTTTCTCACTAATGATTCTACATATAGAAAAAAGAAAACACTTTGCGATGCGCGACCTTCTTCTTTTCAATAATAATTCAATTACACGCGATAAATTCATTCTAATATTTCTCAAAGAGCATTAGAAAGCAACTACTTACATAAACTAATCACGCTAAAAAGTATCATTTAACCATTTAAATGTTGCTTTACATACATGCTCGTGCACATTTTCTTGAATCAATTCGCACATGTGAGCTACATCAATAGAAAACGCACATAAATTACTTGTATATGAAAATGCATTAAAATAATACATATATCTATATATATATATACATATATATATATATATATATATATATATATATATATATATATATATATATATATATATATATATATATATATATGTTTATCTATAACAATCACCTAAATATGTAAGAAACAAAGAAAATAGTTGGTATCCCAATCTTTGGTTTCATTTATCTGAGCATGCATGATCTTGTGTGATTTTCATAGTACCTGCGTATGATAACTAAATTAAGAAAAAAAAGAATACCAAGTTAATTACAAATATCTAAAAGATTTGTGAATCATCTCCAAAATGTTGCAAAAGAGAATTTATATACCGCTACCAACAATCAAATATCTAAAAGATGTGTGAATCATCTTCAAATGTACATACTAAATGTGATTTTGGCCGGTTTATATAGGCATGAATTAGGTTTAATCATTAATTATTCTTACAACTTTTCGCAACCCTTGCACTTCATCTAACCGACTTTTAATTCTATACTAAATGCTATGTGATCAACTCGGGCAACCCTTGCACTTCACCTCCTTTCATGATTGTATAGATATTATGAGGCTGCATTGAATTTCGAGCATTAGCTATCTTGTACTCTATGCAACTACTAAACGACTCCAACTTGTTTCTAACTAAAACTCTATCATCCTAACTCCACATTAAATTTAGGGACTGGATCTTATAGTATTATAGATTACTAAGCAGAATTGCCCGTGCGATGCACACGGGCTTAATAAAAGTTGTTAAAGTGTAATTTTTTGTATTTTTTTGCGTCATTTTATATTTAAGTTGTGATGGTATCATAAATTTTGTTACCTTTATACGTATTTAAAATACTTTATTGAGTTGCATATGGTTTGTATATAAATTTTTATTGCGTAATATTTGGGACGTATGCTGTATAGAAATTGTGAGAGTGTAGTAGTTGTCATGGTATCTCACATTTTCTAAGCTTTATATATTTTTTTAAAAATGGATGTATCCGGGAACCTTTAAACGTTTTTAATAGACTTTTCTTTGTTGCTTTAGGGTTGTATATTAGTTTTTATATCTTAATATTTGGTACGTATGTTGTATAAAAGTTATCATATTATTACTCTTTTTCTAAGGTTTATAAGAATAAAGTACTTTATTTAGTTGTATATGAGTTGCACATAGGATGTATATAAGTTTTTATATCGTAATCTTCGGAACTTATTTTCGTCATTATATATCTAAGTTGTGATGGTATCACATTTCTAAGCATGACATACATTTAAAATAGTTTATTAACATTAAAAGAGTATATGTGAAGATATTTTTTTTCAAGATATTATATTGAAAAGAGTCTCTTCACATGTAAATTTTTAATATGTATAAGTTACATAAATTATTTTAAATATGAAGCGATGACATTAATGTTGGAGACCTTTTATATTCATTCTCGTGCAATGCAAACAGGTTTGGACTGCCCTAGGACCCATGCGATGCACACAGGTTGGATCTAATTGTTGTTTTCGTAATGTTCGGGACTAATTTTCGGTTCATGTTTGAAACTCTCATTTTTTTTTGTGAAATACGGACTTCGTTGTTCAAACAAATTACATTATAAAAAGCGAACTATAAAACAAATTTCCTTTTTAACAAAACTATAAAAACATAAAATATTAAATTAATTAGTATATTAAAGATTATAAATTATAATTCGTATAGTAAAATATTGCATGTTTAATTTGTAACATACTATTAATATGAATGCTAAGTATTCATCTATATTGACACCGGTGGCCGTGGCGTTGTTCTTGTTGTTGTTCTTCTTGTTGTTGTCTTTGTCGTTGTTGTTCACAGGCATTTTGCATGTTTTGTTCTTAATGCAATTTTCGTGACTTCTCGATCTCTTTCTTTAATGTGAATAGGTTTTTTGTAAAATGTTATATTTAAATGAGGCTTTTCATATGTAATTTTAAATATGAGTAAGTTACATAAATTATTTTTTAATTAATGCATTATTACAACATTTTTCCATAAACTATAATATCGAATTTGGAGCATTCATTAGTAACTCATTCTAAGTATTTACAGTATGACGACATGAATCACATGATCTCAAACTCAAATGAATAATGTTTACCTCGTGCTAGGTGTAGGATAACATTTCAAATACAATTTTCTTCTCCTTTACATACTTCTTCGGTTTAGAAGATTCTCATTGTTATGATAATAGTGTGAAAATATTTTTATTATATACTACCATTTTCAATATGTAACATCGACATAATTACACAGTCATATCAAATATCAAAGTCACGCAATATTCCAAGACGTTTAATTAAGAAAGTGACATTAACACAAGACAAGACAAAAAACTACATTAAGAGCAAAAATATTAAAATGCACAAACAAAGTGTAGTAATAATTATTGACTAAAAATTGAATGCTCGTCACATTATTTTCAATAAACTTACTTGCTAACAAATCAATAGTATTAGCCCATTTATCGGTATTACATGAAGTAAAATATTGCATGTTTAATTTGTAACGTACTATTAATATGAATGCTAAGTATTCATCCCACCGGTGGCCGTGGCTTTGTTCTTGTTGTTGTTGTCTTTGTCGTTGTTGTTCATTAGCCTTTTGCATTTTTTGTTCTTGATACAATTTTTGTGACTTCTCGATCTCTTTCTTTAATGCTTCTTGACTCGCTACAAAAAAAAATAGATATAGTTGATCGTTAGTAACTTAAATACAGTTAATCAATATATCACATTTTCTATCAAAGTAAAAATGTTCGTGCATGTTCCACTTAGTTGATAAGAAAACGATGTGTAGGATCTCTTAAACCATTAGAGAAGATGATGTTACTCCCAAAGCTCCTAAGCACCATCTTTATGTCCTACATTGTTACACACACAAAATACACGTGAAATTTTCATAAAATAATATAAATCAATATGCTAAATAAGTAAGATGATATGATGCTTACTTTAACATCATAATAAGTTGTAGCCCAAATGTGCACGCGGTGTGGAGGAAGTTGTGGTTTGTTGTGTGTGATTTTTGACACATTATATAGTTGATAAAATATTTGTAACTCATGGACGGGAAGGTAAAAAGACTAACCAATAATTGGTGTGTTAAATTTATGCATTCATGGCATTTTTGGTTTGTATTCTTTGAGGTTTAGAGATGGCTTGAAACATGTTGTACCGTACAAACTTTTGTGCACGATTTCTATGTACTTACCCTTATGCATGACTATTAAATCAATGTACTAACATATGAAGCCTCCACATTTCACTTTTAATTCATGAAACATTTATTGGTTTAGAAATGACTTGAAACATGTTGTACCGTACAAACTTTTGTGCACGATTTCTATGTACATACCCTTATGCATGACTATTAAATCAATGTACTAACACATGAAGCCTCCACATTTCACAATCAATTCAAGAAACATTTATGGAGAGCACTTTGCATTTATAAGACAACTTAAACTTTTAGTATATAAGATAAGATTATTGGACGAAAATATAGTACTTGTTCAACAATTTTGGTCAATATTTGTACTAACGCCAGAACAGAACTTTTTAAGGTACAAAAGTAAACAAAATCAAATCTTTAAGGGTTTCAAATAACATTAGTACAAAACTCAGAACATAACTGGGTTGCCCTTGTCTTCTTTTATGACATAACTTCAAGTTCCACAATCTAACACCGAAAAAATGAAAGTACACACTTACCAATTAAAACCCTTATATTAACACAACCCATTTCGCAAAATCAAATCTTTTTTGGTTTAATTCAATCATTTCCATCATAATAATCACTTTCATATGGTAATTTCTTAATTTCCATTTTTGTAACTGTTCTTAGCTCTTTGATTTTAGTTCCTAGATCTGTTTAAGTGATAAAGTTTGTATCTTTATGTAATATCATATGTGGGGTCGGTTTTAATTGATTGGTTTTGTTGTTATTTAGGTTAGTTTAATAAAAAAAAGTGTTGTAGAGTCTGAAAGTTGTGAAAAAAATCAATAATTAGTGATATAATTACTTTGTTGTCAATTTAGTAATAATCGAAATATCGAGTTCTAGTTATAGTTTATCAAATAATTAGGGTTGTGCTTTTGGAAAGAAATCTTGAAATGGATTATGGTAGAGAAAGTGGAAATGTGGTTCAGATAGTGACTGCTGGGTCGAAAAGTGGAGGTGATTATTGGGGGGATCAACCGGTATGGGCGACCGAGGATGAATATGGTGTTTGGGATAGGGAGGCGTCTGTGGATAATAATTCGAATTCTAATTATGATGGGAGGCAGTCACAAACTAGGTCGGGAAGTGAGACGCCAAATAAGAAAAGAAATGGGCAGGGAGGGGATGCACAAGCTACTAGTCGGTCAAAGGCGATAGGGAAAATGTTTTTTAAGACGAAGTTGTGTTGTAAGTTTCGGGCAGGTACTTGTCCGTATATTACAAATTGTAATTTTGCGCATAGTATTGAGGAGTTGAGAAGACCGCCACCGAATTGGCAAGAAATTGTGGCGGCTCACGAGGAAGAAAGGGGAGTTACGTCTGAGCCACGTGAGGAGTTTCAAATTCCGTCCCTCGGGTCTTCTAGTTTTACTGTGGATAGTCAGAGGTCTTATAAGGGGCGGCATTGTAAGAAGTTTTATACTGAAGAAGGGTGTCCTTATGGTGATAATTGTACTTTTCTTCATGATGAGCAATCTAAGGCTCGTGAGAGTGTTGTGATTAGTTTAGGTCCTGGTTCTGGAGGTGGGTATGGCGGTGCTGGTGGTGGTGGCGGTGGAGGTGGAGTTGGTAGTGGTGGTGGTGGTGGAGTAGTCAATGGAGGTGGTGGCAGCGGCGGTGGAGGTACTGTTATAGTTGTCGGTGGCGGAGCGGATGCAGCTGGATCTAACTCCTTGTTGAAGCCTTCAAATTGGAAAACAAGGATATGTAACAAGTGGGAACAAACAGGTTATTGCCCGTTTGGGAGCAAGTGTCATTTTGCCCATGGTGCTGCAGGTATAGTTTCTTTTCATTAATAATTTTAAATTTAAAAGCCTTTTTTGGCTAGCTTGAATTGTGGATACTACTTAACTAAGAATTAAAACATGATTGATATATAAGACATACAGGACTTATGAGAGCACATAGCAAAACAATTAGAGGGGTTATGTAATAAATAAGTTAAATGTTAATATGATTGCAGTGCACAAACTATATTAAGAAAGCAAGATATGAAGTTGTATGCATCACTGTCGCTAACTTTCAACCAATTTGACACGTTTCTTTTGAACATTGTATTTATTTATTATTTTTTATCATTTGACCAGTTTAACCCAAACCATCTCAAGTTTTTTTTTTTTTTTTTTTAAACCCAAACCTACTGTGTTGAAATCTTTCTTTAACCCAAACCGTCTCAATGCGTGTAAACATCTTTTACTCGTATCAAGACATTCTCTTCCTGCATTCCATCTGCAACTTTTTTCTGCACGTTTTGCTCTGTATGTGAATTAATTGTATCAGTCTCCTAGTTTATCCAATTTGAATGAAATTCTCTTCTTCCTTTAAAGAAAGACATAAATGTCGAACAAGCAATGAAGTATAACCAAATGTTACTTGTAAATTTTGCATGTATTCAATAGTATCACTAAGTATGAAGGAGTAGTTTTTACTGTTTGCACTTTAGGGTTTTTATAAGCACATGTATGTGCCCTTTCTTTTTTTAACGGCAAACTTACGATCTCACTTCATTATATACAAACCAAACACTTATACCGGTTGTAACTGAACCCACAACCACTTGGTTGGAGAATACTCACAATCTCACAGATACCACTAGGCCCTTTAAGAAGAGATCAGAATAGTTAGTCGTATGTTTTGTAATTTGGTGACATGTTTCCTTAACTAATAATAACATGCAATCCCAAGGGAAATGAAATGAGTATAATGTGATTTACATTTTTTTTTACTACTTCTTAGGACAATTTGAAAATATAGAATACATTAGATGCTGTTGTTGCATATCAGTATGTCGAATTTGGTTTATTTATACTTCTATACTACATTATAATGCATTTGGGACTATTCTATAATTAGAAAGGCTTAAAATTCAGACTTTTTTCTTGCTTATTATGGAAAGATTTCAAAATTAATTCGTTAGGAAGCAAGTTGGTTAGGAAGTTTGTTAGGAAGCGGTTGGTTGTTCAAACTAAACGGGTAACCAAATAACGCAAAATATAATCACACGGTACCCGCCGCTGCATTGCGCGGGTACCGTTCTAGTTTAATCTAGAGGCTGGGTGACGGTTCAAATTGGTTAATTCTTCTAAATATCGGGGGGTTGGGTTGTCCAATTCTTTTTTTGGAGTCTATAAATACTTAACGGGACAAAATGAATTAGGATGGATATTGTATGCAGTTGAATACACCTTGTGCAAATTTCCACCCATTTGACCGTTTCATTCTTAGCGTACGTTTACAAAATTTCCCATTTCACACGTTGGAGATGAAATATAACCCTAAGCGCTTTTTGAGCAAACGGTTTTAAGTTTTCATCTTTAAATTGTCATTATTGAAGGGTAGTTTAACCATCTTATGGTGTAGTGAATGTGAAAGAATTTCTCAAATTGCGTTTAGATTTACATAGTACACTTTTCATCTTCAGTAACCTGATTATCTTGGACATTATGCATTTTTTGCTGTAAACTATAAAACAAAATCTATACTACCCAAGGTTCCAATTTGGTGGAATGAAGGAAGAGCATAATTTGGTTAAACACTATTAATGAATATTTAGGTTTTGGTCATATGCCTTTCCTCCATATATAAAGAGTCAATCTTTGACTTAAAGTCAATCACAAAATAATGAGTAAAGCTAGCTTAGCACCATTTCTTGGACCTATTTAGTACTGCCTGCATATTAGATGATTTGATGTGTGTGTGTGTGGGGGGGGGGGGGGGGGGGGGGGATATATTTTTGCTCAAGAACGGACAAGTCACTTCATAAAACCTAATCACTTGATCGTTACTATTAAACTGCCTATTTCATTACGCTCATAAGGACGAGCTCGGATGAAGTAGGCATAAGTTACGATTTTAGTAGCAATTGACCCTGCCGTACACGCCTTAAATGCAACACTGGAGTCCTAGTTTGACATATAGCTCTTTCGTTATGAGTTAGATTTCATTAGGTTCTACATAACACATCTTTTTTCACATGGTACACCTATTATAAGTAGAATATGAATGATTATTGCTGGCAAATTGTGCAAGACTATTCACTCCCTCATAAGGGTGAGCCTTGGCCCTTGGTATAACTTGCTATGCATATGGTGTAGAGGTGTCAATTAGGGGGTGTTTGATAACTACTTAATGGAATGATTCATCATTAGTCACCTAATCGGTCAGTAGGAGGATTGTTTGATATTGGAAATTGATGCACTGATTGGCCCAAATGCATTCTGAGTGGGCCAGCTCAAAGTATATGGTCTCCCATTCAGCAAGGAATTTAAGTACGCATATATATTTTATTCTTTTACTATCACTTTACGAAGTAATATGTATAACAATTTATTTGATTACTAACCTCTAACATTATTATATTATAGCAAAGCATGGATCAAACAACATGAAATGATAAGATATTTCGATTAGTACATATAATATAAAAATGATCCATATATTTAAATATGGAAATCAAGTGCTGAACTTGATTTATGCATTTCGTTAGACGTGTAAAAATTGGATGCCCATGGGACTTTTATTTACGTTTATAAATGTCGAACAATTTTTATTTTCGTAAACTACTTATGAGTTTATGTGTTATATCTAATTATGTATATGCAATACTAAATCATATAAAATGAGAATGTTAAATTGTAAATGTACTAAAATAATTCTGTCTTAAAAACAAACAGTAGTTTTCAATCAGAACAAAAATCATTCAGCAACTTTGAATCATTAATCATAATGTTTTATCAAACAGCCCCTTAGTCAACTTGGGTTGTGTTCTACTTTAAACAGATCAGTTATTTAAAAAAAAAAAAATCGCATACAATCTCTTAATTTCTTTATTAAAAGTTTATATTATTTCTGTAATAATGAGGCAATTTGGGTTGTGTTTTTCTTATTTCAACATCTTTGTATATTCGGATTATAATGCTTCTTTTGGCAGAACTGCATCGATATGGTGGTGGGCTTGTTGATATAGATGCTAAAGATTCACCTACTTCAATGGACCCAAATAAACAAGGGATGATGCCTTCAAAGACTCCTATTGAGACTATAGTTGCCGCTGGTCCATCAGCTGCTCATTCAGATGGTTACCATCTTGGGGCTCCTTCTCGGCTGCCAGGTGTCATTCCAAGGACTGGACATAGATTTCAAAAATGGAAGGGCCCTGATAAAATAAGTCGCATTTATGGTGACTGGATTGATGATATCGAATAAGGAATAAGTTCTGGGCGCTATTAGATTTTGTAGTCGTGTTTGTGTACCTGTATGTTCCGTCCACTTTAAAACTATTATCAACGGGAACTGCATGTATGTCTGTTTGTATGTTTGTATCTTGGCTTTGGATTAAACTGTTTTGAATTGTTCCTTTGGGAATTTTCTTCTTGTTAGTATGATTGATTTTGACATAATTGGTCATTTCCATCCAAAATTTAACTCGTCAAAAGTTGATAATATTACGGTATTACGGGTCATGTATTTTCTCGGATAGCCCAAAATAAAACGTAGTTGAAAAGAACCTTTTAAGTGATACGGTATCTTATATGCACTAAGATTTGATTTTTTTGACCAATAAGGAGGTGAGAATTTAGAAGAATGTAAGATCATAGGTTCAAGTTTGAACATCACATTCCTTGTTGCGAGGATATATAACTCCTCGTGTAAGCCGTGATGGTTGATGGATGCGCGTTGAGGCGGTATTAAAAGAGTATAAAGAAAGAGAAAGCTTTTTGAATTGGCCTTCTTCACAACATAAATTAACAAGTTCTCAACATTTTCGATGTATGTGAGTGTCCGAGTTCATCATATATGCAGTAACAATTCGGTAAAAAGCGATTACATATTTATGAAATAAGCCATTTTGAGCTTCATTATATAAATCAAACTTATGTAATATGCTAATCATTTAATAATATACAATAATTATTTAATAATATTTCAGAGCAAACATGTTCGATAACCCAATAACCATGGGTGTTTTGGATACTTTTAACAAAAACTTAAGACCCCAAATGACACAAGTTAGTATCTTTAGGACACTTATAATGGTTATTTCACACAAGTTCCACATAAGACTCGTTCAATGACTCTATATTCACCCTATAATCAAAAGGAAAACAGCCCCACATCACCCCCTTACCAAATATATTTGAGCTTCTCACTCTCATCCCCTTTTCTTTATCCTTTTGTCCCACAAACTATGCAACATGCAAACACAAAATTCTATAGACTACTTTCATATTTCACTTAGATCACGTTGTTTATCATCTTTTTCTTATCCTAATAAGGACTCCGGCCGGAATTTTGGGTATCCGGCCAGCCTAGAACGGTCTCGTGACTTAGCCAATGACGACGACGGAACCAGCAACCATTGTACCGTCTGCAGATGTCCATGCCTCTCCTCCCGTTACCATTATTTTAACCACTATCATATTCGTCATATTTTTTATTGGGTTCTTCACGATATACTTTTGCAGGTGTTTCATGCAAAACGTATTTTACACATGGAATTCTCGTCATAACACTCCTGGGACACAAGTGGGTGGTCCAGGTAGTTGTGGCCCTCCTGGACTC
This sequence comes from Artemisia argyi, assembly GCA_030686995.1. NCBI lineage: Eukaryota > Viridiplantae > Streptophyta > Magnoliopsida > Asterales > Asteraceae > Artemisia > Artemisia argyi. The sequence goes on from CM060695.1 coordinate 55,242,695, forward strand.
GACCCATCTATTATAAGTACTTTTCCTACATTTATATACTCTAATGTTAAAGATTTTCGACGTGAGACTTATGGATTAGAATGTGCTATATGTTTATGTGAGTTTGAGGATGATAACATTCTTCGGCTTTTAACAAAGTGTTATCATGTGTTCCATCAAGATTGCATTGATCTTTGGCTTGAGTCACATAAATCATGCCCCTTTTGTCGACGTAGCCTTGAAACACCAATCAGCTCCCCAGCAAAATCCCCCGTGTCTCAAAATAGTACTTCCATGCATGAGATTCAAGAAAATGATTTGCTTGAACATTCGTTCACTATTAATATTAGGGGCCAAAATGAAAGGAATAACAATACTGCTGATACCAAAGAAGAAAGCAGCAAACGGCAACATATTATGCTTGAATTTGATCGGTATGATAGAGATGAAAGTAAAAAATCCGAAAGATTCTCAAGAAACAACTCAACGGGACATTCAATTGCTAGAAATAGTAAGCCATGTGAAGATGAAGATCGCTTTACTTTAAGGTTGCCAGAACACATACGAGCAAAACTCATTCATGGACATAATCTGACACGAAGTTGCACTGAGTTTGGGGAATTCAAAACTAGAAATTCCTCTGGAAATCCTGGATTTGGCGAGGTGTCAAGTTCTAGTAATGTAGACAAAGTATAAGGCTAAAGACTCTAAACACACATTCTATTCGAGGGATCAGATTTTTGGCTCCCGATCCTTGCATATTGCTTCACGAGTATCATGAGTAACTTTCAACCAGCCTAGAAGTTGTAGATGATCATATCATATGTTGATAAATGAATTTTTTTTAATCTGTAGATGAGTTAGGAACATGTTAGAATGAGATGCCATTTTACTGTTTTGGCTGTTTGTTTTTCTTGTAAGATTAGTTTTATAATTTACATCTATAAGATAATGGATTTTTTTTAGAACGACAATTTTAACTATTCAACAACATTTAAACCACAAATCTATCTCACACGTCCTAAGCAGGACTTGAACCCACAACCATTTGGTTGGAGAGCTTCTCAGACAACATGGGGTACAATTGGAAGTTGGAACACAAGCCCTTTGGGTATAAGATGACGGATTTAAATATAACCTGGTTCTTCTATGATTGTATAGTGATATTTGGTATTGCTAACTTTTCCGATAGTGATTAGGTGTTATATATGTGGTTTTAGATGGTGTGGTTCTTCCTTCAATTGTGGATCTTCAACTGGGTCGTTGGTTCAATTTAATTTTAGGTCGTTAGTTTTTAAGATTGTTTTTAAGCGAAAGTATGTTTGGAGGTCCTAGGTGTAGGTTTTCGAGCCGTTTTCTGTTTGAGTCGTGTACTATGTCATTCAGAATTACGTTAGTATGGTCATGGTAGTAGTTAGTGTTGTTGCAATTGAGATTGTTTAGCTACTAGCTTCTTGCTAGTTTTTATTTGAGAAAATTAATTGATTTTAAAAGAAAAACTTTTCTCATTAGGGGTGATTTATATACACTAAAGTTACTTTGCACACCAAATAACTTATGTGTATGTATCATGTTATATGCAATGGCGCACAAGCTTGTATTACCTGTTTTTCCCACCGTAAAAGGACCAACTGACACAATGATTTGTGAACCATTGTGTCTTTTTAATTTAACTGAAAATAACTAATTTTCGGTTTGGTCTTTATATGACACAATTTGGTGTCTTCAAAGATAATCAGCATAACAATTTTCTCTATATTGTGTTCACTCGTGCATTAAAAACAAAATGCAATTCTCTAAATTATACAATTGAGGATTTCGTAATACCCGAAGACATATATGGTCGAAATACTTCAATTTGAAAATGATCTCCACACGATTCAAGGAGTATCTAGAGATTGTTTGATTATTACCACTCACACACACCCAAATTCGAGCAAAATAACCTCTACTTGATGCCCACTCCCCAACCACGATTTGGCCAGGGAATCCCGAAGTTGACCAGGATGGGATGGGAATGGGTAATTCTCGGATTATGAAACCAGGGATGGGGTGGGAATGGGGATAACGTTAACCCGACCCTGGCCTTTTGATATACGATTATCTAGACATTATATGTATATAACATAGATTTACTTGTATATGTATTGACATGAATATTTATATGCCTAGTTGAATGATCAAATACTCGCATTAGTATAAGTCCTACCTATATGTTACTTAACTTTTTCCAAGCACACACATATACAACACACATTAATCGTATATTACATGTCATATTTCAATATTTACGATGCTTTAAAGTTGAATTGACATTGTAATTAATCTAACCATGTACGACGTACTATTGTTGAGACACTTGATGAGTCAAATTCTTTATAATATGATGAGTTTTTGTAATTTTTATGTTTATTTCATAAGGGTGGAAATCCCAAAATCCTTGCGGGGATCCCTAATCCCGTAGCGGATAAGGATGGTTATGTAAAGTAATTCCACGATGTGGATGAGGGCAGGGATAAGGACGGGAGCAGGAAACAGGGATGGGGAATACGATAGCCGACATTCCCTGCCTTGTTCTATCCCTAGAAATGATCAATACACTAATATGAATAGGCAAATCATGGTAGATATTATACATCTTTTTCATTTGTTCTTGATATAGGTCCATATATACATGTATCGAGAAAACATGTCTATTGAATCTACTTTGTACCTTAAATACTCGGCAAGTTATATTGTTCATGGCCATGAATGTGGTGGAAAGAATGTTAAATATACAAAGTAGATAAAAGGAAAGAATGTTAAATATACAAAGTAGATAAAAGACGGAAAAAATAAAATGAGAAAAGTGAGGAGCATTTCTAGCTACACGTTTTATGTAAGAAAGAGAAATCTAAGATGAGATGCATCAATTTTTTTTAAGCACATATAAAATTTGTGATTGTCGTTATTTTTCACCTTTCTCATTTTAGTTTTATTTTTCATTTAATCCTAACCCATACAAAGTATTTGAACATCATACCAAACAGTCAAATTATACAAGAGTCTAACTAATCTTCAAGACAATTTTTTGATTATAATTACCAATACAAACCACCAGCTCAAGTATACTACTATAACACTACTTTTATGTATCACCACGAGGCTTCACATCATCAATACCACCCACCATCTCACACATTACATCGAGTCTAATATATCAAACGCGTAAACGAAGACGGACAATGATCAATATTCAAGCTATTTGTGAAAAGTCAAATATCTTTTAGCTTTGGTATACGCGCATATGCGATTTTTGTTGAGACAAGAGAAGGTTGGGGCCGCTTACAAGTTTATCTCCTACATCATAAAATGTTTCCAGTCTAATATGTCAGTAGGCCATTATTTAGGGGTAAACATGTAACTTTCCCCAAAATAAAGTGAAAGATTTCAAAATCTTGAAACTCATTTGCAGTCATTCTTCCAATTCAGTCGATCCAGTTGATCATCAAATGACGTCACTCAATCCAAACAAGCATTTAAAAGAAGAGTATATTATTTATTCTTTAGTTCGTGAATTCATTAATTAATTAAACATGATTTTTAATTGAAATTGTTTTTGTTTTATCAGATTTGTTAGCAATTTAAGTGGCTCTTCTGTGCTTGAGCTCTTTGTACTTTCTGCATTGTTTCCTGTACGTTTCTTTATACAATATCACTTTTTTATGTTCTTAATAAGTTGTGTTATGATTTTGATTATTTTTGGCTTGTTCAGATGGTTATTTTGCTGAGACATAGTTTCGGTATCTGCCAAATAGGTACTCCTTTACTGTCTGTTTGGGATTGACTTTTATTTCAAATTTGAAAAGCCGATAAGCAGTTATAAGTTGCTTATTTAAACTGATTACTATTGTTATCGCTACTAAGCGCAAGCATAATCTGTTTAGATAATATATGGCAAAGTCGGTTACTGAGAGTTGCAAAGCTTTTGTTTTAAACTATGTTAGACTCTTAGGTAGGAGCTAATGATTCAATTGGTGATGCTTTTGTTTCTGGCTTCTGGATTTACAATTTCTAGAGAAAATGAAAACCAAACAGTAAATGGTGTTTGGTCAGAATTCAAATGCTAATGACGAAATTTTGTAAATGAAAATTATTTATTCTAAACCTGATTTTGATCTTTAACTTTATGAGAAAGCGGTTTGCAGAAACATGTATTGAAATCTATGTTGGAAAATTTAGTGCACTTGTGGGATTTGTTCGCACCTGGTATTGGGCTTGGAGGTACGGAGTGTACACACATGAGGTCCTGAACACCCTGACTCATATAGTGGTCAAGTGTTATTCAGTATCTGATGAAGTTCAGTGAGTTCACTCTTGAGGGAGTGATACTCTGGACTGAATGGTATTCATCAGGATGATAAGTTCTTCTCTCATCATGGAGTTGTCATGTCCTCAGGGACTAACTCATCAGTGAGTATAATGAACTCACTGGATTGAATTCAAACTTGATTAGTAACTGTTTTGACCTATTCAAGTGGCAGTTATAACTGCATTAATGACCACGTTTAATTGGTCGTGTAACCATTAATTCCTATAATTATGGAGGCAAATTAAGTGGGATTAATGGGCCGTTAATCACTCTTAATTCCATTGATTAGGGTTGAGTAATATTACCTATAAATAGGTAAATCAATTGATGCATGTAGAGACACAGAAAACACACAACACTTAAACACGAAGGGTTATTGATTTGTGCCTAAATTACTAACAACATTTGGTCTTATCCCAAGTAGATATTCGTGATACCCAGGCATTAGGGTCGAATAGTTTACTTTGGAAAGTGATAACACGATTCCAAGTGATATCCGGTAACCTTAATTGGTACGTAGCTAGGTCTTTGATTATCTCTACCCTGATCTGGGCGAATAACCACCAACAATCAAAGTAAACTATTTTGTGATAATCAATGGCTGCTGCTATGAGGCATATGACTGCTAACTTTTCCAAATTGGAAAAGTTTGAAGGTGTTGATTTCAGAAGATGGCAAAAGAAGATGCACTTCTTGCTTTCAAGCATGAATGTGGTGTATGTTCTTAGCACTGCCATTCCTGAGGATCATGGGGATGATGCTACTGTGGAACAGATAAGGAAAAGAAGCAAATGGGAGAATGATGACTATGTATGCAGAGGTTTAATTCTCAATGGTATGTCTGATTCTCTCTTTGACATTTATCAGAACGTTGAATCTTCCAAAGAATTTTGGGATTCCTTGGATGCCAAATATATGGCTGAGGATGCTTCAAGTAAGAAGTTTCTTGTGAGTAATTTCACAAATTACAAAATGACTGATTCAAGATCAGTCATGGAACAATACAATGAACTTCTTGGAATACTTGGAAGGTTTACACAACATAAAATGAACATGGATGAGGCTATTTCAGTCTCTTGTATCATTGAAAAACTCCCTCCTTCTTGGAAAGATTTCAAGCATGCCTTGAAACATAAGAAGGAAGAACTGACACTTGTTCAGTTGGGTAGTCATTTGCGTATTGAGGATTCCCTCAGGACGCAGGATAATGACAAGCCAAAGAGTAACAATGCTACTGGTGCACATGTTGTCAATATGGTGAAACATAACAATTCCACCAGGTACAATGACAACAAAGGCAAACGTAAACATCAGGATAACACAATGGCTGATCCTAACAAGAAGGCAACACCTACTTGTTGGAAATGTGGCAAATCTTGTCACATTAAAAGGGATTGCAAAGGTGTTAAGGTTGGTGGTAAAACCAATGGTTCAGGCACTAGTGGTTCAGGGAGTGGTGGTTCTGCCAACTCACTGAAAGGTCAGAATATGTTTAATGAATCTCTTCAGGTTTATTATGTTACATATGTATCTGAATCTAACTATGTGCAGGATGATGATGTTGCGTGGTGGGTTGACTCTGGAGCAACTGTTCATGTGTGCAAAGAAAGATGCTGGTTCAAGACTTATGAGTCACTGAATGATGGATCTATTCTTCACATGGGAAATGAGTCAACAGCTTTGGTGCATGGTCGTGGTTGTGTAGATCTTAATTTTAGTTCTGGAAAGATTGTAACTTTGTTTAATGTTATTCATGTTCCTGATATAAGGAAGAACTTGGTTTCAAGTAGTGTTTTGAATAATCATGGATATAAACAAGTTATTGAATCTGATAAATTTATTTTGTCTAAACATGGTGTGTTTATTGGTTTTGGCTATTTGTGTAATCAAATGTTCAGGCTTAATGTTGTCACTGACACTGTTAATTCAGCCTTTATGTCAACCTCTAAACTGAATGACACTACCCTGTGGCATGCTAGACTTGGCCATGTACATTTTAAAAGGATGCAAGACATGTTTAAGGATGGGTTAATCCCAGCATTTGACATGGACACTGAAAAGTGTAAAACTTGCATGTTGACCAAAATTACTAAGAAACCTTTTCAGGGTGTTAAACGTGAGGCTGAGCTCTTGGAGCTTATACACAGTGACCTGTGTGATTTGCATGCCTCTCCCTCTTTGGGGAACAAGAAGTACTTTGTGACATTTATTGATGATGCTTCTAGGTTTTGTTATGTTTATCTGTTACATACCAAGGATGAAGCATTAGATAAATTCAAAGTGTTTAAAACTGAAGTTGAGTTGCAACTTGGGTCCCTGATCAAAAGATTAAGGACTGATAGGGGAGGTGAGTACATGGATACTCTGTATTTTCAGTCTGTTGGTATAATCCATGAAACGACTGCTCCCTATACTCCTCAACAAAATGGTATCTCTAAAAGGAAGAACAGGGTACTGAAGGAGATGGTTAATTCCATGTTGTCCTACTCAAGGCTGAGTTAAGGGTTCTGGGGTGAAGCTATGTTAACAGCTTGCTATTTACTCAATAGGGTTCCCAACAAAAGGAACAATGTTACCCCTTATGAACTCTGGAATAAAAAGAAACCCAACCTGAATTATCTCAGGGTTTGGGGTTGTAGGGCAGTTGTAAGACTCCCTGATCCAAAGTTAAAAACTTTGGGTGAAAGAGGCATTGATTGCATCTTTGTTGGATATGTTGAGCATTTCAAGGCTTATAGGTTCTATGTTATTGAACCTAATGAATATGTTTCAATTAACTCAATAATTGAATCAAGGGATGCACTATTTGATGAGAATAGATTCTCATCAGTCCCTAGACCAAGTCAGAGGATTCCAAATGGAACTGATGACATTGGTGTATCAGAGGTCCCTGATGAATTATCATCTCAGGCCCTGATGAGGTTGTGGTTCAACAACCTGAACCTGAGCTCAGGAAGAGCAAAAGGGTCAGGACTCCAAAGTCATTTGGACCTGATTTTCAATTATACTTAATTGAAGGTACAAGGAATGAGGTCTCTGACCAATATTCCTATTGCTTCATTGTTGAGGATGATCCCAAAACATTTGAAGAAGCAATGAAGTCCCAGGATGTTGCGTTCTGGAAAGAAGCAATAAATGATGAGATTGACTCCATCATGGGCAACAACACTTGAGTGTTGGTTGATCTACCACCAGGTTGCAAACCTCTTGGTTGCAAATGGATTTTCAAAAGGAAAATGAAGGTAGATGGAACTATTGAAAAGTTCAAGGCTAGATTAGTCATTCAGGGCTTTAAACAAAAGTCAGGGATAGACTACTTTGATACTTATGCCCCTGTGGCACGTATCAGTACCATGATTGCTTTGGCATCAATTCACAATCTGATTATTCATCAGATGGATGTGAAGACAACTTTCTTGAATGGTGAATTGGATGAGGAGGTTTATATGAACCAACCTCAGGGCTTCATCTTGCCTGGCAATGAAAACAAGGTGTGCAAACTGATTAAGTCTTTATATGGACTGAAACAGGCACCTAAGCAATGACATCAAAAGTTTGATGAAGTGGTTTTGTCTAATGGTTATGTTCTTAACCAGGCTGACATATGTGTATATAGCAAATTTGATGAATCTGGTAAAGGAGTCATCATTTGTCTATATGTTGATGACATGTTGATCTTTGGCACTGACCAAAATCAAGTTGACCTGACAAAAGAATTTTTGTCATCAAGGTTCTCCATGAAGGACATGGGGGAGGCAGATGTTATCCTTGGTATAAGGATTAAACATGAAAGCAATGGTATATCAATTTCTCAGTCTCATTACATTGATAAGGTACTGAAGAAATTTAATTTCTTTGATTGTACTCCAGTGAGTACTCCCATGGATACCACTGAGAAGCTTATGCTTAATACTGGCAAAGCTGTATCTCAACTTGAGTACTCCAGGGTGATTGGCTGCCTGATGTATGCCATGACTTGTACAAGGCCTGACATTGCTTTTGCTGTGGGAAAACTGAGCAGGTATACTAGTAATCCTAGTGCTCAGCACTGGCAAGCAATTCAGAGGGTACTGAAGTATTTGAAGAGAACTATGGACTATAGTCTCTCATATACTGGTTATCCTTCAGTGTTGGAAGGATACACTGATGCAAGTTGGATCAGTAACACTGAAGACAATTCGTCTACCAGTGGCTGGGTATTCCTACTTGGTGGAGGTGCAATTTCTTGGGCATCCAAGAAGCAAACTTGTATCACCAGTTCAACAATGGAATCTGAATTTGTGGCTCTAGCAGCTGCTGGTAAAGAAGCTGAATGGTTGAGAAACTTGCTTCTTGAGATTCCATTGTGGCCTAAACTTATAGCACCTATTTCTATCCGGTGTGATAGTGCTGCTACATTGGCAAAGGCTTATTGCCAGAAGTACAATGGGAAGTCTAGACACTTAGGTGTCAGGCATAGCATGATTCGTGAGCTTATCATGAATGGGGTGATTTCTATAGAGTTTGTTAGATCTCAACAAAATTTAGCTGATCACTTGACGAAGGGTCTGGCTAGAGACTTGGTTATAAAGTCTGCTAAAGGGATGGGTTTAAAGTCCAACTTGGTCACTGAATGCTAGGACACCCAACTCCCTCCTGAGGAAACTTGGGAGCTGAGTTCAATGTGGAAAGCTGAACATTCAGTGTACTGAAGCACATGTTTTACAAACATCCCAAGGTTTGTGCTTGAAACCTGCTGAAAGGAGGATGAAGTCACTACTTCTTAATGGTTAATTTTCTTTGAAAAAGTGCTTGGCAGGAGCATGAATAAAGAGGAACCACCTATGTGAATGTTGAAGTTTTGCCGCTTCAGGAAGCTATGGACTTTTAGCTTTTACAACATTTATGAATTGGATATGGACACATGGCTTGTATAGTGTCAGGAGTGTTTAAGTGTTGGAAAACTTGTGTGTATCTTATCTTCAGGTATTCAAATGGGTTGAAGGGTTCAATTCTTAGAACACCCTGATTCTCGAATATTTGAACGTGTAATTTACTAAGATGGAAATTCAATCCTCAGGATATTTTCGTTTATGCACTTGTTTTGTATTATGGTTATTTTCATGCAAAGGTAGTGAACTAAATTTGAGAAGGATTGTTGGAAAATTTAGTGCACTTGTGGGATTTGTTCACACCTGGTATTGGGCTTGGAGGTACGGAGTGTACACCCATCAGGTCCCTGAACACCCTGACTCATATAGTGGTCAAGTGTTATTCAGTATCTGATGAAGTTCAGTGAGTTCACTCTTGAGGGAGTGATACTCTGGACTGAATGGTATTCATCAGGATGATAAGTTCTTCTCTCATCATGGAGTTGTCATGTCCTCAGGGACTAACTCATCAGTGAGTATAATGAACTCACTGGACTGAATTCAAACTTGATTAGTAACTATTTTGACCTATTCAAGTGGCAGTTATAACTGCATTAATGACCACGTTTAATTGGTCGTGTAACCACTAATTCCTATAATTATGGAGGCAAATTAAGTGGGATTAATGGGCCGTTAATCACTCTTAATTCCATTGATTAGGGTTGAGTAATATTACCTATAAATAGGTAAATCAATTGATGCATGTAGAGACACAGAAAACACACAACACTTAAACACGAAGGGTTATTGATTTGTGCCTAAATCACTAACAACATTTGGTCTTATCCCAAGTAGATATTCGTGATACCCAGGCATTAGGGTCGAATAGTTTACTTTGGAAAGTGATAACACGATTCCAAGTGATATCCGGTAACCTTAATTGGTACGTAGCTAGGTCTTTGATTATCTCTACCCTGATCTGGGCGAATAACCACCAACAATCTATATGAAAGACAACACGAATAAAAGCATTATTGCTGATTACTATGTCTAATACGTATTATAATTGACCAGACACAAGTTATAATGTTGAGGATATCACTTTCTAATAGATCAAGTAAAATCATTAATCATGAAGAAATCTACATCGCCCAAAAAGCACCATAGTCATTAAATCACCCTGCCCATTGTCAACAACAAATGCCTTCTACAAGGTTGATTGGTTAGGTTTATGAATTATCTAAAATTGCCCTACATTGTTAGTTTCTGCAGTGTCTACTTAAACGTAGAGCAACATATGTTGTCTCGTGCTTGAAATGACGACTCTGCATGCTTCTTCTACAAAATTATGTCTGAAATGTACAGCGCATTAAGTAGCCCATGTGCATAAGAAATTATATGCCAAATTTTCTTCGGTGATTGCCTTTTTTTTACTTCTTATAGTGAAAAAAGGTCTGTACTTAGTACAGAAGCCCCTGCGCAGATACAATATTTATAAATGGATTAATCTCGTTTGCATCTCCAGATCACGTTACAAATGAAACTGCATCAAAGAAAAAAGACACGTCAAAAGTTTCCTTAAGAAATCAAAGGGGCTACATCATTACAATGATAGTGGATTTCCTCTCCATTGTCCTTCCAATGACTTTATTGTGTACAGTAAGTTTCTTCAGACTAACCTTCTTCTTCTGATAAATAGACAACATAGAAGGCTTGTTAGTTTTATATATCAAAATTACTGCTTAGGAACTTCTGGAAATTTCGAATGCGGGTGTACTGTGAGAAATGCAACATTTTCTTTTCCCTGAAAAGTCGAATCCATATTACCAACCTGCCCGCATTTTGATAATTAGTAAAAGTTTTTGTATACGGTTTTAAATTTACAAAGTGGATATAAACTCTGTACTCATTAACAGTAGTATAAAATAACATTACTTTGTACTTTTATATGTTTGCATAAAACGTGTCATCATGTTCTGCTATCTCAAACATGGTTATGGAAGATATGTGTATAACTTTAAATGCCAGGTTTTAGCAGAATGGACGTATTTAAGTGGTGCTGTATTTATATTGGTCCTGCTTTTCTCTGTCACATCTAAGAGGTAATCTGCAATTGCGATCTTCTTAATCTTATGTTGAATTATCATTGCAATATGATGTGCGTTTAAATCATGTTTAATATGACTATCCACTTAGTTTGTTGTTAACCATTTTGAATGATTGCTATATAACAAATACTTGATTATATATGCCATTCCATGTAGACATGGATCTTCTCGGGATCAAGAAGATGGGCTTTATTCTCTAAGAGATTATGTCTCAACATACAGGGTTTCTATGGTAACCTTAACATAACTGTAACTTTTCTTATATTAGATTTGGCACTCCACATACTTTCTGGAACTCATCGAATGTTTTGAAGTTTTAATCTGTTTTATGTTTTGTGCAGATGCTTATCACGTGCATATGTATTTTGGCTGTTGACTTTAATATATTCCCTAGAAGATATGCTAAAACTGAGACATATGGTACTAGTTTGGTAATAATTTTCCTACACAAAAATGTTAATTTTTTATGCTATTTAGTCAATATATTTATGACTCAAGATTGATGACTCCCAGTTAAGAACTTCTAATGCTGATTTGTTCTTATTATTTTGGTCACTATCAGATGGATGTTGGAGTAGGTGCATTTGTCTTTGCAAATTCCTTTGTTTCACGTCAAGCTCGGGGTATTTCAACAATGTGAGTCGGTTTACTTTCCCTTATAAAGTTTGTAAGAGCTACCTTCTGAAGGGTATAAAGCTTTATTATTTGCAGAGAGGTCTTTGTTCTTGTACATACAAGAGTCATATTGATTGTTGAGTTAATGGCATAGATTGACTTGTTAAATGCCATTACAGGTGAGTTCATATAGACCTGCAAAAATGCGAAAGTTAGACTTCTTTGGGAATCCTCTGACATACCGACTGATATTATCATTTTTAATGGCATTATTTGATGATGCATACAGTGGTTTTTTATTATGGCTTGATAGCTAAAATGGAGAAATTATTGAGCAGGACTATTGTGCTTATCTTGTCAATGGTTATGAAACGGTTTGCATACCGCATGACCATTTTTTCAACTTCTATAAGTAGGCATGCTGTCATATTTCTCACGTTTTCGTTCTCACTAAGTAATTGGATGATCACTATCTTGATATTATAGGGGTTTAAGAAGTGCATTGTCTTCTACTAGCCCGCTACTGTTTCTGGGCTTTGCTAGACTTGTGTCTACCTCTGGTGTTGACTATCAGGTAACTGATTTTTAATTTACTCCCATTCTCCTTTAATATGAATAGCTATATCTGCTGTCTTGCATGTTAAGTTACGTATTGTTGGAAACTTTGATACATGTTGCTATAGGCGTCTTGATTTACCATCATTCTCTTCACAGGTTCATGTGGGAGAATACGGTGTTCACTGGAATTTCTTTTTCACGCTTGCTGGTGTAGCAGTCTTGACATCAGTTATCAACGTCTCTCCAAAGTATTGTGGGCTTGTAGGCTCATTGGTATTAATAGGTGCGTGATTTAATTCACTTTATTATCATCTTATTATGTCTGTTAAATTTGAAATTCATTCTCATGCCTCGTGCATACTGTTTACATCTCTAAATTTTAGGGTACCAAGTTTGCCTAATGAGCGGGTTAAATTCATATCTGCTTTCTGCGGAAAGGGGATCAGATATTATTAGTCAAAACAAGGAAGGAATTTATAGCATATTTGGTGAGGTACTCCTACAAAATGCTTATCTATGGATTCCTATTATTTTATTCATGAGTATGAACGGTGATTAATGCTTTAGATGGTTCATGGTCAAATCCTCTACAGGGTATTGGGGTTTGCATCTGATTGGTGTTTGGTTGGGAAATAATCTTTTGTTTGGGAAGGATGCTAGTTCAAGAACTAATAGATGGGCAAGTAAGCAAGTTTGGATTCTATGTATATTCTTCTGGTATGTATATTTATATAATTTATTTTTAGCAAAATACGTTTTTACCTTCTGAATTAATTCGTTCACTTAAATGACCATCTCTCTATCTTTTCAGGTGCTTAACATTGATTCTGGACAGTTATGTCGAAAGACCTTCACGTCGAATGGTTTGTCATTCTTATTTCAAATAATTAGGCGTATAGATATAGGGATATTCTTTTTAACAGAAAGCTGTAATAAACCTTGTCTAATGGACTCATGATGGAGGTCGCATCAAAAGTTCATCTCTATCATAATGGCATTCAAAACGGGAACTTTTTGAAATTGTATATTATGTTTGTTGTACACCTCTTGCATTTATAGTTGAATTACTGGATAAAATGTTTGCTGGTATCATACCAGGTTCCCGATTTATGCATTTATAAGTTAACATAGTTAAGTGATCAGATACTAACAGGAAATTCTTTTGCAGTGCAACCTGACATACATTACTTTAATATTGGCTACAAACCTTGAGGTAATTATCACTTTGTTTTTATTATTGCAATGTACTAGCAGCTTATCATTCATATCTAAAAAGTCGTCAAATTGTCAGATGTTGGCAATTTTAATGCTCTCGGATTATATCCCTGGTGGAAAAGTATCACTCCTGGAACAGGCAATCAACCGTAACTTACTCGCTTTTTTCATAGTGGTGAGATGAACGACGCTTTTTGGCTTGGTTTATATTTGAGCTTTGAAATTTGTTATGGTTTTGACATCTACTTGTGCAGGCAAATTTGTTCACGGGGTTGGTGAACTTATCGATGGATACCCTGTTTGTGTCGCCATTCCCAGCACTGCTTATCCTAATCATTTATTGTTTTATTATATGTGCTGCTGCTGCATATGCAGATTATAATGGTTTTAAGTTTAAGTTTTGGTGAAAATAATGCTTTTTGGTACATTCAAAGTATGATTAGTTTATCTTTACCCTAGATGTAATTCTGATTTGTCATTTACACATAGATCATTTGATCTTTGATTTATTTCTGTACATTATGAAATCCCTTTTTGGCTCCTTGGATAAATCACATTATTAGTGTAGTCTCTCCAACTGCTGTGCTATACCCATACTGTTTATAATTATACTTATAAGTATGAACCAAAAACACCGTTGGAAAATTTCATGTACTTGATGATCATCACATATGATAGAGTAACTCTGTATTTTCTTCCATGTCATCGTCAACTACTGAAATTTGATCAGGCAGCAAGGGCTGTTCCATAGAAGCCTCTTGTTTAGTATTGTTGCTATCTGTGTTTCTTCGACACAATATTTGGCACACACAGGATTATAGTCATGTTATAATATGCTTATCAGCTTTTTCTAAAGATAAGCAGCACAGTTTTATTCCATTTAGCACTTGAGACAAATAGTTCATCAACGATAAAATTATTAACTAAATTAAAGGTATAATACAGACAGCCAAACCTTGAAAGTTCATTTCAAGACGTGCACGATTAGTCATAAATAAGCTCCAATGCAACATGTTCAGCAATATGCCTATCATTTGTTGATATTCTATACTTTCATTATCTTATCCATCCATAGTAGCTATTAGTTAACTATTAAGTCAATAGTATGGGTGGTACTACATGATTTCTGAACTTGTTCATGGAATCAAGAGTTAACAGAAGGTAGTGGGCAAACACTTAAGATCTTCCGTTGTATATTAGTATACTTCTTGGTACTTCAATGCAGTTTGCCAGTAAAGTGCTCAGTGCATTGATCCGTATAACTAGATCATTTACTGGAGTCAATAAGGAAACAAATCAGCACTTTACCAGCTAATAAAATCAGTTTAGTTCTACTAACATAACCCCATTTTAAGGTTTTAACACTTTCCCAAATAGAGAAATATTTGAATTCTAAATAGAAAAAGTATTACATATCCATGGTATATCATCTTACATTGAAAACACTAATTAGCAGAATCGTTGTAGGACCAAATTAATAAAAATAATTTACATTTATAAGTACTAAAACTGACACTTCAATCTCCACACCATCAGCCCTTGCTTGCTCCATAATTCTTATGTAATAAGCTCTGCGCTTTGCAATGTTGACGTTACCATTTTCCAGAACTTATATCCACCTAAATACTACAATCTCAATGATCATGCAAAAGTAGTGTTTCCATGTAGCAAGTCGTATAATATGTGCACTCTTGGCCAGGAATCCCAATGTAATTGGTTTGTTCAGAGTAACGTTCATAAACAGATAGTGCATCATGTCCCTCTTCTATCACTTCTATAATGGTTTCACCACTCTTTCTAAATCCAAGCACCATCCTTACTGAAGCATCAGGTGGGGTAATGGTGAATATCTTTGTAAATGATTTTGGATTACCATTCTCCATCATCCATACACCACAATTCGATAATGCTTTTTGCTCATAACTAGATCGAAGAACAACAAGAGAGTCTCTTAGCTTAGATAAAGACAACTCAGCTTCAAACCCTCTAACCGATAAAGTATCGGGGAGATATATTTTTGTAAATTCCTCACTTGTCAAATCAAATGACATAATTAGATTAATAGAGTTACATTTATCATAAGCAGGCCAATAAATAAATCCATCTATAACTACATTATCCGCTATCAATACAGTCATATTTGTAGGCAAATTGCTGGATTTAAGACTTCTCCAAACCCCAGAGCTAATTGTAAACACCTCAACTACCCAGGGGAAATCATTTTCAGGACCTGTAACAGGTAATGTAGCCTTCACAAGCTTAGGGTCATTTGTAAGAGGACAAACCCCAAAACCAAGGAGTGTATAATAAGGCTCGGCATCTGTCACATTAGCCACAACAACATCAACCGATTTCCTAATTGCAGGATTCCAAATAACGGCTATATTCCTTAGGGGATTATCGAGCGTATCAAAATTGTAAACACAAAACAAGCCTTGAGAGCTACCTAGTATTATTGGTGTTTCATTAAGTGGTTGTATGGACACAGGGACAGTAAGGGGAATCTTTTGCTGAGGGAAAGTATGATCGTCTACAATCGAAACATATTTTTGGTTAAAATTATCTTGTGGGTCAGCGTAACTTACAAGCAGATGATGCTGCGTCTGATTGGGGTGGTAATTAGCAATAAACTGGGAGCCGTCGATAAGAGACTTCCATTGCTTCGAAACAGATCTGAACTGAATCAATGATTTGACAGGAAGCCTTTTCATGATTTCTTCTTGGATTTCGAACGGTATGTTGTCTGACATTTTGATTGATTTTTTGGGGTTCCGTTGAGGGAGTGGTGATTTTGGGAGTGCTGGAGAAGAGTCGGAATATAAGAATGAGTGGACTTGGGCCTTAATATCCAGAATTTTGATTTGTTGGGCTGTTATTTGGATTTAGCCAAATTTTTAAGATGACTTGGACCGAGCAGGGGTGGTCATCGGTTTAGTTATTGGGTTATTCGGTTTATCGGTTCAGTTAGTTTGGTTAATTTTTTTTCTTCTGTGTAAGTGTGTTAAACTGAAAACAGAACCGAACCGAATTCAAATTTGATTCAACAGAACCGAAAACCGAACCGAATAACCGAAAACCAAACCGAATAACCCGAATTACATAATTTTAATTATTTCTTCATTTGATTATATATATTTTTAGCACAAAATTATTTTTCAAGCTTAAATAATGTAATATTTATACTAAGAAAGACTTTTAGTGATATTGATTGTTGAGTTAATGGCATAGATTCTCTTACCAAATGCCATTACAGATGAGTTCATATAGACCTGCAAATGTGAAAATTAGACTTCTTTGGGAATCCTCTGAGATACTGACTGATATTATCATTTTTATTGGCATTATTTGAAAATGCATACAGTGGTTTTGTATTATGGCTAGAATAGCTAAAATTGAGAAATTATTGACCAGGAATATTGTGCTTATCTTGTCAATGGTTATGAAACGGTTTGCATATGCATGACCTTATTTTTCAACTTCTCTAAGTAGGTATGGTGTCATATTTCTCACGTTTTCGTTCTCACTATGTAATTGCATGATCACTATATTGTTATTATAGGGGTTTGAGGAGTGCATTGTCTTCTACTAGCCCACTACTGTTTCTGGGCTTTGCTAGACTTGTGTCTACCACTGGTGTTGACTATCAGGTAACTGATTTTTAACTTCCTCCCATTCTCCTTAAATATGAATAGCTATATCTGCACTCTTGCATGCTAAGTTACGTATTGTTGGAAACTTAGATTAATGTTGCTATAGGCGTCTTGATTTACCATCATTCTCTTCACAGGTTGATGTGGGAGAATACGGTGTTCAATGGAATTTCTTTTTCACACTTGCTGGTGTAGCAGTCTTGACATCAGTTATCAACATCTCTCCAAAGTATTGTGGGCTTGTAGGCTCATTGGTCTTAATAGGTGCGTGATTTAATTCACTTTATTATCATCTTATTATGTCTGTTAAATTTGAAATTCATTCTCATGCCTCATGCATACTGTTTACATCTCTAAATTTTAGGGTACCAAGTTTGCCTAATGAGCGGGTTAAATTCATATCTGCTTTCTGCGGAAAGGGGATCAGATATTATTAGTCAAAACAAGGAAGGAATTTATAGCATATTTGGTGAGGTACTCCTACAAAATGCTTATCTATGGATTCCTATTATTTTATTCATGAGTATGAACGGTGATTAATGCTTTAGATGGTTCATGGTCAAATCCTCTACAAGGTATTGGGGTTTGCATCTGATTGGTGTTTGGTTGGGCAATAATCTTTTGTTTGGGAAGGATGCTAGTTTGAGAACTAATAGATGGGCAAGTAAGCAAGTTTGGATTCTATGTATATTCTTCTGGTATGTAAATTTATATATAGTTTTTAGCAAAATACGTTTTTACCTTTAGAATTGATTCGTTCACTTAAATGACCATCTCTCCACTAATCTTTCCAGGTGCTTAACATTGATTCTGGACAGTTATGTTGAAAGACCTTCACGTCGAATGATTTGTCATTCTTATTTCATATAATTATGCGTATAGATAAAGGGATACTCTTGTAACAGAAAGATGTAAAATAAACCTTGTCTAATGGACTCATGATGGAGATGGCATCAAAAGTTCATCTCTATCATAAAGGCTTTTAAAACAGGAACTTTTTGAAATTGTATATTATGTTGGTTGTACACCTCTTGCATTTATAGTTGAATTACTGTATAAAATGTTTGCTGGTATCATACCAGGTTCCCGTTTTATGCATTTATAAGTTAACACAGTTTTTGCCGTTCAAAAAAAAAAAAAAAAAAAAAAAAAGGTTTAACATAGTTAAGTGATCAGATACTAACAGGAAATTCTTTTGCAGTGCAACCTGACATACATTACTTTAATATTGGCTACGAACCTTGAGGTAATTCTCACTTTATTTTTATTATTGCAATGTAGCTTATCAGTCATATCTAAAAAGTCGTCAAATTGTCAGATGTTGGCAATTTTAATGCTCTCGGATTATATCCCTGGTGGTAAAGAATCACTCTTGGAACAAGCAATCAACCGTAACTTACTCGCTTTTTTCATTCTGATCTGTCAGACACATAGATCATCTGATCTTTAATTTATTTCTTTACATTATGAAATCCCTTTTCGGCTCCTTGGATAAATCACATTATTAGTGTACGTCTCTCCAACTGCTGTACTAATAAAACCAGACAAATATTAAACATGAAGAAATTTTGAATGGCATTACTTTCCTATGTCAAAAGTATTACATATTCTACCGGTTATACCCTGGTCTGGAGATGGTATATCATATTACATTGAAAACACTAATTAGCAGAACTGTTGAAAGACCAAATTAACTAAAAATTACCTGAAAATAATTTGCTTGACTTAAGATATTTGTACATAAGGGTCACAAATAATTTACATTTATATGTACTAAAACGACACTTGAATCTAAAATATCATCAACTTAAAACTGATATAAACTAAAACGACCCTTCAATCTCCACACCATCAGGCTTTCCTTGCTCCAAAATTCTTATGTCATAAGCTCTGCGCTTTTGCAACGTTACCATTTTCCAGAATTTATATCCACCCAAATACTACAATCTCAATGATCAAGCAAAAGTAGTGTTTCCATGTAGCAACTTGCATAAAATGTGAAATGTCGGCCAGGCATCCCAATGTAACTGGTTTGTTCAGAGTCATGTTCATAAACACAAAGTGCATCATGTTCTTCTTCTATAATTTCAATCATAGTTTCGCCACTCTTTCTAAATCCAAGCACCTTTCTTACAAAATCATCAGGTGGGGGGGGGTAATGGTGAATATCTTGGTAAATGATTTTGGATCACCATTCTCCATCATCCAAACACCACAATTCAATAAAAAGTTTTGCTCATAACTAGATTGAAGAACAACAAGAGAATCTCTTAACTTAGATAAAGACAAACCAGCTCCAATCCCCCTTATCGATAAAGTATCGGGGAGATATATTTTTGTAAATTCCTCACTTGTCAAATCAAATGACACAAGTAACTCAAACCAATCACTCTTACCATCCACCATAATCATATCATAAGCATGCCAATAAATAAATCCATCTATAACTACATTTTCATCTGCCAATCGAGTGATACTGCTAGGCAAATTGCTGGATTTAGGACTTCTCCAAACCCCAGAGCTTAATGTAAACACCTCAACTACCCAGGGGAAATCATTTACAGGATCATAAGTAGCTAATGTAGCCTTCAAAAGCTTAGGGTCATTTGTGTGAGGACAAACCCAAAAACCAAGGACCGTATAATAAGGATCGCAATCTACCACATTAGGCACAACAACATCAACCGATTTCCTAATCGCAGGATTCCAAATAACGGCTATATTCATTAGGGGATTATCGCGCTTTAGAAAATTGTAAAAACAGAACAAGCCTTGAGAGCTACCTAGTATTATTGGTGTTGTGTTTACCAATGTTGGCATGTGAAGTTGTTTAATGGACACAGGGACAGTTAGTGGAAACATTTGGTGGGGGAAAGTGTCATCATCCACAATTGAAACATATTTTCGCTCAGATTTATATTCCGGGTTAGTGTAACTTACAAGTAGATGCTGCGGCTGCTGAGTGCGGTGGTAACTAGCGATAAACTCGGAGCCGTCGATAAGAGATTTCCATTGCTTCGAAACAGATCTGAACTGAATCAATGATTTGACGGGAAGCCTTTTAATGATTTCTTCTTGGATTTCAAATGGTATGTTGTCTGACATTTTGATTTTGGGATTGTTTGTTGAAATGTTAGGGTTTTTTACTAGGAGAGACTGAATGTGTGAATTGGAAGATTGTTTGGAAATGAACCTTTGACGTTTCTTTCCAGTTAGATATATTTGGGCCCATCTAATGATACTGAAAGTTTTAGCCCAAAATTCCAAAGTTCTAAAACAGTTTGGTTTAGTGTGTTTATCGGTTCGATTATCGGGTTATTCAATGTATCCAGTTCGGTTAATTCTGATTAAAATCAAAAATCAAACCGAACCGAATTTAAATTATACTTAACAGAATTACATCATTCTATTTTTCTAAAATTTAATTATAAAGATTTTTAGCAAATAAAAAATTATTTCAAGCTTAAAAGTGTTTTTTTATATACTAGGATATAATTTTAATGGTCTTTATATATATATATATATATATATATATATATATATATATATATATATATATATATGAATTTGTTTTTCGGTTTAGATTGCCAAAACCATATCCAAGCCGAAAACCGAATATTTAATTTGGTTCAATTTTGACAAATTCGGTTTGGTTACATATCCGGTTCGATGTTCTTGGTTCAGTTCGGTTTCAGTTTTCGGTTCCTGTGAGTGTTACCACAATTCTGAACATCCCTAACTTGGTTTAATTGTGCTTGGTTCGGTTTTCGGTTTGATCCGATTGTTCAGTTTTAAAATATTCATAACTCTAATTAAAACCGAATCAAACCAAATTAAAATTTCATTCTGCTTCGGTAAAAAAAAAAAAAAAAAAAAAAAAAAAGTAAAAGTCATTTTTTTTATATTGTTATTTCAACTAAATGAATATGCTGGTCATAATACGTGCATATAAGAAAAGAAAATGACACAAAAGGTACTCAAGTTAGGTGTCATTTTAATCTAGATATCTCTTTTGTTTTATGCATAAAAAGGTAGCCAAAAGCCTCTTCATTTATCTGTCATGTGGGCAAGGTTGGTGGTTTACGATGGTGGTTGGTGGTGGTAGGCAGGGTTTGTGGTGGCGACGGTGATAGTGACGGTGATTGGTGGTGGTGGCGGCAACAAACTTGAAATGTAAAACTTAACAGATGATCGTTTAATATTTAATGAAAATATGCCTAAAAAATTAGTTGGCAACCTTTTTATTCAAAAAAAAAAAGTATGATACTTTGACTGGAAATGACTCATAACTTGAGTAACTTTTTGTGTCATTTGCCTGTTTCATAGAGTTTATTGTGCCAGTTCTTTTTCTTTATTTTGTTTTTTAATTTGGTTTTCTAACTTATTTAGTTTCTGAATTTTGATTTTAACTTCTAACTTTGTTGTGTATTAGTTTAATTGCATTCATTGTACTATTCTGCATATTTATTGTTTTCTTGTTTGTTTATTTCATGTAATTTTTGTATTTTCTTTTTTTTTGTTTTCTTTGTTTTTCTGCATTCGTAACTGTCTGCTGTATTTTGCTGATACAAATGATACGGCGCATCTGTTTTTACAGATACGGTGTATTGCGTTTTAATTTTTTCATACAGCGCACCTAATTTAATAATTCGAATACGGCGCATCTATCCCCTAAATACGACGTATTCTGTTTTTTAATCAGAAAATTTTAAAAACCTAAACGCCATATGGCGCATCTGTTTTACAGATACGGCGTATTGATTAAAAACAGTTTTCGAATTTATTAAATTAACGAGAAGCGGCGTATTGATTTTAATCGATACGGCCAATTGATATTAAAAAAAATCTTGTATTCGAAACGTAATGAAGATACGGCGTATTAGCTTTTGCTTATACGGCACATTTAATTTTTTATAAATATAAGTGATTTTCGATAATTCTAAAAGTACGGTGTATTTAATTTATTAATACGGCGTATTGAGTTTCTGAAATAAAAGTCTGATTTATTTTTAACGTAATTAGATACGGCGTATCCTAATTATAGGATACGGCGCTTCATCTGCAGATATCAACAAATTTATATTTATCCCGAACAGAGAAAATTATAATCAACTTTATAATGAAACAAATTTGGTAATAGCATCCTCTTTCTGCCACTCCATAATGCTCAACTCTGTTTCTCTACAACTAAAACACCCACCTTATAAAGTCTCTAACTATCTATGCTTGTTAACTTTAGCATACAAATTATTTGTTTTGGTCTGCAACTAAATTACATTGTTTGTGCTTATTATGTAATCGTAGATAATGATCGCTGATAAACAAGATGTATGTGGTTGCTTACACTCTCTTGTTAAAATTTATTTAGAGAGGAATGAAATGAAAGTAAAGAAATGTGAAGAAGAGTTGTGTTTTCTAGTTTTGAAAAATAAAGAAAAAAAGTGAAAGTATGGATATTTATAATAAAAAACACAATGATTTGGTCCTTCCAATCAAGGTTATTTTTATCAAGGGTTTTTCTAATGTGTGCCCTGGGGGCACACGTTAAGAACACTAAAAGGACAATGGGACCCACGAAAAAGTACATCCGGACCCACAGAAAAGTACACTTTTCAGATAAAAGGTGTGGGTCCGGATGTACTTTTTCGTGGGTCCCATTGTCATTTTGGTGTTCTTAACGTGTGCCCCCAGGGCACACATTAGAAAAACCCTTTTATCAATAATCTTTATTTATTTTGTGGCTATTATTGTTACCTCCACTTTCATCCTAATTTTGGGGTGAAAGTTTCACACAAACAAACACAATAACTTTCACTCCATTCCTCTCCATTTCCCCCACTTTCACTCTTAAAAATTATCGTAAGGTCATTTTTTGAGGATAGCCTAGCATTCTTGTTAGAACCACAAGTTTTCTGATAGTTTTTATATTTTCATTCTTTAATGTATAAAGTTAGTTCTTAATTAATTATCTACATATATAATTGGTATATTCGTATCCTACTTCAAATCAGTTTTCTAGATAAATTAGGATGCACATACGGAGTTGTGACTTGAATAAAATTCAGCACAATTATTGTAATCCGGTTTCTTTTTTGGAGTTATGTAACTTTTTTCCATCAAGAATGTTTTTCTATTATTGGTATAGGAAGGATTACATAATTAGCTTCATAAAGCTATAGATTGTGATGCAAAAACAGTGATACTAACCAAACATGTAAAGAAGTAGGACAAAAACAATGACATACAAAGTGAACATTTTGTCTATCTAAAAAGACAATCCATACCATTAGTCACATGTGCTCACCATTATTCGCATGTGTTCTAGCACATCGTTGGGAAAAAAAGAAAACTTGCACGCTTCGGTCATCACAAACAGTGACAATATTAGCATGAAATATGGGGTGTACATTATGTGGTTCAGTTTAGTAGCAAAACAAAACTACACCACAAGATTTACCACCTTATTTTTTTTCATAACTAAACATACCAATTTAATAGGCTTAATACCACCACCACCAGCCCAAGGGTTGAGAAGCATATTGGTATTAGGCGCGGGAGTCTATTGTTGTTTCACCAAGATTAGCAACCATCATGTTAGGGTCGTGAGTCAAATGCTGCAGTATATTTGGTCAAAGTCTGGAAGTCCAACCCCAAACATCTTGCCATTCCCTCCTAAACCAAGTGTTAAAAATACTAATGAACTATCAACTCAACTCATTGTTCTCTCTTTAATCGAGCCAATAGGAATGATAGTAGTTGGAGATCAGATAATTGTTGCGTCTTATGGGATACATGATGCAGAAGGTACAAAAACACGGATTAAGTAAACAGCATGCTCTGCCACCAAACCTACAAATCACAAAAGATATAAAAGATCTCACAGATGCAATGTCGAATAGCAAAGAGTTTAAGTTGAACTATCTTTAACTTGAATACAAATTGCTTTTGCATATGTATATATATCATATTATTGTGACTATGGTATGTGATGATGCAATAAACGGGTATGTAACGAACAACATTACTTCCTTAATGTGAGTATAAAGTATCAAACGCAAACTAAAATTGTGCGTGTGATATGTTTACACAATACATTTCATACATATAAATTATAATAATAACGTAACCTATATCAATCATGATTACATTACTTAATACACGGCGTAATACATTAGACGAATTCAATAAGACAAACATAAGTCTTTTGTTATAGGCTAACTGACTCATGTTTAGAAGCAAAAGCAGTTGAAGGGAGTATCAGTGAAGAGAATAAAGGGTACTTACCACTCTTTTGAGTATGGCTATCAACTCCAAACCTTTCAACTTCATTTCTTCTTTGAAGTTCACTCTGAGTAGCTATAAAAAATTCAAGAATATTAACTATAGAAGCTGTGAAACCAAAACCTTGAATTCTTCATGACTTACTTTTTTGTTCCAATGAGTGAAGAAAATGATCTTTTCCGGTTTCCCCTAAAAGAACCTGTACTCAAGGTGGAACACATAAGACACAATATGTAACTAATTCAAAAAAATAAAGAATCTTACAAAACCTAAACAAACAGTATCAAGCTGTTAATGTGTATTATTGCACTAAAGAAGAATTTGCTACACTGTCATCATCAACATTATCCATGTGATAGCAATATCAGTTATAATTTGGTTCCGAAAAGTCATGGATGGATTTTCTTTTAAATTGTTGGAAGTGGAAGTAAAACTTTGTTAACGGGTCAAAATGGTCGATTTTAGATGGTCGTCAAAATTATTTTAAGTCGGGTTAAAACAGTATAGAAACACTTCCTGACTCATTTTCTTTAAAGTGGGTGAATGATTAATCTATCAAATAAGATCAAAATACTTAGTGGGTGAAATGTAATCATATTTGACACACCAATTATTTGTTACACGTAAAAACAATTCCTCAAAAAGTGTGGGTAAACCCAAACCTACCCATTTTACCACCACTAGAAAGAAAATTATCGTCCCAAGTTTATATACCAAAGAAAAATTATGTTTAGCCGAGATTCTAACTTGGCAAAACCGAGACCCTGAACATTATCCACCTCAGCATGTCCTGCTCCTAAGTCTTACGCAGTCGAACCTTGTGTGATAAGTTCCGAGAACTCATGTTTATCAATGTTACTACCTTGAGCTTTTGCAGCACACTTAGGAGCTAGACCGAGTGTCTCCCTCATAGCCTACTCTCTTCTTCCTTTATCCTCCGCGTCTCTTCTTTATAAGCCTCCATATGTGTATCCTTTGATTGTTTATCTTTAGCATACCAGTGCAGACCTTCCCTTCCCTGTTCAATTTCATATTGTATTCATTAAAACCCTACAAAGATAGAAAGAGAATCAAAAAAGAGAAAACACCAGATAAAAAGCTATGAAATATCAATTTCGTTGACATAAGCTGGCCAGAAAACAACAATTAGTTTTGTTTTAAGTGTAATAGTTTTCTTTTTTGTTTTCGAAGCTAAGCTTGTCTATCTGTTCCTTTTTCATCATACACAAGCTGAAAGGACAGACTTTAATCAGCTAAATTCTCTTGTTTAGTAAATTTGTCACTAGGTAAAACCATATGCCCAATCAGATATTACTTGTAAGGTCTGGCCTGATTTTCATACCAGGTAAAAGTACATTGGTTGGATGATCAAAACTCTCACAACCCGCTTGTCAATTTCATTCCTCGACTTAAACTTACCTGTACCTTAAAGAGTTGTCAAATTAGGACCAAGACCAAAATTATTATCTGAGATATTAAAAAATTCACCTAACTATTGTACACATGAAAAGACAATTTAGCCAACTTTCCACCAATTTCTTCTATAGCTATTTTTTTTTATATTTGTTTATCCATTTAAACCGTTAGGGATAACACATAACCCCAATTAATCCATTTGTGTAAATAGATTGAATTTGACATCTTTACAGAAAATAGCTTACCAAACTGATTTCTCCATGAAATAGTATACGTTCAAACTTTTGAAGAGCTGATTCCGAGTAATCAAAATATCA
The DNA here is from genome assembly GCA_030686995.1 of Artemisia argyi. Classification (NCBI taxonomy): domain Eukaryota; kingdom Viridiplantae; phylum Streptophyta; class Magnoliopsida; order Asterales; family Asteraceae; genus Artemisia; species Artemisia argyi. The sequence continues at coordinate 55,269,035 of CM060695.1, forward strand.
GCTTTTAATCAAGTCTAGATATAATGTCACATTCTATTTAAAACGACAAAAAGAACAGAAGCTACGAATAGAGATTCGATTCATATCAGCATGTTAGATTATTTTCCTAAACTCTTTAATAAATAATTGCAATGATGTTGAGCACATAATGATTCTTATTGGTTTTTTTAGTTTGTCTTTGCAAAAGAAAATTCAAGGTAAGAATGTTTGTGGACCAAATCTCGTCGACTTTGACCCATAGCCCATACTAAATAAATTGTCATTTTTCCGGGGACGCCTAAATCGTAGTTTCCTTTTTAGCATCTTTTGAGTCTCTGGAGAATCCTAAATCTTTAACAAAGATGGAATCAACTAAAGGGAAATTAATGATATTTATAAAGGATCACAATGATATGTATACCTAATTGACTGCTTGGAGGCTGAACTAAGCTATAATTCCAATGGACTCGGCCTAATACGACACTAACATGGCCTAATACTAAGATAGGTTTCAGCCTTTCAAAAAAAACTAAGATAGATTCCAACAGTCCTTAAGCTTTTTCCACTATTGGTAGTAGCCGATTCGTCAAACACTTGGAATTGGAGACTTGAGGAGTACGATTACTTTGATGGAACTATTGGAGCTTGAATCCGTTTATTCAAATACTTTAAATGATTATTGCGACTTCTAGTCACAATGATAATCATCAGTTCCAAAACACGAATCCAAACAAAACCTATATCGGGTAATCGGATACTTACGTGTTGCTTTATGCGGTATGGATTCTACAAAGCATCACTCATTCTACAATGTAAGTCTGTCATGTACCTATGCGACTATGACAAATAAAACATTAGTCATATAAACTGAAAGTGGAATGTTGCCTCATCTAGATCAGCAAACATATGTGTTAAGTAAGTCGTAAACTAAATACGGAACAAAATTGTTGTCATGAGGCTACCAAATCATATATTATTACCCTTACAATAATATCACAAAGTCAAATAATATAAGTAGTTTAACAACATACACTTCCGTCACCAGGGGTAACTTGTCTCAAGCTGATCTTCAAGTAGTTGAAGAGGCCCCATTGCTACCCTCGGAAGAGACCTTTCTTTCATATGTTGGAGAGCTTGTGTTACTCATCAATCCTGTTAAGACCCTATTTAGGTTGTGTTGTGGAATCAATTGATTTATTTGAACGACCATCTTGCCTATCCTAGTTATGTTTTTTGGGAATTCTGATCCATGTTTTTTGGTTTCGGCATTCTTTACTTCAGCATCATAACAATGAGGCTAATAGCTTTTGATATCTCAGAGTAATAAGCCTAACTTCAGGGAAAAAATATCTCATTCGCATCTCTCCAAAATTATGAGCTTTAACTATTGAGTAATCAAAATGCCTGAATAAGGATATATATTGAAACCTAAATAAAAGGTAGTAAAAATACAATAAATCACCTAAGGGCCAAGACATGGTCTAATGGTTATCTTAAAAACAATTGAATCCCAAGCATATGCATACTTGACTTTATAAACTCAATCCTGACAATTGAATTAAGGAGGTGGTTAATCTCATAAGAAAAGTTGTGATGCTTGAAACAAACAACTTGTCCCGCCCCCTTAATTTACCAATGGACAATCATAATTGTCTCTCTTTTGGTGTACTCTCTGTTTAAATGCCATGTATGCTTTTAAGAATTTGGAACCCGAAAGAAACACTTATGTGCTTTGGCAGATGCATTGTTTTACCGCTATATGTTTTTTGTTATTTTGTCTCAATACTACAATTTAGTACAAATAGAGACTATATTGCATGCAGGTTTTGGGAGAGAGGAGTGTTGATCGGGCAATTGTGTTTTTTTGTTTGTTTCAATTTACATAATACACCCTTTAATATTCGTAAATTACCCTCCCTTCTCATAGTTTTTAATCTTTTAATTTTTGACACATGTATGTTTTAGCTCAAATTTTCTTTAAAAGACGAATTTACAAATAGTTTTGCCAAATAAGGAATTATTTAGGTTTTTTTTAATAAAAGATATTTAAATTAAATAAATAACAATTAAAAAAGATTGCCAAATAAGGAATGATTTGATTTTCTTGAAATGAAAAAATCCCCACTAAGGGTTTTGTTTTATTAGGAAAAAGATTAAAGGTATAATACAGACAGCCAATCTTGAAAGTTAATTTCAAGACATACACGATAAGTCATAAAATAGCTCCAATGCAGCCTGTTCAGCGATATGCCTATCATTTGTTGATATTCTATACTTTCATTATCTGATTTTAGATCCATCCACACTAGCTATTACTTAACCATTAAGTCATGGAATCAAGAGTGAACAGAAGCTAGTGGGCAAACACTTAAGATCTCCCGTTATATATTAGTATGCTTCTTCTTGGTCAAACACTTCATGCAGTTTGCCAGTAAAGTTCTGAACACATTGATCCCTATAACTTGATCATTTTCCAGAGTCAATAAGGAAAAAATCAGCACTTTACCAGCTAATAAAATCAGTTTAGTTCTACTAAACATAAACCCATAAAAAGTTTTAATACTTTCCAAATTTAGAAATATTTAGATTCAAAATAATACTAATAAAACCAGATAAATGTTAAATATGAGGAAATTTTGAATGGCAATACTTTCCCATGTCAAAAGTATTACACATTCTACCAGTTATACCCTACTCAGGAGATGCTATATCATCTTACATTGAACACACTAGCAGAATTATTGTAAGACCAAATTAACTAAAATTACCTGAAAATGATTTGCTTGACTTAAGATGTTTATACACAAGGACCACAAATAATTTACATTTATATGTACTAAAATGACACTTTAATCTAAACTAAAACGACACTTTAATCTCCATACCACCAGGCCTTGCTTGCTCCAAAATTCTTTTGTCTTAAGCTCTGCGCTTTGCAATATTGACATTACCATTTTCCAGAACTTATATCCACCTAAATACTACAATCTCAACGATCAAGCAAAAGTAGCGTTTCCATGTAGCAACTCGCATAATATGTGAACGGATGGCCAGAAATCTCAATGTAATTGGTTTGTTCAGAGAAACTTTCATAAACAGAAAGTGCATCATGTCCCTCTTCTATCACTTCTATAATGGTTTCGCCACTCTTCCTAAATCCAAGCACCATCCTTATTGAAGCATCAGGTGGGTCAATGGTGAATATATTTGTAAATGATTTTGGATCACCATTCTCCATCATCCATACTCCACAACTGAATAATGATACATGATCCTTATAACTAGATCGAAGGACTACAAGAGAGTCTCTTAACTTAGATAAAGACAAATCAGCTTCAATAACCGATAAACTATCGGGGAGATATATTTTTTGTAAATTCCTCACTTGTCAAATCAAATGACATAATTAGATAAATAGTCTTATATTTATCATAAGATGGCCAATAAATAAGTCCATCTATAACTACATTATCATCCTCTACCAATCCAGTCATATTTGTAGGCAAGTTGCTGGATTTAGGACTTCTCCAAACCCCAGAGCTTAACGTAAACACCTCAACTTCCCAGGGGAAATCATTTTCAGGAGGATCAGAAGTAGCAAATGTAGCCTTGACAAGCTTAGGGACATTTGTACGAGGGCAAACCCCAAAACCAAGGAACGTATAATAAGCCTCGAAATCTGACACATTAGGCACAACAACATCAACTGATTTCCTAATAGCAGGATTCCAAATAACAGCTATATTCCTTAGGGGATCATCGAGCCTAAAAAAATTGTAAAAACAAAACAAGCCTTGAGAGCTATCTAGCATTGTTGGTGTTTTATCTAATACCGGTGGCATGTGAAGTTGTTGTACGGACACAGGAACAGTAAGGGGAAACTTTAGTTGAGGGAAAGTATCATCGTCCACAATCGAAACGTATTTTCGGTTAAGATTATCTTGTGGGTCAGCGTAACTTACAAGCAGATGATGCTGCGTCTGATTGTGGTGGTAATTAGCAATAAACTCGGAGCCGTCGATAAGAGACTTCCATTGCTTCGAAAATCGAAACAGATCTGAACTGAATCAATGATTTGACGGGAAGCTTTTTCATGATTTCTTCTTGGATTTCAAATGGTATGTTGTCTGACATTTTGATTTTCTGGATTGTTTGTAAAAATGTTAGGGTTTTTACTAGGAGATAATGAATACTGAAGAAGTGTGAATTGGAAGATTGTTTGGAAATGAAACTTTTGACGCTTTTTTCCAGTTATTTATATTTAGGGCTACCTAGCTAATATAGATATGAAAATTTTAGCCCATCTAATGATACCAAAAGTTTTAGCCCAATATTACAAAGTTCCAAAACAGTTTGGTTTATAGGGTGTTCATAGGTTCGGTTATTCGCTTGTTTGGTGTATGGCGGTTTGGTTAATTTGGCTAATTTTTTTTAGTAAAATCAAAAACTAAACCTAACTGAATGCAAATTATAATTAATCAAATTTGAATTCGGTTTGATTTTCAGGTTAACCTAAATAATACGAATTACATCATTATATTTTTCTCAAATTTAGTTATAAAGATTTTTAGCAAATAAAAAATTATTTCAAGTTTAAAAGTGTTTTTTTATACTAGGATACAATTTTAATGGTCTTTTTATACATCTAAAAAATTAAAAAAAAAAAAAAAAAAAAAAAAAAAAAAAAAAAAAAGGTGTTATATATTTATATGAATTTGGCTTTCGGTTTAGATTGCCAAAACCATATCCAAACCGAAAATCGAATATTTAATTTAGTTCGGTTTTGACAAATTCGATTTGGTTACAAATTCGGTTCGGTTTTCTTGCTTCGGTACGTTTTCGGTTCTTGTGAGTATTACCCTCTGTTGTAAAGATCGGTCCAGGCGGCCGATTAATACCTGCATAATCGCTGATCGCTCACTAAGCGCCTCAATTTATCATAATCGGCCTATTTAATCGTTTTGGTCAAAGATCGCTTAAAAATAGGTCAACAAACCGATTAATCAGACAAAATCAGTCTAATCGGACAAAATTACTGAAATTTCGGTCAACAACATCACTTAAAAATCAGTCAAAATCGGTCCACAAGCCGATTAATCGGACAAAATCAGTCAAAGATCGCTTAAAAATAGTCAACAAACTGATTAATATCTATGTTTAACTTTAAACTTTGAAGAATTATGTATTATTTTTATATTTGAACACTTGAAATATTTGAACTTTGATGCATTATGCTTATCGCTTACATATAATATAATATAATATCTAAAATTACAATTTTGTGCATAAGAATTTCAATCCAATTAATCCCTGATTAATCCCCGCCTAAAATTAATCGCTAGGCCTTTTTGATCGCCTCACTAGCGCCTAACGATTTTTACAACCTTGGTATTACCCCAATTCTGAACACCCCTAGTTTGCTTAAGGTGATTGGTTCAGTTTTTGGTTGATCCGCTTATTCAGTTTAAAATATTCATAACTTCAAATAAAACCGATTTAAACCAAAATTCAAATTTCGTTTTGCTTCGGTTAAAAAAAAAAAAAATGCAAGCCCTTTTTTTTTTTTTTTTTTTTTTTTTTTTTTAATGAATGTGTTGATAATAATACATGCATATAAGAAAAGAAAATGACATAAAAGGTCTCAAGTTACGTTTCATTTTAATCTAGATATCTCATTTTCTTTTGTGCATAAAAAGGTAGGTACCAGTTTCTACATTTGTCGGTATTGTAGGCAGGGTTGGTGGTAGTGGGCACGGTTGGTGGTGACGATGGTGGTAGCAAGTGTGATTGGTGGTGGTGGTGGCGGCGGCGACGATAGAATTGAAATGTAAAACTTGACGGATGATCCTTAAATATTTAAGGAAAATATCTAAATTGAACAAAAAAATAAGTTGGCGGCCTTTTTTTCCAAAAAAAAGTTTGATACTTTGATTACAAATGACTCATATAACTTGGGTAGCTTTTTATGCCGTTTGCCCTTTCCATAATGTTTTTGAGACGTGTCAAGTACTGTACACTATGGACGCGCAATTCAGACTTCCTCTGCACTCTTATACATTGTGTGTGTAACTTTATGACCAGAAAGGCAACATACAATTTGGCATGAAAATAGTCAAATACTATCCATTTCTTTTTCTTTATTTTGATTTTTAACTTTTTATTTATTTATAGTTTGTTAGTGGTTGCAATCCTAAAGACTCAAACACCAAGTCATAAGCTCCATTCCAAAAGTTACTAAATATAAGAGAACCAGGCTCAATATCTTAGTCTACAATATAAGCCATGCTAGTGATAATATTGTACTCTTTAGTCAAAGAAATGATCATTGGGCCTTTACATGTGAAAGTAGTAAACATAATATAACTTGATCAATTAATGGAGACAATATAGAAGATAATCTGTACCTTACCTCCTTATAAATATAAACATGTAAATAGTTCAGATTAGCATCATCTAAATACAAGTTTTGACTTGGGAGTTGGGATGTACCCTCCTCATCGTATAGCTCATCATTTTGTATTTTAAATACAGAGAAACACAATTTCAGCCAATCCGGGAACTTACTCCAGATATAATCAATCCTAGAAACAGAACATTAAATGGATATCAAAATACCAAACACACAGGTTGCTTACACAATACACACATGAATGCAAAACACAAGTCTGGTTGGTTCAACACCAACTCATAGCACAAACATTTACAAGAATATGTCACACTGACCTGTTTATGTTTAACAATTTTCAAACTATACTCACACTAACCATTATGACATGTTGGCCAACCAACTCATTTTTTATGCTTCTGTAGTAAACACTTAGTTCCTCGTTATCAGAATTAGAGAGAAAACTTGAAATGTAGTTTTATTGAAATGAACTTGATGACCAAATGGTCTATTACATGGTTTATATACAGAGTATACAAGGCAGGAAAGTTAGTTACTTGAGTAACCTTACTTTGACCTTGCGTTGACCAAACTACTAAGCTAATATCATATTTGTACAATCAATACAAAGACTACATATACAAAGTGAAAGTATTAACTACATGTTGTTGCAGTCTTCCAAACATCTTGCATGATGTAAGTAACTTGTGGACATGGTTTTGTACATTGAATTCACTGGTTCAGCTCTGCATACTGAGTTGATCTTGATATGTCCATTACCCCCCCCCCCCCTGCAAGTTGGCAGTGTGTATGGATCACACATGCCAAACTTGGCTATACATGTTTGGAAAGAAGATCTGCTCAAACCTTTAGTTAAGACATCAGCTGTTTGAGCATGAGAGGCAATGAAAGTGGGACAGATGATTCCAGCTTTGATTTTATCTCTGACAAAGTGACAGTCAGTTTCTATATGCTTGGTCCTGGCATGTTGAACAGGATTTAAGGCCAGAGCAATAGATGATTGATTGTCACACATGATGTTGATTGGTTTGGTGATAGGAACATGAAACTCCATAAGTAGGCTTTGTAACCATGTTAGTTCACAGGTGCAATCAGCTAGTGCTCTATATTCTGCTTCAGTTGAACTCCTTGAGACAACTGTTTGCTTCTTAGACTGCCAGGAAATTAAACAAGGACCAAGAAATACACAAAAGCCAGTAACTGATCTTCTAGTTATGGGACAGCTGGCCTAATCACTATCACAGTAAGCCTGTAATTTTAGAGATGAGTTAGAAGGGAAGAATAATCCTTGACCAGGGCACATCTTTATGTATCTTAAGACTTTGATCAGTGCATCAAAATGTGTTTTTCTTGGTGCATGACTGAATTGACTGAGACAGTGAGCAGCATAGGCCAAGTCTGGTCTGGTAATTGTGAGGTATAGAAGTTTTCCAACCAAAGCCCTGTAGAGTGAAGCATCTGGTAATGGATCACCATCTGTATCATTAAGTTTGATGTTGGGATCAATGGGTATATATGAGGGTTTGAGATCAAGGACTCCAGCAGTGTGTAGAAGCTCAAGTGCATAGTTTCTTTGTGACATAGTAATGCCTTTGCTATTCCTGAGAAACTCTATTCCAAGGTAATAATTGAGTTCTCCCAAATCTTTGATGCTGAATTGTTGATCCAATTGTTGCTTGAAGTGAGTAATGAGGTGATTGTTATTGCCAGTTAAGAGAATATCATCAACATATATGACCAATGCTAGAAAATTTTGTCCCTTGTTGTAGATGAAAAGTGATGTGTCTGCATAACTTTGTTTAAATCCCAGAGAAAGTAAGAAAGTAGTGAGCTTTGTGAACCATTGCCTATTGGCCTGCTTCAATCCATAGAGAGATTTTCTGAGTTTGCAAACTGGATTTGGAATAGAAGGATCTGCCTTGTACCCTTGTGGTAGTGTCATGTACACTTCTTCTTGTAAATCTCCATGTAAGAATGCATTGTTGACATCCAATTGTGCAATGTTCCAGTTATGATGAACTGCCAAGGCTAAGAGAATTCTGACTGTTACCATCTTGGTTACTGGTGCAAAGGTCTCATTATAATCAATTCCTTCCTTCTGTGTGTACCCTTTTGCCACTAATCTTGCCTTAAACTTCTCAATTGTCCCATCTGCCCTCATTTTGATTTTGACGACCCACTTGCATCCAATTGGTAATTTGTTTGGTGGCAAAGAAGTGACTTCCCATGTATGATTAGCTTCCAGTGCCTGCAATTCTTTAGACACAACATCTATCCACCTAGGTTCTTTTACAACTTGAGTATATGATTGTGGTTCCACAATGTTGTTAATGGTGTTGATTAAATGTCTTTTGATGGATGATTTAATGTTGTTATAATTTATGTATTTGGAATGATGAAATTTAATGACATATTGAATTGTGTTTTTGACTTTTGGTAGTTTGTGATGGAAATCTTTGAATTTAAGTGGAATGTTGATTTGTCTTGTGGATCTTCTTGGTGGAGGAGGAGTTGGTGTTGTGTGTGTGTTTTGTGATGATTGTGTGTTAAGATTAGATTCAGTGTGTGTGGATGTGGGTGTGTTTGGCTCAGTGTTGAGTTGTGTGGTTGAGTGTGGTTCTGTTATGCTCTCAGTTAGTGCAGTTGGTGTTGGTGAAGGTAGATTGGTGGTGTTAGAAGTTGATTCAGTTGATGGTGTAGGATTTGATGTAGGTGGATCATTGAGATGCAGATTTGGTTCTGGTGAAGGGATGTTTGGGATAGGATGAAAATCAGAAGGTGTTGCAGTGATTGTTGGTATTAAGGTAGGTGATGTTTTGGAGGGTTGTTGATGGAATGGAAAGATGGATTCATTGAAGTGTACATGTCTGCTTACAAAGGTTTTGTGTGTTTTTGGGTTGTAGAGAAGGTAACCTTTCTGTGTTGTTGGATAACCAAGTAAGACAGATGGTATGGACCTTGCAGCAAACTTATCAGATGTGTGATCATGTGCATAAGCCTGACATCCAATAATTCTGAGATGTGAGAGTGTTGGTTGTATTTTGTAGATGAGCTCATATGGTGTCCTGTTGTGAAGAGGCTTAGCAGGTAGTCTATTTATGATATAAGTGGCTGCTTGGATACAATATCCCCAGAAATTGATTGGAAAATTGGCTTGAAATCTTATGGCTCTAGCTACCTCAAGTAAATGTTTATGCTTCCTTTCAACCCTTGCATTCTGTTGTGGTGTGTAAGGACATGATGTTTGATGGATGATGCCTTGTTCTCTAAAGAACTCATTGAGTGATTGGTTTAAGAATTCAGATCCATTGTCACTTCTCAGTGTTTTGATCTTTGTGTTAAAGTGAGTCTGAACAAATGAATGAAACATTTTTATATGTGAAATTGTGTGGTGTTTTGATGGCATTAGATATGTCAATGTGGCTATTGAATAATCATCAACAAGTGTAAGAAAATACTTGCAGTTGTGTAAAGTTGTATGTTTATAAGGGCCCCACACATCTACATGAACTAATTCAAACAAAGTCTTAGCATGAAATTCACTCTCTTGAAAAGAAGATGCATGTTGTTTAGCTAAGGGACATATAGTACAAGCATTTGATGGTATTTTACAAGCAGAAGGTAAAAAAATACTCTTTATGTGTTGAAGAGTAGTGTATGATGAGTGTCCAAGCCTTGCATGCCAGAGATGATGGTGACTGTTGTTGACTGAGAGTGTGAGTGATTGAGGAGTAGGTTTTTCTTGCCTGATGATGTATAGACCATTACAGAGGTTGCCATGTGCAATCCTCCTGTGTTGGTCCTGAAAGTAGCATGAGAATGGTGTAAACAGGACAGACAGTGGTAGATTTGCACCAAGTTTACTAACCGAGAGCAGGTTATATGAGAATGATGGAATGTATAGAACATCATGTAGGGTGATATTAGCATTAATGTACACTGAGCCTATATGTCTAACCTGAGTTTGTTGTCCATTTGGAAGTGTCACATAGATGGGATGTTTACAAAGTCTGATGTTATGCATTGAAGTTAAAGTTATACAGATATGATCTGTGGCACCACTATCAACTACCCATAGATGTATTTGATTAAGCATGATAGAGCCAATTAGTCTATAAGAATTGCAGGTAATGTGAGTAATTTTGAGTCTAGTTGTACTTGTTGTGCCCAGACCGACTGTTTCCTTTGAATTTTGTTGCATTAACATCATCATTTGATTGAGTTGATTCTGCAATTGATCCATCCTAGCATTCATAGCCATCTCTGCTCCACTTGTTGATGTACTTGTATTAAGCTGCTGTTCCTGAGTTGATGACATGGATGTTGTATGAGCTGAGTTAACATTCCTGATTGTGTGATTTCTTAGATTTGGTGGTTTGTATTTCCCATGCAATGGGTGTCCAATGGGATATCCAACAACTCTGTAACATTCCTCCCCTGTATGCCCTTCTTTACCACAATTCCCACACATAACACCTTTCTTGAAATTGCTTTTTCTACCAGATAACTCACCCTGATTGTTGTTTTGACTATAACCTCTGTTTGATCTTCCATTGTTTTGACTGTTTTGACTATAGTTCCTCTGGTTTGAATGAGCTGATAAAGCAGTTGTAGGTATGGATTGTGACACATATCCTTCCCTCTGTCTTTCTTCTTGTCTGATCATGCTGTATGCTTTTGCCACAGTAGGCATTGGCTGCATCAACAAGATTTGACCCCTAACATTTGCATAGCATTCATCAAGCCCCATAAGAAACTGAATAAGCCTTTTCCTCTGATCTCTTTCACCATTCATTCTACCATTCTCACAAGTACAAGTAAAAACACATATGTATGGTGCTTCCAATGCATCATACTCATCCCACAATCCTTTCAATTTGTGATAGTAAGCTTCAATTGAACAGTTACTTTGTTTCAATTGCACCAAATCATGTGTAATTTGATAAATTCTGTGACCATCAAGTTGGGCATAATGTTCTTGCAATTCATTCCATAAGCCTGAAGCAGTATTAACAAAATTTAAAGAATTGCTTATTTGTTCTGTTAGTGTATTCAGAATCCATGAAATGATCATATCGTTTGTTCTTTCCCAAAGTGCCCTCAATCTTGAATTCACATTTGGTTCATCATACTCACCAGTGACAATCTTTAACTTGTTCTTAGCAGTCAATGCTATCATCATGGATCTCTTCCATTGACCATAATTGTCTGATCCAGTTAGTTTCTTTGAGATAAGAATCAGACCTGGATGATCATTTTGATGTAGATAAAGTGGATGATTTGGTGAGTTTGGATCATCTTCTCCATTGATTTGTGGTTGATTCTGATTATTATTGGTGTTATGTGAATTTGAAGTCATTTTTGAGTGATTTAATGGTGGTTTAATGATGGTTTAGTGGTGGTTTTGGAGAGAAATGATGATCGGAATTTTATTGTTATGGAGTTTGTTAGAAAGCCACCATAGTTTGTTGTAGTTTGTTAGAGCAACGGTGGTGCTCTGATACAATATCAGAATTAGAGAGAAAACTTGAAATGTAGTTTTATTGAAATGAACTTGATGACCAAATGGTCTATTACATGGTTTATATACAGAGTATACAAGGCAGGAAAGTTAGTTACTTGAGTAACCTTACTTTGACCTTGCGTTAACCAAACTACTAAGCTAATATCATATTTGTACACAATACAAAGACTACATATACAAAGTGAAAGTATTAACTACATGATGTTGCAGTCTTCCAAACATCTTGCATGATGTAAGTAACTTGTGGACATGGTTTTGTCCATTGAATTCACTGGTTCAGCTCTGCATACTGAGTTGATCTTGATATGTACATTTGGGCCAACCATGTTCCTGCTACTTTTCCTTATACAAACCCTTTTTACAGACTTCTTTTATTTGATTTATAACACAACATAAATTTAAGGGTTGGGTTGTTTTCACATTGACAAAAGGTATAACTTATATTCAAAGTAGAGTTGTTTCACTTTTCAGGATAACAGTTTTCATCCCTTAGGCTAGATGTAATGGTGACCGCAGGTGACCGAGGTCACCACTGCCACCTATGCGCCAACTCAACTTTCTCTCTAAGACCTTCTGCATGACCAAGTTAGTGTAATAAGACGTAACTCACTTAAACACAAATATACCTCACAAAAACAATTTAATAAACAAACACTCACAAACAACTTGATAAAGAAATGGGAGGACTCGGTCGAGAACATGACCAAGTTGGGGTTGTTTTCCAAGGGGGACACATTCTATGGGGGATGCCGATAGGGGGGGGGACGCGTTCATGGGGGTGACATCCGAAGGATCGACCACTCATTACGCCTGGTCTTATGTGAATGGTGTACATCAATGGGCAAAACAAAATTCTCACCACCCATCATCAATTCTAGATGTCTAAAAAGTAACATATCTGTACATACACAATATCACATACTAAACACTTCTATGAGGAAAGTTTTAAAAGATAAAAATCACATAATGATGCAAACATACCGATTTTTCATTACAACTAGTAACAAGAGAACTGGTATCACAAGCACTATTTCCAAAATGTTCCAGAGGCAAGTTAAGTAATTTAGACAAAATGAGATGCGCAATTCAGACAGTTGGACAAGCACATCCCTCTGCAGCCTCGTACAGTTCTCCTCAGAATTTAATAACAAATTTTATGATTTTACCTTTATGACCGGAAAGCCAACATGGAAATCTCCAACTGATTGGCACTATAACTGCACTACAATCTCCATAACTTGCGTTCTGTGATCCACATGTTTCAATGTTGTCATTACATTTATCCCCAATTGATGGCTATGTAAACACGATCAATGATCAAGCAAAAGTAGTGTCTCCGTATACGAAGTCACATCACATAAACATCCTGGAGTGATCCCAATACGATTGATATGCTCTGAGTCGCCTTCATAAACAAAAAGGTCAACATTATTGGGATCATCTTCTACCATTTCAATTATAGGTTCACCGTTCCTCCTAAATCCATGCAACTCATCTATTCCATTCGGTGTTTTAATGACAAATTGTTTTGTGAACAATTTTGGATCATTGTTGTCCATCATCCATACACTAGGAACTTGTTTCTCATCCTCAGATCTCATTTGAACCACAACTAAAGACTCCCTCATCTTGAATATAAACAAAGCACTAGATTCAGGATCAAGTGCTAAAGTATCCGGGAGATACAATTCTTTAAATTCTTCAGTTATCATATCAAATGAGATAATTTGTATATATGCCTTAGTTCTAACAACCACATTATTCATATCAAAAGCTAGCCAATAGATACACCTATCTATAACCACCTGCTTATTGGTGAATCTAATTGATTTACGTGGTAAATTGGCGGTTAGTCTTTTCCAAGCCTTTGTGCTTAAGCAGAAAACGTCAACTACAGTGTCACCTCCTCCCAAACTACGATTACGGGTAACTTTGACAAGCTTAGGATCACAAGTGTCAGGACAAACCCCAAAACCAACAACAGTTTCATTCGGTGAACCTAAAACAGGCAAAGATATAGTAACTGATTTTCTGATACTAGGATTCCAAATAAGAGTTGTCTTTGTTACAAAATCATAAAAGCAAAACAAGCCTTGAGAGGAGCCAACTAACATTGGCACCCTAAGTATATTAATAAAGGGGACAGTAACTGATAGCTTTTGTTAAAATGCGAGGGTTTTGTTGAGGGGAGTAGAGACCGGTAATTTGAGGCTCTGAAAAGGAATAGGTGTTTATTATATGAGGTGTTTGGTAAGCCTTTTTAGCTTATTTTTTGTTTGTTCATTTATTTAAAAGAGAAAATTCTTTATTTACCCCAAAAGTACAAAGGTGTGTACCCTAAATACCCCAAGATTTTCCAACTTCCCCAAATACCCCAAGGGCGACTTTCTCACAAGAATTTTTGGGCAACCATCCCAGAATTATGACAAGTGTCCCATAAGTTGTCCCCACCTTGTACTTTTTTGGGCGACTTAACTATTTTGTCTTTTAGCAAAAAAATATGGTCTTTTTATATTAATTTAAGGTACAAATTTCTTGGGCAACTTGGTCCCACAATTGTACCTTCTTGGGCAACTAGTTAGGTACAAGTACATCTTTTATAATATTTTATACAAAAATATATTACATTACATAAATACTTTGTATTTATTTTACATAAATACTCTCTAAATACTTTGTATTTTTTTACTCTCTCTCTATTACTCACACCCACTCTTTCCATCAGATCCCCAATTAGAGATCACACCCACACACACACGATTAGATATTTCACACATACTCTCTCCATCAGATCCCCAAATATTTAGAGTTTATCAAACAACCCGATTAGAGATTTCAATACGATTTGTGTACAGATCTGAATCAACATCACGATTTGTGTACAGATCTGAGGGTTATCGTTAATTAGGGTTAGGGTTTTTTTACAGATCTGAATCAACCGATATAAAATGGTTTGGGCTAGGGTAAGTACTTATGTTTTCGATTAAGCTTTAGTGTATACTTTAGGGTTTAGGGTTTCTGTTATCTTATTAAATTTATTTGGTTTATCTAATTATGTATTTAAATTTGTGATCTATGGCTAAGTTTGTATGGATAATTTTTTCTGATCTATGGCTAAGTTTTATTGGTTGTTTAGGGTTAGGATTATCTGAGTTGACTAAGTTTGATAAACAAATGATATCGAAGTTTTTAGTAAGAGTTTTTGGTTTTTGGGTGTTAGGTCATTACTAAGTTTGAGAAACATAGCTGCGATTAGTTGACTAGGTTTGATAAACAGGCCTTAAATCGAAGTTTTTAGTAACAGTTTCAGGTTTTTGGGTGTTAGGTCATTACTAAGTTTGAGAAACATAGCTGCGATTAGTTGACTAAGTTTGATAAACATGCCTTCAATCGAAGTTTTTAGTAAGAGCTTCAAGTTTTTGTGCGTTGACAATCATTTTGTTTGTCTTAGCTACTACAATCATAAGGGCCAGGGCAGTGGTTACCGTGTCATCTATGGGAACCATACATGGTAACGAGGCCAAACGGATCAAGGGGTGATTCCGGGCGAGCTTGAACCATAGATGCTTGGTATACTTAATCCAGTAGAGTTGTGCTCAGATATCGGGCCTCGGACTATATACATCCTGCTTACACACGGCGGGAAATAGTCCGTACTCCCGATCAGGTTCAAACTACTTGGGCAACTCTTTTGACTGCTTATGATTGTTATTGCGAAGATT
This sequence comes from Artemisia argyi, assembly GCA_030686995.1. NCBI lineage: Eukaryota > Viridiplantae > Streptophyta > Magnoliopsida > Asterales > Asteraceae > Artemisia > Artemisia argyi. Next base: position 55,284,666 of record CM060695.1, read on the forward strand.
TGAATACATTGGTTGTTCGCTGAAACTTGTTAATTCTTACTTGGACTAATGATTGTTAATCCTTTAGGTACCTAGGTCAAAACAGGAAGTGTAGACTATAAAGATATACTTAGTTGGACTAATCATTGTATATGCCTTGAATGTTTACTTAAACACCAAATACTTGTTGGTCCATTAGGTACGTAGGTGCAACCTGTTAAAAATATACTTACTTGGACTAGTGTTTGCGTAAACACCAAATTTTATTAAACTTAACATATACATCCAAATAGAATATGTGGTTTTTTAGCTTGTTTGATTTGTGGATTGGTAGTTTGTAGAGTTTGTTTTATTTTATAGTGTAACAGTTAGATATAGGGGTGTTTGGATCTGTGCTTTACTGTGGTTTGTAGTAGTAGAGTAGTTTATTGATTGGTATACTTAGGCTGATTTATTGTTGAAATAGTTATTTTGAACAATAAAAATATTAGAACATATCATAAATAGTCACAGTTGATTTCTAAATGGTTAACTTCTATTGTGGAGTAAAACAGTTAGTGAATATGTAGTTGTAGTTGCATAATCCATTAATATAGCTTAAATAAGATTAAAATTTATTTAAGTCAAAGTAGTTTAGCATCAATATAGTTCACTGTTCATGTCTCTTGTTTCTGTAACAGCTTTTTCGTTTAGAGAAACTCATTAGTATAGAGCTTATTTTGCCCCACTCACATTCTGGTTTGGTGCTTTTTTTAGAGCTTTTTCGTTGAAAATTAGGACAGCTATTGGTCATTTTGCTTGTTATTTCAGCTTGTTTGATATATCTTAGTTCATTTGGGTATTTATTAGTGGTTTATGTTGTTCTTAGCTTATTTGTTTAATCTGTGGCTTAATTGCTTATTGTTTGGTTTATCTCAAACTGCTTATTACCTGGAGTAGTTATTTCTTGTTAACCTAGAATGTTTGCTTATATAGTATCAATATGTTAGCCTAGAATGATTGTATATTTATCAAGAAATATAAATAGCTGTTGGTCCATTAGGTACCTAGGTCAATGTTTTGCTAAACTTTTTTCTTTGATAAACGTTTTGCTATCCCCTTTCTTATTGTTGTCCTAAGAGGGGTTTATTTATTATTTTTTCTTAAAGGAATATGAAGCAAAAGTCATCGTTAGGAGTAAAGTGAATTACTTTTCCTTAGTTAGAGAAAAGCTGAATGAAAAGCGAAGGATATTATTTAGAACTTCCTGTTTTGGACCATGGTTGGATCTTGTATTTTATGACCATGAAACACATATGTTAGATTATATACTACAAAAACAGGGTTATGTAGCCGATGAACAGTATGACATGCACCTCATATATGATGTGGATGGACGTAGTCTACACTTTGGTTGTAACGAGTTTTATCTAATAACGGGGTTTAGATTTGGTAAGTATGTTAGCACTGAGTCATATAGTTCAGGGGATATAAAATTTAAAACTAGGGTATTTCCCAAAAAACAGGGGGTAAAAATTACCAACTTAGAACTTTTAGGTGTTGTTGAGGATGAAGAGTTATTTGGTAAATTATCTGATGAAGACGCAGTCCGTGTATGCCTACTGTTAGTGTTAGAGGTCATTTTTATGGGTCGTTTGTTGACTGAACAAGTAGATGATAAACTATTGCGTCTGGTTGAAGACCTTGAATCATGGAATTCGTTTCCATGGGGGGAGCACATTTGGAGGCAACTTTACAACCAGTTATTGAATGTCGTATCAAGACACAAGTTTCAACATCTTAAAGGACTTTAAGCTTCTTCGAATTTTGTGCCAAGTTATACACTTTCTGGATTTGTCTGGGCTTTCAAGGTATTTCCGTAATTAATTTTTGTTATATTTGTAACATTTTTTTTAATTGATATAGAAACACAAAGTTTTATTTTATAGATATGGATTCTTGAGTCCTTTGAAAGAAGCAATTGTTGGTGGAATAAACAACCAGATGTCATACCAAGGGGTATAGCCTGGTCAAGGAAACAAGTTTTTAAAAAATCAGATTATGAATCTTTATTTGGCAAGGTAAATTTTCATATACGCAACAACAAGGACTTTAATATAATTTTTAATAATTTTCATTTTATAATATTCTTGTTTTTGATGTATTTCGTAGGAATTGAAGATTAATTTTATATCCAGTCTCGGGAGTACATAATGGAGTACATACCAAGGACTCTTAAACGAAAGGCACCACATGACTATGATGTTTATTTACAGAAGTTGGATGCATTAAGGAAACGTGGGAGGACTGAAAAGAAGTATTTACCGCTTCTCCCTAGGATTGATGCCAGTAGTCTTATTACAGAGATCGGCGTTAAGGATTCTGTAATTCAGAAGTTGAATAGTCGTGTTTTCAAACTTGAGTGTATTATTCAGGTGAGTTGCGTTATACAGATTATACTTATTGTAGGGTTGCCAATTTTAATTCTTTTAAAAATTACTTTGTAGGTTCTTGCATGTGAAAGAACTAACGGATTTCGGGTAAGATTTTAGTTCGATTAACTTATCTGCCATTTTTTTTAAAAATTTTTTTGTATTTTAATTTAATTTTTTTTCATATACAGGAAAAGTTGGATTTTAGTCGATCTTTTTCTCATCTAAGCACACAATTTCAAGAACAACTGTGTCGTGCATTCGGGGAATTGGTTGACACTCTAATTTCTACTAGACATTCAACCGAAATACATGTCTACTCTGATGATGACATTTTACAGGTTATTTGCTTTTCTATATAATACGACACTTAATTATATTGTACCTTTAAGAAAACCTTAATTCTGGTTACAGGAATATCTTTTAGATCAGGAATTAATTTTGCGGAAACAAGAGGAAGAAAAGTGGAAGATTGAAGAACTAAAGACTAAGGAAATGGTTTTTATCGAGGCGTTGAAAGACGAGGTATATCGCAGGGTGGAAAGGGATAAACTTTTGAAGGAAGCTCAGGAGAAGAAGAAAGCACGGTTGGCCTTTTTTAAATCAGAACACTGGCAAAGAGCACGTGCAGACATGCCTACAATTTACAAGAGGAGTCAGAAAGATGGTTCTGAGTCGTCCTATTATTGGTCCTCAAAATTTGTAGAAGCAGAAAAAATACGTATACCACCTAAAGGCTGTAGGGATCTAGACATGACTGAGTTTTTAAAGGATGTTAAGCCTTGGGTGGAGGTATAATTTTTTTTAGATTTAAGTTTTATAGGGTTAACATTAGCGTTATTTTTGCTAATATAGTATCAAAATTTTTTGTAGAATCTTAATCGTGTGCACAAATCGATCAGCCACGTACATGTTACTGATGATTACGACGAATTCCTTGGACAACCGGGCCCCCTTCGTTGTACATTCCCTTGGTCAAAGGAACCTGTACGTGTGGATCGCCGTTTCTGGGAGAGCTTGATATGTTTAGATCCACAAAAAAAAAGGGTGGCTCATGGATGAGGTAAGTACATAATAAGTAATTTATTGTTATTGAACTTTCCTTTAAATTTCAATTTTATAGTGTTGTTTACATGAGAATTTAGTTTTGTGCAGCATATAGAGCTATGGGTGGAATACATGTTGCACTTCAGACCTGTTGACGCTGATTGGTGTATGGTTACTGCATACTTTGTACAGTTACTCTTGCAGGACTCCATTCCAATTTGGTATGCCAATGGAGAAAAGTACAAAATATCATGGGGTGACGTTGACCAAGTTTTTATGCCTATTAACGAAAAGGAGAAACATTGGTTTTTAGCACGGTTTGAAATCAGGACTGGGATTGTAACTTTTTACGATAGTGCTTCTGAGGAGCAACATGAGGGCCGTCCGTGGTATCAATATATGCAATCATGTTTACAGGTAAAACATAATATTTTAAAAAATTTGCATTAATGCACGTCGTCCTTATTAAGGAACCACAAAACATGATCATAATTAAAAGAGTCATGACTGGAATTTTAAAAACTCCATGCATACGGATGACTAACAATATAAATATGTAGAGCAAGAGTCAGTTAAGCGAATGTCAGTTGAAATTAAAAATTTCTAGATTCATAATCTTATCAGATTTATTTGTGGATTTCATTCATGCACGATGCTCATGTAATGTCACTGAATATACATAATTAATATGTATGTTATGGACATTTAAGTGAGCTATATCAAACAATGTCTATACAAATGTTTGGTAAGAACATGCATAATTATCAGGGCAGATGTATGTAACGTTGTATACGGTTTACATTGGTTAATTTGAACACCGTCTATTACCCTTTGTGGGTGGGATCTTTATCACACGTTTTCGCTCCTAAAATAGCCAAAGCATGTGGTAAAGATCCCACACACAAAGGGTCCTAGACGGTGCCAAAATAACAAAGGAATGGAACACATTTGTTAATTTGAACACCGCCTAGTACCCTTTGTGGGTGGGATCTTTATCACACGTTTTCGATCTTAAATAGCAAAAGCATGTGGTAAAGATCAAGCTCACAAAGGGTACTAGACGGTGCCAAAATAACAAAGGAATGGAAAACATGTGCGACGTAACATATATCTGGCCTTATAATTGAAACGTGTTGATTGCGATAATGATAGCGTGTATTGTTTACGGCATGCCATGGTCCTTCATTATCTCAGTATAGACGATTCCTGTTACTTACACTCTATTGTAGACTGAACATTTGTATTACGTGTTAATTAAAAAATTTTAGTATCATATTGTATAGCCAAAGTTAAACATTTGTATCATATTGATGTTTACAAAATGGTTCTCGTTAAAAAAATATTTTTGTTAGCCTATACTTCACAAACATTACATGAAACAATATGTGATGAAAAAGAAAAGATAAGTAATTCAATAATCATTAGACTCCAACCAACTGCTTTGAAACTTTGAACTTTTGATTGTTAATTGAAACCAAGATTAAGAGCACATGTTAATCTAAGTATTCATTACCGCTACTTAGCGCCCTAAATGTCTTAAAATTAATATTTTTTCATTAATGCACGATGAGCTCTACGATGTAGGACAATCTACATAATTAATATGTATGTTCGTTACATCTAAAGGAGCAATATGAATGTTAGTAATAATATTTCTTCTAATAACTAAATTCTCAATTACAAGGGCAGATAAATGTAACGTTGTGGATATGTTTTATTGCTTCATTTGTACCAAGTCTTATACCGGTTGGTGTTTGATCTTGATAATCAGTTTTGGCTCTTTAAATAATTTAAATTTATTAATTTTTCATTCCCACCAATAAAAAATTTTGATTTAGATAATCTTCATTTGTTAATGTACATTTTATTTAATCCCACCAATCAATATACTTTATTTAAAGAGCCAAAATTTGTTATCAAGACCAAACACCAACCGGTATAAGACGGGGTGGAAAAGAACAAAGCAACGGAATACATCGACGATGTTAGATATATCAGCCATTGTAATTGATACGTCTTGAATACGATAATGATATAGTTTGAAATGTTTATTACACGCCAAACTCCTTCATTATCGCATTCAAGATGTGCAAGGTTACTTAGACTTTATTTATTACTCAATATTTCTTTAGTTGTTATATTTATGTATGAACACTAGTATTAATTTACTGTGATTTTAAAACAAACTTAATAAACTAGTTCAATGTCAACCATATGTGTAATGGTTATGGTCACAAACAAACTACAAGTACATTAATGACAATAAGATTTTATAAGATTTCTTCAAGAAAGTCAACTCTTGTCAAATCTGATTTTTCATGGTGATAAACCTTAAAAGTACTTGGTATGGTCTTAATATAATATTTCAAAGTACATTTTAGTACCTTTTAGCATTTAGTCATCTTTTTGTAGTTAGGTTTATGGTGTTAATGCTTCTCTATTATATATACTCTCCATTACTCACATTATTCTACACACACAAAACAAACACAAAACAAAAAGCAGCTTGCTGATAACAACTCACCATGTCTGATAACATTCCTGTTGAAGTTCAAATGGACATCGTGAGAAGGCTTCCTGTCAAGTGTATACTTCAATGTCGAACTGTGTCTAAGAGTTGGAAGGCTCGTATTGACACTTTACATTTCACTGCACATGTTGGTGTTTGTCCTGCTGATACTTCACTTCTTGTTTTATGTCATAGGCAAAGGTATAAAGGTTACTTGTCTTTTCTAAACGATGATTTTTCTCGCACAGAAATCCCTTCAAACTTTTCTTATTCTGACTTGGAACCAATTGGGTATTCTCATGGGGTCCTGGGATTTTCGTATGGTCCAATTGTGTCTGATTACATGGCTATCCTTTGGAATCCATCTATCAGAAGATCATGTGGCACATTTGTGCCATATGTTACATAACCCGAAGAGTATGAAAAGCGACTGCTTGCTTTTGGGGTACGCCCAGACAATCTTGATCCAATCCTCCTCAAGATTTCATACCCCTTCAATCCTCTACACCATCAATGGTCTTCTTACTATTCACATTCTCATCCAGAGAATGGAACCGTTTGGGAACCGAGTTTTTACCCCGACAGTCAATAAGATTAAAAAAGGGAAGTCAATGTGTCGTTGATGGGCATATCTTCTGGTGTGGGTACGAAAAATTGTATGCAAATGATGGTAGAAAATACAAGAGCTACATGATGGTGTCGTTCAACTTGGTCACCTACCGTTTCCAAGAGTTAGAAATACCAGCAGAGTTGTTGGTCAATCTACCTTTACCATTTCTAGTTTCAAACTTAAGGGACAACATAGTTGTTTCAGGAAACATAGAACAGGATGACCACTATGTTTTCTGCCTATGGCTGTTAACGGTTGTTGGTGGAACAATAACATCCTTTCAATGTTTGCTTAACATTCCCAACACTTGTAAGTTGAAATTAATTTGTTTCGATGATAACAATGACCCAATACTGGAATTTCAGAATCCAGAAGGATGGGCCACAAGTCTTAGTCTCTACAAATTTGCTTTTGATACCTTTCAGAATATGGGGATTGAAGGTGATGGTGGTTCTTTTTTCATCACCCCGTATAATGAATCAGTTCTTCTTCAAACTCATGTTGATCGTATGGTATATGGTTTACGTAATCAGATTCTAGGTTATCAATTGTAATATGTTAGTGAACGCAGTTTAGATTATTGTAGGTTATTTAGTTATCGTGTTGAACACAGTTTAGATTATTATGGTAGTAGGTACTTAGTGATGTTTGTTGTTATTGTAATCCGTTAAGGACCTTTCTTTTGTAATCGCATTATGTATGAAATGAATTAATGTTTATCGAATTAATACTTATCGTTTTATGTACGAAATGAATTAATGTTTATCACATTGTGTCGCATATGCATTATTTATGAACTGAATTCTTGTATGCTTGTATTTAGTAATATATTTTAATCTATGTACAGGTTGGACTTCCAGTAGTTCTTGAGCAGGCCAAAGTTTTTGAGAAGAAATGTATAGATCCTGCAAAGTATGCCATCACATTCGAGACTGCACGCAACATTCCAGCACAAGGAGGATTGTTTGGTGATTGCGGTATCTGGGTTTGCATTTTTTTATACCGACTGGCACATGGTAAACGGTTGGCGGTGGAAAATAATGTCCAGGCTGCTCTTGCTTACCGCGAGCATATGGCTAAGTTCTTTTTCAAACACCGAGTGTCTAGTTGGTAGGTTTGGCAAGTGTCTAGTTCGTTGTAATTCGCATACAGTTGGTATTTGTTACTAGTATAATTATTTTTAGGAATGTAGAACATTTTTTGTAATTTTGCTACATAGTGTTAGGGCTGTTGCGTTTAAAAGATTTATTAAGAATCTCATACTTGGTGTTTTGTACTACTACAAGTTGTGTTTCGTCGCGATACATGATTAATAAAGGTTGGCGATCCTTTTTTTATTTTACAAATCAATCAATATAATTTGGTTAACGCTTATTTATTCAACTCTTGTAGGTTTACCAAGATTTGATTTTACAATTGAAGGGGACAATGGTTTTAAAGGAAGATGTTCGATCACCCCGTTTTCAGGTACACAATTTCACATCATATACTAAATATGCCCCCTTAATAACAATGTCCATATAGTTTAACACATACTGATAAGTAGTGAATGTAATACTAAAAATCATCCAAATGATATTGGTTAGATGATTCCGGGTTGTAATTTAAGTTGAAACCAGAATATGATGTTTCACCACCCCATACCAAATCGCCATCCCATTGCCAGTTAGATGGTTGATAGCCCCAACTTAGGTCGTCCCATTCCTGATAAATTCTGCCATTCTGAAAATACTCTTCGTCCACTTGATGATTAACTTCCACTTTCTGTTGCTTATCATTATTTGATTTGCGTTTACGAGTTCCCATTTGTGATTCCATCTCTTGCATAACCTCATTTCCCTTATCTGATCTGCTTGTGCTTGCCTTGAATTTTTCCTGCAAACATTTATTTGTTATTATAAGATTAACAAATTAAAATTATTTTTTATAATTTATTTTGACCTATCAAATTACCTTTGAACTGGGCACCGGTTGCATGCATGACTCACGGTTGTGTCCTACATTGCCACAACGTCCACATTTTTTAATTACTGGCTCCTCATTTTTTGAGCGAATCCGATCTTTGTTTTTGGGTCTCCCCGCTGGTAGCTTATCCATCAAAGGCGGTTTAACCTTTTGCAAGTTTCCTGGATTATGCCAATTTGCTTCTTCTTCCAGTGGAAATACCATTTCTTGATATGTGCCTTTTAATGCTGTTTTTGTAAACCATGATTCCGCCCATTTGTTACAATTAGTCAATTCTTCATATCTACAAACAGCGCACACATGACCACATGGTAAACCCGATAGTTCCCATTGCCTGCATAAGGAACTCAATTAAATGTCATACATGAATAAAAATTATGAACCTTTAAGGAAAAAATAGTTTATATTAAATACCTGCAAGTACATTCATTTTTTAAAAAATCCACAATATTACTACCATAAGGGGATAGTACTTGGTACACGACACACATGACAATACCTCTAACTTCCCAGTTAGCACTCTTCCACATTCTGTGACGTACCTTCTTTGTTACCCACTCTGTAAGTTCAAATTCGGGTGCTTCTGCAATTTCACAACTTAAGTAAATGCAGCTAAAGAATTAATTATTATCTATAATATAGGAAAATATATACCTCGGTATTTATCTCTACGTTTGTTATACCAATCTTGCAAAAGCGTTCTGTAGTACTCCATGAGCATGGTTATTGGAACCCTACGAACATGCCTTGTTAATGCATTAATTGATTCTGCACTGTTTGAAGTCAAGTAGTTGTATCTTTTTCCCGTGCAATATGCCCTTGACCACTTATCGTAACCTGCTTGTTCAAGTTTTTCCATGGCTTGAGGTCTTTTTGCGCGAAGCTCAGCAAGTGTCTTGTTAAATACTTCATGACTATAACTTTTGCACGTCTTCCAGTATAAATACCTCACCTTTTCTTCTTTCAAGTTGCAATTCATCATCAGGTGCCGGCAACAATAACCATGAAAGCAGTTTGGGAAAACTGTATCACATGCTTGTGTTATTGCTGCATGCCTGTCTGAAATAATGGCCAAATTAGGCACTTCACCAATACATTCTTTCAACCAGGTCATAAATTGTGTCCACGCTTGACCTGTCTCGCCCTGTGAGACCCCAGTAGCAATTGGAATAATCTGGTTGTTACCATCCATACCAACCACAAGCAGGTTGGTTCCCAGGTACTTCCCTTTGAGATGCGCGGCATCGATTATTATCAATGGACGCATAAAGGCTATAAAACTGCGGATCTAGTATAATAAAACATATATTAGAATACTACAAATTACAGCATAATGTAAGTTTAAAAACCTTAAATAATAACTAAAAGAATGCTTACCGCAACACCAAAAGCTATAAAAACCATCTTAAATCTTCCTGCATCGTCTGTTTCAATATGGGTTACCGTCCCAGGGTTTTTGAGCTTTAAGTTATGGCAATAAATAGGTAACTGCTCAAACGAATCCTCTGGTTTACCGTTCAACATTTCAAATGCCAAATTCCTACCCCCAAGCTCTTTTATAAGAAATGTCTATTTTCCAATCAAGCCTTAAATCTTTTTGTATATCACGCACCCTATAAACCCTGCTACAATCTTTAAATTTTTCATATAGTAACTGACTAAGTAGTTTCATAGTTGCATTACGATGATTTGGACAAATCTGATCTCTTGAGCATGTGTGCACGTCGTTAATGCTAGATACATAGAATTTACTACCTACTTTATCTTTACGAGTGTATATATTCCATGAGCAACCTGGGCGTGTACATTTCACGCTGTACCTAATGCTTTCAGATTTTATAACTTTGTATTCAAACCGTTCAATTAACGATTTCTTTCCAATAGCAAACATGCATTCTGCTTTGTTATAAAATTCCTTGTTTTTAAATAAAGCATTATTGTTTATATGGGACTCGTTTGTTTTAAAAACTGGATTTGGGGGATTTGGTGGCGTAGGCATATGGTTAAAATTGTTTCTTTGCCAGTTAGGAAGTGAATCATCTTGTTGGTGAAAGGTGTATTGTTTAACTTTTGGGGTGGGATAATAATATTCTTGGGGATTTAGCGGAACATTAAGATCAAATGAAATATTATTAGAAGCTGAAGATGATTTTACCTGCGAAGGTTGTTCAATTAGTGAAATGAATAGTTTCTGAACTTGATCGTTCTTACCACAAACCTCATTAATGAAGTATTGGACGTCGTCATCATCAACAACATCCAGTGACATGGAACCTTCTTTGTAAAATAACCTGAGTACAGAATTTTGGGTGTCTTTCACGGTGTCCACCTTTTTCTTCACGTATTCCTATAGGTGCTTAAAACTGATAGTTTTAGGGAGTTTAACAGCATGTTTTGATGATGGATGCACCAAAATAACCTTAAACTTTGAATTCTCATCATCATTCATGGTATCTTGTAATCTCACTGATAATGTAGTTTTAGTAATTTTAGTAAACAAAATAGTAACAAGTAATATAAACAATAGAGTATATGAAACAGCCCATGTACTTGTGTATTTACTATCACCATTTGACATAGTTATTAAGTCGCCCAAAAATGTGAATTACCTACATCACCCACTTAATTGCTCTTACTTAAAAGCTCTAACAGCCCATTGTACTTGTTTATTCATTCTTTTTGTACCTGGAAAACTAAAATTTTTGAACTTGCATTTATATGTTTCATGTCAAATATTTAATAGGTCGCCCAAGAATTTCAACAACCTAGTCACATGGTTGAAAACCAATTAATTATAACATACATGTGTGAACTTGCATTTCTTTGTATAAATATGAGGTTAATGTAGGATGAGTATGAATATACCTGGTATTGATGTCGAATGGTATAAGCCATTGCATTTTCTTGTATATAATTACTACTAATTATTTAATTTAGTTTAATTTGTTTTTTATTTTATTTTTTTATTACAGAACCTGTAAGGAGACGATTATGGTTTGATGAGAATGATAAAGAAGTAAACAAGGACAAAGTTGATGAAGCATTGAAGGAAACATGTAAGGAAGATGTAAAGAAAATTTGTGACGAGCCGAAGAAGGAAACAGAAACGCCTGATGATCATCAAGAAAGGTTAGACATAGAAGCGTTAAGGGAAGCATTAGCCGAAGAAGATAGGGTTGAAAGAGAGATGGAGGAAAGAATCAAGGAAGAACGGGATTACATTTATCTAATGTTTAAGATAGAATAAGACAATGAATCATGAAATGTATCTGTTTCCTGCATTTTTAGTTTTTATTTTCATTGTATGTTTCAGTTTCCTGCATTTACTTGTTTTTTTAAATGATTTGTAATTTATTTGAAATGTTTTCCGCAATAGATATCTTTTGTGTGCAAGTTTGTTTCCGTTTTTAACTCTATGTATTATTCACATTTGTAATATATATATATATATATATATATATATATATATATATATATATATATATATATATATATATATATATATATATATATATATATATATCTTTCTTACAGGTATTATTCACATTTATGTGAATAAACCTTCCATTGTACTAGTTCCTTTAATACCACCCCTATATATATATTGACATAAACATCTATAACCATCACTCACATCTCCATACTTCCATAACCACACTACCTATGTATTCATCTTCCTCTTCAGGTGGGACATATCGTAGGAACCACACTACCCAACACGAATACTACGATGTTGCTAATATGACCCATTGCAAATGTAAACCACCACATCCACTAGTTCAAAAAGTTTCTTGGACACCAACAAACCCGGGAAGAAGGTTCAAAAGTTGTCCTACAAGAGGATGTAAAGTGTATGGTTTTCTTGACCCCGAGCTACCTTCACAATATTACATAGACTTGCTTTACAGGGAGCATGAAGAGAAACTTCATTTCATGAATGAAAACGCCACAGGTGTTGAGAATGCACAAGATTCAGATCAAAATATTGGAATGTTGGAAAAAGAAATGGTGGAGTTGAAGATTAAATCAAAATTTCATGATCTACTTTTCTTGTTAGTAGCTTTGGTATTTGTTATCTTTTTCATTATGTTTGTTAAACTAGCCTGAAATATCTACCTAGGTAGTAAGTTATGAAAAAAAAAGTATGATGTACGTTAGAAGTTATGTAAAACAAGTTTGAATTTATGTGTTGCGATTATGGATGGTAACATCCGAAGCTTTTGGGCAAACGGCGTAAAGTATCCAGTGCCTTGGTGTCACAATATTTATTCATCAAACATTGTTATTAATTAATTGTTCCGTAAGGAGACGATTATGTCATAATATTTATTCATATAACATTGGTATAGTATATTATGATTTCCAGAAAAAAAACAATTGTTTCTAGCATGAACATAGTCATAAAATGTCATAATACCAACATTTGATCAACAGAAACCATATTTCCATATACATGAAACAAAGTCATAATATGTCATAATACAACCATTGTTTCCAGCATGATTTCCAGCATCACAAAAAAAAAATAAAAAATAAAATAAGAATAAATATAAAGTCACCGGGATGTTCATTGTTAGGGGATATTGTCTTTCACGATGTGCATTGTTGGACCACCTTTCCATGATATTCAATCTTTTGTTTCCATAAGTAATCTAAGATTCTTTCACGATATGCAAGAGCTGTATTAGCAGGATCGTAGTCAATTATTGACATTTTATGACCCAAACGATAAAGATTGATGCATAACCAGATGCCGCAGTCACCGTAGTCAGTGCATTGTTGGGGGACATCATCTGCATATTTCCATGTTATGGCATACCCGTCAGTGTCTACGCCTTTTGCTGTCAACACGCCCTCTTCTTTAAGATAATTAGGCAGCCAATATCCAAATGTTTCCTGCATTGTTTGATTCCACCAATAGTGTTTATTTGTATGATGACGAAGCGAATCGTATATTGTGACAACACCGGTGCGTATATGAAGCTCCCCTAAAGCCCAATGCTTTCTTGGCTGATTTATTGGAAAAAGTACCTACATTTCAGCAACAATTAAACATAAAAAATACGGAACAATTAATTAATAACAATGTTATATGAATATGTCATAATATACTATACCAACCTTTTCAACATCACACCAAGGCACTGGATACTTTACGCCGTTTGCCCAAAAGCTTTGGATGTTACCATCCATAAAACTTGCACTGAAAAATCCACCAGCCATAGCCCAGTCGGCGTCTGATGGTCGGACCGCCCACATTAAATCCACCCATACATCTATGTGCTGTTTTGGGTATACAAATGTCAATACGTCAAATTTCTTACTATAATATTTCAAAGTACATTTTAAAGTGTGAAACTAGAATGACAAGAAAAAGGGCTGAATAAGCCAATAAGATGGAAAAAGCAAATCCAAAACCAACTAGGAACCACAAAATGCAGGCCTAGAAAAGCTTAAGCAATAAGCTGGTGGACCACAAAATGAACCCTGATATGGACACTTAGCAAGGTGGGTTTCTCAAAGCACCCAAGATCAAGCAACAAGCTCAATTCTTGAGGTTGTTGTGGCCCTTGGAATAAAGGTTCAGTGGCCAAAGTGAATGGAAACGAGCAGGCTATGCACAAAATTCTAATTAATTCCTACAAGATTTGACATTTCTGAAAAAGGATGATTTTTGACTTTTTGTATTTGTTATGAACTTTGACCAAGGTGAAGTTCTGATGATCCTAATTGATTCTAAGTGTAATAATGATCTAAAATGTGAGTGAAATAAGCTATGCTAACTACTTATGCAGGTATATGTGAAGTTATGCATCCCTAAACCTAAACAGTGGACTGATGGTTGGGTTTTAAAAGAGATTTGACTTTCTAATTAAAAACCTGAGGTTGTTGTTACTTGGTTATGCTAGATTTACCTACAGTAGCTTGTCCATACTAAAATGACACCAAAACATCAACCAGAACACCAACTAAAATGCTAATCCAATCACTCCTACAGTGATCCTATTACACTATGATTCTATTATTTAAGCTTACAAGACCTACACTATGAATAGGCAGTGGGATCACACAACTTATCCAATTCTTAAATGAAATAAAAGGCTTTTTTTTTTGTATTTACCAACTGAAATTGCATCTTTTAAACAACTGAATTTTACTGCACACAGTTTCTATTTTCCCTAATATAAGCAATACTAACATATGAAGACATTTTTGTTTATTTCAACTGAATGTGGTAACAAAAATATACAAAAATTTATACGAACCTCGTCTCTAAGCCATCCTGAACTCCAAGCACCTGTGCCAACTATACATTCCCAGAAACGCCGATCAACAACAGTTTCGTCTCCCCAAGGAAAATAGAACAATGTATTTGGTGGTGCCTCCTTTAACCATTTTCTAAAGTAAGCTGGCACACTTACAACTGTTGGCTTTGACCTTTTAGCTCTTGACAGATTCTGAAGGATAAAAATTAATATATTACGTGGTTTTTCTATTATTAATACATTTTTAAATATATACGTAGAGTCACATACCTCTGTAAAAGGTTCAAATTGCGATTCTTGCAAATTCTCGTCAAAATCAGGTGCTGCAGGCGGGGATATGTTTTTATTATTTATCCTCAATGAACGCCTTCGTAACTTTATTGGGGTAGTGTCAGGGGGATTGGTATATGGGGACTTGTAATATTTCCCTACCTTCCTCTTGCGTTTCATTTCATTGAATATAGATCTGACTTTTTCAGCCTGCAAAAATGGTATTTAGGAGTGTGTAATAAACATCTTATGCATGTATTAACAACTAAAGGGTCGTCCTCATCATCAATTCAAAAATGGTATTTAGGAGTGTACCTTAACGACTAAAGGGTCGTCGTCATCGTCAATGCAAATCAACTCTACTCCATTGTCGTCCGTGGTAGCCCCCTCCCATGCTGGTGAAAGCGCAATGTCACAACCCTCAGCAGACCGTTGAGCTACATTATCATCAACCTGCAGATGAGCCTCACAATTTGTATCTTCAGCCACTACCGTATCTGGTACTTCAGCTGTATCACCCCCTCTTCATGTGTTCCTTTGTCTTCAAGTTCAGTTTCTTTTACTAGGGTATCCAATGACATCGACTCCTCCTAAAAATAAAAGGTGAATGTTTTTAAGATGCAATAAAAATAATACGTAGACAACGATTGAATTATTAAACTATATACGTACCGCTTGAGGAGTTTGTCCAAACCCATCAAAACCAATATCTAAGAATTTTTCATTCAGGTTTGGTAACGAACTACAATCAAATTTATTATGAAGATCTACTTGCATAACATTATTTGATTGATCTTGATGTGGATACTCCATACCAACGGCTTTCATAAGCTGTGTCATGGGCCCCGTAAACATACAAGGGTCCGTATAAAAAAGGTTATGTTTCTGATCATCCGTATCATTGGTCTTCATGGGTGTGTTGACATCCACAGTTTTCAACTAAAAACAGGTACTAATATTAGTAAAACAAAAATAAATAATAATAATAATAATAATAAATTAATATAAAATTAAAAAAAATAGGAATCTTCTTACCTTCATTTTACTATCATTAACTAAACACTTGGCGTCATTCGCTTGCAACTTCTCTTCGAACTTAACTCCTAGCACATTCTCAACAACCCCAATCCGTTGTTTAAGAATGGCCAACTCACGTAACAGATATGACACATCAACATCTCCGACTCTTTTTTCAATATCTCTAACATTTGATTTAATGGACGCAACCTCAGAATTGATGTGATCTGTATCAAGTGTTGGTAATGTTAAATCTTTCTCAGGAGGCTCAAAAGGCTCAGAATTAACTTGAGAAGAATCTTTGTTATCCTCCACTCCGACAACATCGTCATTTAGAGTCGCACTTTCACCAACTTCAATAACGCTGTCTTCATGTAAATGAATAACATCATTTGCAGGTCCTGTATCATCGGGGTCAAGAATACCATTTTCAGGGTAAGCCATATACTCATCTACCATATCCACAACATCAACATCATTTGCAAGTCCTGTATCATTTGCAACATCAACATCATTTACAACCGGAACCTCGTTTGCATTTTCTGCAGAATCCATAGATTCAGGAGCAGCTTCAACAACCAGAACCTCTTTATCATTTTTTTCATCTTCCATTTTTTTGCAATTCCAGTATCATCGCTGTATTCAGAATCCATTTCCGCCACCGGAACCTGGTTCGCATTTCCTGCATTTGCATCTTCTGCAGAATCCATAGCTTCGGTAGCAGTTTCAACAACCAGAACCTCATTACAATTTTCTTCAACATCCATATTTTCAGGAACCACTTCGGACACCGGTATCGCATTTGCAATTTCTTCATCATCCTTTACTATGAGTTGCATCTGAAGTCCTCGTATGTATTCCATGCTACTTTTGTACCACAGGCATTTCATCTCGGAATGTGTTGGTAGCAGCTTCTTTATAGGAGGAAGACGCTACAAAATAAATAAAATACAAAATTAAAACCGCAATTCACCATGATAAAATACAAGATCAAAACCGCAATTCAGCATGATAAAACCGCAATTCAAGTAATTTTGGAGACTTAATTACCTGATCAAATAGAATAACCTGATGCTTTCTCTCAAAAATTTTCACTTTCGACCATGATAATGCACGTGGAATCTTTGAAGGATCTTTGGTATAAAAATGTGAACTGTTAGGGAAGCTTTCCAAAATCCATATCTGATAAACGAAGTAAAACAAAAAAGTCACATTTACGAACACAAGATATCTATTTTGATACGTAATAACTATTTTGATACATAACTTTTATTAAATAGAAGCTATCACTATTTTTAATTTTTGTTTTTTGGGAATTTGAAGCTTGAATAAGCTTCAAATAAGCTTGGTATAAGCAATAAGCAAGTTCCACTAACACTGAGAACCAAACACCCCTTGCAGTGAACTGATTAGGCTAAATAAGCTTATGAAATAAGTTGTAAAAGCCAAATTAAGCACTGGAATAGCAATTTTGGGTCGTAAGGTTTCCAGAAAACCAAAGCTCACCTTGTGGGGTCCACAAATGACCTTATGAAGGGCTTTATACAAGAGCCTGAATACACTGAGTTGCTCAGGTACACAGGAAATGAGACAAGATTTAACAAAATAAGCCAAAGGCTTATTATGATGAATAAGCATATGGTGAACTTATTTGAATGACAGAATAAGCCAAAGGATAATTATGATTTTGCTTTTGATGAATAACCTATACTACTGACCTACAAGTCCAAATAAGCATTTAACTAACAATAATAACAAAAAAGAAGCACAAATTGTTCAGGTTGTATGCACAAAATAAGCCAGACAAGCCAAATAAGCACTTGGCTTATTAACAGTCCAATCAAGCCAAATAGGCCTACTTGCAGCCCTCTGTGGGGGTCACAAGGGGGGTCAGGGGTCAAAAGTTGGGGTTGAACCCTCAAGTTGGATTGGGTGTCTACAAGATAAGCCAAGAACCTGGTCAATAAGCCCAATAATAAGTTCTCAATGAGCTTATGAGTTAAGCTAATTAGACCTGAGGTCTGAGGTGTGCAGGGCAAAAGGGACAAAATTCAGGCCTGTGTGGGGATCACCCAATGGATCATGGATCCAATTTTTGGCCTGAAGTAGAAAGATAAACAGTGTGAAATTGAGACCAAAACCTAAGTACTCAGTACATCTTGGGGAAATGAACAATAACTAAACACTAATATCCAAGTCTGAATAAACTCAACACTACAAAATAAGGCCTCAACTAGCAAGATGGCTTATTTGGGTTTCCAAAAAGCCAATAAGCTGAGAGTGGGCCCAATTAATGAACAAGATACACGCCTATGAACTTGGGTCTCAACACTGACTGTCACAGTGTAGGGTCTGAGGTCAGGAAACCAAATAAGCTAAACCAAAAAACCTAAACCCAAAAATAAGCTATGGTATGAACACTAATACTGATAAGCTACTCAAAAGCCAAAGGGCTTGGTGTGGGGTCCTCTAGATTGGTCACAACAGATCAAGGAAAAAGGGTAAAACCCCTGGTGCAGGGGAGGGTGCTTTCCCTGCACCTTCAAATAAGCCAATGCACATGTCAGAGGAAAAATCTAAAAAATAAGCCATCCATGGATTCATGGAGTTGAGGTGGTATGCTTTAACCAAAAAAAGTTTCAGGTCCTGATTCTTTCCACAAAAATCTAGAAAAATCCTACAAAAAGTGAGTTTCTGCTTGTTTTATGAAATTTGACTTTTTGAAGTTTAATGAACTTTGACAAAAATGAATTTCAAACACTGATTTATGGACTAGTTGTGGGTACTTAAGATGTACAAAGACAAAATTAACCAATCTCATCAACTTGTTACTTAAAATGAAGCGTATGCAACTCAAATTCCAACACACACAAATCCTACACCAATTTATGGATGATTTTCAACAACATACAACTACTACAACCAACTAGGAAATCTTAGACAGTCCAATCCAAACACCCTTTTAAACACAGTAACACTTACATAATTAAAAGGCTAAAAATCAAATGATTGCTCTTACAATGGCTTACTATAACTTAAAATTCTTAAATAAGATTTGAAAATTGGAAATGAGGAATGAACCCTATAATGAAGAATTTCACCTCCAAATTTATAACAGTTAATCCGAGATGAGACTTAAAACTAAACTTTCACTTTTTTATAAGTAACTGCTGAATTTTATACCATAAATGGCTTACTATAACTTAAGTGAACATGTAGGAACTAGAAATTTAATTTGAAATACCCCCTGAGTCTTCAAAGTCAGTAAATCCAAACACCCTCAATTTAAACTTAGTATGGTACAACCATACAATAAGCCTTAAATAACACATATGTATAGATTTAAAACACAAATGAGAAAGATTAGATAATGCATGTTTTAAATAAAATCTAACCTTCAGTGCCAATACAAATCCGTATAGATTGTATGTTTCTTCTTTTTTGGGAGATTTCCTGCATGTTTCCTTTTTGTTAGAAGTTTTTCTAACAGCCTTGTTAGATTGATTGTCGGTATGCCTCTGAACAACATTCACCGTTCTTTTATACAAATGAACCCACATATACTCTCCCCATGGGTATTCATTCCAAACGTCTAAATCCTCTATCATTTTCAACATATGATCCGGGATGTAGAACCTTGGTTCTCTACCTATGAACACAAGGGTTGCAATGACCAATAAGCAAATCCTAACAGCATCTATATCCAAAATAGATTCCCATACTGGACCATCCTTCATAAACTTCAAAAGTTCTTCACCTTTTACTCTTTTCTTCAAAGTTCGTTTCTTTTCAGGAAACAAACGTGTTAATACAAATATCGCCTAAAAACGTTATTTATATTTTACGATCTTTGCTAAGTTTTGTTAATAACAAAGTATGAACTTTAGCTAAAAGTAAATTATCACTTTGAGTATTTAAGTCTTGTTTAACTAATGTTTACATTTCCTTTTAAACTAAACATTGGTTTTATTTCTTAAATTAGAAATAGTCACATCACATTTATGGCAAGTTTTGTCATTATGTATTTATGGCAAGTTATGTGTTTGACTTGCTTTCATGTTGCTTGCAAGTATCATGTTTGACTTACTTTAAGTGATGTGACATTGTTTGGTTGCTAGAAGTTATGAGACAAGACATTGTTTGGTTTGGGAAGTTATTGCAAAAACCTACTGCAGACCCGGCGGTACCCTGGGGGTACACGGGCGGAACCCATCTCAGGGTTCCGCCTGATCCGCCAGACATGCAGAATAGTTTGCTATAAATACAAAACCATTTGTTTGTTTTGTGTAACCCTTTAGGACTTATTCTCACATATTCTTTCAACTAACTCAGTAACCCTTGACTTGTGTGATTCTCTTATGTAGCAAGGAACTCCACAAGATCATTCAAGAAGTTGCAAGCTTCAACTCTAAAGTTGCAAGTCTTGGTAGCTTGGTCATGTATAAGCTTTGGTAGTTTATACTTCATGTGTGTCATGTATGTAGAAGTTATAGGTTAGTATTTTAGGCCTCAAAATACAAAGAGTGTTGGGAGTTGTTGTACCCTAGTAAAAGAACTAACGGGAGTGGTTGTACCCTTGGAAAAGAACTCGACATCTAGCTTTGTGTCGGTAAAAGTGTAAGCTACGAATGGGAGTGGTTGTACCCTTGTAAAAGAACTCGACATCTAGCTTAGTGTCGGTAAAAGTGTAAGCGACGTTGTAAAGGTTTTCTCCGCCGGTGAAAGGAGCTTGTTGATTAGTGTTTATAACTCTCGAGTTGGAAACTCGGGGCGTGGATGTAGGGCAAGGAAAAAGAGTCCTTGTAGCCGAACCACGATAAACTATCGTGTTGTGGTTTGATTGTTTCTTTCTCTATATTTGCTTATTATATGTTGTTGTTTAGTTAGAATTGTTGATCACATATAAAGCTTTTCAAAGAACCAAAACAAGTAATATTGTTCTTATATCTTTCAACATAAGTAAAGTTTTTTCAAAGAACTAAACAAGCAAAGTTAGAATCATTACAAGTAAAGCTTTTCAAAGTATAAAACAAGTTAAGTTAGAATGGTTATCTACATGAAAAGTCTTTTCAAAGAATCAAACATTTTAAGTTGTGTTTATATCTTTAACCAAATGTCAAGTTCTCAAAGATTATTTAAGCAAATAAGAATCGAAAAAGCGGTAAACTATTCAACCCCCCTTCTAGTTTTCCACAATTGGCATCAGGAGCTACGTTACCCAAGTTCCTTAAAATTAACTGTATTTTAAAACTTGGATCGATCCATGGATTTTGAAAATCTCAAAGAAGGGCAACCTATTCAAAACCCACCGCTATTTGAAAAAGAAAGCATGCTTAAATGGAAAAGTCAATTTGAAAACCAAGATGATCAATTTGATCTCATCTTTGAGTTAGAGGTCTTAGAAATATTAATGGATAGACATCTAGTTGAGATTAATACATGTGCTACTAGTTTAAATGTTTTAAATGAAGGTGTAAGTGAAGATGACTTCTCATGTCAAGCTCTTGGTGGACTTGCTTATGATTCATGGACTAACACGGATGAAGATGAAGTCAACCATCCGGTTTGTGATTCTCTCTTAGCTAAATCACCAAGCAAGGTACATCTTGAAACCAAACATTTTTGCTTTGACACATTCACCCTAGAGTTTTCTAAAATAGAAAATGAGTCTAAACTTTCATGCAACATGGACCTAAAAACTATCTTTAACAATGAAGATCTTGTGTAAACACTTTTGAAAATGAAATCATGTTAGAAGATAAGATGTCTAGACTTGAGAGTCATGTTGAAATTGATTTAGAATGTAAAGTATGTCTAGAGTACAAACATGAAATTCTAAAACAAAATGAAAAAGGAAAAATGCTTGCTAAATTTGATGAAAGTTCAAAAACTCTTGAAAGTTGTTTGAAGAATCAAAGGTCATTTAGAGATAGAACCGGATTAGGATTTAACTCTAATGAATCATCAACAAGTAAAACAAAACATGTTGTGTTTATGAAACCTAAGAGTATATTGTAGGAGTTACTCTAGCTCTAGTAGGAACACATGATAAAGGGATAAAAATATCATGTTCAATACATTTATGTGTCTTTCTAACTTTCTTGGAGTTATAAGAAGTTGTGGTTAGCCTCTCTACATATCAAGATTATGTGCTTTATGTTTATCTTCTTGATGGCTAATCTATGGAGCTTAAAAGGTACACGTCTCTTCAACTTACCTTTTAATGTTTCTTGTTGATTAGTTGTATGATTTGACATAAGTGTTAGTATTAGTCTTTACTATAAGGCGTCTATGTTGTGAGAGTAACAATAAGGATTTGATCCTTCATAGGTAAAGTAGTTTGATACTACTTCTAGTAGGAGATATAAGGTGTCTTGCCTCGTTTAATCTTTTGGGTAAATACACGAGTAACTCTTGAGTAAGTCTCACATAATTCTTATCTACAAGTGAGTGAACTAAGAATCTCTTAAGTGATAAGACAACCAACACTTTTGTGATGCTTGCAAATCTAGCAAAACCACTACATTTCATAAACACTTGAAGTACAAAAGTCTTTTGGTATTATACCCTATATTTTCAATATCATCTTAAGTCCAATCATTCTTTTGCTAAAAGTTTCACGAAAGACACACAAAGTAAAATAAATCTGTTGAATTTTATTTGAATGATTGGGAGAAAATGATGTATTAAACTTCTAGGATGTGAACATCAAATTCGACCCATAGTCTTATGATGTTGCATATCTTAGACATTTACACTTATGAGGTTTAACGAAAATAAACCCAAAGAGTCGAGGAATCATTGAGTTTAACATTCAATGAAAGACCACCTCCTTCTAAGATATCATCTTTGGAAGATGATGACTTAGTCGAAAGCCCAACATTGATAAGACAAGATTGTCAAGATCAAAAACAAGGAAGATGGACTATTAAAAATTGAAAAACAACATCCTTTCGTCTTGTGTCAAATATTGAGTCAAGCAATAACAAAAAGAATGATAATCTTTAAAAGATTGTTTATTAACCTAAGCATGCTCCAAAAGAAATGGATAATCACTCAAAAACATTCCTAGTTATTCACTTGTTCAAAATGATTAAGTCCTTTATGACTTATCGAGAATAAGATTAGTAAATCCATAGGTAAAACTAAATGTAGAGAAATGTTTGGAAGACTACTTGTTCTCATAACAATTAGATTCAACATTATGTTTAGCTTTTGCCTATGTGCTCGTGTCAAAGAAAATCCTAAAACAACTCTTTAGTTGAGTCTTTTTGGATACATCATAAGGTACTACACAACTAGAATTATGGTCTCCCAAAAGAACGGGAATAGAAACCATAGTGTTTGAAAAATGGAATTATGTCGGTAATAAGTTGATGAGAAAAGCACAAGTGGTACTTGCACTTTTATACTTACTTACCCAATGATTCTCCAAAAACGCGCATGATTCTCAAATTTGTATCGAATGGAGAAACACATCAACAAGCTCCGCTTGAACAAGCAAACTCACATCAACAAAGGAATTCATCTTATCAACATTGTTATACCCTCAACAAAGGAAGCATCGACTTCAGCAACAATTCAATCCATTATGTTCTTTATTGACATATTGTGATCCATCATCATCGTCTTGGTAAAAATGTTCATTGAGGAACATCTTAACTAAG
Organism: Artemisia argyi; assembly: GCA_030686995.1. NCBI lineage: Eukaryota > Viridiplantae > Streptophyta > Magnoliopsida > Asterales > Asteraceae > Artemisia > Artemisia argyi. The sequence continues at coordinate 55,308,407 of CM060695.1, forward strand.
AAAGTCTTATACGTTAATCATCCTATTAACGTTTTCACAAAACCTCTTGAATGAGAATCATTCATCATCCCTAGGCTTAGTCATGAACTCATAAGACCAAAAACCTTAGTTTTGAATATTAGGATAGAACCACAAAAATCAAGACAATTCCTTTTAAGTTTTTCCCTGCAGAACCCACGGAACCTTCAGACCATACGGGCGGAACCCATTTTTTGGTTCCGCCTGGTCCGCCAAACCTCAGAGTGTTTTAAACTCTTTATTTCAAAGCCAAACACCCTATTAAGTCTTAACAAAAACTAACAAACAGCATCACCCTCTCTAAAACACATATCCTCACGAATTTTAGGGCTTCTAATCCAATCTCTTCCAATCCAACTAACTTTGTAAGTATTCTAATCACAATTACATTTTTAATTTAATCATAACATTTTTGCTTACAATCATTAACTAGAATCTTAGGGCTTTTGCATAAAACTTCATGATTCATGAAAAACTTGGTGGCTAGTCAATTATGTATTTCATTAAGTTAAGAAATGTATCTTTTCATTGTTACCTTGATTTACCAAACACACCAAGAGCATTATTTTTTTAATTGCAACATGATTCATCACCACATTGTTAAAACAAATGAAAAACATCATTTAAACATCACTTGCATACTATCTCTTGAATGCTAAAGGGGATACATAACTAATATGTATTTTTGGGTACATTCAATCGAAGACACATTCAATTAGGAGAGTGTTGGTTATCTTTTGTTTTTACAACAAAATTTGCATAACAAAACGATTTGGGAATCAAAATGAGTCAAGATAACCATGTCTTCACATTGTCTTGCATATAAGAATATATTAGAACATCCTTGTTGTTAAAAGTCATTAACATACAATTTTATGTTTTCTAGGAATCAACATGCCTCCCGCAAACAAATCCGATCACAAAGAAACCCTTAAATACATGCCCAAACACCATATGACCAAAGGTCTCAACCCGGTTCAAGTAGAAACCTTTAAGGCATTAGAAAAACGCTATGTTCACGAAGGTAGAACCATTGATCCATCCTTTCTAGAAGGAACTTCTATTCGCCAAAACTTTGCCGCAATTCACTTTGATTGTCTCCTTGATATAGATGAGCCCATTTGTCCTAGGTTCATCTTGGAATTTTATGCAACCGTAAACCTTTCCTCATGTGCCGGTGGTAGGATCTCATTAAACTTCACAACCAATCAAATATCACATAATATAGATTTAAAAGACTTAGCTATAATTCTTGGTGTACCAAATGAGGGAACTTGCCTCTACACGGATAAGTGGCCCATTTCAAGTCTTGATACTATTGATCGTTTTTATCCATACGATACACCTCTTGCTAGTAAGGAAACTATTAAGGAACACCTCTTTGTTAGAACCTCTACCACTAGGGTGAACCGTTCGGGGAATACTATAGATAAAGATCCTTTTGGTATGGAGCTCAATGAGCTTAAACCGCAATTTAAGAAATGGGAAGAAATTCTTAGGGCTAACGTCATAAGTACCATAGGAAATAGAGATCACATCAACACATGTCTTTGCTATATGCTCTATAGCATTTCAACCGGTCAACCCTTCAACTTAGCCTACTACCTAGCCAAAAGGATGGCCGACATATCCTTAGTTGGAACAACCGCTCTTCCCTATGGTATGCTTCTTACTCGCCTCTTTAGAGGAATCTCACCCATTTCTCCTAACGAAGATGGAATACGCCTTGACTATTTTCTAGTTCCTTACACCTTCGTTCCTCTAAGTGATAAACGAGTTTTCAAAAATAAGGGCAAACGTACTCGATCACCTACTCCATCTTCATCATCATCCGGCATGAGCGACGATGATAAACTACCAAACTCTAAGTTACCTCCTTTAGAATATCTTCAAGCTCTCCCCATCATTGACAATGCTTCCGAAGAATTCAAGCAAACCAAAGGAATGTTCAAGTGTTTTGGAAGGTACCTAAACAAGCTCAAAAAGAAGATTGACCGGTTGTGAGAAGATTAAGGAGCGTTTGTCTTATGTGTGCTTTAGAAGCGTCTTTGTGTTAAAACTATGTGAATTATGTGATTTGTATTACTTCTCATATTCATGTCTTATTACGTTTGATGGATTATGTTTTGTATTCTCTTTTATGATTAATGACAATATTGGTGGTATGTGTCAATTTCATGCTTATGGTAAAATTCACTAAGTTAAGTGAAAATCGTTAGCCCCCGGTCAAAGTCCTAAGAGATGAATGTCTATATGCCCAATTTTTGCATTTCCTAATCTGTCATATAGTAAATTTTCATTTCCAAGAGTTTTCGAAAAATTTGAAAATCGTTTCGCGGGTCAAAAACGCGGACTGTATACTTTTGCAGCACTGGCGGATCAGGCGGATCCCAAAATTGGGTTCCGCCAGTACAATTTCTGGGAATTCCAGAATTGGCCCAACTGACCAGGCGGATCCCAAAACAGGGTTCCGCCTGTATAGTCTCAGGGTGCCGCCAGTACCTGCAGAAAATTTGTGTACATTTTTCTTAAAATGATAACTTGTAAAGTGTCAAATCATTATCCCAAGTGAGAAACATCTTGCATTAACACCAACAACCATATTGGAACAAACCTCACTCACTAAAACAATTAGGAAGATACTTCTCGCCAAAATTCAAATTCAAAACATAACTACCCAAAGGAACCCTTTTAAAGGATCCTTCAAACCTTTGATACATTTTCAACCAAACCACTTCCCATGATCACAAAGCATTGAGTGCTTAGGTTGGTCTTTCACTCCATCCTATTCATTGGATTGACCTCAAATGATGTGACATGGTCATGAAAATCATTTGACACCTCAATCTTTGAATAGTAAAACATCAAATCCAAATACTATTTCAATACCTTTCTCATCCTATAAAATTGAAAGCTTCACAACAATTCTAATCACACCATCACCATCAAGACTTCTTCCCTCAAACATCAAAACCAAAACCTTTGAAATGACCAAATCCAACACCTCATCCGAATCATCAAAATCATGTGCTAAAACCACTAGGATTAGTGTGAAACCTTGTTGCTTCAACAAAACCACAAAGTCAAGCTCATCTTCATCAAGTGATGCTTCACTTAACATCTCCTCACCTATCCAAGATTTTCTTAATCTAACTACCTCAACTACACCTTCAACACCTTGTAACACAAATGTGATCACCATTCAAGATTTGCTTAATCTTGCTACACCACCACCTTCTCCACCTCATTACAACTCAAACCTAGCCATTAATCCATCACCAACTAGACCTTTGAGTATATCAACCTCACCTTCTCAACAAGCCTTTAAATCAAAAACTCCTTCACCTCAATCACCAACACCTACACCAATGGAACTTTTCCATACACCACCAACATCACCACTACCAAATTTAGAAACTTTTGATGATCTATCATCAACTCCACCATCCTTCTCACTTTTTGACACCATTGCTCAAATAAAAACCCAACAACAACCTAGTGAGCAACTAGATGATGAACCCCATCACCCATCTATAGTAGAACGGTTAGCTTACCGTTATGCTAGACCATCCATTTTTTCAAATGATCAAGGTCATACCCACCAACAATCATTTGTGTTTCACCCAATTTACAAAGATCTTCATGGCAATCCTTCCGGCGAACCAAGCTTTCGCCATTTTGTTCAAAATCAACAACCACAACCACAACAACAATCACCACAACAACAAAATTCCCAAAATTTTGAAACTCTACTTTCTTCTTATAAGAAAATAGAAACATCCTTATGGGAAAAACCTCCAACCATGAATGAGGAAATAAGTACTCATTTAGCCCACCTTAAGGCCTTCAAACGAATGGTTGACTCTCAAATCAACCATGTTATGGAATTTCATACGGCATTAGACTCAACAAGTGAAGGAAGCAAACACACCTCTCAACCATCCACATTTGCTCCTTCGAGTTCAAACTATCCACCACCATCATTCCCCCGCCATGATTGCGGACATTGCGAGAGAACCGCTCACATTAGTGAAAGATGTCGAACGGAACTTCGTGAGTTATCCGAAGAAATGAGGTTTATTCTAAACCACATTTTGGAGCGTCTACAATCCTTGTCTCACCCACCTCAACCTTAGAGTCTCCAAAATGAAACGAAACGAAACCGTTTCTATTGGAAAATGTCCCCATTTTAACCAACAAACCAAAACCAAGACACCTCCTCACCTCTCCAAATTAAACCCGCTACAACCTTCAACCCACATTTTTCATCCTTAAAACAACCCAATCCTTGTTTTTGGAAAATGTTTCTCATTAAGGAAAATGATGATTTCCTTGTAGCATTGTTAGTTTATTTTTAGTTTTTCTTAGTCTTTAAAAGTAGGATGTTGTCATCTTAATGTTGTGTCTTTGACTATCTAAGAGTCAAAATTTTATAATTTAATGAATGTTATTCTACTACAAGGTTTAAATTGTTTGATGACCATTTAGGTATGATGAGTGAACTATATCTTGGTATGGTAACATACATAAACCTTGTGCTTTAGAAACTATTTTTTTTTTTTTTTTTTTTTTTTTTTTTTTTGTAGGTTCATTATCCATGTCTTCCTTCCTTGAAACTCCATTTAGGGGAGTAACATTCAAGGGGGAGCATGAGTCGTGCTTTATTCCGCTTCACAACTCTTAGTTGTGTTTTTAAACATGAAATGCTTTCATGACTTATCTTGTGCAGAAACTAACTTTTCTTTTGTAGGTTCAAAATCCATGTCTCCTCTCTTGGCACTCCATTTAAGGGGAGTATCAACCAAGGGGGAGCATGCCTATAATTCCGCTTCGCTACTCTTCTTTTTGTTTCGACAAAAAGGGGGAGAATTTATATGAAACTTGCTCTATTATTTTAAACTTCCGCGTAGCTAACTCTTTGCAAAAACAAGTTTCATTACTAACTTTATAAGACTTAACACTAAATCTTATGACTTACTTTTAAATAAAGTTTATGTTTTGTCATCAACAAAAAGGGGGAGATTGTTAATACAAATATCGCCTAAAAACGTTATTTATATTTTACGATCTTTGCTAAGTTTTGTTAATAACAAAGTATGAACTTTAGCTAAAAGTAAATTATCACTTTGAGTGTTTAAGTCTTGTTTAACTAATGTTTACATTTCCTTTTAAACTAAACATTGGTTTTATTTCTTAAATTAGAAATAGTCACATCACATTTATGGCAAGTTTTGTCATTATGTATTTATGGCAAGTTATGTGTTTGACTTGCTTTCATGTTGCTTGCAAGTATCATGTTTGACTTACTTTAAGTGATGTGACATTGTTTGGTTGCTAGAAGTTATGAGACAAGACATTGTTTGATTTGGGAAGTTATTGCAAAAACCTACTGCAGACCCGGCGGTACCCTGGGGGTACACGGGCGGAACCCATCTCAGGGTTCCGCCTGATCCGCCAGACATGCAGAATAGTTTGCTATAAATACAAAACCATTTGTTTGTTTTGTGTAACCCTTTAGGACTTATTCTCACATATTCTTTCAACTAACTCAGTAACCCTTGACTTGTGTGATTCTCTTATGTAGCAAGGAACTCCACAAGATCATTCAAGAAGTTGCAAGCTTCAACTCTAAAGTTGCAAGTCTTGGTAGCTTGGTCATGTATAAGCTTTGGTAGTTTATACTTCATGTGTGTCATGTATGTAGAAGTTATAGGTTAGTATTTTAGGCCTCAAAATACAAAGAGTGTTGGGAGTTGTTGTACCCTAGTAAAAGAACTAACGGGAGTGGTTGTACCCTTGGAAAAGAACTCGACATCTAGCTTTGTGTCGGTAAAAGTGTAAGCGACGAATGGGAGTGGTTGTACCCTTGTAAAAGAACTCGACATCTAGCTTAGTGTCGGTAAAAGTGTAAGCGACGTTGTAAAGGTTTTCTCCGCCGGTGAAAGGAGCTTGTTGATTAGTGTTTATAACTCTCGAGTTGGAAACTCGGGGCGTGGATGTAGGGCAAGGAAAAAGAGTCCTTGTAGCCGAACCACGATAAACTATCGTGTTGTGGTTTGATTGTTTCTTTCTCTATCTTTGCTTATTATATGTTGTTGTTTAGTTAGAATTGTTGATCACATATAAAGCTTTTCAAAGAACCAAAACAAGTAATATTGTTCTTATATCTTTCAACATAAGTAAAGTTTTTTCAAAGAACTAAACAAGTAAAGTTAGAATCATTACAAGTAAAGCTTTTCAAAGTATAAAACAAGTTAAGTTAGAATGGTTATCTACATGAAAAGTCTTTTCAAAGAATCAAACATTTTAAGTTGTGTTTATATCTTTAACCAAATGTCAAGTTCTCAAAGATTATTTAAGCAAATAAGAATCGAAAAAGCAGTAAACTATTCAACCCCCCTTCTAGTTTTCCATAAAACGATCAAAAAAAGGACTATATGGTATACCGCGAACAATACGACCTACGTCAGTTTCCTCTTTGGCAACTTGCCCTAAACGAAAACCGGTTACAAGACAAAATTCCTGACGCCCAAAATTAAGAACATTATCACCAATTTTAAAACTAATAGGAGGGCAAGTATCACTAACTATAGGAACCGTAACAGCATTTTGATAAAAATAATCATACAAATGGTTATCAGGATCTAAGGAGGGGATATCTAACCACTGACCAAACACGGTTTTTCTAAACAAGTCGCTTCTATTACCATTCAACAAAGCTTTAACATGTGAAAGATGTTCTAATCTAGATCTTACCGTAATCTTTGCATCGAACATTGTACTTGATTAGGGTTCACCGATTAGGGTGATGTTGAGCGACGGTTTGTGTGTTTAATGGTGTTGTGGCATATTAGGGTGGTGTTGAGCGACGGTTTAGTGTGTGTTTAGTGTGGTGTTTAATGTGTTGTAGCAGATTAGGGTTCAAAAATGTTTTGTGTTTAGTGTGTGTTTTTTTTTTCAAAACGTTAATGTGTGTGTATTTTTTTCAAAACCTTAAAAGTAGTTTTTTGTTTGAGTATATACATTTGAAAGGTGTATTTTTATTTAATAAAAGGTGTATTTTTGTATAAAAAAACAAGGAACAAGTTCCCATGCAAAAAAATATTATAAAAGATGTACTTGTACCTAACTAGTTGCCCAAGAAGGTACAATAGTAGGACCAAGTTGCCCAAGAAATCTGTACCTTAAATTAATATAAAAAGACCATACTTTTTTGCTAAAAGACAAAATAGTTAAGTCGCCCAAAAAAGTAGGTCCCAGTTGCCCAAGAAAATAGTGGGGTTAGTTGTACCTTGCAAGTACAAGGTGGGGACAACTTATGAGACACTTGTCATAATTCTGGGATGGTTGCCCAAAAATTCTTGTGAGAGAGTCGCCCTTGGAGTATTTGGGGAAGTTGAAAAATATTGAGATATTTAGAGTTGACACCTTTGTCTTTTGGGATAAATAAAGAATTTTCTCTATTTAAAATTCAAAAACCCTTACTATACACAATAAGACAAACTTTGTCATCAAATATCTATAAAATATTTCATTTTTATTCAAGGCCACAATCCAATAACAAATATACTTCCCTGTTTATCTTGTTCAAGTATTCTACTACTTGTAAACAACAATGGCAACAACAGTTAAAACACCAACAATCTCTTTATTCCACCACACATATTCATCAAACCCTTCACTAATAAAATCAAACCTTTCATTTCCATTATCACCCAACAAATTTCCCCACAAATCTTATCCTCTTCACATTTCAAGAAAATTTCAACTCTTTTCATCATTAGAAGCTGCAACAGTTGAAGATGAAGTTATAGTGGAAGCAGCCCAGAAAGAAACTGTGCAGAATAAGAGGGTTTTTGTACTTAATCTTCCTTGGACTTATAGTGTTGATGATCTTAAGACTCTTTTTGGTGAATGTGGTACTGTTGAAGATGCCCAGGTTTGATTTTTATTTTATTTTATTTTTAAATTTTTCTGTACTTTTTATGTTATGTGCATATGTTGTGTTTTAATTAGATATGGTTCGTTTGTATTAGTCCCATTGCCTGCTAAAGTTGCATAATTACAAAATAAATGCGTAGGCTGTCAAGGAAATGTCGAGCCTTTTTGGCTCTGATGTAAGCTGCCTAAACGCTATTCCCGTGGTCGTTTCCGGATTCCGTCTTCCCAAGATGTTCATCCAATGAGGTTTGACCCGAGTGCCTTCCGAGACCTTCGGGCTGCCTTATCACTATGGGATTATCTGTTTTTATTGATGTTGCTGATTTTAGGGGTGTTTGGCATTGTGTGTTTGTAACTTGCAAGTGATTATGTCATGTGCGCTAATAGTAAGCTTTAGTGAAGGAGATAGCGTTTGGATGTGTGACATATTCTAATAATTTAGTAAGGATTTACATTAAAAGGTAGTGTTTGAGATTTGCTTATTCAAACAACTTATATGCGTATAGCAGTTTTTCTAAAGTAGATATTAAGTTTTTGGATCAAGAAATGTGTTTATGCTTACCTGCTTATATTAGGGTGATATAAGCTACTTTCTATAAGCAGTTTGAGATTGTTAATTGAAACTGATTATTCTTTGTGAATTCATAATTACAAGTTTGCCCTTGGGTGAAATAAGCTGATCATCTGCTTATAAGCATAAACATAAGCTTTTTAAATAAGTAATCCCAAACGCCCCTAAGTGATCAGATAATCAAAAGCAGCTTGGTTGCAGCTAATGAGCTAATCTTAACCTGACTATTTGACCTCTATTTGCAATAATTAAATAACCACTTGTCCACTTCAATAAAGTAATGTCAACACCCGCTTTGTTTTTACTTAAAGATAATCTATTTCTACAATTCTATTGATGCTGCTGATTTTAATTACTCTGAAGATAACTTAGGCTAATTATAGCTATATTAATGTATAATAATGGGTTAAAATATGTTTGAAATATTTACTTTTGGTGACAGATAATAACGAGGAAAAAGGATGGGAAGAGCAGAGGGTATGCATTTGTTACGATGGCTTCTACTCAAGAGGCACTTTCAGCAATTGAAAAATATGATTCTCATGTATGTTCTCCATTTCACTCTTAGTAACGTAATGTGAGTACCCTGTGTTAAATCCTAGGTTGGTTCTCTTAGTAAAACAAGTTTAAGTTAATGGTTACGTTTCATGATGCATTGCTTCTAAAAGTGAGAGTTATGAGGCCTAGATTAACAAGTGAGAAACAAAGATTTGGCAATCCAGGCAATCCCCATGCTACTGTATCTGGAATACGTGTTTTTAGAGAGTATAAAATGGGATAAAATTTGTCATAATGATTCTTCTATCGAACTTGGTGACAGTTGATTTTTATATGCTTGAAAATTTTTAAATGATCTACATCTTACTGTCATATACTGCATTTTGATGTGTGATCTTTAAATCAATATTGGCTAAAAAGAAAATACCAGTCTACAGCCTTTTTTAAAGAACCTTAAACTCTAATTGCTTCTAAGATGCCAATAGACCAATTTTCCAGTAACAAACATAAACTTAGTGACAACTCACAAGGAACTAATATACGTATAGCAACCCATGATACATGGATAGAGTAAGAAGCATGGGCTCTTTACAAACTTTAAGCAATGTGTTACTAGTAACTTCCATCATGATTTTAAGTTCATTTGGAGGTTGTTCGGCTAGTCTGTCATTTTGGACTTGAAATCTTACAAATGGTACCAAAGTAGTAGCATCTCAAGGTGTAATGAGTTAGATTAATCCGTATCGATTATTGATTATGCATGTATAAGCATTACGAGGACATCATGAGTATCTTTTCTTTCTAACAACTTGGGCTATCTCACCCTGATAACAATTAAGAATTTGAGCATCTTATAAGCCCTAGGTTATGGCTTATTAATTACTTTCACCATGGTTTTAAGTTGCTTTGAAGATTATTGAGTTTATGTATCACTTTTTGAGCCTGCAGTTCATAATTTAAAACCAACAAAGTTGATAAGTAGGCATGAAAAACTTCAGTATTTGATAGAGCATGGTGTTTTCAGGAACTAAATAGGTTTGAACTACTCAACTACATCTTTTATCTTCATCTGGTTGATGTAAAATTACTGAAAAGAGACAATTTTAGAAGTATGGGACTAGAGTGAAATGTTTTGGCAATAAGAAATTCATAAGCTGAAATGGTGATATCTTTCTCATTTAGATGCTTAAATTACATGAACTCGGGAAGGGACAGTTTTTTCTTTAGCTTTTCAAGACAATCCATATGAGAGTACCATTTTGGTTTGTGCAGGAATTAATGGGTAGGATTATTCGGGTAGAATTTGCAAAAGAAAACAAGAAACCTTCACCTCCTCCTACTCTTCCTGGCGAAAAACGTTATAAGCTTTATGTCTCAAATCTTGCATGGAGAGTAAGAAGTAATAATCTTAAAGAGTTCTTTGGTGCCGACTTCAATCCTATATCCACCAGGGTTGTTTTTGAAAGTCCTGAAGGAAGATCTGCAGGATATGGATTTGTTACTTTTGCAACTAAAGAAGAAGCAGAATCTGCTATATCCACCTTGAATGGAAAGGTAATTTTATGGCTTTCAAATAAGTCTTACTCAATTTTGGCAAATGTCTTAATCACTCTTAACCATCCTTTGATAGTCACAAAACTGGGAAGTGTTGTGGTTAACAACACTTGTAAAGTAAGTCATTCCAGTTAGTAAAGTTACAAGAAAACAAAATGTTACAGGTAATATGAGATACTCAAATCACATACGTATGTGTATGAAATCACTTTTATTCTGTATAATGCAGGAGTTGTTAGGAAGGCCAATTACTTTAGCATTCAGTGAAAGAAGTGCAGATAATGAAACAGATGAAGATGCCTCTAACGAACAAGCTGCTGAATCATAGTTTTGCTGAAATCTGAGTTCCCCTTCGACCAGTTTTTGGTAGTTGAGGGTCACATGGAAGAACAAGCAGAGTTTCTAATCAATGTGAAGATCATAAACTAGTTCAAGTTTAATTGCACATTGTGTAGTTAACTTATATTTGTATCGGCGATTGCTCTATGATGTATTGTGTTCCATTTTATGAGTGAATGGCATCGTTCGTGTCCACAGTTTTAATTCATTGTGTTTGGTTTGCATACTAACAATGTGATTGACTGCCATCCATGCAAAAATGAAGAGAAGATTCCATAAAAGGGGTCATAGTTGTAAAAATAGTATTATTATCGACGAAAAAACACGGATAATCCAAGTGATTTGTCATTTATCGTTTGTCGATATTATTGGCAACTATAATTCGGAAAAAGTGTTGATTGACACATTTTTACTTTTGATCCGCACACTCTAATGTACAATCTTTAAAAGTAGCCAATGGTGCAGCTACATAGGGGCGGAGAGGGGTGCCTGACCCCCCGAATTTTTTTTTGCGATATAGGGGTATATAGTTTTCGTGTAGAAAAATTTCGGTATATTCGGTTTCGACCCCCAAAATTTCGGTATTACCCGAAAAATAGCGTTAGGAAAAAAAATTAGATCCCGACCCTCACTAAAAATTTTCTAGCTTCGCCACTGAAAGTAGCATATGATAAATGTACAACCGCTTAAAGCACAATTTAGCGTGTGCAAATGGAAAATAGGAGTGTGCAAATTCGGAAAGTATCATCCTTATGAGGACAAAACGTCGAACATATCAAATCCTTACCCAACATAAATGACTCTTTTCACCCTTATTTTAACTTGCGTAACACCTCTAAATTCTTAACATTGCCCAAACAGGCATATTTGTTTTTGTTTTTACCAATTTTCCTTCTTATACTTATCTTAGATAAGTTAACTGTCAACAAGTAGAATTTTACTAGTTACAACTAGGGTGGCAATTCTTGACATGACACGAACCCGACACGGGGTTAAACAGGTTTGGGTAGAGGATAAACAGGTTTGGGTAAAAAAACATGCCAACCCGTCTAACACGTTTAATAAATGGTCATGTTTGGGTTGTGTTTGTATTAAACAGGTCAACCCGTAAGACCGCTTAATTATATATAAGCCGCTAAAAATAAAATGTATAACTTGGATTTTATGTTCGATTTAGATTAAATATATATTTTTTATTTACTTAATATGAGTGAATTGCTATTATAACTCAGATATCATTTTGAAATGTTATATAATTATTTAAATGTTATTTTTATCATTTTTTAGATCATTATATAATTTTTGCATTTAAAGTAGTAAATCGACAAACAACTAACCTTATTCACTTAAACAGGTTTAACGGTACACGTGTTATGCAAGTTTGTGTTATGGTTGACTTTCTTGACACTATTAACGAATTGGTCGTGTTTAGATAATGATATATTAACCTACGAACCTAAATAAATCAACCCGGACGCGACTCAATTTTCACCCAATTGCAAGTGTTACATACGGAATACTTAACTTCACCTAGTAAAACATAACAAGTCAAATATACTAAACCACCTAAGAGTGACCTATTGGTAAAAGGGCTTGTGACTATCACTCTAAAATGTGTGAGGTCTCAGAAAAAATTAAAAAAAAAAAAAAAAAAAAAAAAAAAAAAAAAAAAAAACGAGGCTTATTTAACGAGGGAGGGAGAAAAAATAAGTCAAATTATCTTTGAAAACATTACACACAGCAGTCCAAGAAAAACCCAGACTGAAACCCTAAGAGCATCTACAATGCATAAAGTCATAAAGACTTTATGCATTGAATGCAATTAATGAAGATGGCATTTAATAACTAACACTTTTACAAAAGACTTGGTGTTTACCAAGTCTTTGTAAAAAGTCTTTCTAAAAACATACTAGTGCAATGCAAAAAAGTCCATTGAAAAGCTTTTTAGAATAGGGAAAAGTCTTTAAAGACTTTTTAAAGACTTTTCCCATTGGGGATGCTCTAAGATAAGCAACGCATCTCCAAAATCAAAATCAAAATGTCAGACAATGTACCATTCGAAATCCAAGAAGAAATCATGAAAAGGCTTCCCGTCAAATCACTGATTCAGTTCCGATCCGTTTCAAAACTATGGAAGTCTTTTATCGACAGCGCCGAGTTTATCGCTAATTACCACCGCACTCAGCCGCAGCATCATCTAATTGTAAGTTACACTAACCCGGAAAATGAATCTGAGCGAAAATATGTATCAATTGTGGATGATGACACTTTCCCCCAACAGAAGTGTTCACTAACTGTCCCTTCGTCTGTTACACTCCTTAACAAACCAAATATAGTTGGCTCCTCTCAAGGCTTAGTATGCTTGTATGATCCTATTGCACTTCCAGATGATTCCGGAACAAAGACTGCTGTTATTTGGAATCCTGCTATTAGGAAATCAGTTGTTGTTGATGTCCCTAATGTTTTGGGTTATCCATATCAAACAGTTTTAGGTTTTGGGGTTAGTCCTGATACGTGTGACCCTAAGCTTGTCAAGGTTTCATTTCATCGTAGTTTGGGGGAATGGGGGGATTGTGACACTGTAGTTGAGGTATTTAGCTTAAGCACAAAGGCTTGGAAAAGACTAACCACGAACTTGCCTCGTAATTCAACTGCATTTGAAAATAATCAGGTAGTTATAGATAGGTTTATTTATTGGCGTGCTTGGGATCTGTGTTTTGAGGACAATAGATATCACGGGCTGGAAAAGATTATGTCCTTTGATATGATAAATGAAGAATTTAAAAAATTGGATCTCCCGGATAGTTTTGCACGTGATCATCATTTGTTTATATCTAAGGCGAGGGAGTCTCTAGTTGTGGCACAAGCGAAAGTGGTGGGTCACAAAGACGTTAGTGTATGGATGATGGAACATGGCGATCCAAAATCGTTGACAAAGAAATTTACCATTAACACACCAAATGAATTATTGAAGGTACGTGGATTTAGGAAGAGTGGCGAACCTTTAATCGAAATGATACAAGATGATGCTGAACCTGAACTTGATGGCCTTTTTGTTTATGACCCGTACTTAGGACACATGAAGTCTGTTGGGAATACTGCAACGAAATATTCATTGAGTGTGAGCTCCTGTATAGAGACACTACTTTTGCTTGATAATTGAGATTCTAGCTACTTTGATATGAATTGAGGCAAAGATAAACTTAACATTGCAAAGAGTGGATCTTGGAACAGATGGCTTTTGGTCTTTGGAACATGCAAGTAAGGTATGGAGATTGTAGTGCAGATATTGTGCAAATTAAGTTAGATGCATTACTTATATGCAGAGATCAATGTAAACATTTATCATGATGAATCTCTAATTTTGTTATGCTGAATTTGTAATTCCAAATGTTATGCACAAACATCTTATTGAAATTGCATTGTGTTACTATAATTTAGAATGCACCATGATAAGCTATATCACAAAGATGGTACAACCTTGTCCAGAAGGAAAAAGAATTGTCTTGCAGCTATTCTATAAATAACATCGATTTGGGCCGAACTTGCCAACAGTTTAATCTTATTTCACGCATTATTTTTATCTGAATTGTATGAAACTGGGACTTATGTCAATCACGCTCTATATTTATATGTGAATTGTAGGCTTGTAGCTATTCTATAAATAACATCGATTTGGGCCGAACTTGCCAACAGTTTAATCTTCTTATACGCAATTTACCGTTTGGTAAAGTCACAAATATCAGGTATAGTTTTTTTTCTTTTTCTTTCTAAAACATGTGCGGACACTCTGTGCTTTGCCTAAAGTAAAAACTTGTAATGTGATGATGCTTATTAGGGTGGTGGCAATGGGAGCGGGGTGGCCAATGGTTTGCCCAAACCGCCGGGGAACACCGCCGCCACCCCAGCGGTTTGGTTGGGAGGTTTGCTCCAGCGGGGAAGATCATTTCCACGGTTTCAAAAATGTATACGTTGGCCATTTATTGTTTGTGACCATTTGAGGTTTAAAAAAAAAAAAAAAAAATCCTTTATAAATACTACACTTTACAATTTCAAAAAACCACTTCCACTCCAAATCAAACTCTTCCTTCTCTATTACTTAAAAAAAAGTGTAGCATGGATCAAAGAAAATCAAGCTCAACAAGAGGTCGTGGTCGGGGCGTTCGTGGACAACATGTTCGTCCGCAAGTTCCAATTCAACAATACCCTCAATCGGCCTACTATCCCCAACCTCCACCACCGGTGAATCCACAATACTTTCAAGAACAATATTATACGCGACCTCCACCACCGATGAATCCAAGCTAATATAACATATTACTGACAAGTGAGTTCAACCCGTTTAGTGACTATCGTGAAGGTACATCACGTCGTGAGCCTAGTGTTAAGCACGAACTACCTCTATATGGTGACGATGATGATGATGAGGTTGAGTTTGTTCCCGAAACGCAACCACAAACTCAAACCGATATTAATTTTTAATTTTATTAATTTATAATTTTATACGTTACAATTTTATTTGTTATTATAATATATTCTAAAAGGAAAAATGGTTACTGTAGCAACAGTACCCACACAAGTTTCGCGTTTGCCCATTTTAGTCCCTGAGGTTAATGATAAATTGCGAAGTTAGTCCTTAACGACCGTTAACTAACAGACGTGGATTAAATTTGCAACAGACCAGTAACTTCAGGGGCTGTTTCTGTGCAAATAATAAACAGAAACAGCCCCTAACGTTAACTATTTTTTCACCGTTAGTCCCTAAGGACTAACATTGCAACAGAACGTCCGTTAAGGGACTAAAACTGAAAAATACCTTGCTACAGTGCCAAACAGTGGGGAATAGTGCATGTACTGTAGCTAAGGATTTTCGCTTTTAGTCCCTCAGGTTAGCTAGAAATTGCACCGTTAGTCCCCCGTTAGCGATCTTTTGCAAATTTAGTCCTTAAGAAAAATCTATCGTTTTATTTCGAGTTTTGTTTAGACACAACATTCCCGCAGCAACGCGCGGGTACTCCCGCTCTTTATTTTATATTGTCTAACTTTACACGTTATAATTTTATATTGTCTAATTTTATACGTTTTTATTTTATATTGTCTAATTTTATACGTTATAATTTTATATTGTCTAATTTTATACGTTATTATTTTATATTGTCTAATTTTATACTTTATTATTTTATATTGTCTAATTTTATACTTTATTATTTGTTATACTAGATGAAGATGTTCAAGTCGTGAAAGTAAAAACTAAGGCGGATAAAGTGGCTTGGACGACGGCCCAAGAAGTTGCTTTGGCAAAAGCATGGGTTCATGTCTCGACATGGCGAAAAGTTGGGAATTCACAACGTAGAGAAAAGTTTTGGGAGAGAGTTACCGAACATTACACGGAAAACGTGAAAGGTAGTACCCGAACTCGTCATGCATTGAACACGAAGTGGGGAACTATGAATGCCGCCATGGGTGTCTTTAACGAGCTATACATCCAACAAGTAATTTTTTTAACTATATACTTGTATTAATTTATATACGTGTGTTAATTTATATACTTTTGTTAATTTATATACTTTTGTTAATTGTTATACTTTTGTTAATTGTATACTTGTAGAAGCGTATTCGGGAGAGTGGATGTGGTGATGCGGATGAATTGAAAAATGCCTTGGTCAATTATAATAAGAAAAATAAAGGCAAGTCTTTTACTCATATTGAGGCATGGGAGGTTGTTAGGGGAGAACCGAAATGGTTGGAACAACCATGTTTTGTTCAAGCATCTTCGACATCTAATTCCGACAAACGAAGAAAGTTGTCGGAATCTACCTACTACGAGTCGGGAAGCAATGAGCATGTCGAAACTGTTATTCCCGATCTAAATGACGACACAACTCCCACAAGGAAAAGAAAAGGGAAAATACAGTTAGCGAGGCATCGACAAAGAATAGTGTTGTTGAACAATTCGAGTCCTACACGTCAAAGAAAACACAAATGTTGGAGGAGGCGATGTAAAAAAACGTGCAAATGATGCATTGGCCGAACAGTTGATGACGGCACAACTCGCTAGTGTTCAAGAAAAGGCTATGCTTCGGGCCTTGAAGTTCTTTAACGAACCGCATGATCACATAACCAATCCGGTTATGCGAGAGATCTATCTTGCCAAAAAACGTGAGCTCGCGGCGAAGTATGGATGGCCTGTTGATTTTTAGAATAATTGTGTTTTTTTTCTAAATATTATGTAATTTTCTTTTTAAGTATTATGTATTTTATTTTAATTAGTAATGAAATATTATGTTTTTATTAAATTATTTATTTATGAAAATAAAAAATAAAAATAAAAAGTTGGTGGTTTGTGAGGTATGAAAAAAGTATGATTGTCACTAAAAAAGGGTTGGGGGTATGAAAAAGGTATGAGTAAGGTGGATTGATATTATTGGTTGGTTGGGAGGTATGGGGGAATTTAGGAGTGACCATTGCCACCACCCTTAGAGCACAAGGTGTAGCAACAAGGCTAACCTTGTCGTTTGGGCCCCATTTTTGTCACATCATCTTCACAACTAACCCCCCCCCCCCCCCCCCACCAGCAACTAACCTCAGCTTACTCATTTTGGGCCCACCACTTACACATTTTTTTTTATTCATTTCATTTTAATAAACGAAATTCATTTACCAATTATTAAAAACAAGAATGGCGTCAGCCGTCGCGTTGCGGGCAGGCCTGTTTTTTTTCGTTGTTTTTTGTTTTATTTTGGGCGGGCCAATTTTGTAGAAATAAAGTAGCCCAAATTTTTCTTTGATCTATTGGTTGTATTTTAAATAGTAATGGCATGGCGTTTTATCAGTTTACGTAGTTTTGATTTAGTGTGTTGTTTTTTTATTGGTTGCATTTTAAATGGCAATGGCATTTAATTGTGAAGATGCGATTTATGTGTAGCGAGCACCCCAAAAAGTAATATAAATCTACTGTGAACCTTGTAATGCCACTTTTCCATGTACCAACCCTTTGAAGCTTTTGCTACCAGTAGGTTGGTACTGGTGTTGGGGTAGTAAACCATTTGTTGAAAGATCCAAAAGTACATTATTTTTTAAGTTGATTACTTGGTCCATATATGTGTGCATACATCATTAGCAGTTTATTTATGCACTTGTTTTTTAACGACCAAGCTAGGTTACACAAAAGGCATTATACACACAGATAAGATATTATGATACTACTTAAGTTATCTGTAACTAAAACTAAACTAAAACTGGCGTTCAGACCCGAGTTACTTATCCTGGTGCTTCATCCTTTTGCAACTTCTGTTTCCTGTATCGTGTTTGGTATGTGTAAAAAGTTCTTTGCGACTTGAAGGCCTTTTAGTTTTTTTCTTAGTAGTCGAAGCCTGTGGCCAGTCGTCATGTTCATGTGGTGGCATAGCGGCCGCAGGCTGTTTGAGAGCACTATCCTGTAATAAGAATATTGATCGGCTAAACAATTAATAGTTCTAAAACTTTATGAAAAGACAGTTACGCAAATGCGTAATCTGTTTCAAAAAATGCATTCCCAAACACCCCGCTTAATTTATATTATCAAAATTTCACACAGAAAAGTTCGAATGATATAATCTACCTTATATTAATATCATACTCTATTTTCCCATTATCCATTTTTTCGTTTTTCTTAACCCCAACTTAAGCCGTTTGCTTTTCGCACAACGGTCACTGTTGTTCCAACATATTTAGACCCATTTGAGACTCACTGATAAATTGAAGACCTGCAGATATATCAACAATACCTATTGATGGGTCATAAATACCTTCTAATGGCATAAGTATCAACTCGATCAGACTCATTCAACCTTATGAATCCAACAATACCTATTGATGGGTCAAAAAACACAAAACATTTCGTATCAACTCGATCAGACTCATAAATACCTCCTAATCTTAAACAATGTCTATCATTTGCTCAAACCGGTATGAATCGAACTTCTTAAAAAATATTAAAAGCTCCTAACTAAACTAATAATTAATTATAATTTCTTAAAAATTCTTACACCTAAATAATCAAATAACATGTTTAGAAACTGAAAATCCAAACAGCCCCATATACCAAATTCCTTATAACAATTAGCACCACTTTCACTCAATATGATCAACTCCTTCAAAGAATTCATGCGACATTCTCAAGGGTCCGCCTAAGCTGTCTACTAATATTCGTATAAATGTATAAGATAACTGCAACATTGTCCAACATCTGGCTTCTTCATTTTTTAACGCATTTTCCGCCCTTAACCGTTGCAATTCGAAAGTAATGCACACTTCAAAACACTAACGACTCAAGACTAAAATGCATAAACTTTATTCAATTTTCAGACATATGGCGCTTGGCATCCTGAACACATTTGATTCATTTCCATCTAAACCATTTCTCTAACCTCACACGTTTGACTTACTCATACAAAATAACCTTCTCCACATTGCCTTCTTAAAAAACAGATTATTCAACACAAAATACATGTTAAGCCATATATCCAATAATCCAAAAAAGGTAATTTGTGTACTGACTCTCCCAAACATGGGGATTATTTAAAAAAGGTATATATTGTATGCAACAAATAAACGAACGTAACGCAAATAACCACACATACCTTGATTGATAAAGTGTTCGATCCATTATTGGCAACCAAGGTTTCCGAAGCAGCGGTCCTTTCTTTTTGTATACCTGTAACAACAGCGGTTTGCAGAAAGTTAGTGCACTTTGGTATTGCCATTAAACAATTAAATTGCAAAATATGGTACAACTACTAACATGCGTCAACTAATTTCCGTACATGTAACGAAATCTTACAAAACATAGCGTTGCGAGGTAGCTGAAACCAAGTTCCTTAGCTATACAACACAGACAACACACTTAGTTATTGTATCCTTCACATACAAACAATCAAACTACTACTTTGTTAGCCGTTAATTCAAGTTAAGAATATTAATGGTCGACTTTTTAAAAGTGCATAATCTCAACTGCTACAACACAATAAAGGTGAATGCAAAAGTCAGTACCTCATGATTCTCTTCAAAGTTGCAGATTCGATACCAACTAAATGCTTGCCTCTGTCTTTCCCAATGGACTCGTCTTTGTCGTAAAGCATATTATCCAAAAAAAGGAACCCACCGCGGCCACGAATGCTTCTGCTGACAATGGAATGTTATCTATGTTACTATGTTGTTGAACTACAAATTAATAAAAAGCAAAATGGTTACATAAGAGTCACTCTTTGTGAAATAATATCAACATCCATAGGTCGCATGATCACAATCATAAAAGGCAAATAATTTCATTCACCTAATTTTCAGGCGTTTTCTTCTCAGCCACTTCGGCGGTGTTTACTTTGTTGGTATATCTTGCCTCTTTTGTTTCAGCAAGTCTATAATCTTTTGACTATCAGCTAGTTGCGACTGCCTGAACTTTCACGCAGTAAGTTACTTCATGTCATCCAAATATGCAAAAATCCTAAATGCACAAATTTAAACGCCCATATTACCACACACCAGCTTATTTGAAACTACTTATGTTACCTTCTTTTCATGAATTCGAAACAATCCCTATCTTATCTTATTTCTACCTACTTATCTTACGTTCGTATCACGAATTTCAAACCACTTATCTTAGAATTAAAATGAGGAGTTGAATTACGGAAACTTGTTTTGGGTTACGTGTTTAACTCCCCAACGTGTCGTTTGTTCCGATCCTGTGGCATCAGCTAGTTTGAAACTGTAGCTCCCATTATACCATGTAAACTGCAAATTCAATATTTGAACTCGTAAACAATTATGGTTACAATTTTCGCGTAACTAAAGGCGAATATGACGAAAAGATAAAACTTTAGCCTAACCTTCTCGCTTGATTCCCCAAACTTGTTCCAATTCATGATGCATTTCTTTGGTGACAATTAGCTGGTAAGTGCAAAAAAAAAAAAATAAATAAATAAATAAAGAAACTACGGCACGCAAACTAACATTTTTGCACAAACTACACGATATTGCAACAAAGGCTAAAATAAAAAATATTATACCTCAGGATTGCATTGCAACCGGCAATCGTGTTCGGCTTCGTCAATTACATGTGAAACAAAAAACAAAAGTATGAGCTAATAATAGTGGGCTGAATAGTCCATCTTTCCAAGAGCTTCGGATAACCAACATCCATTAGCTAATCATACTATAGCAGGCGATTAATTTTAGAAGCAACATAATACTACATATAAATATACAATAATCAATAAACCCGACATTAAATTTGCATACCTTATTGATTATTCCAAGTGTAATTGAAGATCAGTCGACCATAAACCAAACGATTTTTTTAATAACAAACAATAAACGAAACTCAAAAATCAGGGCGACTATAACCTTCCTGAATTTTTTTTAAGGTATAATCGAAATCAATTTTTTCTTATGAACTACATACCTGCATCGATTTTAATGATCTTGGGACTAATAGCTGAGACACTGCAAACTCTTTGCTTCTCGTTTCAGCTTCTCTTTTAACTTCATTAATGGAGAGGCAAGAACCTAAGAAACAGGGAAAGGGATATGTGAACGCACACTTATAAAGGAAACCACCTCTTTTAAATAACCAAATCTTTACACAATCACATTATAACAATAAAGAATGGGGATGTTTTCCCAAAAAAACACCCGAACACAGCTTGTACAGAAGGAAGTGGTTGTTGCATCAAAATAAAAGTTGACTACTCCGATTATAATTTTTTTTTTTTTTTTTTTTTTTTTTTTTTTTTTTTTTTTTGTAAAAACCCACACAAATCCACTTATTCTAAAAACATATAATCTGATATCCACCAATCGATCAATCAATCCATCTTTTACCAAAAAAATATATAACAACCCGAGGTAAGATAAAGCTTCATTTATACCTGATCTGAGATGGCCGGATCATGCGGTGCTGCCACCGGTAGCACTTCTCGTCATACAAACCTGTGTATATCAATATTCAACCTTTACACAAAACTATTAAAAAAAATAAAAAATAAACCCCAAACAATAGAAAATGTACCTAGTATAATCAAGTTATAGAAAATCTGCACCATGGTTGTTGTACAGGAAAAACCCAAAACAATCAAAACCCTAAAAACCAAAAATCAAAACCCAATCAACACTGATGAGTGTGTAAATACTCATCATTTTTACCATTTCTGAACTGCCAAAACATCTAAAAACACTCAATAATGAATCAAAATAGTGAAAATATCCCAGGAAAGTGTTTTACATGTCTCAAATGCAAAAATACCAAAAACAGATGAAAAACGCACAAAGTTTGCATAATTGGCAGTTTCAGTCCCCCAACTTTCAAAAGTTGTCAAATCTAGTCCCTGGTCATTCTAAAAACTTGAAAAAGTCACCAAAGGCCCTTATAAATCAAAAAGTTACATAATTAGTCCTTTGGTGAAAAGTTTTACAAAATGTCAAGTTTAGTCCCTAAACTTTGAAAATTGTCAAAAATGGTCCCTGGGATATAAAAAACTTTGAGAAAAACAAATTTTGTCCTTGCACTAACCTTTTATGACAGGATTGGTCCTTGGTGGAAACTTTGGTGAAAATTACACAAATGGTCCCTGAAGTTTGAAAGTTTGACGGTTTCAGTCCCTGGTGAAAATAAATTGAAAAATTCATGCCAGGACCTTGTACTATTCATGATATGGCACAATTCATCCTTTATAATACTTTTGAAGATTGCCAAGATCACACCCTCAACTTTCCCATAATTACATAATTAGTCCTTGTGTAAAAAAAAACCAAAACCGGATCCAATACCTAAATAAAACTACCACTAATCCAATCCATGTACTAAGCCTAGTCCAATTTGGGCCCAAAACACAACCAGTCCACACCTCAAGCCCATCCAACCCACCCCTTTAATAATTTTAGCCCGGGTCAAATGTTTGACTGGTCAAAACCAGTCAAACTCCCCCAATACCGCCCAACCTTTCTTCTCCCTCACCCAGACCAGATACCACCCTGGTTTTGCAGCTCCACCACCCCAACTTGTCCATCCCATCATCATCCCCACCTCCCTACACCTACCCAAGCCACCCACATTAAATGCTTCTCCCCCAAAGCACTCAATCAGGGAGCAAATTGCAAATCATCGTTTTGGCGCCAAAACACGTGGCGCCTCATTAGTGGACCAAATTCTTCAAGAGAAGGTGGGATATGATCAGAAGAAGCCAAGAACCCTAATAGGAGGCTATAAAAGGAGAGAGGATGCAAGGATTTAAGTGTGTAGTTTATTTTAGTTTTAAGTTGTATCGAGTTTAAATTTTCTAGCAAATTAGTGTAAACTTTCCTAATTCAAATGTTGTATCAGTGTTAGTAGTGTAATGTGAACCTTTTAAATTTATAAAATCTCAAATTCCAAGTCTGATTTTCATCTTTGCAATTTTCTCAATTTTCAGATTATCTAATAGCTAAAGTGTTGATTGTGTGTTGAATTATGGATTGAATTAGGATCACATAAGCTCCAATAAGCTTACCAAAGCTTTAGAAACTCTAAAACTCAGTTACATTAGAAGAAAAATCAAAAAAAGGTCAACATTGGTCAACTGTGTGTTTAGTTTTTGAATTTCAGGTTGAAGAAGGATTGGTGATCAATCTTGGAGCTGGATATAGCCTATCTAAAGATAGGCAACTGTGGAAAATCCCTTGTTCATGCTAGGGATGGTTTTGTAAGCTTGTTCTCATTTCAAAATTCCACTAAAAAGTCTAAGTTTGAGTAGCTTCTGTTGATTACTTCCCTTATTGCTAATCTGTGTTTGCTTATGCTATTTGTTGTTGTTTGAGTAATTTGTAGCTTTACATTCATCACTTGTTAGTTAGAATAAAATAGTTATTGTGATTCTTGGTTTACTAGTTATAAATAGTCAAGTGGTATGCTTAAGTGTTCATGGTTAATTTTTGTTCCTAGGCTGTCATTTAGATCTAATATCTCACTAAAAGCTGAGTTGGAACAAGCTCATAAGCTTTCACAACCCTTAGCTACTTAAAACTTGAATCAGTCATCATATTAAGGAGTGTTTGGCTCAGGTTGTTCCACTGAGCATTAGGCTGAGTTTGTGGGTGTCTATAGTCTAGGTAAGTCTATTTAGGTTTTATTAGAACTGTCAAGTAATAAAAACCATAGGTAATTAGTTAAAAAGTCAAAATGACTAATTGAGCTTCATAAGCTGCCATCTGTTGTGGATTTAGGATCCATAATACCTCAATTCAGTCATAAGCTAGTTGATTTAGGTTAATTTAGTCTTAATATAGTTTAATTCTTCATATTCAGTCACTAGATTAAGCTAGAAATTCATAAAAGTCAAATTTCCAAGTTCTTGTCAAAAGTCAAAATTACTTGTTCTCAGTTTTCACAAAACTTGCTTAAACATTTCTGAATTTTGTGATTTATTTTGGACTGTGAGATTTTGAGGTTTAGTTGCCTACCAGCTCATCTTTGAGATTTTACCATCATTTCACTTTTAGCAAAATTACCCAGGGCCCCACTCACCCTCAAATTCACTTGCAGGGCAAGGGAACTGCCCTGCATCAGCAGCTCAGTCCATCACCACCACTTTGGTGGTGATTTCTGACCAACTCAGTGGGCCCCAGACATCCTAATTAGCTTTTCCCAACCCCCTCCTACCAGGGAGTGTGGATTGACCCTTGGGTTGACCTAGGACCCAGTGGACCCCACATAAAATTGCCCACAAAGTTTGTCCCAGGTCTGAGTTATTTGTGAAGCTGCAAAAGTGCTTATTTGATTACATATAGCTTATTTGTGGTTCATGTTTGTTTTTTCTGGCTTATTTGTGATTATTAAGCTTGTTGGTATTCACTTTTACCATTGTGGACCCCACCCAAAGCCATTTGACCTAAATTGACCACACAGTCAACATAAGTCAACTATGTAAGCCAAGGGGGTGCTTATAGCTTATTTATAAGCTATCTTGAAAAGTGTTTTCACAAAAGTTCTTTATTTTTATTAGTAAAACAAGTCTGTAAAAGAAAAATCCAAAAAAATCCAAAGTTAAAATAAGTGATAGTTTCTATTTAATTCAACTTAATTTTAATTTTCATTTTTAGATTTTAATTAAGTACCTAGTGTTTTTTATATTTTTATTAAATACCTTATATAGTAAAGTAATTTTGATAATTTTTTCAGATTTTTATTCTGTCATTTAGTATTAATTAGATTTAATTTTAATTTTATTTATTATTAATTAATATTAAGTATTAAATAGCTTATTTAGTTTTTATAAGGTAAAACTTAGTTTTTATATTTTTCCTAGCTCTAATATAGTATAATAGATTTTTAGAAAATATAATTTTGAATTCTACTGTTCATTTTCTATTTTTCTTATTTAATTTGTTTAAATTAGAATTAAAATAATTAAAAGGTAAATAATTATTTGTTTAATCTTAAAACATAATTTTTAGAGTTTTTATAATTTTTTAAGATTCCTGTGATGGTTAAGTAATTTTATAAATTTTCTTGTAATTTTCTAAGTTACTTTAGTATTAATATTAATTAAAAGTAGTTTAATTAAGTTATAGTTTTCAATTTATAAAAAACTCACAAAAAGACAAAAATATTTATTTTTATTTTTTATACTTTCTTCAAGTTCTAATTTAAGTTTAGAAATTATTTTTGCAATTTTTTAGTTTAATTTGTATTAGTTAATTTAAATTAGATTTTAATTTAGATTTTAAATAGTTTAATTAATTAAATAATATTTAAATAGTATTTTAATCATTTTCATAATTTCATTTTCATTTTTAATTTTCAAGTTTTAAAAAGTGTCAAAAGCACCCCCTGTAGTTGTTAAATACCAAAAGCCCACTTTTCCTGTCCGTTACGTGATCTTAATTGTGAATTTGTGCATATATCTGGTATTTGATTTTTTGTGAATATTATATCTGTGTACCAACACCAAAATAACAGTAGCAAAATCAATTCCATATCATCTGGGCTACTGTCCTCAGTCCCACTCACTCATAAACGATTTCCAAAGCACCATTTCAATCTCGCTGGGACTTTAACGACCCGGGGAAACACTACACTATCACCGGAGTATTGATTCTAGGCTGTCTTTGACTTGTTGACCTTGGTCAATAATAATCTGACGGTTCGGGCTCAATCAAACACCCACATAATCAAATTATCTAAGGTACACAAAACCCATAAAATCATACAAAAAACCCCTAAAAGTCAAACCTTTAAATGTTCAAAAAACACTCACATAGTATTATGAAGACACCCAAAAATAAGGGATTGATTAACATAATCCGATTTGAGCTAGGTTTCTTTGGGTGGATGGGTATTAGGTAAACGATTTTAGTACAGGTATAATAATTGAGGCGGTGGGTAAGACGCTTCTAGCATTTCTTGATCTTTATCGTATAACTACAACGGATCATTGGGGCTATTTTTGGATCACCTGGGCTAAGAAAAAAGGCCAAGCAGTTGGGCCACAATTTTGGCGGGAAAAAAAGACACCAAATACGGCGTCGTTTGCTTTGACATTTAATAATATATATAATAATACAACACACTATTTTTATTTCATCAAATAAAAAATATACGATACGGAAAAAAAAAACATACGATACGAAATTTAAAACATACGATATGAAAATAAAAAAATATAACACATACTACTAATATGAAAATTAAACATTTTATTCGTCCTCTTCGGCATCGAGACTTTGGTATTTCTTGGTTATTCTTGCTTGTCTCCGGCGAATGATTTCGGCTTTTACCTCGTGGAATTTTTGGCAGTCGCCATTAAGCCTCGTCCATTTACTGGTGATCATATTTTTTCCACGAGGGTTACCGGTAATCTCCGTGTTGAACTTCTCCACAATTTCGTTCCAAAAGAACTCGTCGGTTTTGTCATTTCCCAAATTTTTGACTTGGGAAATTCCTATCCAAATTTCTGCAAGCAACTTTTCTTCGGACTTGGTCCATCTCCGGGCCACACGCGTACCAACTGTCTCCAAGTCATCATCATCGTCGGCGTCTAAATCCACGACCTTTTTTGATTTCTTGGACATGGCTTTTTTGCCTTTACCTTTGGACGGTTCTCGTGCTTGTGGTACCTTAAATTGTCCACCGGATGGTTGTGATTCGATTGGTGTTTGTGATTGAGGAGTAGGAAACGTGGATGGTTGAGATGGGTTATAAAATTGTGGTGCCGGATATCGTTGGGCTTGATTTGCGAATCCTTGTTGAAACGCCATTTGTTGGTTGAGATAAATTTCGGTCGGATTGAATTATTTCGATGAAGAGTTTGAATTTTGAGACGAGGGGTAGACGGATTTGAGGATCCCCGTATTGTTGTGGGTTTGATCGGAGGAGATTCGTGAAATACCCTCCTTCGTTCGGGTTTTGAGACTTTTTTTTTTTTTTTTTTTTTTAGTTGAATTGTAGTGAGAAATGTTTATGTTTTAGCTGAATTGTAGTGAGGAAAGTGTATGTAAATGGTTTGATATTTATAGGGTGAGGTATAAGTTTATATTGGACTTAAAAAAAAAAAAAAAAAAAAAAAAAAAAAAAAAAAAAAAAAAAAAAAAAAACTACCGTTTGATAAAAACGGTAATATTAGCGTTTGGTATTTATGGTTTGGTAATACAACGGTCATATCTCCTTTTTGTCAGACGAAACCTTCGTCATCCAGACAAGGAGGTAACCAACAATGAGCAACGGCGAGGGATCACGGTGTGGCAACAAGCTCGGCGAGATGCAATGAAGGACCACACTGAAACGACGAGTTGGAACGAAGAGCTACACCTTGTGCTCGTAGTATATTAATTGAACACTTTGAACACGCTTAATTGCTTATATTTAAAAGGCTGTAAGGTGCCCTTTTTCTTCTCTATTGTCTCCACTAATTGATCAAGTTAAATTATGTTTATTACTTTCACGTGTAAAGGCCCTCATTTCTTTGACTAAAGAGTATACAATGATCACTAGCACTGCCTCTTATTTGGTCTTTTGTAAATGCTGGAATGGAGCTTTTAACTTGGTGTTCGAGTCTCCGACTGCAACACAAAATAATATATGCACAAATAAGAAGTCAAAAATTAAAATAAAGATAAAGAAATGGAGTGTATGTTCCTGCCACAAACATCACATTTTTTTTTTTTTTTTTTTTTTTTTCACCCAGATTGGACAATTGTGTTTTAGTTAATTACATAAATTGTCAATGCGGCTTACACACTTTTTCTTCTTTCGTCCTAAGACTTCAAAAATTACATCGCCCGTCTTGTACTTGACACTTTGTAACAAACTCGTCATTTGACCTTTAGTTCGTTAAATATGTCATGTGCAGCTCACGTGAGGGGCAATTTAGACATTTTGTTCTTTTTCATCTTAAAAAAATACAATCTAATTATTAGGTTCCATAAATGTTCCAAGATATTGTGTCGAAGTACTTCATGCACTCAGCTCAACCGAATAGGAGTACAAGGCCAAGGCCTTGTTTCCAAACTAAACCAAATTCCAATTAGCTAAACAAATATTTGGCCCATGTTAACTAGCCCATCCATGAAACTTATGCACTATTTCTACTAACCCCCAACTCTATTATTTCAATTCACACTTGAGTCACATAAATTATGAATGTGTCTATTTCTTTTTCATTCACACAAAACTACTCATACACACTTGAATCCTAAGCCACCAAACGTTTAATCTAACTAGACGAGTACCCGTGCATAGCAACGGGATTTTATAGCGATAAATCGTTTAGTGATAAAAAAGTTTATGGGTTATAAACGAAAAATAATAAAAGTTTGAAGATTTGGTGATTAAACATAATGTTTTGAAACCCGGGTCGACCCGGGTGTTTCAACTGGTTGAACCGTAATGGGTCGATTTAAACCGGGTCAACCCGACGGGTTGGGTCGAACACGGGTGAAATTAAACAGGGTCAACCCGCCAGGTTTGAAGCGTCCCGGGTCAACTCGGTTTTCGATGTTTAATAATAGTTTTCTTTTAAAATATATGTTTTCAACATTTCTATTTTTAGTTTCAACTTTCTACTTTTTACTTTTCACTTTTTATCTTTTCCTTTATATATAGTATATGTGGGTACCCTGTGACGATTAACCGGAGAAACAGATCTCGATGAGGCTTGATTTACCAGTTTGTATCGGTTTCAACGGGTCCTCTCTTGTTTGTTTTCGAATGGCTTTTATTGTTAGTCGAACCGGTGGCGACACCGGTTCCCGGTTGAACCCGTTGATCCGGTCCCATAAAACTTTAGATCTACAGTGAACCGAACATATATGACATAAAAAAAAGATCATAGCTAAGCAGACCTAAGCTTACAAACTCCATAACAATGTAAAAATAAAGGCTTTAAGCAATAAACCTTTAGATCAAATATTTTGTCACTTGATTTGTTTTTAATGTTTGAGAGCCATGTTCCTAAAAATAAACCTTATATGTGTTTGATTTCGTGTAGTTTTGTCCAGTAATGTTCCAACTATGTTTCCTAACATAGTTTCAAACTTTCAATAGGGAAAGTAATGAATACTTTCCAAAGGGCCATTTCTTTCCAAACGCCCAACTTGTTTCTAAACATCCAGCTTTTGTCAATTTTGTTCACTCTCAAGGTTGACCAAAAATTCGAGGTTTCACTTTCAAGTTTGACCATGCACCTATTATATGTAGTTAAGATACTTTCCTTTGGTTTCTTCCTTATCAAAACCGATTAGCACAAACCCTAAATCAAAAAAGAGAAAGAAAAAGAAAAAAAATACGGGAAAACACGAGGGATGGTACTCACCTCACGCCGTCGGGTGGTATTTTCCGGATTCATCTCGGCTGGTCACGACGACTCAGATCTCGAAAACGCGACAGACGGTACCCACCTCTTGCCGTCGGGTGGCATTTTGGGGGGAAACGCAAGGATACTTAGGCCTCTTATACTCCCCCCCCCCCCCCCCCCCCCCCTTCATTACTATTTTAGGGGTTGTTTGTTATCGTAGTTTTAGAATCAGGTAATGGATTTATTTTCATAAACAATTGTTTGGTACAATATTTCTACAATAAAAATGAGCCCTCCTCAATCAATAGTGAATTTAGGCTAAAAGAGGTGGTTTCGCTGAATGAAACCCAATGATGGACCCTACCACATTATACAAACTCACAATTCACATTTCCATTAACTAAGGGTGCGTTTGGTTTGTAGACGGGTTTATGATTAGGATTTGGATTTGGATTTTGTTTAAGTTTAAGAGAAAGAAAATAAATTTATTTAATACATTGTATAATAAAATTATTGTTAAAAATATTTTTTTAATATAAATTATTATTTTATAAAGAAAAGAAGAAAGTAAAAGAGAATAAATTGTTACGGGGCCTTCTACTTTTCAGAAAACCTAGCACACCACTCTCCTTTTTGAAAACCCTCAAATTTAGTATTAAAAACCAAAATCTGCATCTAAAAGAAAAACGACCAAACAAAGGTTTTATAATTTTAAATCCTAAACCCACTCAAAAACCATAAACCAAACGCACTCTAATTTAGTAATAAAAAATTCTAACATTCTCATATTTTTTTAATTGTTTGGATTAAAATAATTATTTTTTTTTAAATATTATTATTAGTTTCTATTCTATTTTTTTTTTCATAAATAAATTAAATTCGAATCCGATTCTAAACCTTTAAACAAACCAAATGGGACCCTTTTGTCACAAAACTTTGCCCACTTTCTTAATTAAACTATTTCCATTTATTAGATTTTCAAATTTATCTATCTCATTCATTTTGTTAGGATAATATTTGCCATCTTGAATGCATTTAAAAAATGAACTTGTTAATTTAAAAATGAAGAAGGATTTGTATGCTTAAGTAATGGACCTAAACATATGCCTATAAATGTAATTGGTAGAAATGAAAAATTGTTTGATAGGTAATGATGAGAGAAAATATATGTATAACATTGCCTAACTAATGAACCTAAATATAGACTTACAAATGTGATTGATGGAAATGAAAAATTAATTGGTGGATAATGATGAAAGAAAATATGTGTATAACACTTGTCAAAATATGAATATACAGAGTATTAGTCTTTATTTGTAGATCTCTTTATTACTCATTTTTAAACTGATTTTTTTTCTGAGTAGATAATTGAAGTGGGACAGATGGATGGACTAATTTGTTTATCAAAATGTCCATCCCAAAATAAAACCGACACGTCATTTTTCTCACCAGCATTACAAGTCAATTTTTTTTAAAGGTGAATTTCAACTTAGAAACAACCACCTTCGCGGACAGCGAAAGCCCCATCGCCACCCCGCCAGACTATGTTGTCTTAACCGGGTCCACGCTGATCTCAGGTGGTAACGGGTTTCCCCCAGAAACCGTACTGCCTCCACACAAGTTTACCTTGCTGGAGAAACAGCCGGATAAAACCAGGCCATACTCAAAATTTGAACCCTAAACCCCCGCAAGTCAAATAACAAGTCAATCATCTAAGACTAGTACTTCACGACTCTTCTCCAACACTCCCAGAATCACCACCCCCTCAACGAAACCCCAAAAATTCAATCAAAATGTCAGACAACATACCATTTGAAATCCAAGAAGAAATCATTAAAAGGCTTCCCGTCAAATCTTTGATTCAGTTCAGATCTGTTTCGAAGCAATGGAAATCTCTTATCGACGGCTCCGAGTTTATTGCTAATTACCACCCCAATCAGACGCAGCATCATCTGCTTGTAAGTTACGCTGACCCACAAGATAATTTTAACCAAAAATATGTTTCGATTGTAGACGATCATACTTTCCCTCAGCAAAAGATTCCCCTTACTGTCCCTGTGTCCATACAACCAATTAATGAAACACCAATAATACTAGGTAGCTCTCGAGGCTTGTTTTGTGTTTACAATTTTGATACGCTCGATAATACCCTAAGGAATATAGCCGTTATTTGGAATCCTGCAATTAGGAAATCAGTTGATGTTGTTGTGCCTAATGTGTCAGATATCTACGCTTTTTATACGGTCCTTGGTTTTGGGGTTTGTCCTCATACAAATGACCCTAAGCTTGTCAAGGCTACATTACCTGTTACAGGTCCTGAAAATGATTTCCCTTGGCACGATGTTGAGGTGTTTTCATTAAGCTCTGTCGTTTGGAGAAGTCCTAAATCCAGCAATTTGCCTACAAATCTGACTAGATTGGTACCATATGATAATGTAGTTATAGATGGATTTATTTATTGGCATGCTTATGATATGAGTATGGTTGATACTGAGTGTTGGATTGATCTAATTATGTCATTTGATTTGACAAGTGAGGAATTTATAAAAATATATCTCCCCGATAGTTTAGCGATAAGGGGGATTGGAGCTGGTTTGTCTATATCTAAGTTAAGAGACTCTCTTGTAGTCCTTCAATCCAGTTATAAGGACTATGTATCATTATTCAGTTGTGGAGTATGGATGATGGAGAATGGTGAACCAAAATCATTTACAAAGATATTCACCATTACCCCCCCACCTGATGATTTCGTAAGAAAGGTGCTTGGATTCAGTAAGAGTGGTGAAACTATAATAGAAGTGATAGAAGAGGAACATGGTGCACTTTGTGTTTATGAACATGACTCTGAACACAATCATATTTGGTTTTCTGGTAAAAAGTTTTCTTTATTTGCGAGTTGCTACATGGAAACACTACTTTTGCTTGATCATCGTGGACGTAGTATTTAGTGTGATATAGATTCTGGACAAGATGAATTCAACATAGCAAAGTGCAAAGCTTATTACATATGACTTTTGGAGCAAGCAAGGTTGGTATGGAGATTGAAGTGCCGTTGTAGTACATATAAATGTAAATTATTTGTGATCCTTGTGTACGAAGTACAAACAATGTATGCCAAGCAAATTAATTTCCATATATGTTACTCATTTTGGTTTTACAACGGTTCTGTTAATCATTGTTTGCATTATAAGATGATATGCCATGTCTTGAGCAGCGGTAAAATATGTAATACTATGAGAAGTGGCGCCATTCAAAATTTCCTCATATTTCAACTTTTTTTGTTTTTGTTTTTATTAGTGCTACTTTGAATCTTAATAATCGGGAATGTGTGTCAGTTAAACTGTATTCAACTTGACATTTGGCCGAATCTCCAAACATCATAAACAAACAATTTACACTTAGAATCATAGAATGTATTGGTCCTATGTCAAAACTTCTAATTGAAAGATGTTTAGCAGATGGAAACTGAATTCATCAGTTGGTATAGTGTTGATTGTTTCTTTATTGATTCCACTATATGATCTTTAGTTATATGGATCAATGTGTTTGAAGTATTTGACTAATAGGAAGCAATACTGCCTGAACAAGTTCAGAAGTCCTGGAATACCACCTGTAATCTTGACTTTAAGTGGTTAAGGAATAGTCACCAACTTACTGTGGGAGTGTGGAGACTAGAGACGAAAAATCAGATAATGCAAGGACACAACAATCAACGAAAGAGAAGCATGATGCGGATAAAGAGGTTGCACTGGAGCTGGTAAATGACTGGACATGTACTTCTTGCAATGAACTTTCAAGGTTCGAGTTTTTGTATTTTACCTTTTTAGCTGCATATAGGTTAGTGACTGTTTATATTGCTGAGAATTGCATTCAGGGTGCTTTTATGTCGGTTGCATGTAATTTGAACTTTCAGTTAATAATTTGACCAGTTACTTTATCACCCGATTATTTGACTAAATTTAGAGGCAATGCTTATTGATGCACACGCTATGCCTATGTCTATTAAGTTACTTTATCACCGGATTATTCTTGGTAGCTCTAAGGCTTATTCTGTTTTTTCGATGATGGTGTAACAAAGACTCCGGTTATTTGGAATCGTACGATTAGGAAATCGGTTAATATTGTTGTTCCAAATGCGTTAAATATGTTGTCTAATGGATTTTTTTATTGACTTTGAAAAAAAAAAAAAAAAAAAAAAAAAAAAAAAAAAAAGTGGGTTTGTTCAAAATGCGTTAGTATTATTGATGTAATTTTTTTCGCTTAACGATTACTGTTTAGTGTTTAGTGATACTAATTTTTGGGGGAAAAAAAGTTGGTTTTTTGTTTAATACTATAAAAACTGAACGGCTAAAATTTGATCACTTGATATTCAAGAAACTTTTGATAGATAAATAATCTCTCCTCTTAACTTTATGTATGCCAAAGAAATTAGCAACAAGAAATTGGAATTGGTGAGGCACTTTAGGTAATATAGATTTATACGACATGCAATTCAGACACTTGCATATCCATCTGCCCTCGTACAATTATCTAAAAACCATATATCCAAAACCAGATTCTATGATTTTAAGTTTATGACCAGAATGGAAACAAACAATTGTCCAATCTGGGTCACAAAAACTTGTGATGCTTGTGGCAGGAACATACAGTCCATTTCTTTATCTTTATTTTAATTTTTGACTTCTTATTTATGCATAGATTATTTATTGGTTGCAGTCTCAGGCTCGAACACCAAGTTAAAAGCTCCATTCCAGCATTTACCAAAGACCAAATAAGAGGCAGGCCAAAGCTCTACAACTACCATGAAGCCATTGCTACTTGCTAGTAATAAACATAATATAATTTGATCACTTAGTAGAGACAATAAAGAAGATAAACAGCACCTTACAGCCTTTTAAATATAAGCAACTAAGCAATGTCCAAATTGTTCAGTTGATATGAAAAGCATCATCTCATTACAAGTTTTTACTTCAGGACCAAAGCACACAGTGTCCACACATGTTCTAGGGAAAACACACACACACACACACACTATATAAGGTTGAACTGTTTGCAAGTTCGGCCAAAATCAATGTTATTTATAGAATAGCTACAATCCGCATACAAAGATAGAGCGTGATTGACACAAGTCCCAGTTTCATACAATTCAGATAAAGATAATGCGCGAAATAAGAGGAAATTATACTGCAAGACGATTCTTTTTCCTACTGGACAAGTTCATACCGTCTTCGTGATATAGCTTATCATGGTGCATTCTAAATTATAGTAACACAGTGCAATTACAGATGGTTGACTTTCAATAAGATGTTAGTGCATAGCTGCATAACATTTGAAATTAGAGATTCAGCATAAAAAAAATTAGAGATTCATCATGATAATTGTTTAAAACATTGATCTCACTACTAAATACATGCATATATGTAATGCATCTAACTTAATTTTGCACTGTATCTGCACTGCAATCTCCCCACCTTACTTGCATGTTCCAAAGAACAAAAGTCATATGTTCCAAGATCCACTCTTTGCAATGTTAACATTATCTTTGCCTCAATTCATGTCAAAGTAGCTAGAATCTCAATTATCAAGCAAAAGTAGTGTCTTTATACAGGAACTCACACTCCATGAATATTTCATTGCAGTAATCCCAACAGACTTCATGTGTCCTGAGCATGGTTCATAAACAAACAGGTCATCAAGTTCAGGTTCAGCATCATCTTGTATCATTTCGATTAAAGGTTCGCCACTGTTCCTAAATCCATGTACCTTAAATGATTCATTTGGTATGTTAATGGTAAATTTCTTTGTCAACGATTTTGGATTGCCATGTTCCATCATCCATACACTAACTACTTCTTTCTCACCCACCACTTTCGCTTCAACCACAGCTAGAGACTCCCTCACCTTAGATATAAACAAACTACGATTACGTGCAAGACTATCCGCGAGATCTAATTCTTTAAATTCTTCAGTTATCAGATCAAATGACATAATCTGGTCTAGCCCGTGATACTCAAAACGCGGATCCCAAGCACCCCAATAAATAAACCTATCTATAACTACCTGATTATATGTGAATGCAGTTGAATTACTAGGCAAGTTCGTGGTTAGTCTTTTCCAAGCCTGTGTGCTTAAGCTAAATACCTCAACTACAGTATCAAAATCCCCTACCTCCCCAAAGGCAAGACTACTATCAAATGAAACCTTGACAAGCTTAGGGTCACATGTGTCAGGAGTAACCCCAAAACCAACAACAGTAATATATGGTTCACCTAAATCATTAGGCACAGATATAGTAACAGATTTCCTGATAGCAGGATTCCAAATAACAGCAGTCTTTGTTCCGGAATCATCTGGACGTGCAATAGGATCATAAAAGCATACTAAGCCTCGAGAGGAGGCAACTATTTTTGGTTCCTTAAGGAGTGTAACAGACGAAGGGACAGTTAGTGAAACCTTCTGTTGGGGGAAAGTGTCATCATCCACAATCGATACATATTTTTGATCAGATCTATCTTCCGGGTTAGTGTAACTTACAAGTAGATGATGATGCTGCGGAGTGCCGTGGTAACTAGCGATAAATTTGGAGCTATCGATATAAGACTTCCATGGTTTGGAAACAGATCGGAACTGAATCAGTGATTTGACGGGAAGCCTTTTCATGATTTCTGATTGGATTTCGAATGGTATATTGTCTGACATTTTGAATTTTGAGATGCTTTTCAGTTGGGGGTTTTGTTGGTGGAATTTTTGAGTGAAATGTTATTTGACCAAATAATTACTACCCGAGTACCCGAACCAACCTTTAAATAATCCTGTGTGTGTGTAAAATTAACATTTACGTAGTAGTAAACATGTATATAGGGCGTGACATGACCATCTTGAAGTTTAAAAACATAAACATAATGTCAAGCAGGGCATCCTACTTGAATTTTTTGTCATCATCAAACTTCAGGTATCCGAATTGTCTCTGACATGGAGTCGTAAAACCACATAGAAGATGATTTTGAGCCATGTAAACTGTATTATACATTTTTTTTGAACCAAACTAATGAGGCTCAGCAGCCCAAGTTTCATATCTCTACGTCATGCTTTTTGCTTTATAAACCGTCAAGATTGATCATCCCCTTATAATCCTAACCCAATTCAAAGATGGCAGACTACATACCTCTCGAAATCCAGATTGAAATCATGAAAAAGCTTATCGTCAAATCATAATGTTGATTTATATCCTTTTTAAAACAATGAAAGTCTCTTATCGATAGCTTTAAATTTATTAGTGATTACCACATTGTCCAACAAAGTCAGTCACAACATCATCTACTTGTAAGTTACACAGAAGGATCAATATTTTTTTTAATTAAATATATGTATCCGTTATGGATGAAAATCTTGTTTACAAACCAAAATAGTCAGCAACTCTCATTTCTTTTCTCTTCTCTTCTTTAAAAAAACTCGGAAACATGATTTTATTTTAAGTTCCTCTCCACTTCATTCCTTTTCTCTCCGAATAAAAATTTTGGGATTATGTTCAGTATCTGTAAAGTGAGTTATTTCGACATGTATAAATTTTAAAGGTTGTAAAGTGTTGATAATCTTTTTTATGGTATGCACTAATTGATGATGCTAAACTTTGGTTACTAGGCATGGCACGTATCCCTACTGTTATTTTTGTTACTAAAGTTAACTGGGTTTTTAATGACATTAGAAGAAATGGAATTTTAGTAGAGGTCAACTCAAGTCATGTTGGGGTTAACTGAACCTACTTTTACCCTACAGTCTTGATGTTATCGTGTTTTTCATACCCAGACGTGGCATTTTCCTTCCCAAACACAAGTGTTCAGAATTTCTCTTCTTTGGCGGTTGTTGCACCCAAACGGGGAAAAACTGAAAACACACGGAGGATGGGTTATAGTATTCATTAGTAAAGTCCTTCAAGATGATTCTGGATATGAGTAAACATAAGATTGTACCAAGTTCACATTCCATATGCGATGGATAAATTAAACGACGATGTACACTACTACACTCACAATTACAGTCAAGCACCTATAATTGTTTTAGCTTATTATCACACCCATACTCATTTTATTTCTGATAAGAAACCAAATGCTACTAAGATATCCCTTGTAATCGCATAAACTAACAAAGGTGTAGCTTCAAGTTTTATTAGAGAGAAATTTTAAATATTGGCCGGAAATTGAATATTTATATCAAAAGAGTCAAACAAGCTTATGGTTTTCTTAATCTTTTCTTTATTTCCAGATAAACCTCTTTCTGTAGCCAAATAAGTATAGCTACTATTGCCTTGAGCAACGAGGGGCGAAAACCCATATAACACTACTTTCAGGCTTCCTAGGGATCAGTTTTTGGGAGTCATCAACTCTGTTTATTTGCAATCCTAGATACGAAGTATAGTTTATTAGGAGTGAATTAACTCTTTGTTACAAAGTCCTCATACCAAACGCACCCTAAGATCGTCCCTTTGTTTACCGTATAAAGGGGAAAAAAATGAATGTGGTAGTTAATGGCAGGTGAAACGGTTGGTCAAAAGAAGCAAATAACATAGAATGTACAAGTGACTAGCTCAGTCGTGTGACAATGATGCACGATTTTTTTATGTTAACAAGGTTGGGTAAACATTGTTCACCTCACTTCCGTATTGGAGACCCTAATTTATTGTCGGAAGTGGACCCAAAATATAAAAAATGATGAGCACCACATGCCCGTGAGTCATAATGCTCGCGTTATAGCAAAAAATGCTGTTACATCAATACTTTTTACTTACTTCGTATAACTTAGCACAAAAACGCTATCCTTCCAACACTCAAGTTATCGGACACATTCGGACCTAACAGTTTTATTTTTTTCATTTATTCAAATAAAATAACATATTAAAATAAAACATTACATAATCTAAACAAAACAAAACATTACACTTAAACCAAATTTTATGCATATTAGGACTAATAATGTAATAAGTTGAATGCAATGACTAACAATATAAAAAAATTAAGGACTAGATACGTAAGAAAACAAACCATTTGAGACTAAATATGTAAACAATCATACCAACATGGTTTACAGTTAATGAAAAATAAATAAAAAGGCCACTTAACCTTAAAAAAATAATAATAATAAAAATAAAATAAAAAATAATAATAAAAAATCATGTGGGCTGGTAGGGATGGCGCTAGAACTGATGGCGCAACTCACGTTATGGGTTGGCATTTTTTGTACGTGCGAGCCTTTCCAGCCACCCATATCGGGTGCTCTAAAAGATGAGACATGTTATATATATTTCTAGCTAATGTTCCTAAACATATTCCTAAGGCTAACTGGAGTGGGCGTGAGCTCTCACCGAGTGAGAGGTGAGTCACGCACGAGCCCCATTCCTAAGCCGACAAGTCGCGCGCGAGGAAGCATAAAAAGAGAAAGGAAATGTGAGTGACTCACTTTTGGTTATGTTGAAAAACTCTGGCCCCCTTTTAAAAACTATTCATCTGTTATTTATTATTTTTTTTTTATTTTTTATTTTTTATTTTAATAAAAAATAAAATAAAAATAAAAATTACACTATCCTATTTTTTAACTGTAAATATCTTAAAACTTCACCATTTTTATACATAACTTCTCATGTTCTTACTCAAACAACATATATTTCATTCCTCATTATCCAAATGAATTTCGAAACATTTTTGTTCACCGTCTCACAAGAAGTTGTTAACCGGGACTTGAATTTTATTAGAAGAGCGTTGTCGTTTATTAAAAATTTACGACGACCAAATGGACCGACGAGGAACATGATAACGCGAGATCGTTATGGTGCTCATGACCATTTAGTCGCCACCTATTTTAGTGAAAACCCGATATACGATGCACATACATTCCGGAAGAGATTCCGAATGAGCTGTCGTCTTTTCAACTGGATAGTGGGGGAGGTAACTTTCATAGTCCATTTCTTCGTAATAATATTGACTGTACCGAAGATAAGGCATTTCCCGTTGATGAAGTGCACCGCCGCAATTCGTCAATTGGCATACGATACGGTTCCTGATGCTTTAAACTAATATCTGCAAATAAGTGAAAAAAACTTCTTGTGTATCTCTTGATCATTTTTGTAATTCTGTTATGCAAAATTTTGGACCAGAATATTTGAGGAAACCACTGTCACTGATGTCGTAAATCTTTATCGGCATCACGAAAAAACCCACTTATCTAGAAAAAGATATATCATGTGATTATTTTCAAATACATTCGTGATTATCTTTTCATTGTTGGATTGAATGAAAGTATGAAAACAACTTCGTCATTAGTGGAAGAAAAACAAAGGGTTTGATAGCAACATATTCCCATTGAAACCAGTTACAAATATTTAATCTCAACACAATATTTTATAGTTTCTTATTATACAATCTCATACAAAGTAATTATGTCTAACAAAAATTTGATAACTGTCTATCAAAGTATACACCATAATGTTAAGGCTAATGGTGACAACTAAAAGAATGATACATTACTGTCATATCAGTTTTCTCTCTTTAGAATAAATTTATGACTAATTTAATGTAATTAGGAGATCGATGATACCATCAAAAATATACCCCTCCCCCCTCCCAAAAATTTGACCACCAAAAATAAAATAAAATGAAATAAAATAAAAAAGTAGATAGCAAATGGCATGAGCCATTGCATTGGCTGAAAACCAATGGCACACCAGTGGTACGAAGGCCCGGTATCGTTGACACACGAATGACACGAAAACATGGTGCATTTGGCGTGTTAAAACACACAATACCATGCCCTCTTAGTAATTATTTAAGATAAGGCTTAGTAATGACATCATGGCTTAGTATTGTTGATTATAAATGGGTCCCAAAACCCACTTAAAGTATGCCAACTTGTGAATATTGTATTTGGTTTGAGGTGGAAAATGAAAGGCAAGTGCAAAGATGGTAATAGAATATTTGTATGTCTTGCTCAATTATTGAAAAGGAGGCCTTTTTAATCCTTTGCATTATGCCCATCATGTAAAAGTGACCTCAAGCCATGAAATGATTTATTGGCATGTTCTTTGGTAAATTATTGATAGACATAGAACCAAATGATTAAATGTTTATGGGTCATTGATGTTTAGAGCATATAGAAGTATATAGTTTTTTGAACATAAGTATATAGTTAGTTTAAGTTTTGTGTGAGGTTTTTTCCATTGTGTCAATCTGTTGACCTTTCTCTATATAATTTGGTAGTTATTATAGTTGTGGTGGCTGGGGTCTTTTTTTCTTTTCCATGTTATGACAGTTGTTCAAATAGGAACGATTTGCACCCAAAAGACTCACGAATAAGCATTCAAGGATGTGAACGTTACTATCCTTTTGTTCAAAGTAAATGCGAAATGTTTCACACACCAAACGACTACATAATACCTCACACATCTCAAACGAGCTAGACTTTTAAACTCACAAATTCTTTTTTAATAGTATCGCTCAGTGTTGAAAAATAAATAAATAAAATAAAATAAAATAAAATAAAAAGCCTACAAGACCGATTAATAGCTGCTTAGGTGCTAATCGGCCACCAATCTTTTCGATTTGTGTAAATCGGTCAAACAAATCGGTTGATGATGGTCAAATTTGCTGGAAACTTGCAAATATTGCTGGAAATACCCAAAATTCACTGTAAATTTATTTTAGTCACTTATAGTCGCTGTTTATATTTATTACAAGTTGTTGTTCTTAAGAAAAATCTAGCAAGAAATACCTAAACTCGCCGAAAATACCCAAAACTTCCCGAAAATATCAATTTGATTAATCAGCAATTACAGGCAACAAAATGGTCGACCAACCGACTACCGATTCACGCTTTTACAACGTTAGTATCACTCACATACCGCTAAAATAAATACCATTTCCTAAGAGTTGCTATTTTTGTTGTTTCATACACTTTAACTAACTTAGATATTACAATAATGGTTCTATGATTCACTTTTGGAAAGATACTTGGTTGGGTGACTCGCATCTATGTTCTCGCTTTAACAGGTTGTTTCATCTTGAGAAGAACCAAAAACTGCCTCATTCGAGATC
Source organism: Artemisia argyi (assembly GCA_030686995.1). Lineage (NCBI taxonomy): Eukaryota > Viridiplantae > Streptophyta > Magnoliopsida > Asterales > Asteraceae > Artemisia > Artemisia argyi. The sequence goes on from CM060695.1 coordinate 55,350,208, forward strand.
GTATCCTTAATGGTTCATGGATGTGGGATTGGCGTAGGCGGTGAATGGAGGGAGATCTCAAGCTGACCTCAACAATCTTCTGGTCGAAATTGGTTCGTTGAATATTGAGGTTGATAGAGATTTCGTTGTCTCTTCCATCTCCACAGATGGCACATATTCGGTGAGTATAGTTCGGAAACATATCGATTCTTGCATGATGTCTAACTCTCTCCCAAGCACTAGGTGGTCTAAGATTATCCCTCGGAATGTTAATGTTGATACAAAAGTTGGGCGTTCCTTGTATGGACTTCGGTTCCTGTATCAATTGGATCTTAATGCTTGAGACCTACGCACTAAGAGAACAAACAACACCGTTAGGCTTATCGTGGGATTGTCTCCCACGATTATCCTCCGGCGTGAGAGTAAGTAATCGGTTTTAGGGTTATCGTGAAGAGTTAGGGTTATTAGATGATACCTTAATGAGGGCCGAGATGCCCTTTATATACACACAAAATCTTTGTTGGTTTCGTGTTCCTTACTCTTCGGCGTATCCCAATATATTCGGTCTCTTGATCCTTATCCCATAAATAAGAAATCCCATATCAAGACCATAAATAATAGTTATGAATTTGGGCCCTTGTGAGCCCAAATATTTATAATGATAGCCCACGCGTGATAGGCTTGGGTATTAGTAGTGTCCATTGGTCGGGTTCATGACCCGAGTGCGGACTATACGTCATCATGTCCCCCCAGTCTAGTATGCGCAAGGTGCAACCGCGGATGTTAGACTAACAACTATAGCAAAAATATACCAGGGTGCGTAGCGGGGAAACTTCAAGTGTTTCCCGCCAAAAAATTATACGATGTATCTAGTCCAATTAGTCTCGAGTATCCCTCGTAAATCGTGAGAAAGTGGGTGAAAAGTATCTCACCTCTTGATCTCCAGCCACACGATTAGAATAAGTGAGATCCACATGTCAAGCATCCATGACTTAATGTAACCCTATATAAAGGGTAGCCTCCCTTTCACTGTGACCACCACATTAAAAATATACCATTTCCACAATTGTTAAGCTTTCCAAACATCAATCAAGAAATCAACGTTTACTAAGGTAATAGCGCGTGCGTATCCGAATCTATCAAATTTTAAGAATGGTTCTCAAGTTATCCGACTTTACTTCTGATATAACCGAGGATGAACTTCGTGAGTTCACCTCGGATTACTATATCCTTCTCGCATTGCACCCGGTAGTATTGGTGGCAACTGCATCCATGGCAGATTTCCCTGAAGGGAAAGTAGGGGTATACACGCGCTTTTTCGAATTTGCGAATCAGCGTGTGCCTATTTCTTTATTCTTGTGCGATGTTCTTAACTATTATCGCCTCCATATATCCCAACTGCACTATATAGGCGCAGCCAAATAATCAACTTCGAGATAAACTGTCGCTTGTTAGCGATTAACCCTACCATCAATCTCTTCCGCGCGTTTTATCACACGACGTTATACGGAAAGACTAGATGCACTTAGGAATTGGTGGGAGAAATTTTTCTGGGTTGATGAGATAGTGTTCCCTTGGGGATTTGAGTTCTATACTCAAGGGTCGTTGCCAAAGTATGAGCGCCCAAACCCCGGGACGTACAGCGCAGATGATGCTGAGACGATAAATGCCAACCGCATCCCCATCAACTCCTACCCAGAAGAGTTTTTGGTGCATATGGGCATCAGTTGCAACTACTTCCAAAGTCCTGATGAGGTGCCAATGTTTTTGGACGAGAGTAACCGGGGTGGGTGCTTGTCCTTTCCTCTCCTTCGCTCATGTAGTGTAAGCACTCTTTTGTATTGTAGCTTTATGTAACGCCATTTTGTTTGCTTGTTGTTTGTAGAGATGGATCTATTCAGTGTGGTGAAAATGGCGAGGCCAACACAGGTGACTGTAGGAGTGCGTCCCCTAGGGGAAGGTGAAGCACCAATACTGGAGGCTACTGTTGGGCGTACAATGGAGTTCGCGCGGGAAGAACCAGAACATGCCTCTCCCGTAGTCTTAGAGGCAACTCCCGTACGCAGTGTTCCGACTCAGAGGGTGCAATCCCCAGAGCAATCGCGCACAGAGTCCTCAGAAAGTATGGGGATCCTTAAGGCTGAAAGTGAGCCAGAGGAGGCAAACCAGGCAGTGAAGCGCAAGAAAGCTTCTGGCAATGATAGCGCAGGCACATCCAAGCGAAGACGCCATATTATCACTGTGGATGTGTCATCACAGGAGGATGCGTCGCCCTCCACTGCTGCCCAAGATACAACCAAAACTCCTCCCCCCAAGTAAGTAATGAAACCTGTGCCATTATTTCATATTCTTCATTGATATAAAATTACCTTGAATCCTTGTCATTTGCGTGCAGTGTTGAAGCTGCTGGGGGTGATGCTGCGCATGCTGGGAGATCGTCACCCAAGGCAAGTCTCCCTCATATTGATGAGCCTTCAAAGGCATTTGAAGATGCGCCTACAGATCAGCTGATAGAGGAGCTAGGTTTGGCTGCTGCGCACTAGGCCACATTGGTTGTTCAGCTCAGAGCAAGGTATGCTGGAGAAGGGAGCAGTAGTGCGTAAAAAGATGAAGAAATTGCGCTACTGAAGGCGCAGTTGGCAGATGCTCATGCTGAAGTATAGTCAACAAATCTGTATGCCCAGAATCTCGCTGAGGAGAATATGTCATTGCTTGCGCGGGTCAGCCAAGAGTGTGCTACTTTCGCAGAGTACAAGGCCACTTGCCTTTGGGTTTTGAAGTATATGGAGCAGAACAAGAATGAGCACTTCTCTAGGTTGGATGAGTTCCGCAAGGCTATAGAGGATGCATTGGAGAAGCAAGAGGGTAAGCTGCACAAGCTCAGTATTGAATATGATGAAGAGTTATACCCACACCCGGTTTCCTCCATTGCTGAGCGCAGGTGGCTTATCAGCCATGGCCTGCGCCTTGCTGCTTTGAGCACCCTTGAGTCTCAAGAGGTTAAAGAGTCGTTTGGGGATGTTGTTCGATGTGAGCTGGCGTGTGGCAAGGCGGAGGCTGTAGAGGAGTTGTGTGAGAACAAAGTGTTGACAATGCCTATCGCCCAAGTGCCAGGTTACAACGGGGATGCTTTTGCTGAGCTTGTCGCTACTATGGAAAAGAAGAAGCTGTTAGAGCTTCCTCATATTGCTCAACTGGAGCGCGACCAAGATTACCCCATAGGTGTTATTATAGAGGGGTTAACCTTGGCTAGGCATACAGCAGAGGGCGCAGAGGCTCAACCTGATTACTTTTTGAAGCTAGATGTGTCGCAGTTACAGGTATCTATCTTTGCGCGTCCACGCGATATCCTTAACCATTTTGCTCTTGAGAAGGAAATCCCCTTGAAGGCATCCTTAGAGGCCCATGCCATGAGACTTGAAAAGAAGAAGGGTGTGAAGGGGAAGGCCATCCTTTATGGTCTTTGATGAGGCGAAAAATGATCCGTTTTTAGGGGGTCATTTAAGCCCGAATCCGACTTTATTTGATCAAATATTGCCCTAAATCGTTCCTTTTGTGATTTTAGGTGTTTGGAGAGTGAATTCTGGAAAAGAAGCTATTTTGGACGTTTTTGGAGCATAAAAGTGAAGAAAACGGCTAAGTACCAAATTTGCAAGCTGAAAATACAAGGTGACGGCGTCAAGACCAACCTCTTGACGGCGTCAGACATGAAGAATTAAACTCCGAAGGTGGTGACGGCGTCAGAAGGACTCGTGACGGCGTCAAAGTGGCAAAATTAATATACCGTGGGTGGTGACGGCGTCACATAGGCCGTCATAAGTGGATCAAGGCCGTCCGAGGAAGTATATGGCGGCGATGTGACGGCGTCAGAAGTTACTCTTGACGCCGTCAGACTGTTTTTCCTATATATAGTTTTCTAGTTTTTTTTATTAAAAAGACAAGTTTTGGTGAAACCCTAAAGACGATTTTGGTGCCTCTTTTACAGGTTTTTCAAGGGTTCCAAACCCTTGAGACCTTGCATTGTAATTGAGATAAGTGTACTTTCAATTCAATCAATATGTCTATGTGTTGGTTGTTTATCTCTTGTTCTTGTCTCAATTCCATTATGCTAGGCTAGATCTCTCTTGTGTTTGCTTAGATCTAATGAAACCTAGATGTTGATTATGTGTTGATTACTTGTCTATTCTTGTTTTGAATGAATGATTTATATGTTAGGCTTAAGAAAACTGGCAGATCTCCAAATGGTAACATGCTTGAACGTCTTAAGAAACATGAACCGAGGCGTACTAGGTCTTTATTGGTTGTATTTAATGCATGAGCCACTGTTTACAATCCCTATAGTTGTGCTGGGTCATGGTGTAGGAGGAGATAAGAGCTCATAGAGTTGGGGAGTTATGTATGCCACCCCACGAATGGTATTAAGGAATACAATCCGTCATTCATACAAGTGTAACAAGTAATTAACATGTAAAAGATATCTAGGGAGTAGTGAAGTCTAAGTAAACACAATTTCTCCAAATACTGCTCACAACCTTAGTATAATTTAGTTTAATTTCATTTTTATTATTTTATTTTGATTGCATCTTAGCTTTGGGTTAGTTGAATAGCAACTAATTCCGCCCACTCCTTCAAAACCCGAGATTTTACTTACTTTCATAAAAATATAAAAATACAAAAATAATCATCTCTCACCTCTAGAACTATTAATTAGGTTTTCTAATCCTAGCGACACTATTCCTAAGCTGAACGATCAATCCCCCGGTACTTGTCACTATACTATACTACAACGATCAGGTACACTGCCTGGTGGGGGTTGTAAGCTTCTCGAGATCCCTCGAGAGGTAAAGCAAGGTGCGATTCCCACGCATCAAGTTTTTGGCGCCGCAGCTTGGGGAATAGTTATTGTCTAGGTTAGGATTTCTTTTTATTAGGTCTACTTGCTAGATTCCTTTCTAGTAAGATTTTTATTTTTATTTTTAGGTCTTCTTTAGTCTATCTTATTTCTTCGTGCCTTTGTTCGTAACTCTTTACCATCCGACATCATGGAAGGTGGTAACATCTTTGAACCCATCATCCCACCACAACAAAACCCACCATTAGAACCCCTTAGGCCCCGAACCTTAGGAGAGTATTCCCGACCTAGCCACCAAGGCTACCGAAACACCATTGAGCTCACCGGAGCCAATGTGACCCCCTTGCGATCCGACACCATCCGGTTGGTGCAAAGCGGATGTGCATTCCATGGACTTCGTTCCGAAGATCCAAACCAACACCTTAAGGACTTCCTCAAAATCGTAGATTCCATAGACCTAGGTGTTGAAACTAGAGAGACTACCCGTTTACGCCTATTCCAATTCTCTCTACGGGATCAAGCTAGTCAATGGCTTGAGCGTTTACCCGCGGGATCCATCACCACATGGGATGATCTCACCACTCGTTTCCTTGCTCAATTTTTCCCACCGGGGAGAACTACTAAGCTTAGGAATGACATCTTGATGTTTCAACAACGTCAAAATGAATCTCTTTATGAAGCAAGGACTCGTTCCAAGGACTTACTCCAAAAAGTCCCTCATCATGGCATAGATCTTTGGCTCCAAGTCCAAATCTTCTATGACCATATCGACATCTCCACGAGGCGAACCATTGACCAATCGGCCGGTGGTAAGCTACGTGATCTTAGTGCGGAACAATCATGGGAACTTATAGAAGATCTTGCTCTCTATGACAACGAAAGTTGGAATGATCCCCGTGATTTGAACAAAACGGTCAAGGCAATATCTTTGCCTTCGAACAATTCAAGCACTCCCGACCGTAGGATCATGGAACTTGAGGACCAAGTCAAGTTTCTCATGAAATCTTACGAAGCTCCGAAGCATTCAAGCCAAGTGAACAAAATCACTTCTTCATGCGAATTATGTAGTGGTCCCCATGACACTCGTGATTGTGTGGAACTCCCCGGAACAGCTTTTGCGGACTACGCATCCACGCGTACCGACGAAGCGGGAGATAAGTGGTACACTTTCAAGCCCGAGCCAAACACATACGGTGATTCATACAACCCCTCATGGAAAAATCACCCAAACCTTAGGTGGAAACAAAATCAACCAAATTCTTCCAATCCGCCTAATCGTTACCAATCAAACGGTCCACCATCCAACCGTACCTTCAACAACAATCCTTCTAACAACTATGGTAGTACCAACAATCTTGAAGGATTGATGTCGAAATTTATGGCATCTCAAGAAGCTCGCATAGCTAGGTTTGAAACCGAATTCAACCAACAACAAACGGAGATGACCAACAAGATCGACAACTTGTTGAAAGCCCTCAACAACCAAACATTAGCCACACCTAGGAAGGACACTAGGGACACCAATAGTGGAATCCAAGTTAAGGACCCCTCATCATCCAAACATGTCCACTTTGTCAATGTTGTCACCATTAAGCCGATAGATAGGGAGATAGAGGAGAGTGACAAAGATGAAGTTAGAGTAGAAGCCAATAGTGAGGATGAGAGTAGGGAAGTTGAGGTTAATAAGGATGAGGAATTAGAGGAGGTAGAACCTATAGAGGAGTATTTTGATAAGTTGCCAACCAAGGAAGAACGGGAATACCATAAGGATTTATTCGATAGTCCCGAGACAACATATATCTTTGGCGATCCCCTGATCAAAATGGGAGACCCCTCTAACATTAACATCCCATGCAATATCGGGCACATGCATGTATGGAAAGCTTACATAGACCCTAGATCCCCCGTGAACATCATGTCTAGAACTTATTACAATTGGGTGATGAAGAAGCAACTCAATTTTAGGATGATGCCCGGTAAAAGTTGGATAAGTAATTTTGCAGGAAGAGTTAAGGGAGTACATGTGATTATAGGGAATCTCACCTATGAGATTGATTTTATGATAGTGGAAGACACTCGTCCCGTGATAGATGCTTGCCTAAGCCAAATTATATTCGGGAAGCCTTTTGTTGAAGCCACTAGGATGAGTTATGATCCGACTTTAGGGATAGTTAGGTTCAAGAAAGACAATGATGAGGTTGCTTATCAAATGCCCTACAAGATTGAGCAATACCGCCTTCTCTCTAATTTCGAAAAGGAACGTAAGCAAGCGGCTTATTATAAGAATGAGGAGGATAGACGTAGAGGAGTAGAGTATGTTAGAAATAGGATGCTTGGTTTCTACAAAGAATGCTTGCAACTAGGTCCGGAATACAAAACTGGTTTAGAAGACGACCTAGAGAGTGGAACCAATGATGAGATTACGTAGTAACCCACGACTTTGAGTCTAGCTACAAGACTCGTAAATAAAGAAAAGCGCTTCTTGGGAGGCAACCCATGTTTTGTGTGATTTTATTTGTTTGATTGTTATTTGCTTCCGTATGCATGTTTTATTTTTATTGTTGGTTGATCATGTTTCTCTACTAAAATGTGAAATACTTTATTATGTTGTTTAGCCTAGTCTTAACTTCAACCTAAAGGTATTTTTGCAAAAGATAAGTGTAAGGGGAAACCCCAAATATGTTTTTAAGAAACAAACCGATCATGATTCTCCACAATATTAAATGAACATGTATATTCGTATTTGTTAGAGTCAAATGCTTGTATTGAGTCATAATGAAGTTTTGCAGGATTTTCCAGGAAGTAGGACAAAGTTTTTCCAGAAATTTTCCGGAAACTTAACATAAGAATTTCTGCAGGTCCATTCTGACGGCGTCAGGGTATTGCTCTTGACGGCGTCAGGAGTTAAAATTTGGAAATTTTACCGGTTTTGTTTTTCTAACGGAGTCTTATAGTTTTTGTGAATTATTAAGTTTTATAATCTCCAGGAAATCTGCAAACTTCATTCCACAAGCATTATATCTTACTTTGTTTTCTAGGATTTAGTAACTTATATAGGATGCCGCCGATTTTACGCGAGGTTGCCTTGTCTACTTTTGTCAGGATTTACAGGTTATTTATAACAAGAAGATGATTTATATTCTGGAAGAGAAGCTTTGATTGTTCGTTTTCTTGGAGGAAGATTTAACCTGGCCAACCTAAAATCCATACCGAGCGAATCAGGGGAGTATTTGATTTCATTCTCTTTACTTTGTTAACTTTTACATTCTTTACTTGACCATTGGGGACAATGTTCATCTTAAGTGTAAGGGGAGGGTAAAAAGATGATACCTTACATATGCACTTTCGCTTGAGTTTGTTTTGTTTGATAGTAGATGAGTAATAAAACTACGAGAAATACTTGTTAGTGTAATTTTAGCGCCAAATTTAAAATTTTTTACAACATTTAGGAGTGAAACTTTAGCCATAGCAAGCGTCTCATGGATATGAGGTTGTATGACTAGCACATAACCGTATATTCAGAAAAATTTTCCACCAAAAATGTGAGGTTCGCCTTTAGTTTTGATAGGAAAAGCATTTACTATTGGTGCTTATGAGTGTACCGGTAGCATTTAGATTATAGAACTTGCGTTAGTGATGCATCCCGAGACCGCTAGTGAGACTACATTCGTGTAGTAGGATTTACTACATGATAAGAGGCATTAGGATCACCCTTGTGTTAAACCCGTATTACAATTACTTGACCATTTAAGTCATATTACTTGGCTAGTTAAGTCAACTAATTTTTCCCACACCCTTAGCGTTGTACTTATTTTTAGTACACGATACCCCTAGTACACCCCTCCGAGCCTATCTTTTCGTTTCTAACTTTAAGCATTTTACTTAAAGGAAGAATTTGTTACACCCCACTTAAATGTACAACCAAATCGCCTTAGCCTTCCGTGTATGCGCTCATTTTTAGTGCATTATTGTTATTTGTTAAATCCTAAGTTAACTTTCTAATTGATTACATGGTTGCTAAGTCGAGTCATATCCTTGTACATATTGTTTTGGGACTATTGGGACTCATGGGTAAGTACTTATTTTATGGAGTAATGGGGAAGAACATCATTTATTACCGCCATATGTACGTTAATCTTAAAAGTGCTCCAAGTGTTTTGATTTTCTTAATTCGAGTCATTAGAATAGTTTAATGTAAAGTATGTAAAGATTCAAGTGTAAGGGGAATACTCAAACCCCTATGATGTATTATTTTGGATGGTAGGGTAAGAGTGTATGCAAAAAAAAAAAAAAAAAAAAAAAAAAAAAAAAAAAAAAAAAAACATACGGACTACCATCCCGTTTTTTATTCTATGTTCATTTTATGTTTTTGTTATTTTTTTCATTTATTAGCTTAAGTCGAGTCTAGTCTTGGCTTAGCAACGCCATATTGTACATGTAATTAACTAAGATTGTTAACTCGCCACCAGTAAAACTTCCTTTATCCAACAAAACCGTGTAATTCATATCCCTACACCTAACGTTATAACCCTTTAAAAGACCTCTTTGATAGTTTATCCTAGGTGCTTACGCCATGTGGTGGAGGTTTGATCCTTTCCCAAGCCTATGGTAATCTATTTTGCTATGACAGGTAGTGAGAGATATCTTCCATTTCCATAATGTTATATTACTTTATTACACCCGAGAGATGTGAGTATCTAAACACTATTTGTGAGGTGCTTGTGTATGACCTCCGTGCTTGTCTATTGGTCTTTAGTGGAACGATTATTTGTTGTAATTACTTTTATATTAGTGTTAAATGACCCCTAACTTGTCTTTTAAGTAGAATAAAAGCTCATTTGCTTGAGGACAAGCAAATCTCAAGTGTAAGGGTATATGATGAGGCGAAAAATGATCCGTTTTTAGGGGGTCATTTAAGCCCGAATCCGACTTTATTAGATCAAATATTGCCCTAAATCGTTCCTTTTGTGATTTTAGGTGTTTGGAGAGTGAATTCTGGAAAAGAAGCTATTTTGGACGTTTTTGGAGCATAAAAGTGAAGAAAACGGCTAAGTACCAAATTTGCATGCTGAAAATACAAGGTGACGGCGTCAAGACCAACCTCTTGACGGCGTCAAACATGAAGAATTAAACTCCGAAGGTGGTGACGGCGTCAGAAGGACTCGTGACGGCGTCAAAGTGGCAAAATTAATATACCGTGGGTGGTGACGGCGTCACATAGGCCGTCATAAGTGGATCAAGGCCGTCCGAGGAAGTATATGGCAGCGATGTGACGGCGTCAGAAGTTACTCTTGACGCCGTCAGACTGTTTTTCCTATATATAGTTTTCTAGTTTTTTTTATTAAAAAGACAAGTTTTGGTGAAACCCTAAAGACGATTTTGGTGCCTCTTTTACAGGTTTTTCAAGGGTTTCAAACCCTTGAGACCTTGCATTGTAATTGAGATAAGTGTACTTTCAATTCAATCAATATGTCTATGTGTTGGTTGTTTATCTCTTGTTCTTGTCTCAATTCCATTATGCTAGGCTAGATCTCTCTTGTGTTTGCTTAGATCTAATGAAACCTAGATGTTGATTATGTGTTGATTACTTGTCTATTCTTGTTTTGAATGAATGATTTATATGTTAGGCTTAAGAAAACTGGCAGATCTCCAAATGGTAACATGCTTGAACGTCTTAAGAAACATGAACCGAGGCGTACTAGGTCTTTATTGGTTGTATTTAATGCATGAGCCACTGTTTACAATCCCTATAGTTGTGCTGGGTCATGGTGTAGGAGGAGATAAGAGCTCATAGAGTTGGGGAGTTATGTATGCCACCCCACGAATGGTATTAAGGAATACAATCCGTCATTCATACAAGTGTAACAAGTAATTAACATGTAAAAGATATCTAGGGAGTAGTGAAGTCTAAGTAAACACAATTTCTCCAAATACTGCCCACAACCTTAGTATAATTTAGTTTAATTTCATTTTTATTATTTTATTTTGATTGCATCTTAGCTTTGGGTTAGTTGAATAGCAACTAATTCCTCCCACTCCTTCAAAACCCGAGATTTTACTTGCTTTCATAAAAATATAAAAATACAAAAATAATCATCTCTCACCTCTAGAACTATTAATTAGGTTTTCTAATCCTAGCGACACTATTCCTAAGCTGAACGATCAATCCCCCGGTACTTGTCACTATACTATACTACAACGATCATGTACACTGCCTGGTGGGGGTTGTAAGCTTCTCGAGATCCCTCGAGAGGTAAAGCAAGGTGCGATTCCCACGCATCAGTCTTGGTGCAGCGCATATTCTGAGATCTGATAGGGTACCTGTTAGCATGGCGACAGTGTCACCCAATGATAGTGATCTGTTAAAGAAGCTTGAGAAAGCTTGGGGTGCTGCGCACCAAGTCGGCAGTTCAGAGCTCATATGCTCACATAGTATGTAGGCTGTTTTTGTAATAGATTATCATTTTGTTGCACATGTGCATGTTGAATCTATCTTTTGTATAAACTCGTAGTCTATAATAAAATGTTATTTTGAAGGTGTAATTGTACGCATGATGTTTGTACTTAGTTATTTTGTCTTTGCATAAAAGACATCCAAGAATCAAACTGTTTTGTAAACGTACTTAAAAGAGATTACAGAATCTATAATCACTTATAACATAATTGTGTATGAGGTCCATATCTTAATGTATATGCGAATATAAAATTCACAAGTGTATGGGTTGACATGCAGCGTACTGCAAATACCATATCAAGGAGTCAAGAGTCTTGACTCCTAATTTGTTAAACGCCCACAATGTGCATTGTTGCGTATCCATCGTGGGATGCACATTGAACTTACTCCAACGTCTTGAGAGTAAGGTGTTTAACAAGGATGCGTGATCCAATGTTGATGGGTTTGCAACCCTCTTACTCAACGAGTTATTTAGTATATTTACTCATCGTTTACCATCGTGGGTTTTAATAAATGCATGCACGCCATGTAGGCAAAAGTTAATATAACAACAATGTTGAGATATAAATAATATGTAAATAACAAAGTAAAGTGTGTCACGGAGTTAGCTAGAAACCGCGACATTTAATTAATTCTAGCAAGTTTTTGGGAAAAAGAAAAACATTTGCCTAGATAAAACAAAATGTAAATACACAGACATTTATTGAGCACTTACTAAAGTGCGGAGGTGTCTGTGCACGGGGCGGTAGCCTTTCCTAAAGATAGCATCTCTTGAGATTGCAAATATTCCATGTGCGTTGTAGCTCACGGCCATCCATGTCACGCAGCTTGTATGCGCCTTTTCCTAGTGCTTCAGTGACCTCATAGGGTCCTTCCCACTTTGGTCCAAGTTTTCCTGTATCTTCTGTGTGGCTTGCAACATTAGCGTAATATACAAAGTTGCCTGGTCTGAATGAGGTGCTTCGAAATTTAGCATCGTAGTATCCCTTCATTTTTGACTTAGCTCTTGCCTCACATATAGCTGCACGTTTACGTCTTTCTTCCAATAGATCCAAGTCTATACGTCGTTCATCGTCATTGGTTGTGACATTAACTTCCGCCGTACGAATAGTTGGCATCCTAATTTCAGCTGGTGTGACAGCTTCTGTCCCATAGATAAGAGAAAAGAGGGTGTCTCCAGTGCTAACTTTGATTGTCGTGCGGTGCGCCTACAAGACGTGCGACAATTCATCCACCCATCTTCCTTTGTGTTTGTCGAGGCGAGCTTTAATTCCTTCGCCCAGACAACGATTCATGCGCTCAACCAAACCATTGGTTTGTGGGTGTTTAACCGACGCGAAGTGTTGTGTAATATTTAGTTGCGTGCACCAGTCTTTGAATGGGTTATCGCAGAATTGTTTTCCGTTGTCCGATATGATTTCCCCAGGTAATCCAAAGCGGCATACAATGTTTTCCCAAACAAATCGTTTTACCTGATTGCCTGTGATTGTTGCCACTGCTTTTGCCTCGATCCACTTAGTGAAGTAGTCTATAGCCACAATAAGAAATTTCAATCCCCCCGCTGCAACAGGGAAGGGGCCTACGATATCGATGCCCCACTTGTAGAATGGCCATGGCGAAGTAATAGGTGTTAGCTCTTGTTATAGATGGCACGGGATGGGTCTATGAACTTGGCAGTCGCTACATTTCTTTATCACATCCAGCGCATCGCGATGCATAGTGGGCCAATAGTATCCTGACCGCAAGGCTCGTGCTACAACAGACCGTGGTCCTGAGTGCATACTGCATGAACCAGCGTGGATCTCTCGGAGTACGTAATCTGCTTGAAGAGGTCTAACGCACCGAAGCCATGGTTGTAAAAATGAGCACCGATATAGGATACCATCTCGAAGTTCGAACCTCTGTGTTGTGCGCCGTATCCGTCGAGCATCCTTCTGCTCATGGGGTAATATACCCTTGCTTATGAATTCGATGATAGGGGTCGTCCATGTAGGATCTTGCTCTTCTATCACCGTGGATATCTCCATCTCCGAGATGGATTTGTTTTTCAGGGTCTCCACCAATACTTGTTTTGACAGGTGCGCAAAGCTTGTAGATGCGATCTTACTTAGTGCATCCGCTTTTCTGTTTTCCCCTCTAGGAACTTGTTTAATGGTGAACTTGTCAAAACCCTGGATTAGGGACTTGGTTTTGTCGAGGTATTGGATCATGTTATCCTCTTTAGCTACATATTCGCCCAACACATGATTGGATACCAATCGGGAATCGACCTTTGCTTCTAGGTTGCGTACCCCCATTCGAGTTGCAATGCGTAATCCAGCAATTAGGGCTTCATACTCTGCCTCGTTGTTCGTGGCTGTGAATTCAAAACGCAGTGCGTAAGTGAATTCCATTCCTTCTGAACTGGTGAGGATAAGGCCTGCGCCCGACCCGTCCACGCACGAAGATCCGTCTGTGAATAGGACCCATGGTTCTTGTAGTTCTACCTCGCTTCTTGAAGGTGGAGCATCAGTGTCTGGTTTCTCAATGATGAAGTCTGCGAGTATCTGCCCCTTAACCGTAGTGCATGGTCTATAAGAGATGTTATGCTCGCCTAGCAACACACTCCATTTTTGTAATCGCCCCGATGCGTCGGGTTTGGAGATAACTTGCTTGATAGGTTGGTTCATGATCACTGCTATTGAGTGTGCTTGAAAGTATCTGCACAGTCTTTTGGTTGTGAATACTAACGTCAGGACCAACTTTTCCATTGCGCTATAGTTAATCTCTGTCTTCTTGAGTGCTTTGCTTACAAAATATACCGGTGTTTGTACAGAGTTCCTATCTGTCAGTAGCACCGCACTGACTGCTCCATGAGTCGCAGACAAGTACATAATCAATTCTTCCCCTGGTCGGGGTGGGACAAGTATGGGAAGCGCTGCTATATGTTGCTTAAGCTGTGTAAAAGCTTCTTCCGCTTCCGCAGTCCAATGAAACTCTCCCTTTTTTGTACACTTCATGAGTGTTTTAAAGAGAGGAAGTGACTTATCTGCTGATTTGGACTGGAATCTGTTCAACCCGGCTAGTTTTCCATTCAGGGACTATACTTGTTTCAACGTGCGTGGTGAAGGGAGTTGGATGACAGCCTTTGTTTTTTCTGGGCATGGCTTAATGCCATCAGGCTCTATCAAGTATCCGAGGAACATGCCTTCTGTAGCACCAAAAGAGCATTTCTTAGGATTTAACTTCATGTTGATCTTTCCAAGTTTTCTAAATGTTTCTTCAATGTCGCGTACCAATTCGTCTTCGGTATGGCTTTTTATGACAAGGTCGTCAACATAGACCTCTAGGTTGCGGCCTACTTGCTTTTCAAATGCATTGTCTACCAATCGCTGGTAGATGGCTCCCGCATTCTCTAAGCCAAAAGGCATTTTTGTATAACAGTAGACACCCTGGCTTGTGTGGAAGGCTGTTTTTTCTTCATCTTCTTTAGCCATTTGGATTTGGTGGTACCCTTTGTATGCGTCTAAGAAACATTTAAAGGGGTATCCGCACAAAGATTCTGTCTTCCAGTTTATCTCTGATAATGGGTAACAGTCTTGTGGACATGCTTTGTTGAGGTCAGTGAAATCCACGCACATCCGCCAGCTACCATCACTCTTTTTCACCATCACTAGATTGGAGAGCCAGTCATGGTAATAGACTTCTCGCATGATACCTACGTCCACAAGCTTGTGTACTTCCTCTAGAATGGCTTTTGCGTGCTCTGGAGCCTGGCTGCGCTTTTTCTGCCGTACTAGGGAGTATCCTTGTCGGATTTTCAACTTGCGTTCTGTAATCGATCGTGGCACACCAGTCATGTGTTTTGGTTCCCATGCGAAGATATCTAGATTCCTTTGCAAGAGTGCGCACACGGCCGCTCTACATTTATCAGACAGCGATCCCCCGATCGATACTTCTTGCTCCGGGTAATTAGGATGAATTGCGACCTTCAGGTTTGATACTTTAGCTGCGCGCTGTTCTGGGGTGTGTGTCGTCTCACATGTAACCGTGTTACACTCTCTGGGTGGTATAGTGGTATTGTAGAGAGTGACAATGCCTCCTTCTACTGGGAATTTAAGCATCTCATGTGCTGTAGACGGTACTGCGCGCATGGCTGATATTCCTGGTCTTCCAATAATGCCATTGTATGGCGAAGGAGATTTGATCACCATAAAATTCATACAGGCCACCGTGGAGTGTTCCTTATTACCAACGACAATGAGTAATCGTATTTGCCCCATGGGCCACATCTTTTCTCCTGTAAAGCCAGTCAACGACGTTGTGGCCTGGCTTAACTGACTTTGTATTTCAGGTCGCAACCTTTTGAAACAGTCTTCATACATTATGTCTGCGGATGCTCCTCCATCAACTTACATGCGGTGGATATCGTGACCCCCCGCATGTATCTCGATGGTGAGTGGTTCCGCTACTGCGTTGTCCGCAGCCAGAGTGGGGAAAGAGATTTCGTTCCCATAAGAAAACTTTTCGCTGACCTTTTTTCTAGTCTTTTGCTGCCATGATTGTATCATGTAGATAGTGTCAACCTTGTCTTTAGGTGCCTCTTTCTTGCTCCCGATCCTCTGTTTGTCTTTTCCATCCTTGATGTTCTTAACTAAATGATCCAATTTGCCTTCTTTTACTAACTTATCAATTAGTTGGCGCAATTGGACACACTCATTGGTGGTATGGCCCTTCTGTCCATGATATTCGCAGTACCCATTCCCTACGCGCCGATCCTCTGGGGTTCGCATTGGTGGGGGTTTCGGGAAGTTCGCGCCTTCCGTCACAAATATCTCCCTTTGAGTCTTCGTTAGTAGGGTGTACTTGTCATTATCTCGTCCGCCCCCTGACTGCGGTAGTTTTTGTTACGGTTGCTACTCTGGTCATTGGATTGTCTCCTGGGCCGTTCTTGTGACCTATAATTTGAGTAGCCTATAACAACCCACAAACACCCATTAATATCATTCCCATTACAAATACCTATAGTAGGTATTTCACAGGTAAATATTTGCTTTTTATATACATAATTACATGCATGACTCACTAGACCTGCTCACGTATCTACACAAGCCAAATAACTCAATACTCACATCCTATAAACACCAGGTATGTCAAGCATAAACTCATAACAACACCATAATAAGTAATACACCAATCTAAAACACTAAACATAACATAAAACATTAATAAACCCTAAACTAAAACTTAAGTAGGATTATGTGCTTATCTGAACCTATATGCTTAGTTAAACTAGTAAGAATGTGTTCAAGGCTTAAGTAAGAGTATCTTTAGGTATATTAGGATATATTAGGACTATTAGGTTATAGAATAGAACCCTTAGAACTTAGATATAAACCCCCTAAGCCCTAAACCATAACTAGGTCATAGATAACTAGAATTAGGTCTAAACCCACCCAAAACTACCCCTTAGGTTACTGTCACTTAGTATAAGCATTTAGGAACTTAGGAATAGATATTAGATACTCTTAGGACACTAACTTAGGCACAAAACCATAGGATAAACCCTAGTCTCTCACTAAACCCACTTAGGTCATTTAGGTTAGAAAATTAGGTCAAACCTTCCCAAAACTACCCCATAGGTTACCCACACTTAGTATAAACCCTTTAGGTCTTAGGATTAGTTACTAGGCACACTTAGGAACTTAGATTAGGCACTAACCCCTAGGTAAAACCTTAAACACATAGTAAGTAGAAACTAGGTCTAAAACTTAGTAAAACCTAAACATTAGCAAGCAAGCTCTCTACCACCACTCCTCAAGCAGCTTATACACCTTCTTAACACTACCAAGCACCCTACCACACACCTCTATCACCTACTAAACTAATCCACCCCTAGTCCACCACTAATCCACCCTAATCCACCACTAAACAACCACTAATCACCCTTAAACCCCTCAAGCAGCTTACAAGCACCTCCAAGCACATAATCAATGAGGTGTGTAAGCTACTTGTCACCTCCTTGTTCCTAAACCGCCTCCACGGCTCCATCTCCTCCACAAACACCCACACCGCCTCATAGACTAGCCCTATCACCCTTGTAGCTCCCATTAGTCACCATGTAGCTGTGGTTAGACACCCCCTCCTCGTGACACCATGCATCCGTTTTCTTGGTCCCTAAGGGTTACGAGGCTATAAATACCCTCGTACCTCCTCCATTTCCAATCCACACCTCTCTTTCCCTCATTACCCCATAAATTCTGGTCTTGGTAGTAGTATAAGAGCCCTAGTAAGCTTAGAATTCGAGTGGTAGAGCCCTGCATGCTTGTCGAGTTTAGTTTGTGTCGAGGAAACCCTAGAAAACCCTAGCCCTAGTTCTAATCCACGTAACCCCCCCCCCCCCCTAGCCAAGTAAGTTTAATATAGTCTTATGATAGATTTTAGATGCCTTAGATAGCTTAGGTAACCTTGCATGAGCCTTAAACCCCTCTACTTGCTAGTTTACATTTTAAAACCCTAGATTGAGGCATATACTTGCATGCATGCTTTAGGTTGTTAGATTAGGTCATACACTAGTTAAATATAACTTAAATAACTTAAAACAAGTAAAACATAGGCTAGAAAACTTAAATACTAGATAAAATATAAGTTACATGCATATTAGGACTAGTTTTGCAATAGTTTACATGCATAGGGGTATATATCATAAATTCCTGAAATTATAAAGTCTAGGGACTATTTTTGACCTTTCCTAGAAGTTATAAGTAGTAAGGATTAGTTTGCATAATATTAAAACCTTAGGATAGATAATAACATAAATATAAACTAAAAGGACTAAAAATGTAAATAGTATAAAGTTAAAGGTCTAAAAAGGTAAATATAGAAAACTTAGGAGTCTTAGGTTAATATAGAAGTCTAGGGACTAGTTGTGTCTAGTATAGATAGTTATTAATATAAGTAATATAAGTAATATAAAACTTAGGGTAGAAAATGTAAATATATAAAATATAAGGGTAAAAAGTGAAAATATCATATAAGTATAAAACCTATATAAAGTTAGAAGTATAACACAATACTAAGGAGCTTCATGCGAGGAGTACTATGTGGATATTTCGTTTTTGACGAGTTTGTTGGGTTTACGAATTAAAGTGCCCTGACTCCTGATTGGTGCAAAAGCAGTCATCTAAAGTCAACCACAGGTGTGGTCAATATAGTCAAACTACCTAGACCAACACTTCCGGGTAATACAGGATATCACCAGGTCGTTATGTCCCGACGAGGTGTGAATTATGCTTTAGCGTGCTTGTGATCGGGTAATTTTTCACAGGAAAGGGTTGTGATGAGAATTATGAAATGAAATAGCTTAGGAAAGCTATATGATTGATTACGTGAATTTAGATTAACAAGAAACGAGTTAAACCTAAAAACGTACGTTTTAATTACAAACGTGTACTGACGTACGTAATAAAAAGTGAATCTAAAGAATTAAAAAAGCTACGGATATGAAATTAATGTTTTTACAATCCTAATAAATAAAGAAAATTTATAGAAAAAGAAAAATTATTTTTACACTTATTTAATTATTTATTATTAATTAATTACTAATTACTTATTAATTAACTAATTAAACTAATTTAAATTATTAAAAATACTAAAAAGACTTAGAAAAGTAAGAAAAATTTTAAAAATCTATTTAACCATCATATGAATCCTAAAAAATTATTAAAAGTTGGTTTTATGTATTTTTAAACTATTTTACTAATTATTAATTAATTACCAATTAAACTAATTAAATTCTAAAAAATGGAAAATTAACAGTAGAAATTCTAGAAAAATTCCTAAAAATGTTTTAACTTATATGAAAGCTAGGAAAATTATAAAAATTAGGAATTACTTTATGAAATCTAATTTTGCTATTTAATACTTTAATATTAATTAATAATTAATAAATCTAATATTAAATCTAATAATTACTAAATGACAATATAAAATTCTGAAAAAATTTCTAAAAATACTTCAATATAAAAGAAAATTAAGAAAAATATAAAAATGCCAATTACTTAATAAATTACTAAAAAGGAAAATTAAAAAGATAAATTAAATTAAATTGAAATTATCACTTATTTTTAAATTGGATTTTTCTGTTTTTTCTTTTTCCAAACTGTTTTATCACTAAAATCAAACAACTTTTATGAAAACACTTTGAATGGGGGTTAGTGAATAGGCACTTCAAGTGCTTAATGCCTTGACACTTGTCTTTGGTCAAACTGTCAAGCCATAAGCTTCAAATAAGCTTGCTGAGGACCCACAATGATAAATTATGATGAGAATATGTTAAGTGAATGGAAATAAGCTATCACAAATAAGATAAGATCCCTGAATAAGCAATTAAGCACAAATAAGCAGTTTGCTAACCCAAATTATAAAAAGAAATGGGACAATGTTGATGTTGATCTAAGAGTGGGTCCACAGAGCATAAGCTCAAGAGCTTGGCTGCAATGGAAAGCCAGCAAGGTGGTTAACAATTTGGAACCAAGAACACCCACTGGGGCCCACTGAGGTGGCATGTGGGACCCACCAAAGTGGTGGTGGTGACTGCAGGGGTCTGTGCACAGGGGAGGTTCTTCCCCTGCAGCTCACTTTGAGCTTTAACACAAACTTGTAGAAAAATCCCAAAATTAAGCTACTTATGGGGTTTCAAAGTTTAGCTGAGATACTACCATTTCTAAAAAGCACAAACCCTAGATCTCATCCCTAAATTCTAAACAATTGTTGCAATTTTTGAGATTTTCTGCATATGGTCAATTTTGACTTTTTGATATTCAAGCTCAGTTTGACTAAGGTGAAGTTCTAATGGATCTTAATGATTCTGTAAGTGATAATCATCCAATATGTGAGTGAAGTAACCTATGTTAACTACTTATGCAACTGTTGAAATGAGTAGGAACTTGAAAATATTAACAGTGAACAACAAGGGAGGGTATTACTTGATTTTTGACTTTTTAGTTAACAACCCATGTAGTTTCTGACTTAGATAACCTAAATGAACCTAATGTATCATATCCAAACTGGATTAACCAACAATGCACATTTGAAACACATGATCATACCCTGATCCAAACACCCCTTTAATTGACTGTTTTGAAGATTTTAAAATGTTTATGAGTTGCAGAGGTTACACTATTGATTGATATCAATTACTTGTGCTATATTGGACTTTTAAAAACTAAAATGATGCAGAATTAAGTAACCTAGATGACTTAACTAATTATGCACTAATTAGACATTGAAAATTTTAAAATGATGCAAATGTTAAATCTAAATTAACAATGAACAATGATCAACTACAATGCTCAAATGTGATCAAATAAGCACAGAAACATAGATAAGCAACAGAGATAAGCACCAATTGCCATTATCACAGCCTATAGCTTACCCATAAGCTCTAAACGCATACTCCATAGCACACATGCTTCATTTCTTCTACTTCTTCTTCCTTCTTTTTTATTTTTTGAGTGGATTTTTTTATTTTTTGTAATATATATATATATATATATATATATATATATATATATATATATATATTTTCTTGTCTGATTTTTTATACAAATCTGATTTTTAACATCACTAAAAGCTTGTAGAAGCTTTATAAGAGCTTACATGAGCTAATTGAGTCCCTAACAACAAGTTTCAACAACTTTTAAGATTATATGAGAATTTGAATATAAAATTGCATAAACTGAAATTTGGACTTGAGATTGGAATTGAAGCTTGTAAAAAGTTTCTATTATACTGAAAACACAAAGTACAAGATTTTAAAGCTAAAATTTACAAAGAAATTCAGGAAATTAAAAAGTCGACATGAATTAAACTAAATTACACTAGATAGATTTCTCTCTTGCTTCCCTCCTCTTTATATTGAACCATTAGGGTTAGTATGACCCTCTGAGCATATCCCACTTCAATCCTGAGCCATTGGATTCCTTGAATTAATCTTGGCCTTTGAATGAAATTTTGGTGCCAATTTTGTCAAAGGACAGTTGGAGTTTGCTTGGATGGAATTCAGGGCAATTAATGCACCTTGGAGCTTTATAGAGTTGGGGGAGACATGGAGTGGTGATCTTTAATTGGAGGTGAGGGGAGGGCATGGAGCAGGTTGCAAGTGGAGGGGGAAGGGGACGGTCAAATGGGGTGTTTGACCCTGGGTGATTATTTAGAACGGAATGGAGTATATATTATTTAGGTGTTGGGCTAGTAGGATGGGCTTGTGGATTGGGGTGGGCTGGAAAGGGTAATGGGATTGGATTGGAATTTTGGGTAAATAAGATTCAAGGATCCGTTTGGTATTGAAATGAGCACAAGGACCAATTTTGTAATTTAACCAAAGTTGAGGGGGTAAAGCTATAAATCCTCAAAAGTTCTCACAAGAACCAATGTTGCCAAACTTAATAAACCCAAGGACCATTGTTGCAATTTTGAATGACTTTTGTGATTTTCTAAACTGCAGGGACTAAACTTGCAATTTTTGAAACTTTTTTCCCCAAAGGCCTATTTGTGACACATTGTGAGTTCCCAAGGACCTTTATTGCAATTTTCCAAGTTTGAAAATCCCAGGGACCATTTTTGTAAATTTTAAAAGTTTAGGGACCTTTTCTGCCATTTGCCCAAAGATTCATTCAAGGACCAATTTTTGACAACTTAGAATATTTCAGGGGCCTTGAATGATAAAACTCCACATTTTGAATATCCAGGGACTAGTTTTGACATTTTATGAAAGTTGGGGAACTGAAACTGCCAATTTTGCAAACTTTGTTCGTTTTTCATCTGTTTTTACTCATTTTACATCTGAAACATATAAAACACAATCCCTGAGATATTTTCAGCATTTTGATGCTCATTTGAGTATTTTTGAATGTTTTGCAGTTCAGATTTGACCATAAATGATGAGTGTTTAAGCACTCATCAATCCCCACACTAAACTATTGCTAGTCCCTAGCAATCTTTTGAGAAAAATTACTGGATTTGAATCTCTTTACCAAAAGCCATTACTTCTGGAGAAGCCAAATGTTTCAGTTCAAGTAAGAACTATGGTACACCTATAACCATGTGATTTTGAGCAAACCACCAGCTTTCAACTGTTTTGATTTGTCTTTACCAGAAGCCGTTTGCTTCTGGACTAGCCAACTCTTGATGGACACAGTCAACATCTTAGTGAGTTGATTACCAATTATGATTTTCCACTGCCTTTACCACAAGCCATAATCTTGCGGGCTAGCCAACTATTTTACTTTTTAGGATATGGAGAGTTGAATACCATACAATTTTCGGCAAATTGTAAGACATCAACCGATTTGAGTTATCTTTACCAACAGCCGTTTGCTCCTGGATTAGCCAATCCCTTTTGTCGGTTAGACATGGCGGACTGATAACCACAAAAATTTTGAAATAAAGCGAATTTTTTTTTTAATTTTGGGCCAAAAACGGGGGTACTAGAAAGTGTTTTGTGATAAAATTCGCTAGAATTTCTCCCCCCCCCCCCCCCCCCACACACTTAGAATTGAATATTGTCCTCAATATTCAAAGTCCCGGTTATTATGCCGAATCTTTGAACGTAAAAAGGGTAATATTCTAAGCTAACTGTGGAAATACTATTTTTCACTTTATTTATATATACATACAAACACACTTTTTTTATTTTGAAACTTATATACATATATACATTGCAAAAGGTAGGGGATGGCCACTCCCCCACACTTGGGTGTCAGAAAGTAGAAAGAAGTCAGAGATATGGGTGAAATCCCATATTGTGCTACTGTTTTTGTTCATCGAGTCGCTAGCTTGACTCGATCCCCAAATTCAATTGTCCTTGGGAAAAGTTTGGAGATCCGGGACAACCATGAATGGTATGTCCTCTCCAAAGTAATGCTTCAACCGATGCCCATTGACTTTGAAATTCGGACCGTCATTTTGAGATAATTCGACGGTGGCATAAGGATAAACCTTTGCGATAGTGAATGGACCAGTCCAACGGGTCTTTAGCTTTCCCGAGAAGATCTTAAGTCTAGAGTTGAAAAGAAGGACTCAATCACCAACGTTGAAAACGCGGTTCTTGATTTTTGAGTCATGAATCTTCTTTGTCTTTTCCTTGTAGATCAAAGAGTACTCGTAAGCTTGATCACAGAGTTCATTTAATTCATTCAGTTGAACTTTCCGATGATCACCCGCAGTTTTGAGGTCAAAATTTGCATGCTTGAGGGCCCAATAGGCTTTATGCTCAAGCTCGATTGGTAGATGGCACGCTTTCCGTACACAAGCTTGTAAGGCGTACACCCGATGGGTGTTTTGTAAGCTGTACGGAAAGCTCAAAGTGCATCATCTAATTTATCCGACCACGATGCACGATTTTCACCAACGGTTCTTTTCAAAATTCTCTTAATGCCTCGATTGGAAACTTCTACTTGTCCACTTGTTTGTGGGTGGTACGCAGTAGAAAGACAGTGAGTTACACCATAGTTTTGCATAACTTTATCAAATTTGTCATTGCAAAAATGCGTACCACGATCACTGATAATAGCACGTGAAGTTCCAAATCGAGCAAAAAGAGCTTTCATGAATTTCACAACAACTCGGGCATCATTAGTGGGTAAAGCTTTCGCTTCAACCCATTTTGACAAATAGTCAACAGCAACGAGTATATACTTGTTACCATGAGATGACGGAAATGGCCCCATAAAGTCTATGCCCCAAACGTCAAAAATTTCACAAACTTGAATTGCATTTTGAGGCATTTCCTTCTTTTGTGAAATGTTCCCGTGACGTTGACAAGCGTCACAGGACTTGACCAATTCTTGGGCATTCTTATAGATCGTGGGCCAATAAAAACCGGAAATCAAACACCTTTTTGGCGGTGTAGTTTGGATTGTGGTGGCCCCCCGTGGGACCAGTGATTGATGCTGAACCACCAACTTATATTGACCAAAGAATGGTCAACAAAGTCAAATAGCTTAGATCAATGCTCCGGGTAATATAAGGTATCACCAGGTCGTTAAATCCCGACAAGGAGTGAATTGTGACTGAGCGTGCTTTGTGATCGGGTGTTTATTCACAGAAAAGGTTTGTTGTGAGAATTATTTGAAGATTATTGACAGAAATAGCTTAGGAAAGCTACGTGAATGATTACTGGAACTTAGATTGAGAAGAAGTTATTTAAAACCTAAAAAAAACCGTACGTTTGCTGAAAACGCGAACAAACATACGAAAAAGTGAACAAGGTGGTCTGGAAATGCTACTGGTATGAAAATTGTATTTTTACAAACCTAATGATGAGAGAAAATTTTTGGAAATTTAAAATTAATTTTTACACTAATTTTATAATTACTATTAATTAAATACTAATTTTCTAATTATGTTTAATTAACTAAATTAACCTAAATTATAAATAAATATGAAATTAACTTGGAAAATAAAAATTAAACTTAGAAAAATCTAAAATACTATAAAACTAATTTTAGAAATGAAAATATATTTTTAAGACTATTTAATTAATTATTACTAATTATTAACTAATTATTAATTACTTTTTAATTATTTAAAATAACCTAATTTCTAATTAATTATTAAATTATACTAGAAAATTGAAAATAAAATTTGGAAAAATCTAAAATAACTAAAAACTAATTTTAAAATTTAATTTATATTTTTCTGATTTTCTAATTAATTATTATTAATTATTAACTATTTAATAATTACTAAAAACTATTTTAAATTAAGAAAAATACTAAATGATGCAAGAAAAATCTGAAAAAATTACAGAAATTATTTTTACACACCAGAAGCCTAGGAAAATTATAAAAATGGAAATTGCTTAATAATAAGCTGAAGAATAAGCCAATTGGCTTAAATAGAAGCTATCACTTCTATTAAGTTGGGCTTATATGGGATTTTCTTTTCCAAAACTGCTTATTATGTGTTTTTAAGCAACTTTTGTGAAATGAGTTTGGCTGAGATCAAGGAAATAAGCACTTCAAGTGCTTATACCCTTGACAGTTGACTTTCTTTGACTTAGGAGAGAAATAAGTACAAATGGCCAAGTGTGGGGCCCACAATGGTAAAAGCTGATGCAAATAAGTTATATGAACAAGTCTAAACAAGTTTCACACAAATAAGCTAATTGAATAAGCTAAAACACCACAATAAGCACTTTGCTTATTTGGTTCTGAGACAGATTTGGGACTGAGATTGGGTGCAATTCTAGGTGGGGTCCACAGGTTAATTGGTCAAACAAGTGGTCAAAACACCAACCCTGGTAGGAGGAGGGTTGAATGGCACCAAGTTGGGTCAGTGGGACCCACTCAGTTGGTCAGAATGAGCCACCCAAGTTGGTGGTGTGACTGAGTCAGCTGATGTGCAGGGCACACCCTTGCCCTGCAAGTGTTTTCCAAGGGCAAAATAGTCCAACAGAAAAAATTACAAAAAACAAATAAGCATGAAAATCACTAATGCTACTGGTATACTTTACTCACAACAAGTTTCATATCCTAAAACCACCCACAAAAATCAAGAAAATTTATCCCATTTTGGACAAAATCTGAAACTAGTGATTTTGACTTTTTGGAAAAAATTGAGATTTGACTTATGTGAACTTCAACCACTAATTTACTAACTTAGAATGTTATATTAAGCAGTAATATGACTAATTTAAGTTAAAATACAAACTTATGAAAAGATGTGATGGGTTTTGGACTCCAAAGATCACCGCAGTTAACTGTGGTGATGATTTTCTTAGGATTTTGACTTTTGTTGTATTGGTAAACAAGGTAATGGTTTCCCTGACACTTTATCCACCCAAACAACTTAATGAAGCACAGAGTTGTGCAATGAAACAGGTGGAACACCACAAACAACCAATAACCAAACACCCCTTAACAGATTTGCAAGGGAGATTTGACAAGCAAAACTCAAACTAGTCTTACACTACTGAATCTCAAGAACACATATCACCATTATTAAGCTAAAATACACAAACAAACAACAATAACAACAAAAACTACCAAAGATCACTAAGATTTAATTAAGACAGTCAAATGAGAATTTTGAGCAACAAGCAAATCCAAGCTATAACTATCCAATATTAAGCTACAATGCAACTTAAATACACCTAATAAAACATAAAAGATTCAAATCTAAGCAGAATTTAGCACAAACACAGTGGAATAAAAATTGGAACCAAAGACTTACAAAAGCCTTCCAAGCTCAGTTTGAAAACCAAGGACCAAATGAACCAACCTAATGACTTCCACAAGTCTCTATTACCCTCTGCAATCCAGAAATCAACCAAATCCCAAGCTGCTTCCACCTTTGTCCATTTTTTTATTTTATTTTTATTTTTCTTAAATTTTTTAGTATTTATGGAAACTGAGTTTAGGAAGTTAGCACAAGCTTGAAAAGCTCATAAAAACTTGTTTTCTGAGATTATATGAGATTATGAATAGCTTAAACACACATTAGAACCTAAACTTAGCGCTTGAGAAATTTAACTTGAACTTGAAAAAGTGAAACAGAAAAGAAATTTATAACATTGCTTTCATTAATTAAAACTGAGTTACAAAAGAACACTAAAACATTTCTAAAACTAAAAATTACAAAATTACACACTTAGGCTCATATATGAGCTACAATATATATACACGACATAAAAATATAGCCTAAGTCTTCCCACATGGCTCCTTTTTGAATTCTGAGAGTCCCCATAGCTTTGTGTTGACCCTTTGACCAAATCCTCACCATTTAATCGAGATAGGATCAATCCAAACCCTTGATTATGATTTTGGCGCCAAAATGTATACGGGGTAAAATTTGTGGGATAGGTGGGGGGAATTTATTGTGGTGGTGTGGGTTGGTGTGGTAAATGAGCAGCATTTATTGTGGGGGGGGGGGGGCTGTGGAGAAAAAGGTGAGAGGAGGGGGGAGGCATGATGCCTGGTTTTGCGCTGGGTGTTGGGGGGAAGATGATGGTCAAGGGTGGGTTTGACCAGGGCTTATTTTATATAAAATGGGAGTGGGCTGGGTGGACTGGGGCTAGGGGATTGGACTGGATCATGAGGATTGGTTTGGATGGGTTTGGTTTTGGTTTTATAATAATAAGGAAGGGTCCGGTTGGTTTGTATTTAACAAGGACCAATTTTGCAACTTTGGCAAACTTGAGGGACTGATCATGTAATTTTCCAAATTGCTTCCAAGGACCACAAATGTTATAATTCCAAAGTCCAAAAACCATTTTTGCCAATTTCCAATTTTCAAAATTTCCCAAGGACCTATTTTGCCATTTTTGGATTCTCAGGGACCAAACATGTAAATTTGGAAAACTTACTACCCAAGTGTAATATTTTGTGAATTTTGAATTTCAAAACCTTGGGTTGACTTTTCCTTTCAAAACAAATGCATAGGGACTAATTTTGACAAGTTTTGAAACTTGGGGGACTGAAACTGCCAATATTGCAAACTTTGTACGTTTTTTCTTTGTTTTTGCACATTTTGCATTTAAAATACATAAAACACAATCCCTGGGATAATTTAAGTATTTTGATATCTTTTTGATTGTTTTTGTATGTTTTGGAAGTTTAAATACGACAAAAATGATGAGTGTTTGAGCACTCATCAACCAGCATGGCAAGCCTTTAGAATTTCAGTGGCTTCCTGACCATATACACACCGCCGGATGACTTGATCCGCACAGATTTTGAAAAGGTAGGGGTCGTCCCAGAAATAGTGTTTTACATCCTTAAAGAATTTATTTTTCTGTTGAGACGACATCCCTTTCACAACAAAATTACCCGCATGGTAGTTTGCAAAATCGGAAAACCATGGGGTAACAGAATCTCCACGAAAGGCAACCGCATTGAGTGTCTCGAGAGGGAAGGTTTCATTGATTTCCTTCTTTTCGAAGACATCTAGGTGGGGGTTTTCCAAACGGGAGAGATGATCAGCAGCTAGGTTCTCGGCTCCTTTTTTATCACGAATAATGATATCAAATTCTTGCAAGAGGAGAACCCAACGAAGTAGTCTCGGATTTGCATCTTGTTTTGCAAAAAGATACTTCAAAGCCGAGTGATCCGTATACACTATGCTCTTGGTCAATATTAAGTATGGCCGAAATTTTTCAAAGGCATACACCACTGCTAGTAATTCTTTTTCAGTGGTGGTGTAATGACTTTGAGCCTCGGTCATTGTCTTGCTTGCATAGTGTATAGGCTGAAAGTGTTTTGATTTGCGTTGTGATGCGTAGGGATTGCACCAGGCTTTACCTCTCAAGGGATCTTGAGAAGTTTACAACCCCCACCAGGCAGTGTACCTGATCGTTGTAGTATAGTATACTGACAAGTACCGAGGGATTGATCGTTCAGCTAGGAATAGTGTCGCTAGGATTAGAAAACCTAAATACTAGTTCTAAAGGTGAGGGATGATTATTTTTGTATTTTTATATTTTTTAGAAAGCAAGTAAAAATCTCGGGTTTGAAGGATTTGGGCGGAATTAGTTGCTAGTCAACTAACCCAATACTAAAGATGCAATCAAAATAAAATACTAGAAATGAAAATAAAACTAAATTAAACTAAGGTTGTGAGCAATAAGTGGAGAAATTGTGTTTACTTAGATTTCACTACTCCCTAGATATCTTTTACACATTAATTACTTGTTATAGTTGCGTGGATGACGGATTGTATTCCTTAATACCATTCATGGGGTGGCACACTTAATTCCCCAATCCTATGAGTGTCTACTTCACTCCTATGTCGAGCCGGCTAAGAAGCTCCTAACATGGGATCATTAGAATTTACTCATGCATTAAATACAACCAATAAAACCTAGTGCACGTCAGTTCATGTTTCCTAAGACGTTCAAGCATGTTACCATTTGGAGATCTGCCAGTTTTCTTAAGCCTAACATCGAAATCATTCATCCAATACAACCATAAACAAGTAATGAACACATAATTAACATCTAGGTTTCATTAGATATAAGCAAACACAAGATAGATCTAGCCTAGCATGATCGAATTAAGACAAGAACAAGATATAGACAACCAACACATAGACATATTGATTGAATTAGAAGAACACTTATCTCAATTACACATGAAAGGGTTCAAGGGCTGAAAACCCTTGAAAAACCTGTAAAATTCGTACTAAGTTCGGCCTTAGGGTTTCTCCAAAACTTCTCTTCTGTTATGAATGATAATTAGAAAACTATATATAGGAAATTGAGGCTGACGGCGTCAAGACCAAATAGGTGACGTCGTCATCTCGCCGCCAAAAGAATTCTCGGACTGCCTTGATCTACTTCTGACGCCATCACGTTATAACTTTTTCCAGGCCGTCACGTATTTTACTCTTGACGCTCTTCCTTGTGACGCCTTCAGTTCTGTACTGGGTCGTCATGAAAATTACTCTTGACGCCGTCAAAATGTTGCTCTTGACGCCGTCACCTACTGTTCCCAGCATGGAAAATTAAGTCTTTGGCGTTTTCTTCACTTTTATGCTCCAAAAACGTCCGAATTGCTTCCTTTTCCATATTTCTCTCCCAAAGTACCTAAAATCACAAAAGGAACGATTTAGGGCAATATTTGATCAAATAAATTCAATTCCGGGCTTAAATGACCCCCTAAAAGTGGTTCATTTTTCGCCTCATCATATACCCTTACACTTGAGATTTGCTTGTCCTCAAGCAAATGCGCTTTTATTCTAATCTAAATACAAGTTAGGAGTCATTTAACACTAATATAAAAGTAATTACAACAAATAATCGTTCCACTAAAGACCAAAGACAAGCACGGAGGTCATACACAAGCACCTCACAAATAGTGTTTAGATACTTACATCTCTCGGGTGTAATAAAGTATAAATTACAATATGGAAATGGAAGATATGTCTCACTACCTGTCATAGCAAAATAGATTACCATAGGCTTGGGAAAGGATCAAACCTCCACCACATGGCGTAAGTACCTAGGATAAACTATCAAAGAGGTCTTTTAAAGGGTTGTAACGTTAGGTGTAGGGATATGAAATACACGGTTTTGTTGGATAAAGGAAGTTTTTACTGGTGGCGAGTTAACAATCTTGGTTAATTACATGTACAATATGGCGTTGCTAAGCCAAGACTAGACTCGACTTGAGCTAATAAATGAAAAATAACAAAAACATAAAATAAACATAGAATGAAACGGGATGGTAGTCCGTATGTTTTTTTTTTTTTTTTTCTTTTTTTTCTCTTTTTTTTTTCCTTTTCTTGATTTTTCGATTTTTTTTTTTTTTTTATTTTTTTTTTTATTTTTTTTTTTTGCATACACTCTTACCCTACCATCCAAAATAATACATCATAGGGAATAAACATTCCCCTTACACTTGAATTTTTACATACTTTACAATAAGCTAATCTATTGACTCGAATTAAGAAAATCAAAACACTTGGAGCACTTTTAAGATTAACGCACATATGGGGGTAATATATGATGTTCTTCCCCATTACTCCATAAAATAAGTACTTTACCCATGAGTCCCAATCATCCCAAAACAATATGTACAAGGATATGACTCGACTTAGCAACCATGTAATCAATTAGATAATTAACTTAGGGTTTAACAAATAACAATAATGCACTAAAAATGAGCGCATACACGGAAGGCTAAGGCAATTTGGTTGTACATTTAAGTGGGGTGTAACAAATTCTTCCTTTAAGTAAGATGCTTAAAGTTAGAAACGAAAAGATAGGCTCGGAGGGGTGTACTAGGGGTTTCGTGTACTAAAAATGAGTACAACGCTAAGGGTGTAGGAAAAATTAGTTGACTTAACTAGCCAAGTAATATGACTTAAATAGTCAAGTAATTATGATACGGGTTTAACACAAGGGTGATCCTAATGCCTCTTATCATGTAGTAAATCCTACTACACGAATGTAGTCTCACTAGCGGTCTCGGGATGCATCACTAACGCAAGTTCTAGAATCTAAATGCTACCGGTACACTCATAAGCACTAATAGTAAATGCTTTTCCTATCAAATCTAAAGGCGAACCTCACATATTTGGGTGGAAAATTTTTCTAATATACGGTTATGTGCTAGTCATACAATCTCCTATCCACGAGACGCTTGCTATGGCTAAAGTTTCACTCCTAAATGTTGTAAAAAATTTTAAATTTGGCGCTAAAATTACACTAACAAGTATTTCTCATAGTTTTATTACACATCTACTATCAAACAAAACAAACTCAAGCGAAAGTGTACATGTAAGGTATCATCTTTTTACCCTCCCCTTACACTTAAGATGAACATTGTCCCCAATGTTCAAGTAAAGAATGTAAAAGAGAAAAAGTAAAAAGAATGAAATCAAATACTCCCCTAATTCGCTCGGTATGGATAATAAGGTGGCCAGGTTAAATCTTCCTCCAAGAAAATGAACAATCAAAGCTTCCCTTCCAGAATAATAATCATCTTCTTGTCAAACATAACCTGTAAATCTTGAGAAAACAAACAAGGCAACCTCGCATAAAATCGGCGGCAATCTATATAAGTTACTAAATCCTAGAAAACAAAATAAGATATAATGCTTGTGGAATGAAGTTTGCAGATTTCCTGGAGATTATAAAACTTAATAATTCACAAAAACTTTAAGACTCCGTTAGAAAAACAAAACAGGTAAAATTTCCAGATTTTTACACGTGACGTCGTCAAGAGTTATCTCGTGACGCCGTCAGAAGTAACCTGCAGAAATTCTTATGTTAAGTTTACAGAAAATTTCTGGAACAACTTGGTCCTACTTCCTGGAAAATCCTGCAAAACTTCATTATGACTCAATACAAGCATTTGACTCTAACAAATACGAATATACATATTCATTTAATATTGTGGAGAATCATGATCGGTTTGTTTCTTAAAAACATATTTGGGGTTTCCCCTTACACTTATCTTTTGCAAAAATACTTTTAGGTGGAGTTAAGACTAAGCCAAAACAACAAAGTAAAGTATTTCCACTTTTTAATTGAGAAACATGATCTACCAACAATAAAAAATAAAGCATGCATACGGAAGCAAATAACAAACAAACAAACAAAATAAAATCACACAAAGCATGGGTTGCCTCGCAAGAAGCGCTTTTCTTTATTTACGAGTCTTGTAGCTAGACTCAAGGTCATGGGTTAACGTGTATCGCTTATGCTCACATAACCAAGTGTGAGCCATCTAATAGTTGCCTCATCTTTCTTATAATCATCTCCTAACTCTAAGCATCCGCGATAGTATCTTTTATTCTTTTTATGAGTATACTTAAGTCCTTTCTTCTTATCATTCTCACTTGGCATTTCTATGGGCGGATACCTACTACACTTTTCCATGCTAAAATCCTTGAACCTAGGGTGTGTGCGGGGCATTTGATAGACAAAATCTTCATCCCCATCCGAGAATGTAATTAACCCTTCTATGAGTTTTTCATCGAGGTTGGTCAACCGTTTGAAAGGTTTTCCAAACACAACTTGGGTCAACTTATCATCAATAAATTCTCCTAGATTCTCCATAACCATGAACTCAACAAGATAGACCAAGCTTCCTTCAAACACATGCAATGGTATTGCCCTAGCAATAATGTTTTCTCCTTTGTATTCTAACTCATCTACCATGATTTTATTATATTCATTACGCGAGATTATGTTCATTGGGAGAGATGAGTTAAGATAGGCGTTAAAGCTCTTAAATCCGATCTTACAAGGAAATTGCATGTTGAATGAACTATCACACTCAATCCTAGTTCTAGGGTCGATATACCTAAGAGGGTTTATTTCTTCTTCCATCCTATTCTCATTAATCACATCACCATCATCAAGATCCTCATCGGAGTCTGAATAGTAAAAGGGACTAGCCCTACGGTCATCATCATGATCAAACTCCTCTAACTCAGAATTATTGTCAAAGTGGTGGTTGGGCGAGAGGTTAGGTGCCACTAAAGGGAGTGGGGCGGGCATTTGGAAAATCCTACGACGAAAAACACGAATAACAGGAATCAAACGATCAATGTTATTGTTATCCATCGAAATAGTTTACGAACAAAGGTCACAAAGAAATAAGATAGACTAAAGAAAACCTAAAAATGAAAACAAAATCATACTAGAAATGAATCTAGCAAGTAGACCTAATAAAAAGAGATTCTAACCTAGACAAAAACTATTCCCCAGTTGCTAGTCAACTAACCCAATACTAAAGATGCAATCAAAATAAAATACTAGAAATGAAAATAAAACTAAATTAAACTAAGGTTGTGAGCAATAAGTGGAGAAATTGTGTTTACTTAGATTTCACAACTCCCTAGATATCTTTTACACATTAATTACTTGTTATAGTTGCGTGGATGACGGATTGTATTCCTTAATACCATTCATGGGGTGGCGCACTTAATTCCCCAATCCTATGAGTGTCTACTTCACTCCTATGTCGAGCCGGCTAAGAAGCTCCTAACATGGGATCATTAGAATTTACTCATGCATTAAATACAACCAATAAAACCTAGTGCACGTCAGTTCATGTTTCCTAAGACGTTCAAGCATGTTACCATTTGGAGATCTGCCAGTTTTCTTAAGCCTAACATCGAAATCATTCATCCAATACAACCATAAACAAGTAATCAACACATAATTAACATCTAGGTTTCATTAGATATAAGCAAACACAAGATAGATCTAGCCTAGCATGATGGAATTAAGACAAGAACAAGATATAGACAACCAACACATAGACATATTGATTGAATTAGAAGAACACTTATCTCAATTACACATGAAAGGGTTCAAGGGCTGAAAACCCTTGAAAAACCTGTAAAATTCGTACTAAGTTCGGCCTTAGGGTTTCTCCAAAACTTCTCTTTTTTTATGAATGAAAATTAGAAAACTATATATAGGAAATTGAGGCTGACGGTGTCAAGACCAAATAGGTGACGCCGTCATCTCGCCGCCAAAAGAATTCTCGGACTGCCTTTATCTACTTCTGACGCCGTCACGTTATAACTTTTTCCAGGCCGTCACGTATTTTACTCTTGACGCTCTTCCTTGTGACGCCTTCATTTCTATACTGGGTCGTCATGAAAATTACTCTTGACGCCGTCAAAATGTTGCTCTTGACGCTGTCACCTACTGTTCCCAGCATGGAAAATTAAGTCTTTGGCGTTTTCTTCACTTTTATGCTCCAAAAACGTCCAAATTGCTTCCTTTTCCAGATTTCTCTCCCAAAGTACCTAAAATCACAAAAGGAATGATTTAGGGCAATATTTGATCAAATAAATTCAATTCCGGGCTTAAATGACCCCCTAAAAGTGGTTCATTTTTCGCCTCATCACGTTGCCCCAAGACTGCCCCTATTGCATAATCACTAGCATCACACGTGAGTTCGAAGGGCAAGTCCCAATCGGGGGCAACAAGAATCGGTGCCTCAGTAAGCTTTTTATTTAATGTTTCAAAAGCTTTGATGCACTCGGGGGAGAAGATAAAAGGAGCATCCTTTTCGAGGAGATGGGTCATAGGCCGGGTGATTTTAGAAAAATCTTGAATAAACCTACGATAGAAGCCTGGATGAACTAAAAAGCTCCTAATACCTTTGACGGTAGTGGTATGAGGTAATTTTGCGATGACATCCACTTTGGCTTTGTCAACCTCAATCCCATTCTTTGAAATTTTATGGCCGAGGACAATGCCCTCTTTGACCATAAAGTGACTCTTCTCCCAATTTAGACATAACCTTGTGTCTTCACAACGTTTGAGCATGTTGTCTAAATGGGAGAGACATGATTGAAACGAATCCCCAATGACCGAAAAATCGTCCATAAAGACCTCCATAGTTTTCCCGATCATGACGGAAAATATGGACATCATACATCTTTGAAACGTGCCCGGAGCATTACATAAACCAAATGACATACATTTATAAGCAAAAGTTCCATAGGGGCACGTGAAAGTGGTTTTTTCCTGATCCTGCGGATCAATGGGAATCTGAAAGTAACCCGAGAAACCATCGAGGAAGCAATAGTACTCATTCCCCGCTAATCTTTCGAGCATCTGATCCATAAAGGGTAGAGGAAAATGGTCTTTGCGGTTGGCGTCATTTAACTTGCGATAGTCAATGCAGACACGCCAACCCGTAACCAATCGAGTTGGAATCAACTTGTTTTCTTCGTTAGTGACAACAGTAATGCCACCCTTTTTTGGAACACAATGTATGAAGACCTTATGAATTTTTGGATTCGCCCATCTTTGTTGTTGGATTGCTGGTTTGAAATCATCCTCCATTAAAATCTTGTGGGTACAAAATTCGGGGTCAATGCCCTTGATGTCGGAGAGTCTCCAAGCAATTGCTTGTTTATGTGACTTCAAAACCTTTATTAGAGCAACCTTTTCCTCAACACTTAAATCTTTAGCAATTATGACGGGTAATTTATCATCACCCTCCAGAAATGCATATTCAAGATGAGGCGGCAAGTCCTTAAGTTCCACCTCAGGAAAGTCATCAGTTTTCTCAACGTTTTTGACTTCCTCTTTATGGAGTGTTTGTGGTAGAACACGAAGAGGAGAGGGAGCTTCATTTAATAATTTCTCAAGTAGGAGAATATCCCTCTCTGGGTCAATCTCTTGGTTATCGATTCCATCGGGAATCGAATCACTTTTGATAAAGGCCTCAATTTCTTCTAAGACAAAGTCACTTCCCTCAAACGGAGTGAGGGAAGGAGAAGAATTGGCAATGATGGGGTGAGAAGATGGAGTGAAGTTTTCACTCGTAGAATCATCAACGAAACCTAAAACCTCTTGAGCGTACTCCTCAGCAGCAACATCGATGACATCTATTCGGTTTACCGATTCAAAGTCATAATTGGAGGAGTACCTCGAAGTTTGATTGAGGTTGAAGGTGATGGCTTCAGTTCCAACACGCAATGTGATCTCTTGCTCAAATACATCGATGAGAGCACGCCCAGTTCTAAGGAATCCCCTTCCAAGAATGAGAGGGACCCTTGAATCGGCATCAAAGTCAACAATCACAAAATTTGCCGGAAAATGGAACTTTCCCACTTTAACGAACACGTCCTCGGCAATGCCAAGTGGACGAGAAATTGAACAATCGACAAGCTCTAAAGTCATGCATGTGGGAGTAAGTTCGGGAAGAGAGAGTTTCTTCCACACAGAATATGGCATCAGGTTAATGCTAGTACCTAGATCGGCCAAAGCGAAGCATTCAACCATACTCGAAAAAATACAAGGAATGAGAAATTTCCCAGGGTCTCCAAGCTTCTCGGGAAGCTTTTTAAAAAGAACTGCTGAGCAGTGCTCATTCAAGGGAGTTGTAGCCATCTCGAAGAGTTTTTTTCTTATTACTTAACAGATTCTTGATTGTTGATGCAAACTTGGGCATCAAGAGAATAGCATTCGCGAAGCTAAAGTGCAAATCTTGGAAGATTTGGAAACCATTTGGTGACTAGCCTTTTAAGGGAGCTTTTGTTCATTGAGACGTGATGGATAAGGAATAGAAGTTTTGGATTTGGGGTTGTCCACTGGAGTTTCTGGTAGTTCAAAGACAACTCCAGGCTTACATCTGGTTTCCGAAATAACCTGGGGTTGGACGTGTGCGGTACTTCATGTGATAGGGGATTGCACCTTGTCCTTTGTCACCTCATGTTCGCGTTCCACTACCTTTGGAGGAGAGGAAGAAGAGGTAGTAGGAATCGCGGGTTCATCATATAAAGCACCACTTCTTGTTGTGATCGCCTTAGCATAGCCCCTCGGGTTAGCGATCGTGTTGCTCGGTAAAGTAGTACCTGAGCCCAAGGGTCGATCATTTAAAGACTTCTTGATATCAGAAATCTGGCTAACCAACAACTTGTTCAACTCTTCTTGAGATTTCGTGAATTGCTTTAACAACTCGTCAGATGAAGGCCCAGTTGGAACAATGGCTTGATTCGGATTAGGCAAATTTGGAGCTCGATTGTTCGGATTGGGACCTTGATTTTGAAAATTACCCTAATTAGGGTTGTTGTTTCCATGAAAATATCCGGGATTGAAATTACCCTGACCTTGGTTTCGATTAAAGTTTCTTTGATGTTGGAAACCTTGATTTTGGAAACCTTGGTTTTGATTTTGAAAACCGTGACCCTGATTGAAGTTACCTTGGTTTTGAAAACCTTGGTTCACTCTATTTTAATTTTGGTTACGGTTTTGCACATTTTGGTTTTGATTAAAACCGGGAGGTCCAGGGTAGTGGTGAGGACGATAGCTCGGGTCCATAGGAGGGCGATATTGATTGCCTCCTTGATTTTGGGACCCGGCAAAAGCATGAGCTTCATATGGAGTACCATCAGTAGCTGTGCAATTGTAGTAGGCATGCGGCCCACCAAATAAACCTCGCAAAAATTCGTATAATTAACTTCGGTTAATTAAATAAATAATCTCTGTCATTATTGTAATCACCATTTTTACGGGGAAATTTAAAATTTTCTTTGTATATTAAAATGGTCACGATTACGTTATTGCCAAATTCGTCAAAAGACAAAACAAGTTCTCGACAAAATTAACAAAATATTAATAATACACTAATACTAATTTATATTTCCTAATCACTAAAATATAACCAAATGGACCATAATAATTTCCAGCCCAAACACCCTTCTCGTCACTGTTCATCAGCCCACGCCAAATGGCCCAATTCCCTTTTTATTTCAGTTTCCAAATCGAGCAGATCATCTCCAAAAAGCCTTTGTATTTTTCGATTTCTAAACACAACTTATCCATATTTTTGTACTTCCTAATTGTCTACCCGCCAAAGAAATAGGATGCCAAATTTTAGCTTCTAAGACAAACGTTTGATACGTTTAATAGAGGCATAGTGTTTGGCCAAAATCCAACCCAATCAATATATAATAAATTCAAAACTCAACTGTTTTAAACCCGGATTGTTTCTAATCGATCCTAATAATTATTCCATCATGTTTTCATATTAGTAAACATGTTTCATCAGCTTGTAACCAAGTTCTATGCCAAAAACCAAATTCGTGTACATGTATATATGTAGTCGACATATATATTGAAACTCAATTCTAAATTGTCTTCCTTCACTCTTAAAGTCATGATCTCAGTAAAAATCTCAATATAATATCCCAACATGTATGACTCTCAATAGTTAGAACATGTGATAATGTTTGGAAACTCAAAATGGTAATCGTATGATATATATATATAAAACGTATAACTCCTTTCTTCATCACCACCTCCCCCACACAACTCCTTTCCATATTTTCTTAGTCTCTCTTCATCATTTAGACACCCCAAGATGACCAGAAGTTATCATCCTTTCCGTTGGAAGCTTATTCGAAATATAGTGTGTATATATATATATATATATATATATATATATATATATATATATATATCGTATACATGATTATGTCGAGTTGTGTTTTCCCCGTGTGTTTTCATTCATCTCCTCGACTCCCTTCCCACCTTAGAGATGTAGTAAGTCGTCATCAACCTCTCTTGAATTCATTCCATACGTTATTATATGTCCATGCATTATATATTATTTTTATCGAAAGTGTTTAGTTTCATATAGATATACAT
This sequence comes from Artemisia argyi, assembly GCA_030686995.1. Taxonomy (NCBI): domain Eukaryota; kingdom Viridiplantae; phylum Streptophyta; class Magnoliopsida; order Asterales; family Asteraceae; genus Artemisia; species Artemisia argyi. The sequence continues at coordinate 55,389,103 of CM060695.1, forward strand.
ACGTATGTACAAACATATAGCACTACGAGCGTGACTAGCCACCATCTTGGAAGGCCTAGGAGTCACGTAGCACACTTGTTTCATGTTTATTTTTACGTTACATGCATCATACAAACTTATTTTGACCATATATCAAATATATTAAAATGTTGTAAAACTTAGAAAATAAACCAAGTCTTTTACTAAGTAAAAATCTGTCCAAGTCACTTATAAAACCGTCTTTTATCTCACAATTTAGCGTTACAAGCATGTCATATTTTTACACCATCTAATAGAAACCATGGCTAGCTACAACTTTCGTATAAATAACATGTAAAAATAACCACGTCTTGACACTCTAAATCGACCAAAGTAAATTGCAAAACTCGTATATACCAAAAACACTTAGAAATTTTCTAAGTCTTTTTACCCAGAAAATAGTTTCAGATCGCGACCAAAATGAACCTTTAAAACTTAATCCGACTTAATAACCACCCAATATTTTTTACACAACCTATTTCTCCTTGCTACAAGCTACAAGTTTCGTGTTTATACTTTTTAATAATAAGCTCGTTTAGACCCTTTAAATTGGCCAAAGTAAACCACAAAAACTCATTTTTCAAAAACTATTTATAAAGCTTAATGGACTGAAAAGCCCAATAAGCTGAAAATAAGCTCTCCGTATATGCTGGACCAAAAAGCTATTTTGATATGATTTTATAACATTAAAAATGATTCTAGGGATAAGCCCAACTTGTCTCAACGCTCACGGATTTTAAAACATTAACGGACCTTTAATTTAGCTCGTTAAAGCCCATTTATTGAAAAATAAGCTATTTTTGTAAATAAACAGTTGAAATAAGTTTTAATAAGCTTCAATAAGCTCCAGAAATTTTAAGATAATTTTTCCCATAATTTTTGAACGTTTGGACTAAAAATGTAACGCGACGACACCTAGAAGGACTAATATTGAAAACTGTGAAAACTAAGGACTAAAACTGTAAAAACAGAATTAATAATTTCCAAGCTTAGATTGTAATATTGGACATGTAGTGGACTATAATTGTAAAATATATATAAAAAGGACTAACGGTGTGACGCTAACGCCGTTAGTATAAAAATTGTAGAATTGGAAAAGGACAAGGACTACACATAATCTATTTGATATTCTTATTTTCTATTTTACGGCAACCATCACGTCATATTCATTTTATTATGTTTTATATATATATTATTTATTTTTACGTTAATTATATATATAACGATAGGGCTGAGCAAACGGACCGGATGGACCGGACCGACCGACAAAACTGACCGGACCGAGACCGACCGGACCGGACCGACCACATTCGGTCCGGTCCTCGGTATAAGCTTTTTGCCAAATTCGGTCCTCGGTCTGGTCGGTCCTGTACGGTCCGGTCCGGACCGACCAAAAACCCGAAAAAACTTGCCTAATTGGACCGGACCGACCGAAGACCGACCGGACCGGACCGGACCGAGACCGGACCGACCATATTCGGTCCGGTCTCGGTCTATGGTTTTTCCGGTTCTCGGTCCTCGGTCCGGTCCGGTCTTGGTCGGTCCGGTCCGGTTTTCGCCCGATGCTCAGCCCTATATAACGATATTTAAAAAGTTAATATTTTTACTTACGATTTAAAAAGGTAAAACTACGATGGATATTTTAAATAAAGTATTTTATCATATCCTGCATGGCATAATAATTACATTGCACATCATCTATTCGTCATAACGAATAAATCTTATTCGTTATTCGTTCGTAATTACCAAATAGTATTTGGTTATATTCTCTGATAAATTTATTTATCAGGTTCTGTGTCAAAGATGTTTCCATAATCGTTTCCATAAATCTCATCCTATCTTACTTTTCATCATTTCCAAATCAATCCAGGTGAGTCATAGCCCCATTTCAAATAATTGTTTTTAACTCATTGGGGGAGATACATGCTTACATATACTTTGATAACTTGATAAGTATATGAAATAAAATAAAATACATGATTCAAATCAATTTCCTAATTGATATTAAAATAATATAATTTGTGATTTAAAACATGTTAATGTTTCCAATGTGATTATTGTGATATGTGAAATATATATTTATTGAAGAATCTCTTGACTGAAATATTGATACTCATATGAAAATGTTCTCAATTCGATTATTGTGGTATATGATATAAATGTGTTACTGGCGAAGTATTCAAACTGAATTTCTGATACTCAAATAATGATATTTTCAAACTGAATTTCTGATACTCAAACGATGATATTTTCAAACTGAATTTCTGATACTCAAATGATAATATTTTCAAAACTGAATTTCTGATACTCAAACGATGATATTTTCAAACTGAATTTCTGATACTCAAAAGATAATATTTTCAAACTGAATTTCTGATACTCAAACGATGATATTTCCAAACTAAATTTCTGATACTCAAACGATACTGGTCTTCAAATTGATTTCTGTGATACGATACTTAATTTCATGATGTTATGCTAAATGAGCCCATAAGTCCTTGGTATTGCCTAAGTTAGCTTATCGCCATATAGTCCCTCTATCATGAGCCATTAATCACTGTAATGTGAGTGCGAATATAGTGAACAGATTCGAAACCTGTTTCGGATTGACCTCTGATCCCACTAATGCTTGACGGAATGCCAATTACAATTGGTTAGCCACATTAGTCGTGATACACTATATTTGAGTAAAAATATGAATTGGCAAATCACCTATTACACGAGGGCAAAATCTGTCATTGATTTGATAGAACACCCCTTCTGTTAACGTCTTGCGTGTCATGAGGCTTGGTGCAATATCTATAAAGGAAATATATATGTATTCAACATATATTTAGATACAGCTGTATAGGTTTGACCATACGTGAATTGTATATCTGATTGATTTAGTATCATGAGTTTCCAGCTCATGTTAAGATTATTGATTCTTTATTGAATGTGATTGAATATTTATATGATTTATTTGTGAATATATTCGATACTTGTTTCGTTACTGTTTGTATTTTATTAATACCAAATATTCCTGAAATCTAACAAAATAAAGGGTTTTTTTCCTAAAACTCTATGAACTCACCAACCTTTGTGTTGACACTTTTAAGCATATGTATCTCAGGTAATTTAACGGAGCAGGACAAGACACGGAGTGGGCATTTATTATTCTGATAAATTAAAATGGTGTAAAAATCAAATTTGTCATTTTCCAAGCCTTTATATCTTTTTATAAGATTTTAAATCAAATGGTTCATCTTTTATCAAAATTATTATTTGAATGACAAATAACTTTCAAAACGTTTCTTTTAAACCGTTTTATGTGGTTAAAACTTCGATCCTCACCGTAACACCCAAATTACTTTTCCGCTGCGACAAACTTAAATTTTGGGGGTGTTACAGATTGGTATCAGAGCTACAGTTATAGAGAATTAAATGTTTTCAAACATTAAAACTATAACTACATTTTCAAAATAATGATTTTACACCATAATATTTTTATGCCCTCCGTGTCTGCAGACTGCCGTGCTCCATACTTTATTTGTTGAGATTATCTTACATGCTTAATAGTTACTCATATACAAATTGTTATTTCCTCTGTACTGTTATATCTTTAACAATACAAAATACTCATAAAATATTATTCTCGGTTACTACTGTAGCATGTCTTCAGGAACGCCCGTGAATGTCAAAACAAATATCCATAATACTAATACCTCATCTATAAATAAAAATTCTCCGAATAATGAAGATCCTTATGTACAAATAATAAAATCCCAACCTAATATAGAACTTAATCCGAGATCACCTCCGTCGTCACCTACCCGTTCACCTTTACGTCAAAAAAAAAAAAAAAAAAAAAAAAAAAAAAAAAAAAAAAAAAAAAAAACCAGACGAGCTACCGAATCATATGAAGATTTGATTGGTGGTCAAGCAGCATTCGAAGTCGGACGAAGTTCAAGCCAAGAGATGCCGTAGAAGAACGTTGAGCCAAATTCTTCGTCACCTTATACTTCATATTCCTTAATACCAAATATTTCCAAATTTTCTACTTCCTGACGCTCCAAATTTCTCGATACAATACATCTCAAGCGATGTATCTTCTCTCAATACCCCTGAACAGAAAGTTGTACCCACTAAACCAAAAAGTTTTTGGTTAGTGATGACAGATTTTCTAATATTCTGAAATTCTCAAAATTTGTAACCAACCTCCAATAAAAATCTCCTTTCGTTATAACCCTCTGTTGTTAATAAATTCTTTCCATCATGATGCTATGCATTCATGTAATGATTCCTCATACCTTCATGAAAAATCTCACCATTTGTTACTCTCTTTGGTAGACAAATGACTCCTCTCATATCAATGGAGTATTAATAAAAGATCTTGTATCGTTTGTTTTGCAAAAACAATCAATCAAGTTATTAATATAATGTTGATTATAGTGAATATATTCAAATTACCTTAAGAATACCTATGATTATTATGATACCTTATACCTACCATGATTAGGCTATAACCATAGAATTTTATAAGACAAATTTTTGGAAGATAACTTGAAGAATAGAGAGAAGGTTATTGAACTTTAGCTTTAGTAGATAAGTCCGTTTGTTCCGTAGCAATCCTATACCAAGAGTTGATAAATTATCTAAGATACTACCCAGACATATCTTGAAATTAGATTACAGTAGGGATTCAACTCAGTCTATCATCAATGAAATAATTAGCTCCATATTCTTTCACTAAAGGACTTAACAAAGTACTAAGAATATCCAGAGGTTAGTAATCAGTATCATTGCAGTAATACTTGAAGTAACCATAGTTCCTCCGATTAGCAACGATATAGTAAGAAAAGAAAATAAGACGGTTATACCTTGTAAGCATAACCATGAAAGTTTTATGGATTTTAGACCAACTCACCTTAAGAGAAAAATAAGAGTGACTGAACGATAGATTATTACCACCTTGTAAGAATTTATCTCATGAACTTTAAGTTTATACCAAGAATATCCTAGTATCTCCTTAGAAATTCCTGACTCATCACCAGATTATGAACAAAAATTTACTAAATTCTTTTGGAAAATGATTAGATGTCATTCAATCATTGAGACTGAATCATCTAAAACAATTTAAAGAAAAATAAATACCATTATTACTGAGCCAAGCATTACATCATTTAGTCCTCAATTATACATAGCCTAGCTACCTATGTATAATTTAGGAAGAATTATGTCATAAATGAAACAGTTATCTTTTCAGATTTTCTAAATAACAATCTTCATGTAAAAGCAAAATCTTGAAATTTAATAAACTATTTATAAACCTCATTTTTGACAAACTCCAATAGATAATTACATTTAATATCCATCATTTTATTATAGTAAGTTGAGAAAAGTAAAAACATTAGAAACCTAAGAGTTCACAAAGGCTTATGGAAAACATCAATAGCGAAAATTTTATTAGAGACCACGGAAATTAATACATAGGCAGATAATTAGCATAGGAAATACTATTATTTCAAGGATTACAATAAAAAGCATAGAATCTTCAATAGGTTGACCCGGCATAACAATAAGGATTCCCATCAACAGCACCATAGCAAGAACCACCATAGGATGAATCACACCGATTATTCTAAAAGATAAGTATAAGTACACCATTAGAAACAATAGCAAGCCTAGTTCTTAAACATAAAGACAAATAAGTATTATTTCATATTTATTAAGGATTACATAGAAACATAACAAGGATACATTTTAAATAAACCTAGCTTAAGACTAGTGCCTCCATATCTTATCAACACCATATGATAGAACCGTGAGTGGTATTACGAACCCCACAATCCCGACCAAAATTACATAATCTTCATCCGGAACAAAAGTCAAATAGGTGATGGCCAAAACGATATATACCATTGCGATAATAGTAATTAGGCTCGGCATTTTCGGAAGTATTTAATGAGAGAAAAGGATTAAGAATAGGAAATGTGAAATGATAGAAAAATGGATGATGAAAGAATAGGAAATTAAATGAGATATTTATAGGCTAAAAATCTAGCCGTTGGGACCAAAAATATAGCCGTTAGTTTACTATTCATGACTGTTAATATTCACTATATTTTCAATATTCACAACCCTTAAATATCTCAGTTATTTTGTCTTGTCTAGTACAGGTAAATCTAACTGAATCACGTTTCCTTGAATTTCGGATAAAAATCTCTCGACAACCCTCTGTTCAAAAATTCCTTACTCAAGTAATCACATTAAATTTGAATTTCGGGACGAAATTCAGAATGACATGTGGGTACTGTAAAACCTCGCAAAAATTCGTATAATTAACTTCGGTTAATTAAATAAATAATCTCTGTCATTATTGTAATCACCATTTTTACGGGGAAATTTAAAATTTTCTTTGTATATTAAAATGGTCATGATTACGTTATTGCCAAATTCGTCAAACGACAAAACAAGTTCTCAACAAAATTAACAAAATATTAATAATACACTAATACTAATTTATATTTCCTAATCACTAAAATATAACCAAATGGACCATAATAATTTCCAGCCCAAACACCCTTCTCGTCACTGTTCATCAGCCCACGTCAAATGGCCCAATTCCCTTTTTATTTCAGTTTCCAAATCGAGCAGATCATCTCCAAAAAGCCTTTGTATTTTTCGATTTCTAAACACAACTTATCCATATTTTTGTACTTCCTAATTGTCTACCCGCCAAAGAAATAGGATGCCAAATTTTAGCTTCTAAGACAAACGTTTGATACGTTTAATAGAGGCAAAGTGTTTGGCCAAAATCCAACCCAATCAATATATAATAAATTCAAAACTCAACCGTTTTAAATCCGGATTGTTTCTAATCGATCCTAATAATTATTCCATCATGTTTTCATATTAGTAAACATGTTTCATCAGCTTTTAACAAGTTCTATGCCAAAAACCAAATTCGTGTACATGTATATATGTAGTCGACATATATATTGAAACTCAATTCTAAATTGTCTTCCTTCACTCTTAAAGTCATGATCTCAGTAAAAATCTCAATATAATATCCCAACATGTCTGACTCTCAATAGTTAGAACATGTGATAATGTTTGGAAACTCAAAATGGTAATCGTATGATATATATATAAAATGTATAACTCCTTTCTTCATCACCACCTCCCCCACACAACTCCTTTCCATATTTTCTTAGTCTCTCTTCATCATTTAGACACCCCAAGATGACCAGAAGTTATCATTCTTTCCGTTGGAAGCTTATTCGAAATATAGTGTATATATATATATATATATATATATATATATATATATATATATATATATATATATATATATATATATATATATATATATATATCGTATACATGATTATGGCGAGTTGTGTTTTCCCCGTGTGTTTTCATTCATCTCCTCGACTCCCTACCCACCTTAGAGATGTAGTAAGTCGTCATCAACCTCTCTTGAATTCATTCCATACGTTATTATATGTCCATGCATTATATATTATTTTTATCGAAAGTGTTTAGTTTCATATATATATATACATACGTACGTACAAACATATAGCACCACGAGCGTGACTAGCCACCATCTTGGAAGGCCTAGGAGTCACGTAGCACACTTGTTTCACGTTTATTTTTACGTTACATGCATCATACAAACTTATTTTGACCATATATCAAATATATCAAAATGTTGTAAAACTTAGAAAATAAACCGTCTTTTACTAAGTAAAAATCTGTCCAAGTCACTTATAAAACCGTCTTTTATCTCACAATTTAGCGTAACAAGCATGTCATATTTTTACACCATCTAATAGAAACCATGGCTAGCTACAACTTTCGTATAAATAACATGTAAAAATAACCACGTCTTGACACTCTAAATCGACCAAAGTAAATTGCAAAACTCGTATATACCAAAAACACTTAGAAATTTTCTAAGTCTTTTTACCCAGAAAATAGTTTCAGATCGCGACCAAAATGAACCTTTAAAACTTAATCCGACTTAATAACCACCCAATGTTTTTTACACAACCTATTTCTCCTTGCTACAAGCTACAAGTTTCGTGTTTATACTTTTTAATAATAAGCTCGTTTAGACCCTTTAAATTGGCCAAAGTAAACCACAAAAACTCATTTTTCAAAAACTATTTATAAAGCTTAATGGACTGAAAAGCCCAATAAGCTGAAAATAAGCTCTCCGTATAAGCTGGACCAAAAAGCTATTTTGATATGATTTTATAACATTAAAAATGAGTCTAGGGATAAGCCCAACTTGTCTCAACGCTCACGGATTTTAAAACATTAACGGACCTTTAATTTAGCTCGTTAAAGCCCATTTATTGAAAAATAAGCTATTTTTGTAAATAAACAGTTGAAATAAGTTTTAATAAGCTTCAATAAGCTCCATAAATTTTAAGATAATTTTTCCCATAATTTTTGAACGTTTGGACTAAAAATGTAACGCGACGACACCTAGAAGGACTAATATTGAAAACTGTGAAAACTATGGACTAAAACTGTAAAAATAGAATTATTAAGGTAGAAAATGATTTATTATTAATTTCCAAGCTTAGATTGTAATATTGGACATGTAGTGGACTATAATTGTAAAATATATATATAAAGGACTAACGGTGTGACGCTAACGCCGTTAGTATAAAAATTGTAGAACTGGAAAAGGACAAGGACTACACATAATCTATTTGACATTCTTATTTTCTATTTTACGGCAACCATCACGTCATATGCATTTTATTATGTTTTATATACATATTATTTATTTTTACGTTAATTATATATATAACGATATTTAAAAAGTTAATATTTTTACTTACGATTTAAAAAGGTAAAACTACGATGGATATTTTAAATAAAGTATTTTATCATATCCTGCATGGCATAATAATTACATTGCACATCATCTATTCGTCATAACGAATAAATCTTATTCGTTATTCGTTCGTAATTACCAAATAGTATTTGGTTATATTCTATGATAAATTTATTTATCAGGTTCTGTGTCAAAGACGTTTCCATAATCGTTTCCATAAATCTCATCCTATCTTACTTTTCATCATTTCCAAATCAATCCAGGTGAGTCATAGCCTCATTTCAAATAATTGTTTTTAACTCATTGGGGGAGATACATGCTTACATATACTTTGATAACTTGATAAGTATATGAAATAAAATAAAATACATGATTCAAATCAATTTCCTAATTGATATTAAAATAATATAATTTGTGATTTAAAACATGTTAATGTTTCCAATGTGATTATTGTGATATGTGAAATATATATTTATTGAAGAATCTCTTGACTGAAATATTGATACTCATATGAAAATGTTCTCAATTCGATTATTGTGGTATATGATATAAATGTGTTATTGGCGAAATATTCAAACTGAATTTCTGATACTCAAATGATGATATTTTCGAACTGAATTTCTGATACTCAAACGATGATATTTTCAAACTGAATTTCTGATACTCAAATGATAATATTTTCAAAACTGAATTTCTGATACTCAAACGATGATATTTTCAAACTGAATTTCTGATACTCAAAAGATAATATTTTCAAACTGAATTTCTGATACTCAAACGATGATATTTCCAAACTAAATTTCTGATACTCAAACGATACTGGTCTTCAAATTGATTTCTGTGATACGATACTTAATTTCATGATGTTATGCTAAATGAGCCCATAAGTCCTTGATATTGCCTAAGTTAGCTTATCGCCATATAGTCCCTCTATCATGAGCCATTAATCACTGTAATGTGAGCGCGAATATAGTGAATAGATTCGAAACATGTTTCGGATTGACCTCCGATCCCACTAATGCTTGACGGAATGCCAATTGCAATTGGTTAGCCGCATTAGTCGTGATACACTATATTTGAGTAAAAATAGGAATTGGCAAATCACCTATTACACGAGGGCAAAATCTGTCATTGATTTGATAGAACACCCCTTCTGTTAACGTCTTGCGTGTCATGAGGCTTGGTGCAATATCTATAAAGGAAATATATATGTATTCAACATATATTTAGATACAGCTGTATAGGTTTGACCATACGTGAATTGTATATCTGATTGATTTAGTATCATGAGTTTCCAGCTCATGTTAAGATTATTGATTCTTTATTGAATGTGATTGAATATTTATATGATTTATTTGTGAATATATTCGATACTTGTTTCGTTATTGTTTGTATTTTATTAATACCAAATATTCCTGAAATCTAACAAAATAAAGGGTTTTTTCCTAAAACTCTATGAACTCACCAACCTTTGTGTTGACACTTTTAAGCATGTGTATCTCAGGTAATTTAACGGAGCAGGACAAGACACGGAGTGGGCATTTATTACTCTGATAAATTAAAATTGTGTAAAAATCAAATTTGTCATTTTCCAAGCCTTTATATTTTTTCATAAGATTTTAAATCAAATGGTTCATCTTTTATCAAAATTATTAGTTGAATGACAAATAACTTTCAAAACGTTTCTTTTAAACCGTTTTATGTGGTTAAAACTTCGATCCTCACCGTAACACCCAAATTACTTTTCCGCTGCGACAAACTTAAATTTTGGGGGTGTTACACACCACAAGTCACACAAACTTCCACTTTTTTAACCTCAGTAGGTGGAGGATGTTGTGGAAAAGAAACTTTCTTTTGTTGGGCTAGAACAAAAGCTTGAATAGCTTCAGTGAGCTTGTCAATCTTAGCATCCATGCTAGATTGACCCGCAGAAGATGAAGTGGAAGGACCCGCATTGATTTGAGAAACAATCGGCTTGCTTCGTGTAGAGCGGACCTTGGACTTGTTTTCTATGATTTAAAAAGCTTCTTTGGTGGTTCTACTCAAGAAATTACCTCCCGCGGAGGCATTGAGAGAATCCTGATCAGCTTGGCTCACACCATTGTAGAAAGTATCGAGTTGCATCAACTCTGAGAAACCATGATGTGGACACTGGCGAAGTAATTCTTTGAAACGATCCCACGCTTCACCAAATGATTCATCATACTTTTGAGTGAACTTGGTGATTTCGTTCTTAAGATTCGTGGTCTTGGAAGGTGGGAAGAATTCATTCACAAATTTTTTCACAAGATCTTCCCATGTCTCAATAGATCAAGGAGGTTGTTTTTCAAGCCAAATACGGGCTTGTCCCTCAAGAGAGAATGGGAAGAGAAGAAGTTTGATTGCTTCACAAGGGACATTTTTGTACTTGATGGTTGATGTGATTTTATTGAACCATCGAATGTGAGCATGAGGATCGTCCCTCTCAAAACCGTAGAATTGACTTGAGGTTACAAGATTGAGTAACCCGGTTTTGAGCTCAAAATTATCAGCCACGATGGCCGGAACAACAATGGCATCTCCGTAACCCTCGATGGGTGCTTGGAGAAGCTCACACATGGGGCGGTCTTCCGCCATGGTGACAGCAGATGTGGCAACAATACTGATCTCAGATCCGACTGTTGGTGCTAAACGTCTACGAGGTCTTCAAGGTTTCCTAACAAGCTCACGTAATGGGCTCGTGGACCTTGAAGAACGAGTGCGCATGCACTAAAAACAAACTCACTCAAAACAAAATTGAGGCAAAACGACAGTGAACTTAAACCAATAATCACAAGTAAGTGGCTTCTTTAAGAAAGGTACACCACTCACAGGGATACAAAGGCAAGTTTTAATCTTTTGTTTGGGAACTTATTAATGTCCACACCCCCAGTTGGTAGGTGTTCTGTCTTGGTTTGCGACGGTTTATTTTTATGTATTATTATTCACAAGAAAAGACGGATGTTTTTAGGTTTTTGTGTATATGTGAAAAAACTTTTGGAATTATTTTCGGTATCGTCGCGTTATCCAAAATCGTATTTCTTTAAGAATCACCTTAAAAGAAACCCGATTTAGAAAACGTTACGATCTGTTTTGTTGTTGTTGTTTTTTGTTTTTTTGTTTTTTTGTTTTTTTTTTTTTTTTTTTTTTTTTTTTTGTTTTTGTTTTTTGTTTTGTGTTTTAACACTTTAGGAAAAGTGTTAATGACTTTTTTATGTTTTGATTTGAAATTTACAAAAGTGATGGTATTTTTACAGTGATGATGGTGAAATAACACTAATCTCAAAAGACGCTGCAGAAACGCGCACACCTCCCCGGCAGCGGCGCCAAAATTTGATTGGTGCAAAAGCAGTCAACTAAAGTCAACCACAGGTGTTGTCAATATAGTCACACTACCTAGACCAACGCTTCCGGGTAATACAGGGTATCACCAGGTCGTTATGTCCCGACGAGGTGTGAATTGTGCTTTAGCGTGCTTGTGATCGGGTGATTTTTCACAGGAAAGGATTGTGATGAGAATTATTTGAGAATTATGAAATGAAATAGCTTATGAAAGCTATATGATTGATTACGTGAATTTAGATTAAGAAGAAACGAGGTTAAACCTAAAAACGTACGCTTTAATTACAAACGTGTACTGACGTACGCAATAAAAAGTTAATCTAAAGAATTAAAAAGGCTACGGATATGAAATTACTGTTTTTACAATATTAATAAATAAAGAAAATTTTTAGAAAAAGAAAAATTATTTTAACACTTATTTAATTATTTATTATTAATTAATTACTAATTACTTATTAATTAACTAATTAATCTAATTTAAATTATTAAAAATACTAAAAAGACTTAGAAAATTAAGAAAATTTTTATAAATCTATTTAACTATCACAGGAATCCTAAAAAATTATAAAAAGTCGGTTTTATGTATTTTTAAACTATTTTACTAATTATTATTCTAATTATTAATTAATTACCAATTAAACTAATTAAATTCTAAAAAATGGAAAATGAACAGTAGAAATTCTAGAAAAATTCCTAAAACTGTTTTAACTTATATAAAAGCTAGGAAAATTATAAAAACTAGGTATTACTTAATGAAATCTAATTTTGCTATTTAATACTTTAATATTAATTAATAATTAACAAATCTAATATTAAATCTAATACTAGTAATTACTAAATGACAATATAAAATTCTGACAAAATTTCTAAAAATACTTCAATATAAAAGAAAATTAAGAAAAATATAAAAATGCCAATTACTTAATAAATTACTAAAAAGGTAAATTAAAAAGATAAATTAAATTAAATAGAAACTATCACTTATTTATAAATTGGATTTTTCTGTTTTTTCTTTTTCCAAACTGTTTTATCACTAAAATTAAACAACTTTTATGAAAACACTTTGAATGGGGCTTAGTGAATAAGCACTTCAAGTGCTTAATGCCTTGACAGTTGACTTTGGTCAAACTGTCAAGCCATAAGCTTCAAATAAGCTTGCTGAGGACCCACAATGATAAATTATGATGAGAATAAGTTAAGTGAATGGAAATAAGCTATCACAAATCAGATAGGATCCCTGAATAAGCAATTAAGCACAAATAAGCAGTTTGCTAACCCAAATTAATAAACATAAATGGGACAATGTTGATGCTGATCTAAGAGTGGGGTCCACAGAGCTTAAGCTCAAGAGCTTGGCTGCAATGGAAAGCTAGCAAGGTGGTTAACAATTTGGAACCAAGAACACCCACTGGGGCCCACTGAGGTGGCCTGTGGGACCCACCAAAGTGGTGGTGGTGACTGCAGGGGTCTGTGCACAGGGGAGGTTCTTCCCCTGCAGCACACTTTGAGCTTTAACACAAGCTTGTAGAAAAATCCCAAAATTAAACTACTTATGGGGGTTCAAAGTTTAGCTGAGATACTACCATTTCTAAAAGGCACAAACCCTAGATCTCATCCCTAAATTCTATACAATTGTCGCAATTTTTGAGATTTTCTACATATGGTCAATTTTGACTTTTTGATATTCAAGCTCAGTTTGACTAAGATGAAGTTCTAATGGATCTTACTGATTCTAGAAGTGATAATCATCCAATATGTGAGTGAAGTAACCTATGTTAACTATTTATGCAACTGTTGAAATGAGTAGGAACTTGAAAATATTAACAGTGAACAACAAGGGAGGGTATTACTTGATTTTTGACCTTTTAGTTAACAACCCATGTAGTTTCTGACTTAGATAACCTAAATGAACCTAATGTATCATATCCAAACTGGATTAACCAACAATGCACATTTGAAACACATGATCATACCCTGATCCAAACACCCCTTTAATTGACTGTTTTGAAGATTTTCAAATGTTTATGAGTTACAGAGGTTACACTATCGATTGATATCAATTACTTGTGCTATATTGGACTTTTAAAAACTAAAATGATGCAGAATTAAGCAACCTAGATGACTTAACTAATTATGCACTAATTAGACAGTGAAAATTTAAAAATGATGCAAATGTTAAATCTAAATTAACAATGAACAATGATCAACTACAATTCTCAAATGTGATCAAATAAGCACAGAAAAATAGATAAGCAACAGAGATAAGCACTTGTAAAGTGAAAAGTATAAAATTGGAATTTGGAACTCACAAATGAACCAAGCATAAATCTGATGAACCAATTGCCATTATCACAGCCTATAGCTTACCCATAAGCTCTAAACCATACTCCATAGCACACATGCTTCATTTCTTCTACTTCTTCTTCCTTCTTTTTTTATTTTTTGAGTGGATTTTTTTTTATTTTTTGTAATATATATATATATATATATATATATATATATATATATATATATATATATATATATATATATATATATATATATTTTCTTGTTTGATTTTTTATACTAATCTGATTTTTAACATCACTAAAAGCTTGTAGAAGCTTTATAGGAGCTTACATGAGCTAATTGAGTCCCTAACAACAAGTTTCAACAACTTTTAAGATTATATGAAAATTTGAATATAAAATTGCATAAACTGAAATTCGGACTTGAGATTGGAATTGAAGCTTGTAAAAAGTTTCTATTATACTGAAAACACAAAGTACAAGATTTTAAAGCTAAAATTTACAAAGAAATTCAGGAAATTGCAAAGTCGACATGAATTAAACTAAACTACACTAGATAGATGTCTCTCTTGCTTCCCTCCTCTTTATATTGAACCATTAGGGTTAGTATGACCCTCTGAGCATATCCCACTTCAATCCTGAGCCATTGGATTCCTTGAATTAATCTTGGCCTTTGAATGAGATTTTGGCGCCAATTTTGTCAAAGGGCAGTTGGAGTTTGCTTGGATGGAATTCAGGGCAATTAATGCTCCTTGGAGCTTTGTGGAGTTGGGGGAGACATGGAGTCGTGATCTTTAATTGGAGAGGAGGGGAGGGCATGGAGCAGGTTGCAAGAGGAGGGGGAAGGGGACGGTCAAATGGGGTGTTTGACCTTGGGTGATTATTTAAAACGGAAGGGAGTATATATTATTTAGGGGTTGGGCTGGTAGGATGGACTTGTGGATTGGGGTGGGCTGGAAAGGGTAATGGGATTGGATTGGAATTTTGGGTAAATAAGATTCAAGGGTCCGTATGGTATTGAAATGAGCACAAGGACCAATTTTGTAATTTAACCAAAGTTGAGGGGGTAAAGCTGTAAATCCTCAAAAGTTCTCACAAGGACCAATGTTGCCAAACTTAATAAACCCAAGGACCATTGTTGCAATTTTGAATGTCCAGGGACCACTTTTGTGATTTTCTAAACTGTAGGGACTAAACTTGCAATTTTTGAAACTTTTTTCCCCAAAGGCCTATTTGTGACACATTGTGATTTCCCAAGGACCTTTATTGCAATTTTCCAAGTTTGAAAATCCCAGGGACCATTTTTGTAAATTTTAAAAGTTTAGGGACCTTTTCTGCCATTTGCCCAAAGATTCATTCAAGGACCAATTTTGTAAATTTAGAATATTTCAGGGGCCTTGAATGATAAAACTCCACATTTTGAATATCCAGGGACTAGTTTTGACATTTTATGAAAGTTGGGGGACTGAAACTGCCAATTTTGCAAACTTTGTTCATTTTTCATCTATTTTTATTCATTTTACATCTGAAATATATAAAACACAATCCCTGAGATATTTTCAGCATTTCGATGCTCATTTGAGTATTTTTGAATGTTTTGCAGTTCAGATTTGACCAAAAATGATGAGTGTTTAAGCACTCATCAACTCCTCGAACGATTATTGCATATACTTCTGAGATATGATGGCCCGAACGGTGATATGATTATAACTAAACCCTAATAACAACATAACTCAATAATAGGGAGCTTTGTGTGAGGAGTATTAACTTCTGAATTATGATGGCCCGAACGGTATTATGTTGATAACATAATACAAAAGTAGGGAGCTTCATGTGAGGAGTCATATACTTCTGAATTACAATGGCCTGAACGGTGTTATGTTATATCTAAAATATTAACAAACCTAAAAACAATAACTTAAGAAACATAAAACATGATAACTAAAAGCTTAACATACATACAAAACCTACAACAACACACTAGGATACGTGAGTAAGGCGGTCTAGTTCCCGAGTCACTATTTGCATTACTTAGATTACTCTACACCCAGGTGAGTCTTCATAGCCTTACATCTTTTTAAACTTTCTCTCTAAATGCTTTTATAAACCCTGTAAGGGGGATACATGCAAAATGCTTTACTTAAAACTGAATACAAGTCTTTTTCTTTGGTTGTTTGCACGAGTAAACTAACTGCCACCACTACACAAACAAAATTCATGAATCTAATCGTTTGGAAGGTTTTATCCAATCGAACGCGAATATAGTTGATAGCTCTATTGGAGTTTGACAACTCCTGTTGGTATTAACACCCCACTAGGTGGTACCAATAAGTACTATATTTGAATCCACTCAAGGTATAACTTTGGCAAGTTATCCTTCTATCCCCTCATGTTGGGTCTGCAACCCACATGACCCGGATCGTTAAGGTGTGATTCATGAGCTTAGTGCAACCTACTAACTCCTGATAATTGTACATGCATCACAATTATTACAAAAACTTGCATTTTTCCAGATGGGTGTAACAACTGAACCCAGGGAACTTGTATTCCCTAACCCCTAAACCTATGATTCTCACTCAACACCTGGTATTGACTTTTTAAGCATGTATTCTAGGTTAATTACTTCTATGGACCTATGGTGGAAGGAGGTACTGAACTCGGAGGACTTCTCATGGTTATCATTCAAACACCACCAACCTAACTCTTAGATTTTTGGGATCTCAACAAAATAAAAGTATATCTTTTATAATTAAAACTCTGATAATTATGAATGATAACTAATTTTTCAAAACGTCTCTTTTCGAGTCGTTTTCTAATACTGTATCTGTGATTCTATGAAGTAATACCCCAAACACTTTATCCACTGCGATCAGTGAAAAATGGGGGTGTTACAGATTGGCATCAGAGCTTCTGTTGTAGAGAACAAGGTCAAAACCTAAACTACAACAATTTTTCTTAAACCTGAGGAAGTCTTCAGTACCTCTGCCATCCGCCATAACCATATATGCTAAGGTAAGTATAATTATTGCCTGCTTAACTGCTAAATTATTTACAGTATTTTCTTTATTATATAGTTATGTCTATTCCCCTCTACTCTACCCCTATCTCATCTTGTCCACATCCGGAGAATGATCTTTCCTCTCCGAATGTACCAGATTACTCCCCTAAACCGTATAACTTAGAAGACTCTAGGAATAGCCTAGATAACCCTAATTTAAAACACCTAAGAGATTTCTATGCTAAGACATCACCCCTACCTCCCCTAAACCCATTATACATCCACTTTTTCCTACCCATAAAACAGAACCCCATGGTTTCTTTCTCCCGAGAGAACCATATATACCTAAACACCCTATCCCCACCTATACCCCTAGATTTGACTCTAAGCAACCCTATACCTTAAACCCTACACCTTACATAATAAACCCTCCCATTCCATCTTGGAGAGATGAAATTGGAGAAAAACCCTCTAGGTTGACTCTAGAAGATGAGGAAAACCAATTAGAGGAGATTTTAAATAACTTAGATGAAATTTTTCTTGATCTCCTTGAGAAGATAGAAAAAGATCATAATAATAATAACTTAGATAATCAACCTGACTATAGCAAGTTAAAAGAGAATTTACAAGAAAACCGTTTTAAAATAGCTAAAATACAGAAAAACCAAATGAAACATCACCATAAAATAGCTTTTGCCCGCTTTAGGATTTGCACTTTAGAAAAGATAATAGATAATGACGAGGAAAACTTAGAAAACACTAACACATGGAATTAGGTAAGTAGGAAACTTTAGAAAACTTAGGTAAATAAATAACACTATGAGACATGCCTTAGGATAGTTAGAGCCTTTAGGATAAGTAGAATAGGAAATAAATAAAATAAGTTAGGATTTAGAAACTACTTGGTACCCCTCAACTAGGATAAATTAGAATAACTAGACTTATGATTGCCCTTCACCTTAGAAAACCCTTAACCCTTACCCTTAACCCTTACCCTCAACCCTTACCCCTAACCTACCCCGATGTCTTAGGTAAATAGAATCTCTAAACTGTTTTAAATTTTCTTACTCTAAGCCTTTTCAACTCTTTTTCCTCTTTACCGATGGTGAGAATCCTCATTCTTCACCATAGAGATCGGAATTCTTTCTCCTTTGATCTCTAAACCTTCACTTCTTTTCCTGGCTTTCTTAAGCTATCTTCATTCTAGTTAGAGATCTACCCCTAACTATTCCATATGCAATTATATGATTCTCATATATAAGCATATTCCTTTTAGATTACTATGATACCCGAGCTAGTTTTCCCCAATCCCCTTTAGTAAACCCCAAAACCTTAGTTAGGATTTCCATACTTGAGGTTAGATAGACCATTAGGATTTAGATCATTAGGACTTAGACCTTTAGGATTAGAAAACCTTAGACCATTATGATTAGAAACCAAAAACCCCTACCCCAATAGACCTAGGATAAGACTTTAGGATTAGAATATAGATTAGGAAAAACCTAGGATTAGATAACCTTCACCCTAAGCCTTTAGAACCTTAGTTTAGGATAGACACACTTACCCCATAGGAATAAGTAGATTTAGGTCATAGATTACCAATACCTAGCCCTTAGGATAACCATACTTATACACTTGAGGATTTAGATTATACCCTAGGATTTGACAATTTTTAGAATACCCATTAGGAAATTTCACTTAGGAGACACTATGGATAGTACCTTAGCTAGTTTCAAATCCCTAGGAATAGTGATACTCATAATAATAGTAATAATGGTAATAATAGACAACCTATAACAAAATAGTAAAGCTGAAACAACCCCTAAAATAAGGATATACCTAGTCAACCCTTAGGAAAGAAAATACTTAAACCTAATCCCTCTTTAGAACCCTCTACCTCAATGGAACCAAACACCTCACCCTTAGAAATTAGGATTAGTTAGAAGAACCTTAGGGGGAAAACAAAACTCTGGGAAAGATATCTAGTACATCTAAAACTCCGATAGGATATTCTCCTTCAGGTATCCTATACTCTTACTCTTTCGTTTAATCTCATCTTTTCATTCCTCTCTTTCTACCATTTAAATCTTTTCCTCTCACTTCTTCCTACCTTTTAAAATCCCATTTTTCCCACCTTTTTCCCCACTCCACAAATTAAAACCATACTTTTCCATTTCCCAACTCCTACACTTTTCCCCACTCAACCCACTCCAAACTTCTTTTTCCTTTTCCATTTCCCCTACTTTACTCATTCATTTTTTTCCTTTTTCACTCCACTCCACTCCCATAAATCCTTCACTCCATTTCTTTTAATTTTTAACTCTCCGTCATTTTACACTCTATTTTCTTCTCTCTATACTCTCTCCCTACCTCATCCTGCAATGCTCTATTAGTTAGAACTTGCATTTCTTGTCATAACGCAAGTTTCTATTAGTTAGAACTTGTAAGAATATCTACATCGAACTGTAATCCTCATTATGTTCGACTACGATATTAAATCTCGTTTTGCAAGAAATTGTAAAAATGAGATCTTCTACGTCCGTCATTCTAGTCTTAACATGGGAATCTACCATATGACAAGTTGCTAAACCGGAGAACATTAGAACTTGTCCTTACCATGACTAGAACTAGTCTCTATCATGACTAGAATTTTTCTCTATCATGACTAGAACTAGTCTCTATCATGACTAGAACTTGTCTCTACCGCTTCTAGAACTTGTCTTCTCTGATTTAACAACTCTGTTGAAACTTGTCTCTAAAAATTTCTTACCATATATCCTTAAATATGGTAAAACTCTCTTCATTTTCCACCGATACTACTTAAGGATGATTTATAATGACTATCCTCTTAAAATGAACTAGGATGTTCCTACATTTTAATGAGAAAGTTATAAGTCAAATAGGTTAAGAGTTTATACACTCTTGTTTTCAAATATTGGGACGCTTTTATTTGCAAAAAATGAGATATAAAAACCTAAGTATCTGGTATCTGTACAAGCAATTCTTACTCCGCATGTGCAAAATCTTCTTCCTTTTCACATCATTTTCCTCAATAATCCTCTTCTTCTCTCTACTTTCTAAACTATTTCTCTCCCCTACTCCTATAATCGTCAAAATCTCGGGACGAGATTTTCTCTAAGGGGTAAGACTATAACAACCCACAAACACCCATTACTATCATTCCCATTACAAATACCTATAGTAGGTATTTCATAGGTAAATTTTTGCTTTTTATATACATAATTACTTGCATGACTCACTAGACCTGCTCACGTATCTACACAAGCCAAATAACTCAACACTCACATCCTATAAACCCCAGGTATGTCAAGCATAAACTCATAACAACACCATAATAAGTAATACACCAATCTAAAACACTAAACATAACATAAAACACTAATAAACCCTAAACTAAAACTTAAGTAGGATTATGTGCTTATCTGAACCTATATGCTTAGTTAAACTAGTAAGAATGTGTTCAAGGCTTAAGTAAGAGTATCTTTAGGTATATTAGGATATATTAGGACTATTAGGTTACAGAATAGAACCGTTAGAACTTAGATATAAACCCCCTAAGCCCTAAACCATAACTAGGTCATAGATAACTAGAATTAGGTCTAAACCCACCAAAAACTACCCCTTAGGTCACTATCACTTAGTATAAGCCTTTAGGAACTCAGGAATAGATATTCGATACCCTTAGGACACTAACTTAGGCACAAAACCATAGGATAAACCCTAGTCTCTCACTAAACTCACTTAGGTCATTTAGGTTAGAAAATTAGGTCAAACCTTCCCAAAACTACCCCATAGGTTACCCACACTTAGTATAAACCCTTTAGGTCTTAGGATTAGTTATTAGGCACACTTAGGAACTTAAATTAGGCACTAACCCCTAGGTAAACCTTAAACACATAGTAAGTAGAAACTAGGTCTAAAACTTAGCTAAAACTTAGTAAAACCTAAACATTAGCAAGCAAGCTCTCTACCACCACTCCTCAAGCAGCTTATACACCTTCTTAACACTACCAAGCACCCTACCACACACCTCTATCACCTACTACACTAATCCACCACTAATCCACCCCTAATCTACCCTAAACCACCACTAATCCACCCTAATCCACCCTAATCCACCACTAAACCACCCCTAATCACCCTTAAACCCCTCAAGAAGCTTACAAGCACCTCCAAGCACCCAAGCAAGGAGGTGTGTAAGCTACTTGTCACCTCCTTGTTCCTAAACCGCCTCCACGGCTCCATCTCCTCCACAAACACCCACACCGCCTCATAGACTAGCCCTATCACCCTTGTAGCTCCTATTAGTCACCATGTAGCTGTGGTTAGTCACCCCCTCCTCATGACACCATGCATCCGTTTTCTTGGTCCCCAAGGGTTACTAGGCTATAAATACCCTCGTACCTCCTCCATTTCCAATCCACACCTCTCTTTCCCTCATCACCCCATAAATTCTGGTCTTGGTAGTAGTATAAGAGCCCTAGTAAGCTTAGAATTTGAGTGGTAGAGCCTTGCATGCTTGTCGAGTTTAGTTTGTGTCGAGGAAACCCTAGAAAACCCTAGCCCTAGTTCTAACCCACGTAAATCCCCCCCCTAGCCAAGTAAGTTTTACTTTTAGTTAATATAGCTTTAATATAGTCTTAGGATAGATTTTAGATGCCTTAGATAGCTTAGGTAACCTTGCATGAGCCTTGAACCCCTCTACTTGCTAGTTTACGTTTTAAAACCCTAGATCGAGTCATATACTTGCATGCATGCTTTCGGTAGTTAGATTAGGCCATACACTAGTTAAATATAACTTAAATAACTTAAAACAAGTAAAACATAGGCTAGAAAACTTAAATACTAGATAAAATATAAGTTACATGCATATTAGGAGTAGTTTTGCAATAGTTTACATGCATAGGGGTATATATCATAAATTCCTGAAATTATAAAGTCTAGGGATTGATTTTGACCTTTCCTAGAAGTTATAAGTAGTAAGGATTAGTTTGGCATAATATTAAAACCTTAGGATAGATAATAACATAAATATAAACTAAAAGGACTAAAAACGTAAATAGTATAAAGTTAAAGGTCTAAAAAGGTAAATATAGAAAACTTAGGAGTCTTAGGTTAATATAGAAGTCTAGGGACTAGTTGTGTCTAGTATAGATAGTTATTAGTATAAGTAATATAAGTAATATAAAACTTAGGGTAGAAAACATAAATATATAAACTATAAGGGTAAAAAGTGAAAATATCACATAAGTATAAAACCTATATAAAGTTAGAAGCATAACACAATACTAGGGAGCTTCATGCGAGGAATACTATGTGGATATTTCATTTTTGACGAGTTTGTTGGGTTTACGAATTAAAGTGCCCTGACTCCTCGAACGATTATTGCATATACTTCTGAGATATGATGGTCCGAACGGTGATATGATTATAACTAAACCCTAATAACAACATAACTCAATAATAGGGAGCTTTGTGTGAGGAGTATTAACTTTTGAATTGTGATGACCCGAATGGTATTATGTTGATAACATAATACAATAGTAGGGAGCTTCATGTGAAGAGTCATATACTTCTGAATTACAATGGCCTGAACGGTGTTATGTTATATCTAAAACATTAACAAACCTAAAAACAATAACTTAAGAAACATAAAACATGATAACTAAAAGCTTGACATACATACAAAACCAACAACAACACACTAGGATACGTGAGTAAGGCGATCTAGTTCCCGAGTCACTATTTGCATTACTTAGATTACTCTACACCCAGGTGAGTCTTCATAGCCTTACATCTTTTTAAACTCTCTCTAAATGCTTTTATAAACCCTGTAATGGGGATACATGCAAAATGCTTTACTTAGAACTGAATACAAGTCTTTTTCTTTGGTTGTTTGCATGAGTAAACTAACTGCCACCACTACACAAACAAAATTCATGAATCTAATCATTTAGAAGGTTTTATCCAACCGAACGAGAATATAGTTGATAGATCTATTGGAGTTTGACAACTCCCGTTGGTGTTAACACCCCACTAGGTGGTACCAATAAGTACTATATTTGAATCCACTCAAGGTATAGCTTTGGCAAGTTATCCTTCTATCCCCTCATGTTGGGTCTGCAGCCCACATGACCCAAATTATTAAGGTGTGATTCATGAGCTTAGTGCAATCTACTAACTCCTGATAATTGTGCATGCATCACAATTATCATAAAAACTTGCATTTTCCCATATGGGAGTAACAACTGAACCCTGGGAACTTGTATTCACTAACCCCTAAACCTATGATTCTCACTCAACACCTAGTGTTGACTTTTTAAGCATGTATTCTAGGTTAATTACTTCTATGGACCTATGGCGGAAGGAGGTACTAAACTCGGAGGACTTCTCATGGTTATCATTCAAACACCACCAACCTAACTCTTAGATTTTTGGGACCTCAACAAAATAAAAGTATATCTTTTATAATTAAAACTCTTATAATTATGAATAATAACTAATTTTTCAAAACGTCTCTTTTTGAGTCATTTTCTATTACTGTATCTGTGATTCTATGAAGTAATACCCCAAACACTTTATCCGCTGCGATCAGTGAAAAATGGGGGTGTTACATAGCCTTTCTTGCTATCCGCAGCGGCGGCTTCCCCTTGGATAAAGGACCTCGTGCGCTTCATAAGTTCATCAAAGGTTTGGGGAACTTTATCGTTTAACCTTTTGATAAGTTCTGGGTTATTGATTCCGTTCATAAACCCTGAGATCTTTAGTATTTCGGGGCATGCCTTGACATGTATGCATTCGTCCTTATAGCGCTCCACATAAGGGCTTGTGGATTCCCCTTGGCGTTGTTTTACCATAGCAATCTAGACAGGGTTCTTGGCGCACTTCTTCCTTTGAGTAAAGTTCAAGCAAAACCCCTTTCGCAACTCTTCAAACCCGTCTATGCTTCTACGTGGCAGCTTACTAAACCAAGTTCGCGCATTCCCCACCAATGTGGAGTTAAACATGTGGCACCACACGGGTTGTGGCCAATTTTCGATGGTAGCGGCTGATTCGAAAATTTTTAGGTGGTCATCAGGATCACCCGTCCCATCATAAGTTTTAACATTAGCGGGTATGCGCCTTCTCTTAACTTCTGAAAAATCACTGATGCGCCGAGTGAATGCGTCAATCTTTTGGCGACGCCAGGGACGGGACAGATCTTCGTCCTCTTCATCGCGATATCTTCTCTTGAACTTCC
This sequence comes from Artemisia argyi, assembly GCA_030686995.1. Lineage (NCBI taxonomy): Eukaryota > Viridiplantae > Streptophyta > Magnoliopsida > Asterales > Asteraceae > Artemisia > Artemisia argyi. The sequence goes on from CM060695.1 coordinate 55,413,864, forward strand.
AGTGTCCTGTTTCTTTGTCCTCGTTGTCCGAGGAGTCACTTGAGGACGAGCGTACTCTTTTGCGGCGCTTGCGTCGACTTTCCTCGGAATTCGAGCTTGAAAGGCTCTCGCTTGGGGAGCGTTGTCGCCCAAGTCTATCATGAACCCTGCGACTACCAAACCTTGGAGGGCTTTCGCTTAGGGAGCACTGTCGCCCAAGTCTATCATGAACCCTGCGACCACCAAGCCTAGTGTGGACATTGGTACGCCATCTATCGTCTTCGTGCTCCTCCAGGTACTGTAAGTCAGCTGCTTCATCATCCACAACTTTCTTTCCGACCCTAGTAAACACTGGGAGTCGGCGGCTATCCTTCTCGCGCCTCTCCTTTTGGTGACGCGGTGGAGATGCTTCATACTCAGGGCCGAAGTTGAGTCGGGCTTGCAGGCTCTGACTTGACCTCTTTTTCGCTTCTTCTTGCATAAGGGCAGCCAAGGTTTCGTAGTTTTGAGACACGAAATCTCTTGGCGCTAGCTCAGGCGCGACTCCTTCTAGCGCGAGGATGTCTGTTTCTAAATTAGGAGCCTTGTCCCGATTAGGCGCACGTGGCGGCTCGGTGGGGTCTGTTTCTGGCACTGTTTGGTGGGGGTGGTGAAAGGAGTGCACTGTAGATCTTCCGCGCTAGTGGTTGTCGTAGTGGCCTGGGTAGTCCCTGTGAGCAGTTCTACTGTCATAAAGATCAGATCTGAGCCTGATCCTTGGTGCCTGGGCGCACTGGTTGTTCCAGAGGCCTGTTTAGGGGTTGAATCACTTTGCTGCTTCTTCCCCTGTAGGTCACCATATGTTTTCTTCACCTGCGGGGTCTGCTGGTTTACGTTTCCATGCTTCGTCATTCTAGTTCTTAGTGTGTGGTCCCACGGATGGCGCCACTTGTTGATACAAAAGTTGGGCGTTCCTTGTATGGACTCCGGTTCCCATATCAATTGGATCTTAATGCTTGAGACCTGCGCACTAAGAGAACAAACAACACCGTTAGGCTTATCATGGGATTGTCTCCCACGATTATCCTCCGGCGTGAGAGTAAGTAATCAGTTTTAGGGTTATCGTGAAGAGTTAGGGTTATTAGATGATACCTTAATGAGGGCCGAGATGCCCTTTATATACTCACGAAATCCTTGTTGGTTTCGTGTTCCTTACCCTTCGACGTATCCCAATATATTCGGTCTCTTGATCCTTATCCCATAAATAAGAAATCCCATATCAAGACCATAAATAATAGTTACAAATTTAGGCCCTTGTGAGCCCAAATCTTTATAATTATAGCCCACGCGTGATGGGCTTGGGTATTAGTAGTGTCCATTGATCAGGTTCGTGACCCGAGTGCGGACTATACGTCATCAGTTAACATCTTTATGTGGCGTATGTTTCTTGATAGACTTCCACATCGCTTTAACCTTATCTTGTGGTTTGGACATTGATTCAATTTTGTGTCTAGTTTGCAATGAGCTTGTTGAGTCCAACTCCTATGTCTATTTCTTTTATGATACTGCTTCTAATATATGGAGACTAGTCCGAGGTTGGTACGAGTTAAAAATCCCGCTTCTTAGCTCCTGTGGCGATTGGGATTCTTGGTTTAATTCGTGAAGAGCTTCAAAGGATGAGAGAGACCGAGCTTATGTCATTTTTGCTTCGACTTGTTGGTTGCTTTGGCGTTTTAGAAATAACCACATTTTCAATTCTCATATTATGAGAAAATGTGACATTTTTTTCAACATCCGTTGTTTTTCTTTTTCTTGGTTAAAGTTTAGAGGAAAAAATTGTATTAGTTGGACCGATTGGCTTAAATCGCCTTTGTATTGCTAGCTCCTTGCTAATTTTTTTTTTTTTTTTTTTTTTTTTTTTTTTTTTTTTTTTTTTTTTTTAATCTGCCGCCGTTAAAAAAATAATGTAGCACTGACCATCTTCTTAAAACTTTAGGTTAGGTTAGTATTGGTAGAAACATTGTCAACTCTATAGTATCGGCAGTAATTCATACATATCTTATCTAATCTTATTCAGTTAAATAAATATTCATACTTTATTTTTGTATATCTCAAAATAAATGTTCATGTTTTTTTTTAGATATCCCAAAATAAATTTCTAGTTTGTGTTATAACCCATCAAAATAAAATTTTGTGAGTATGGATGAATTTGATTGATGAATAATGTATTTAATAAGATTTTCTAAAGCTTTGGGCAATTTGACATGTATTTTCGCACGGAAGAAGTATCAAATGATAGATTAGTAGGCTCAAAACCACTTATGGATGAATAAAATTTTGTGAGTATGGATTAATTTGATTGATAAATAATGTATTTAATAAGATTTTCTAAAACTTTGTGCAATATTCATTTTCATTAAAGAGCTATGTGTTGTTAGAGTGCTCGTACAATGTTATAGGATTGTTATAGCCTGTTACATCAGTTTTACGCCAGTTTTTACCATATAATAAGTTTATAACACAAAACAAAAAAAACATCATCTCCTATAACACACAACCAAAAACTCCGCTCACTCCACTTTACACTCAACAAAAACTAAAATACAAACAAACACACAACCACCGTTATCCCAATTGTGAAGACCCTATAACATGGAAGGATGTTGGTGGCGGCACTGCAACACCAAAAGTGCTATAACATGTGCACAATGCACCATGCATTATAGGCGCAAGTTATAAGCTCTGTCATGTCAGTTTGGACCCTATAACACACACACACACACACACAAACACACACACACAAAAACGCTCCTCAACTTTCACACTAAAAAGCAATAAAGATCCACACAAAGCTCTCGGCGTCCGGATGACTATGCACTTATAGCGCAAGGCAATGTGCAAATAATGGCACCATATGCGCGTAAAATGTGTATAACATACCTTATGCTCCGTTGCAGCTTGCACTCTAATATTTGCAACACAATGTTGTAAAATGTGACACAAATGGTGAAAAGAAAGTCAGTTAAAATGTTGTTATGTGAATTCATGGTAATAATAAACTCTTGCATCATGCTAACATTCTGAATAGATCGTTTAACTACTTTGATAAAATGTACTCGCTACTATTTCACGATACAGATGTTTATCATCTCTATTTTTTGTATGTAGGCATTAAAGATGGATATTTTAATAAGTACAAATAATAATGACAAGGAATGGGTGGGGTTCGGATTTTTATTGAAGATGAGTGTATTGGAGCGATAGAAAGTAGCCAATCAACATGTTGCGAAAGCTAAAGTTACCTATGTATCATATAGTCATTCTCCACTCCTTATGCAACTTTGCTTTTATGGTTCCTCCAAATTTACCATCGTTTCAATTCTTTTGTTAAAAATTAAAAATCATTAATCATGCTGTACTATATATGTATAAATCAATATTATCGCGGCTCCATACCCTCAGAACGGGAATGCTGTACTACAGTCATTCCCGACTCCTTATGCACATCTCTCGTCAACGATAAGGATTATATGGCATTGTTTCTTTGAGTGAACCAGGGACTCCTTAAACACAACGAATGACAAATTTTGTTAGACATTTCTCTTGATTAAAATCAGTATCATCAAAACGTCTAAACTTTGTTATCATAGACTTTGCATATATATATATATATATATATATATATATATATATATATATATATATATATATATATATCGATTTGAAAATAAGACATGAATAGTTTTTATTAAAAGCCGTCACTAAAATACGACTAAAGATGGATAAGGCTAAACAAACGAAGTGGGGCTTTAATGAGATATATATGAAAACTACTATAGCAGCCCCCTTCAATGTTTTGTGGGGGACAAGTCAGTCTCCTTTTACTTGTCACATTCTTGATTCTACTACATGTTAAAGAAAACAAATTTATACGTGAAAAAACTAAACACAAGGAAACACAATAATGCATACTCAGTTATCTCATTATACGTAAGTTTAATAATAACTCTTGATCAAAGAAACGAGAAATTTGCATAGTATTGTTGTAACTTCTACAATATAAGTGAGGTTCTGCTTTTTGGCCTTAGAAAGTTATCATAATTATAGCAAAAGGATAATAAATACTTGGTGTCTTCCAAGATGTCGACATTCTGTTATGCCAACCTAGAGTATTATTTAAGAGCTAGTTTGTCATTAGTAGTTATACAAATCTAGATTTCTGGAAATCAACAATAATAGAATACTGGTTTTTTCTTAGAATTTGATGTGTAATCTCACTCAAATAAATAAAAAACTTAATTTAGTATTTCCTTTCATGAATTTACGTACTCATTGTCACTATTATACCTTATGGATCTTGTTCCACAAGTTTTTCTAACTATTTTTCTGTTGAGTGATAGACTAAAGTTAAAAGGTACGTATTTATCACATGGCAATAGTTAACTCTTATAAGTAAAAAAGACGATATATATATTTTATAGTACATTCCAAAATTAAATTCGTTGCGCCAAGATCATACTTTATTGTCTAAAGAAAACACGATGTTTAAGCTGACACGTATTTAGTTCAAAAACATATACTCCCTCCGTCTCAAAATTATTGTTAGGAGACAAGAATAACAAAGTTTAATAAAAGTGGGGTCATTTTTGTTTTCAACCACTCAAAAAGAATATTCTCATATTATATTCTCTAGTTTTTACTTAAAAGGGAAAGTGGACAATTAATTTGAGACATCCCAAAATAGAAATGTGGACAATAATTTTGAGACGGAGGTAGTAATAAATAACTTTTTACCAAGAATCAAATATTTGAAAAAATCCAATTTTTATCATTTTTTTGTCGTTATTATCTAGTGATGCTATAGTAAATGTTGAGAATCATATCTTGGTAAATTCGTGTATCATAGAACCATTTAATGGGCATGAATTAAAAACGTTAAGATACTATGATGTTACATCAAGATTAGCACCCGAAACCACCCCCACTAAAACACTAATTTCCAAATCAAGATAGACACCCTAATGGACAACAAGTACATATGCAACTTATGTTATTCCCATTATAGGCCTCACACTTTTTATATTTCGTTAAAGTACATTGGTATAATTCATGCTGTCTAAACCATACCACAAACACCATAATTACATTTTCAAACAAGAAAAATAAAAACATTATTGTATAAACCAAATATTTGACATTTTCAAAGCTTATAAGTTTTTGGTCTTTTCCACATTTGCCCTTATATTACAAGAGCATCTAATTCAAAAACTATATACTAGATGGTCATAGGCTGCTTCTTTGTACAAATGGAGAGAGGCTTAAAGGGTAATTCCAAACACAGGCTTTTTAAAGCAAAAAGCACTTGTGCATTTGATAAGAAATTTGAAAGATAGAACCTTTGGGAGCTTAACATTCTATGATTAGTCCTCCCATTGGTGCTCTATGAGGAATGCCCTTTCTCCTCTTGGCCGTCCTCAAGCTTCCTGTGGTTAATGGTGGTGTTGATGGACTAAAGTTGCGAGTTCCAGGGCTACCACGCTGCCGAAAATGGCTCCCGCTGCTGTACGAATCATCAGAATCGGAAACCGCCATTAACAAATGCCTTTTTTCGGGCGAAATCTTTTGTTTTCCTTTGAAATTCATGGATGTGCCAACAATCTGTACAGGGATAGACATGTGTTTAATCATTAATGAAGGAATATATTCATATAAGTAATAGAATCCCATTTGATTATTCCAATTAAACTTCAAATAATCAATCAGTCAATGTCCATATATTCCCATTCCCACTCATGGTGGTCATTAAAAAGTCAAATGTATGATCATTCAACAAAACCCCACAAAAGCCAAGTTCTAATTCTATGATTGAAATAATAACATAAGCCATTTAATACTCAATTTTAGATACAAACATTTAAATCAACTTGTTATAAAAATGCAATGTATAGGTAAAATCCAAAACACCCACAAAAAAGAATTTCTAGCACCACCATTAATATGACTACAAGTCAACAATGAAACATAGGAGTAGGTAAACCAAATTAGTAACAATTAGCCTTAAATTCATAACAAATTAATCAACAATAACCAAATGAATTTACCTTGCATCCAAGTGAGCAAAACCGAAACGAATCAAGCAAACTGCGCTCACAAACTTCACAAGTATTCGTAACACCTTTCCCTGGCCTCGGTTGCGGTCTTTCATTCAAGAACACAACCTTAGCACTATTGATAACATAAGTTTGCACCGAACCAATGTCCAAAAACTTTTGTATCTCGGACACCCTAATCACATCATGATATGACGACCTCCTTATCTGCACCAAATGTAATTTTTAGTAACACAAAAAGATGTATACATTGACTTTTAAGTTATTACAAACAGAAAAGAAAAACGTACTTGAATAACACGATGATCATGATGTTGACCGATACAAAGCGAACACAAAGGACCATTAATGCAATCCAAACAATACATATTACATTCAGACTTATGTGAATCCGCATGTAATTTGCATTGACCAAAAAAGCTTTCACCAAGCATAGGTTTTAACCATGGTGGCCATTTTTGTTCTTGTTGATCACCCTGCATCATTATATATAAACAACTTTTATAAAAAAGAGAGAGCAAGTAATTTGAATGAAAATGAATTAGTGAGAATGAAGTTATATATATACATACCATGATGATAGTAGTTTGATGATGATTATGAATCGCCAGTTTTGAAAATAAAAGAGGAGGGGGGTTTAGGAAGTGGGAGGGGTGGGAGGAAAGGGTATTTGTAGGAAATGAGAGAAAAAGTGAAGTGTGAAAGTGTAGAGAAAAGTGAGAAGAGTGGTTGGTTGCTTTATATTCGCAAATACAAAATTGAAACCTAACTCCTCAAGCCCAAACCTTGCCTAGGTTGCATTGCACCTCTTTAATTGTTTTCTGGTTTTTTGTTAAATGTACTATCGACATATAACAAGATATTTTCTTTTCTTTTCTTTTTTTTTTTTTTTTTTTTTTTTTTTTTTGAACTTCAATTCTGAAAACAAATTATAATTCATTAAATACATGTGAAGGACAATGTTAAAAGTTAGTGATCAAAAAATCAAATTTATAATTAATGGAAAACCAAATGTTTGTCCATTTTGGAGAATGTGATTGTTTTCTTGCATTGTTCTTTCATACGAAACCAACCAAGGTACAAGTTGAAAGCTCACAGCGAAATTATGACTTCTCCGTCTCAAATGATGATCCTATTTTTTTGTTTTGTATGTCTCAATACCATAGACGGAACTTGAGTGAATTTATTGAAAGGGCCGAATAATATAGCAGTTAATTTAAGAAAGTCAAAGTTGTATTTCTAAGCAAATATAAGTAAAACTTCAAAGTTTTGAAAAAGCCGTGACCCATCTCGGTCTTCACAAAGGTCCGTCAATGCTCAATACAATAATTATATTTCAATAATGAACATTTATTTTAGAAAAAGAATAAGAATAAAATTAATATATTTTATGTCGATAGTATATTAAAAAATTATAATATAAATAATTTTTAAAAAATAAAATAAAAAAATAATCACTATACTCAGTAAACAAAATTACAATATTCATTTTAAAGATTCATATATATCTCATTCACTATTTTATGATCACAAACACATAATCATATTATTTTGTTTTGTCGCTCTTTTCATATTTTCAAAATAAGATAACGTACATTTTTTCTCAAAAAATCATTGAATCTTCAGTGCTGAACTATGAGGTTGTATCACGATTAGTGTATTTTCCTTCTTCATCACTGTCACGTATATTGAATAAAGTTAATAATATCGTCTACTAAATGTTTAATAATTAAATAACTATATCTTCGTAATAAATGAAATCACGTTATTTAATTTAATATTCTAGATTTTAATTAGCTTGAATATTTGATTTATAAAGGTTTTTTGAAAATCAAACAACATAACAAAGTACCGGATTCATTTCAGCTATCATTTATCATGTTCGTTAGAAGAGAGGAGAGGACCCGATCTCAATCCAACTTTTACGGTAACTGATGACGTATAGTCCACACTCGGGGCACGAACCCGACCAATGGACACTACTAATGCTCAAGCCCATCACGCGTGGGCTATCATAATAATGATATGGCTATTATAATAACGATTTAGGCTCACGAAAGCCCAAGCTCAAATATGTTATTTATGGTCTTGATGATGATCTTTTATTTATGGGATAAAGATTAATAGACCGGATAAGGCGTAATACGCCAAAGAGTAAGGAACACGAAACCAACAAGGATTTCGTGTCTATATAAAGAATACCACGGCTCTCATTGAGGTATCATCTAAAACCCTAACTCTTCACTATAACCCTAAAAACCGATTACTTACTCTCACGCTGGAGGATAATCGTGGGAGACAATCCCACGATAAGCCTAACGGTGTTGTTTGCTTTCTTAGTGCGCAGGTCTCAAGCAGTAAGATCCAATTGATACGAGAACAGGAACCCAAACAAGGAACGCCCAACTTTTGTATCAACAAGTGGCGCCATCCGTGGGACCCTACACTAAGAACTAGAATGACGAAGCACGGAAACGTAAGCCAGCGTACTCCGCTGTTGAAGAAAACACATGGTGACCGACAGGGGAAGAAGCATCAAAATGATTCAACCCCTAGGCAGATCTCTAGGGCAACTAGTGCGCCCGGGCACCAAGGATCAGGCTCAGATCTGATCCTTCCAGCAGTAGAACTGCCTACGGGGACAACCCATGCCACTACGACAACAGCTAGCGCGAAAGATCTACAGCGCACTCCTTTCACCACTCCCCACTAAACGGTGCCTATCCCGGACACCACTGAGCCGCCATGTGCGCCTAATCGAGACAGGGGACCTAATGTGGAAACAGACATCCTCGCGCTAGAAGGAGTCGCGCTGAATTAGCACCAAGTGATTTTGTGTCTCAAAACTACGAAACCTTGGCTGCCCTTATGCAAGAGGAAGCAAAAAGAAGGTCAAGTCAGAGCCTGCAAGCCCGGCTCAACTTCGGCCCTGAGTATGAAGCATCCTCACCGCGCTATCGGAAGGAGAGGCTCGAAAAAGATAGCCGCCGACTTCCAGTGTTCACTAGGGTCGGAAGGCAAGTTGTGGATGATGAAGCAGCTGATTGGCAATACTCGGACGAGCATGAAGACGATGGAAGGCGTACCAATGTCCACGCTAGGCTTGGTAGTCGCAGGATTCAGGATAAACTTGGACGACAGCGCTCACCAAGCGAAAGCCCTCCAAGGCCTACCAGTAGAAGAGTTCATGACAGGCTTGGGCGAAAGTACTTCCCAAGCGAAAGCCCTTCAAGCTCGGATTCCGGGAATAGTCGGCGCAAGCGTCGCAAAAGGGTAAGATTATCCTCAAGTGACTCCTCGGACAAAGAAACAGGGCACTGGAAGTCCAAGAGGAGATATCGCGATGAAGAGGAGGACGAAGACATGTCCCGTCCCTGGCGCCACCAAAAGGTTGACGCATTCACCCGGCGCATCAGCGATTCTCAGAAGATAAGAGAAGGCGCATGCCCTCCAATGTTAAAACTTATGATGGGACAGGTGATCCTGATGACCACCTAAAAATTTTTGAATCTACTGCCACCATCGAAAATTGGCCACAACCCGTGTGGTGCCATATGTTCAACTCTACATTGGTGGGGAATGCGCGAACTTGGTTTAGTAAGCTGCTACGAAGAAGCATAGGCGGGTTTGAAGAGTTGCGAAAGGCGTTTCGCTTGAACTTCACTCAAAGAAAGAAGTGCGCCAAGAACCCTGTCGAACTGGCTAGGGTAAAACAACGTCAAGGGGAATCCACCAGCGCTTATGTGGAGCGCAATAAGGACGAATGCATACACATTAAGGCATGCCCCGAAATACTAAAGATCTCAGGGTTTATGAATGGAATCAATAACCCAGAACTTATCAGAAGGTTAAATGATAAAGTTCCCCAAACCTTTGATGAACTGATGAAGCGCACAAGGTCCTTTATCCAAAGGGAAGCAGCTGCTGCGGATAGCAAGAAAGGTTACTCAAACTATAGGTTACAAGAACAGCCTAGGAGACAATCCAATGACCAGAGTAGCAACCGCAACAAAAATTACCGCTGTCAGGGAAGCGGACGAGATAATGACAAATACACTCCACTAAAGAAGACTCAAAGGGAGATATTTGTGACAGAAGGTGCAAACTTCCCGAAACCTCCACCAATGCGCACCCTAGAGGATCAGTGCATAGGAAATGGGTACTGCGAATATCATGGACAAACGGGCCACACCACCAACGAGTGTGTCCAATCGCGCCAACTAATTGATAAATTAGTGAAAGAAGGCAAATTGGATCACCTCGTCAAGAACATCAAGGAGGGAAAAGACAAACAGAAGAATGGGAACAAGAAAGAGACACCTAAAGACAAGGCTGACACCATCTACATGATACAATCATGGCAGCGAAAGACTAGGCAGAAGGTCAGCCAAAAGTTTTCTAACGGGAACGAAATCTCTTTCCCCACTCTGGCTGTGGACAATGCAGTAGTGGAACCGCTCACCATTGGGATACATACGGGGGGTCACGATATCCACTGCATGTATGTTGATGGAGGGGCATCTGCAGACATCATGTATGAACATTGTTTCAAAAGGTTACGACCTGAGATACGAAGTCAGTTAATTCCGGCCACGACGTCGCTGACTGGCTTCACAGGAGAAAAGATATGGCCCATGGGGCAAATACGATTACTTACTCCACGGTAGCCTGGATGAACTTTATGATAATCAGATCTCCTTCGCCATAAAATGACATTATTGGAAGACCAGGAATATCAGCTATGCGCGCGGTACCATCCACGGCACATGGGATGCTCAAATTCCCAGTAGAAGGAGGCATTGTCACCCTCTACAATACCACCGTGTCACCTAAAGAATGCAACACGATGACGAGTGAGATGGCGCGCATTCCAGAATAGCACGCAGCTAAAGTGTCAAACCTGAAAGTCGCAATTCACCCTGATTACCCGGATCGAGAGGTATCGATTGGGGGATCGCTGTCTGACAAAGGCAGATCGGCCGTGTGCTCACTCTTGCAAAGGAATCTAGATATCTTTGCGTGGGAACCAAAGCACATGACTGGTGTGCCACGATCGATTACAGAGCACAAGCTAAAAATCCGACAAGGATACCCTCCAATACGGCAGAAAAAGCGCGGCCAGGCTCCAGAACGCGCAAAAGCCATCCTAGAGGAAGTACACAAGCTTGTAGACGCAGGCATCATGCGTGAGGTCTACTACCATGACTGGCTCTCCAATCCAATGATGGTAAAAAAGAGTGATGGCAGCTGAAGGATGTGCGTGGATTTCACTGATCTCAACAAAGCATGTCCACAAGACTGTTATCCACTACCAGAGATAGATTGGAAGATAGAATCTTTGTGCGGATACCCCTTTAAATGCTTCCTAGACGCATACAAGGGGTACCACCAAATTCAAATGGCTAAAAAAGACGATGAAAAAACAGCCTTTCATACAAGTCAGGGAGTCTACTGTTACACAAAAATGCCCTTTGGCTTAAAGAATGCGGGAGCCACCTACCAGCGATTGGTAGATAAGGCATTTGAGAAGCAAGTAGGCCGCAACCTGGAAGTCTATGTTGACGACCTTGTCATAAAGAGTCATACCGAAGAAGAGTTGGTACGCAACATTGAAGAAACATTCAAAACACTGGGAAGGATCAATATGAAGTTAAATCCCAAGAATTGCACTTTTGGCGCTACAGAGGGCATGTTCCTCGGATATTTGATAGAGCCTGATGGAATTAAGCCCTGCCCAGAAAAAACAAAGGCTGTCGTCCAACTCCCTTCACCACGCACATTGAAAGAAGTCTAGTCTTTGAATTGAAAACTAGCTGGGTTGAATCGATTCTTGTCTAAATCAGCGGATAAGTCACTTCCTCTCTTTAAAACACTCACGAAGTGTACAAAAAAGGGAGACTTTCGTTGGACTGCAGAAGCGGAAGAAGCTTTTCAACAGCTTAAGCAACATATAGCAGCGCTTCCCACACTAGTCGCACCCCAACCAGGGGAAGAATTGATTATGTATTTGTCTGCAACTCATGGAGCAGTCAACGCGGTGCTATTGACAGATAGGAACTCCGTACAAACACCAGTATACTTTGTAAGCAAAGCACTCAAGAAGACAGAGATTAACTATACCGCAATGGAAAAGCAGGTCCTGGCTTTAGTATTCGCAGCTAAAAGACTGCGCAGATACTTTCAAGCACACCCAATATCATTGATCACGGACTAACCTATCAAGCAAAGTTATCTCTAAACCCGACGCATCGGGGCGGCTACAAAAATGGAGTGTGTTACTAAGTGAGCATAACATCTCTTATAGACCACACACTGCGATTAAGGGGCAGATACTAGTAGATTTCATCATTGAGAAACCAGATACTTATGCTCCACCTTCAAGAAGCGAGGTAGAACTACAGGAACCATGGTTTCGATTCACGGACGGATCTTCGTGCGTGGATGGGTCAGGCGCAGGCCATATTCTCACCAGCCCTGAAGGAATGGAATTCACTTACGCACTACGTTTTGAATTTACAGCCACGAACAACGAGGCAAAATATGATGCCCTAATCGCTGGATTGCGTATTGCAACTCGAATGGGTGTACGCAACCTAGAAGCAAATGTCGATTCCCGATTATTAGTCAATCATGTGTTGGGCGAATACGTGGCTAAAGAGGATAACATGGTCCAATACATCGACAAGACCAAATCCCTAATCCAGAATTTTGACAGGTTCACCATTAAACAAATTCCTTGAGGGGAAAACAGAAAAGCGGATGCACTGAGCAAAATTGCATCTACAAGCTTCGCGCACCTGTCAAAACAAGTATTGGTGAAGACATTGAAGAACAAATCCATCTCGGAGATGGAGATATCCACGGTAATAGAAAAGCAGGATCCTACGTGGATGACACCTATCATCGAATTTATGAGCAAGGGTATATTACCCTATGAGCAGAAGGACGCTCGACGGATACGGCGCACAGCGCAGAGGTTCGAACTTCAAGACGGTGTTCTTTATCGACGCTCATTTCTACAGCCATGGCTTCGGTGCGTTGGACCTATCCAAGCAGATTACGTACTCTGAGAGATCCATGCCGGTTCATGCAGTATGCATTCAAGACCATGGTCCATTGTAGCACGAGCCTTGCGGTCAGGATACTATTGGCCTACTATGCATCACGATGCGCGGGACATGATAAAGAAATGTAGCGACTGCCAGGTCTATAGACCCATCCCGCGCCAACTACAACAAGAGCTAACGCCTATCACTTCACCATGGCCATTCTACAAGTGGGGTATCGATATCGCAGGTCCCTTCCCTGTTGCGGCAGGGGGACTGAAATTCCTCATTGTGGCTATAGATTACTTTACTAAGTGGATTGAGGCAAAAGCATTAGCAACTATCACAGGCAACCCGGTAAAACGCTTTGTTTGGGAAAACATTGTATGCCGGTTCGGACTACCTGGAGAAATTATTTCAGACAAAGGAAAACAATTCTGTGATAACCCGTTCAAAGACTGGTGCGCGCAACTAAATATTACACAACACTTCGCATCAGTTAAGCACCCACAAATCAAGGGATTGGTTGAGCTCGCCAATCGTAGTCTGGGCGAAGGAATTAAAGCGCGCCTTGACAAACACAAAGGAAGATGGGTGGATGAATTGTCGCATGTTTTATGGGCGCACCGCACGACAATCAAAGTCAGCACTGGAGATACACCATTCTCTCTTGTCTATGGGACAGAAGCTGTCATACCAGCTGAAATTGGGATGCCAACTATTAGTATGGCGGAAGTCAATGTCACAACCAATGACGACGAGCGACGTATAGACTTGGATCTGTTGGAAGAAAGGCGAAAACGTGCAGCTATATGTGAGGCAAGAGCTAAGTCAAAGATGAAGGGATACTATGATGCTAAAGTCAGAAGCACTTCATTCAGGCCAGGCGACTTTGTATATCGTGCCAATGATTCAAGCCACGCAGAAGATACAGGAATGCTTAGACCAAAGTGGGAAGGACCCTATGAGGTCACATAAGCACTAGGCAAAGGCGCATACAAGCTGCGTGATATGGACGGCCGTTAGCTACAACGCACATGGAATATTTGCAATCTCAAGAGATGTTATCTTTAGGAAAGGCTACGGCCCACACACAGACACCTCTGCACTTTACTAAGTGCTCAATACATGTCCGTGTATTTACATTTTGTTTTGTTTAGGCAAATGTCATTTCTTTTTTCAAAAACTTGCAAGAATTAATCAAATATCGCGGTTTCTAGCTAACTCCGCGACACAGTTAACTTTATTGCTTACATCTTATTTATGTCTCAATATTGTTAATTTATTTTTTGCTTACATGGCGTGCATGCATTTATTAAGACTCACGATGGCAAAAAGGATGAGTAAACCTAATAAATAACTCGTTGAGTAAGAGGGTTGCAAACCCATCAACATTGGATCACGTATCCTTGTTAAACACCTTATTCTCAAGACGTTGGAGTAAGTTTAATGCGCATCCCACGACGGATACGCAACAATGCACACCGTGCGCGTTTAACAAATTAGGAGTCAAGACTCTTGGTTCCTTGATATGGTGTTTGCAGTACGCTGCAAGTTAATCCATACACTTATGATTTTTTTTATTCATATATATATATATATATATATATATATATATATATATATATATATATATATATATATATATATATATATATATATATATATGTTGGGATCATACTTTTGTATTTAGTCAAGTCTCGGTCATTACATTTTGTAATAGGTTGCTTTAGTATTTATTTCATTTAGTTTATGTTACAAGGCTTAAGTGTTAAAGCCCTATGGGCCTTAAAGCCCACGAAATGAAAGGATAAGGAAGGAAGGGAGTGTTGCCCTAACTCCTTCCTTATAAATAGAGAGCTTATGTAAACATTTAGTTTGTTGGTTATTTGATTGTCTTAAGGAAACTCTTGCACTTTCACCTTTCATATTGTCTCATAATCAACCAATCTCATTTCTCATCTTATTTCTTTCTAAATCATACTTGTGTTTACAAAATGGTGACCTAACAAGTGGTATCATTCGCCTAATAGAGATTGAAGTGTTGTTCTTATTGTCTACGTGGGGTTTCATCATATTTCTTCATCTTTTTTGCTTTTTTCTTAGTTTCTTACACTCAAATCTTAAAGCTTGGATAAGTTTTAAGGTTAATATAGTGTTTAGAAGCTTAGATATTGCATAAAGTATTGATCTTTGATAGGTTTTAGGCTATTTTTTCATCAAAAAGTCATTTTTTTGGATGAACAGTACGTTTTACGCGTAAGTTGGTCGAAAAAAGTACTAATTCCAGCTGTCTACAGTGTTTTTTGGTCGGTTTACGCTTAAGTTTTGGTCTAAACCCTTTTCTTACGCGTAAAATAGGTCTAAACCCTTTTCTTATGCGTAAAATAGGTCTAAACCCTTTTCCTACGCGTAACTGTGGTTAAAACCCTGATCCTACGCGTAACTTGCTCATCTACGCCTTAAACCTACGCTTAAGTTAGATCCTACGCGTAAGTCTGATTTACGCGTAATTTGCCAGAATCTACGCTTAAGCTTCATCAACGATCTTCTCCTCGTGTAACGGTGACTCAGTACTTCCCTAACTTGGATAAGTTAGTGGAATACTTCGACTACGGATATCTTTCAAGCTTGGATAAGTTTGAAAGATTTGTTTGGTTGTTTAAACCTTACACATAAGTCTAAACTTACGCATAAGCCTAAGCTTACGCGTAAAGAGAAAACTTACGCATAAACTATTAGTTTACGCATAACCTACTCTTTACGCATAACCTAAAGTTTACGCGTAAGATTAAGTTACGCGTAAGAATTGAACTTACCCCAAGGATTTTGCAACTTACTCAAAGGAACGTGCATTTCAATCTTCTACAAAGATCCATTTCTACACAAGTGTTCTAAGATGTCTCAACCACCTAATCATTACTTCCCTCATACTCAGCTACCTCAACATCAGCAGTATCATTACTTCCCTCATACTCAGCTACCTCAACATCAGCAATATCTTCCGCACCAAATGAATCAACAACCTTCTCAAAAACAAACATACAATCCACTACATCATTACCTAATGATGCAACAACATCAAATCATTCCTCAACAACAACCATATCAAGTGCCACTACAAAACACTCAGTTTTCCTCCAAACAACCTCACTGGTTTGACAGAATGTGTGAAGTTATTACAACTCAACAATCCCGACATGAGGCAGGATCACTTGAAACACCTCCAATGCTTACACCTGGAAACTATGTTCAATGGTCAAGTCGATTCTTACGATTTCTTGAACTAAAGAAACCTCATGGGAAATTCTTGAAACAAGTGATACTTGAAGGACCATTTGAGTGGCTAACAAGATTTGAAGCTGGGGATCGTACTGCTGATCCTCCACGTCCTCTTGGTGATAGACCTCTTCCAGAAACTTCACTCACTGAAGAACAGAAACTACATCGTGAAGCTGATCAATATGCAATGGCTTATATACTTCAAGGTATACCAAATCCAATCTATCGAAGTGTCGATGCTCAGAAAACAGCCAAAGCTATGTGGGAACACGTTCATCTCCTAATGGAAGGCACTCAACTGAACAAAGATGACATGGAATCCAAACTCTACATGGAATACACTGACATCACAATTGAACCAGGAGAGACACTTGAATCCTACTATCATCGTTTCACAAATGTAGTCAATGATCTGGAACGTCATAAAATCACAGTACCAAGGATCGCTGTGAACTCCAAATTTGTTGGTAGTCTTGGCCCTGATTGGCATAAATATGTGACATTTGTTCGTCAAACGAAGAATCTTCATGATGCTCCATATGGCTTGTTGTATGATTTTCTGAAACACCATGAACCTGAAGTGGAAAAAGATAGAGCTCTACGAGGAGAATACACACCAACACCAACACCAAATTCTTTGGCTCTCGTAGCTCAATCTCCCTATGCTCCACCACCAATGTCAAATCATGCATATGTTCAAGAGCAGAACTACTTCAGTTATCCACAATCTTCCACCTCGAACCAAATGGTCCCTTATGATTCATCTCCACAAGATTCTTCTACTCAACTTGTTCTGTCAAACAACAATGATGCTGTGTACTACTTCAACTCCAATGATGATGACGATGATGACTTTAATACGTTGAATCAGGGACTTGCTCTTATTGCTCGTGCTTTCAGCAAATTCTCCAACAAAACAAACAACCGTCAACGTTCATCTTCTAACACAAGGAATCAAGCTGTTGTTAATGATGGAAGAGTGGAAATTCAGAATCGTAGCTATGGTCGATCTGGTTCAGGAAGCTCTTCAGGAAATTATGGGAATGGTCAGAGGTTTAGTAACAATGGAGGGTTCAGGAACAACTCAGGATCTTCTCAGCAAAGGTCTGAACCAGTTGCAACTAGAAACTCTAACTCAGGGAATGCAGTCCGGTGCTATAACTGCAATGAACAAGGTCATATTGCTACAGCATGTCCCAAACCGAGAACTCGGGGTAGTAAGTTTCACAAGCAGGCATTACTCATGGCTCTTCAAGATGAAAAAGATGGACATTTCCCTGAACAGGACAACAACTTCATGGCAAATGTGAACAATGATGATGACATGGAAGATCTAGAAGCCAATGCTGCTGTGATGCTTATGGCCAACATGCAGGAACTCAAGCTTAATGATTCAAGTCCAGTGTATGACACTGACGGCTTGTCTCAGGTACATGACCATAAAGCATGCCTTATACATGAAATAGTATCACCTTCTGCTTCTGAATCAGATATGGCGCAAGTTGTTCCATCTAAATCATCTTCATCATCTCAAAAAGATGAACAAATAAGCACAGTTGTCATATTCGATGATGACACAGTTGTTTCATTTGATGATCCTCTTGAGTATGATAAACATGATCATTTAGAACAACATGAACCATCATTTGATCCAGACCCTGACCTCATAATGTTATCTAAACAACTGAATGCTCAACAATTGCTAATTGCAAAATGCAACGAGAAAAACAAAGTTTTAAAAGAAACTAATGCAGCACTTGCAAGAGATATTGAGTGTTATAAAATTCAGCTTTCTAATCAGGAAGACAAGATTAAACATGCAAAAAGTTTTGAAAAAGCTTTTCAAGATTCTTACAACAAAGAACAAGATCTTCAACATAAAATGCAAGATTTAATTTAGTCAAACGGAAAGTTGATTTCGAAACTTGAAAGTGAGAAGTGTGAATTGAAAATGCAAGTTGAACGTCTTCAAAGAGACCTTTCAAAAACAGAAACAAAATTGTCAAATTGCAAAAAGGAGTTTTGTGAACATAAAACACGAAAAAGGAAGTATATAGATGACTTACTTGGTGATATTGTTGATCTTGAAAAACAACTCAAAGAATTTCGTCACATTGTTTACAAACACGGGAACTCTGTCACAACAATTCAGAAATTTGCTTTAAAACCGAGACCCGATAAAGGATTTGCACTTTGCGATTTCAAATCAATGTTTCTTCACACAGCATTTAAAGAAAATCCCAAGATTTACAGCATTGATCATATGTTTGATAATACAATTGTGCGTGCTGTTGTTTTTGATACTGAGGAAGAAGAAGAACTTGAAGACGAGAGTCGATCAAAAATGAGTTATGTTCAACACTGGACACCATATGACTATTCAAAAGCTCCACCTCTTTCTAAATCTTTTGTTACTCAAAAGGATTTACCTGAGAAATCATGGTTTATCGAAGAGTCATATGTTTCATCTCATAATGAGGCCCCTGTCCAAACTGTAGCACAAATAAATGGTCCTTTACCATCATCCGGTGAACTTACACCTTTACCGAAAACGTGTCGTGTCTTAAATTATTTCAAAACCTTTATGGAAGACATCGAAATTTTGGAGGAAACAATTGAACGTAATTCTGAAATTAAAATTGAAACTTTTCAATCCGCTTACGAGCGAGAAAAGAGAGATATTTTTCAAAAACAAATGAAGCCAATTGTTCAACACCTCCGTCTATGTGCTACACGTTGGGATCAGGAACTTCAAAAGGAGGTCAAAAATATGATAAACGTTTTCAATGCAACTGAAAATGACATTTTGGTTCAAAAGCAAAGAAATAGAGTTTTAAAAAATGATGCTGATCGACTCTTGGAACAAGTTCTCAATGCTGATATTTTGTCTGTTATCATGAATGATCTCTATAAATCTGGTACTTCTATGCTTATGGATGATCTTTGTGTTGATAATAACTTGTTGAATGAGGAAATTGAGACACTTAAACAGGAAAATGATAAGTTGAGAATTAAAAATGATGATGTGACAAAACAATTTTCAAAAGAAAATTTTCAACTCAATCAAAGGCTTGAATGGTGTCAAGCTAAAAGTCTTGAAAGAGAATTGAAGTTTCAAAGTCAAAATGTTTCAAACCCTTGTCAGATTTGCAAAAACAACGAGTCTTTAAAAGGTTTGTGTCTCCGATACGAGAAAGAAATTGCGGATTTAAAAATTGAAAACGCCGAATGGCAACAAAACCGCGATGACATCAAATACTGCAATGGTTTACTTGAGTCTGAAATTCAGGACAAAAATCACATCATCATTGATTTGAAAGAGAAAATCAAGCTAATTCAAAAGGGAAAGTTTGTTGACACCACGGTAATAGCACCAGGAATGTATCATGTAGACAAAACTGATAAAGGAAAGGTTGTTCAAAACACTAATGTTGATAACTCCACTTCTACAGGACTAGTCTCCACTACTAGCGTTAGCAGACCCAAGCGAAAAAGTAAAAAGAAGAATAGGATCTTGCAACGTAAGAGAGGACACCTAGACGCTGAAGAAGTAGAAGACCAACTTAGGAACTTGAATAAAACTCATGTTGCATCAGATTTAGATTCTAATCTGGCAAATTGTAATCAAAATCTAAATGTAACGAATGATGAACCTTTGAATGTTTTGAATATTAATGCATCTTGTGTGTTTTGTCGTAAAAGTGTATCATCTGGTGATCATACAAAATGTTTAGCTAATTCTCTTCTCAATCGTCATAAGAAACGTAGGACACGCATTCCTTCTAGGCCCATTATTGCCTCTAAGTCTAACTTAGGAAAGCCGTCTTCTACGGTCTCTAATGATGCTGAAGTTACCCCCATAGGTGCCGAGAACAAATTTAGGAATCAGCCACCCACTAGTGCATATAACATTAAGAAAGCAAGAACTAGTTGGAATTGGCAACGTTGGTTACAACACAAACCAGACTTTAAATGGATTCCCAAATTGTTGAAAACCTGTGCTTCTAACCAACAGGAACCCACACATTCTTTGGGTTCCACCCTTACTTCTGTTCCATCTGTGTCTTCTTCTTGTGATGCAGGTAGTACAGATTGTTCTCTGGATTGTTGATAGCGGATGCACCCGACATATGACAGGCAATCTCAAACTGTTACACAACTTTGTCTCAAAGTTTATTGGTACTTTCAGATTCGGGAATGATCATTACGCTCTAATCATGGGATATGGTGACTATATCAGCAGGAACATCGAAATCAGCCGTGTTTACTATGTGGAAGGTCTTGGACACGACCTTTTCTCTGTTGGTCAATTCTGTGATGGGGATCTAGAAGTTGCATTTCGTGAGAAAACTTGCTTTGTTCGTGACTTACAAGGAAACGATCTTATGTCTGGCTCACGTGGCTCCAATCTTTATACTATATCAATGTCAGATATGATTGCTACATCTCCGATATGTCTTCTCTCCAAAGCAGAATCGACTAAATCTTGGTTATGGCACAAACGTCTTTCGCACTTGAATTTCAAAACAATGACTGACCTTGCTCGTCACAAACTCGTTGATGGATTTCCAAGATTCCGCTTTACCAAAGATCACTTATGCCCAGCCTGTGAACAAGGTAAAAGTACTCGAGCTCATTTTCCTTCAAAACCTGAGCAAAGTACGAATCATGTTTTACAACTGCTTCATATAGATTTGTGTGGACCGATGCGTGTTCAAAGTATCAACGGTAAACGCTACATACTAGTAATTGTGGATGACTTCTCCAGATGGACTTGGGTTTATTTCTTACGAAGTAAAGATCACGCTCCTTCGATGATCATCACCTTTCTCACTAAAATTCAAGTTCAGTTACGCAATACGGTACGAATAGTCAGAACTGACAATGGAACAGAATTTAAGAATCAGACACTTCGGTCATATTTTGAGAAAGTGGGGATTGAACATCAAACATCTGTTCCTAGAAGCCCAGAACAGAATGGAGTTGTTGAAAGACGCAACAGGACGTTAGTGGAAGCTGCTAGAACTGTGTTGATTAATGCTCAATTACCAGATTACTTATGGGCGGAAGCTGTTTCAATCGCATGTTATACTCAAAACCGTTCCATGATAACAAGACGCCATCGCAAAACACCTTATCAAATTGTTCACAAAAGAAAACCGAATATCGATTACTTTCATGTATTTGGAGCACTTTGTTATCCGAAAAATGATCGTGATGATTTAGGTAAACTTAAAGCAAAGGCTGACATAGGAGTGTTCGTTGGATACTGTGAAAATTCTAAAGGTTTTCGAATCTGGAATCGTCGAACAAGAGAAATTCAAGAAACCATTCACGCTAATTTTGATGAACTCACACAGATGGCTTCTGAGCAACACAGCTTAGGACCCGAATTCAACCGTCTTAACTCTCCGGAATCTTCGGCTGATCCATTGCCACTCAACCGCAAAGAATTGGAAACCTTGTTTGCTCCACTATTTGATGATACAATTGTATACCGTTCTACTGAGGTCTCACCTAATTCCGCTGCTCAACCTGAAAATACTCCAGTACCAGACTCACCTCAACAAACTACTACAAGTGTTGAGAGAAACGGTCCTCCAATTGCATCACCATCTACAGTAGAACAAACTGTTTCTAACTCCCACCATTCAGCTGAAGATCCCACACCACAATCAGTTCCCCAACCTGCAGAGCAAGATCCTGATGCATTCTTTAATCCGTTTGCACCGGCTCCTATTGTTCCTGACATAGCTGAGTCGTCAACACGCAATTTGGATCCTGCTAACATGCGAGATACCTATCAACTACACCCTTCCACACACAAATGGACTCGAGACCATCCACTAGTTCATATTATTGGCCATCCAGATGCACCTGTTATGACAAGACAACGACTTCACACCGATGGAGAAACTTGTATCTATGCACTCACAGTTTGTCACGAAGAACCGAAGAACATTAAAGATGCAATGACTTATGACAACTGGATTGAATCTATGCAAGAGGAATTTCAGCAATTCATAAGACTTGAAGTCTGGGAATTAGTTGAAAGACCTGACGGAGTCTTTGTCATTGGGTTAAAATGGATCTGGAAGAATAAGCTTGATGCTGAAGGGACTGTCATACGCAACAAATCACGTCTGGTAGCGAAAGGATACTCCCAACTGGAAGGACTTGATTTTGCTGAATCCTTTGCTCCAGTGGCTCGACATGAAGCTGTTCGGATCTTTTTGGCTTATGCTGCACACAGGAATATGGTGGTTTACCAAATGGATGTGAAAACAACATTTCTTAATGGAGAACTCCGTTAAGAAGTTTATGTTAGTCAACCTGAAGGCTTCGTTGATCCTGAGCGTCCTAACCACGTTTACCGACTCAAAAAGGCACTCTACGGACTCAAGCAAGCCCCACGGGCGTGGTATGACAAACTGTCCACTTTCTTGCTGGCCAATAAATTTTCTAAAGGATCGGTGGATCCAACACTGTTTACAAAAACCTACGGGGAGGACTTACTTGTTGTTCAAATATATGTCGATGACATCATTTTGAAATGTCCATGATGGGTGAACTTTCGTTCTTTCTAGGACTACAAGTTCATCAATCACCCCGTGGAATTTTTATAAATCAGTCCAAATATGCTCTTGAAATTTTAAAGAAACATGGAATGATGACCAGTGATACTTATAATACACCGATGAGCTATACCACAAAACTAGATGCTGATTTACATGGGACTCTCGTTGACCCTACCAAATACCGAAGTATGATTGGGTCCCTCATGTATCTCACAGCTAGTAGACCTGATATAGTATTTGCTGTCTACATGTGCTCTCGTTATCAGTCCAAACCAACTGAAAAACACCTCAGTGAGGTCAAGAGAATCCTTCGATACATAAAGGGAACCATTAACTTGGGAATCTGGTATCCGAAGGATTCTGGCTTTGAACTAATTGCTTTTTCAGATGCTGACCATGCAGGATGTTTAGACACACGCAAAAGTACATCTGGTGGATTACAATTTCTCGGAGACAAACTTGTGTCATGGCAATCAAAGAAGCAGGACTGCACATCACTGTCGTCAACAGAATCTGAATATGTAGCCATGTCCGCCTGTTGTGCTCAAGTCATTTGGATGAGATCACAACTTAAGGATTATGGCTACCTATTCAACAAGATTCCCATCTACTGTGATTCCAAAAGTGCAATTGCTATCTCCTGCAACACCGTACATCATTGCAAATCCAAACACATCGATCTCCGATATCACTTCATCAAAGAGCATGTGGAAAAGGGTACAGTTGAACTTTATTTTGTTGGGACTGAGTACCAATTGGCGGACTTACTTACCAAATCCTTAGCACCATCAAGGTTTGCTAGTCTAGTTCACCAAATTGGTATGTGATGTTTGACTCCAGAGGATCTGGAAAAGTTTTTAAAACACAATTGATCGTCAAACATCAAAACTTTCTTTGTAAATATTTTTCAAAAAAAAAAAAAAAAAAAAAAAAAAAAAAAAAAAAAAAAAAACTACTCAAAAAGATTTTTGGTCTTTCGTTAAAAAAAAAAAAAAAAAAAAAAAAAAAAAAAAAAAAAAAAAAAATGCAAGTATACACCACTCTTTTCAACACTATTTTTTAATAAAAATGTCTCAAGTCCTCAAAAACAAGTGTTGAGGGGGAGGGTATGTAATTTTTTAATACTTTTCTAAAATGTTTGCTTAATACTTGCATTTTTTACCAAAAATATGTTTACGTAACTAATAAAGATGCTATAAAAAGTGTTTCGGGTTACTTTCCTTGACCAAGGTTTCAAATCATTCATAAATCAAAAGACTTCGGTCAAAGGTCAAGGGGGAGTATATTCATCCAAAGATTGTTCTTTGTAAATGCTTTATGGAGTTATGTTTAAGTAAAAGTTAGAAGGGTATCGTATCTTCTCATGTAACTTAGGTTAAGGGACTAATATTGCCAACATGCGAAAGTTATTTTACCCTAGACTTAACCAGTTTGACCAACAGTAACTGCACTTTTCACCAAACACATTTAATACACAACTACTTGATCAAACGGCCACAAATCATCGTGCTAATCCAAGAACTTTACATCTAATCTGTAAGTGGTAACATGTTTTGATCATAATTCTAAACATGGGTTTTTAATTTCATAACAATCCAACGGCTAAATCTTCCTAGATCTCTTAATTTCATTATAGAGTTATGCGTAGAATCTGGGTTTGATTTTAAGTGTGTTAGGATGAATTTTAGTTAGTGGGATTTGCTCATATGATGCTACTAAACATGTTTGTGAACTCCAATCTCACCCAGAATCATCAATTGAGTGATTTGGATATTAGGTTTCATACGTATAGATTAGGGGTTCTTGATTGTGGATGTTTTGATAATGATTGATGATAGGGATAGCGTGTATTAGTGTTAAGGATCATATCCCAGTAGTTTAATTGCATCATAAACGTGTTAGAATCATTAATCTTTGATCTAGGGTTCTTCGACACTAGCAGTTTTGCTATTAAGATTTCATGGTCAGTTGTTGTTATAATTTGGACCATATGATCTTTAGGATATATATTACACTCGCCCATGTCCAAATCATACCCAGAAACATGTTTGATTAAGCTTGTGATTAGTTGTTCATGCGTGTTTACGCGTTAAGTTGGATTTTGGCATGTTTACGCTTTAAATGTGTGAATTAAGTGTGTTGGGTTAATTATTGATCAGTGGTAATGTTTGTACACTTTCAGGAAACATACAACTCGAATTTCAAAGGTGATTTTTCTGGAAAAAGGCATTTCTACGCACAAAATATTCATCCTACGCGTAAGATTGAATCTTACGCGTAAGATTCGACACGTAGACAAACATTGTCTTGGATAAGACATTGTTTACGCATAAAAGAATAACTTACGCTTAAGTTGTTTCTTACGCGTAAGTCATGATCTTACGCATAAGTGTAAACCTACGCACAAGTTATATCTTACGCTCAAAGTTCAATTCTTTGCCTAAGCTCTAATCTTACGCCTAAGATTTAATCCTACGCGTAAAATTAAGCCTACGCAGAAGTTGAACTTACGCGTAACATATAAAGTTATGCGTAGAAATTAAACCTACGCATAATTTCATTTCCTACGCGTAATATAAGTTATGCGTAGATTTTTCTACTTACGCGTAAACTTGTCAAATTCATGAAATTTTCTAAGTGTTGTAATATTTCCAATGTGTAACTTCTTGTAGTGATGAACTCATGTTGTAACTTAAGTGTTATAAGTTTCTATCATGTGATTAAAACATAAGTTTGTCATATAACAAAAGTTTTTCACACATAAACACCCACTGATCAATCAATAATGTGTTCATAATCTAGTAATTGAATGTCTGAGCTAACAAAGTATATCATTACTATGTTTGTGATTGTTTATGATCAAACCAGATGGCAAAACACAATGACATTCCTTATGGACCTGAACCTGAACCCATACGTGCATGGGAAGACACCTTTCCTGAGAACTACTCCAGAAAGATAGGAAAGAACAATCTGAGAGTCAACTTCAACAACATTACATGCAATGAGTCTTCTTGCCTTGTTGCGGTAGATGCTCTTATCTATCACCCGTGCAAAGTTCTACTCACCAAATCTGCTGCAGTGGCATGCTTCTACATACATCAGTTTTGGCACACACTCCACTTGGACCTCCTTGAAGAATCCTTTACTTGTATGCTTCACATGAGACAAGTCACGGTCGACAAGGATCTTCTCCGTAGTGTTCTTGGACTTCCCGAACTTGAACCTAATGAAGAATATGACCAAGTTCCCAGTGAAGAAGAATTGATAGAATGGCTGAGAGATATTGGGTATGATGAGCCTGAAGAGGTAATGACTAGGCACTCTAAGGTCAATATCAGATTTCTTCCACAGCCTTGGAGAACTCTCTACATCATCATTGCCAAGTCACTATCTGGCAGAGACACAGGCCATGAACACCCTAAGCTCCAACATCTCAAGCTGTTTTGGGCTATTGCTAATGTCAAGAATGTTGATTATGCCAGCATTATCTGGGAAGACATTGTGTGGCACATACAACACAAGACGACCAATATTACATTCGTCCGTTTCACCAAGCTTCTCATTGCAAGCTTCCTCCATGAATATGATGACATACCTCAAAGACTGAATGATGAGTTTCAGCACACATACAGGAATGAGGACACACTTAAGGTCATCAAGAGAATGGATACTAGTACAAGGAAACAAGGAAAGAAACTTCCTGATTGCCTTCTGACTAAGAAGGTTCAAGAATGTAATAACCACAAGTACTACCTTCAAGCTCTTGAAGCAGATAAAGTTGGGTTCTTGGACGAAGTTGTTCTACCGTCATACATGCAGGAGAAAGAAAAGAAAGGTAGCAAATCTGGCAGCTCAGAAAGTTCTACCAAGACCAAACCTAAGAAAAAGGGATCACTTAAGATCAGAATTCCTGCAAAGAAACCAACTGCTGAACCTGGGTGGTTTCCCTCACCACAACCTTCTCCAAAACCTGTTGACTCTAAACAAACCGAATCCGACGAAGGTCCTATTTACAGTGAAGCCTATGCCAATATCACCAAGAAAGTCAATCTTGATGAAATTGACGATAAGGATTTGACGTTCGAAGATTGGGATAAGATTATTGACGAATCTGTTGATCATGCTGAATCCCCCGCACATCTCTATCAACGACCACTCACCAAAGCTCAGACGATTTTGGAAGAAGAAAGGATTAGAAGAGAAAAGATGAAGCAACCAGTATCTGATGAACATGAGACTGAAGGCCTTTCAGTCGAAGAAGAAAATGAAAGGGCTCTCAACCTAGGTCTCCTCCACAGCCGAATTGATACATTCAATGCTGATCTACCTCCACCTCCAGTGTTCTCTCAGACCACCGAAGCTGGTGGATCAAGCAGCATTCTTGAGCCTACCACAGGGATCGCCACAGACTTAGTTGTTTATGACAATCCCTCAGTGTCTCCCACCGACATTGAAATGACTATGGGAGAGGAAGAAGAGGGAGATCCCATGGATACTGATGCTCCAAGGCTTATGACTATGGAAGAAATGGAGCTCAGAGAAAGGGCTCAGGAAGAGGAACTGAAAAGAAAACAAGAAGCTGAAGAGGCCAGGCTTGAAGAGATTGCTCAAGCTAAACTGGAAGAAACAATCAGAATGGAAGAGAGCAGGAAAGCAGAAGAGGCAGCCAAGCTGGCCGAAGAAAAGTTACAGAAAGAAGAAGAAGCCAGGCTTGCTGAAGAACTAAGGCTTAAAGCCGAAGCTGAAGAACAAAGGTTGAAAGAAGAAGCAGCCAAAGTCAAGGAAGTTGAACAACCCGAACCACAGAAAGGAGATGACAAAGACTCTACCACCATCATTGAATCCACACAGTCATCACCTCCTGCATCTGAATCTACACATGACAAATCTATCAAGAAACCAAGCACCAAAGCCTCTGCTGCATCAAAGTTACTCAAGTCAGCTTTCAAAAGAGTACATGAAAAGAAGAGAAGCAGATTGGAAGATCAGGTTGCAACACTTGAAACCCAAGTTGCTGAATTGACGAAGCTGAACTCGAACGTCCAAGAGCTACAAGACAAAGTTGATACTTTCTTAGCTAAAGACGTACAAGAGAACTTGGAAGCCGCTCTAGCAGCTCAAGCACAAGAATACATGGCACAACACTTAGTTGCTGAGTTGAAAGATCTGCTGGCACCCATGAGAGATGAACTCACCAAGTTGGCAGAGCAAGCGGTCAAGAAAGTAATCCGATCAACAACCTTTACTCTTCGTGCCGACAAGTCTACTGCTCCTCTACCAGGACTATCTCTGGATGATTTGGAAGCTCAACTCTTAGAAAAGCTGGCAAACAAGTTCACCTTGACTCCTGAAGAAGCAAAAGTCCTGGAAGCACTAAAAGACAAGATGAACAAAGATACTTGCAGCACAGAGGCCGATAAACTGAAACGTCAAAGAGATGATGAAGACAGGGATCCGAATTCTCAGGCAAAGAAACAAAAACAAACCGAAGGACCCTCATCTCAGTCCAAAACACCGGTAATCCCTCCAACAACAACAACTTCCTCACAACAACCGAAGGCATCAGGTTTTGAATACACCGGTGGTGATGACATTCCTCAGCCCGATGAAGTTCCAGAACTGTCTCCTAAGAAGAAGAAGAAAGATAAGAAAGGAAAGCATCATCAACCCACTCCAGACACCTCATCTAAAGGCACCGAACCAAAGAAACCTAAAACAGTCCTTAGCTGGCTAGATCAAGACAACAGTTCCGAATACTCCTGGTTTGAGAAGATGATCAATTCGCAACCACCACTGGAAGACAATCATGAACCTCAAGATGGTCGAACGGTGGAATATGCTCAAATGATTCAGCAACGGTTTAAGATGAAAAAGATGAATAAGAAAGAGCTGCGAAGAATCAAGAATGATGCTTTCAATCTTCTGAAAGATAGGTCTGCTAACTCAATCGAGCTTGAATACCATCTGGAAAATATTGCTCGAGCTATGTCAAGCAATATTGACTGGATCAATCCTGAATCATATGTCGATCCGGTCACAAAGAAAACCGCACCTTACATTACTGACTGGTCCAAACCACTATCGATGATTGGGAAGCCTAAGGAACCAAAGATCCCATATAAGTTCTTCTACAACACAGACTTGGAATTTCTTAAACTTGGCAGCAAGATTGAGAAGAAGTACGTTACCTCACTCGCCTTTCTCCCTGCAGCTCGATATCTCAACAATGCCATCGAAGAAGAAGCTTCAGCATTATTCGTTGACAAAATTGTTGAATATGACCGGAATGCTCTTTACGGCATACATCATTGGCCAAACAACTGGGCACAGTACTATCGAAGCAGCAGACTTAATCAGACGATGGGTGATGTAGCAAGTGATCTGAAGATAGTCTCCATTCAATTCATCTCGACTGTCACTTTCTTTGGGTACCCCTTCCTCAGCAAAATCACACTGAAAAGACTTGATGAAAAGGAGTACGATATTTCCGAGTCTGACTTTCCACGACTACGTCTCAACGACATCGAAGACATGTACCTGCTCAAAGTTCAAGGAAAACTCTGTGGCTTGCCTAAAGAGATGCAACTTGCCTTTATCCAAGCTCTTCTAATCTTCATCAGGCAGATTGTCATAAGAGAAAGAGTCGAAGATCTTCAATTAGGAGTAGAAAGTTATCAGAAGAAGCTCAATCTCACCAAACCAAACCTGTTTGACATCCCCGACCTTCAACATCTACCTCAATACT
This sequence comes from Artemisia argyi, assembly GCA_030686995.1. Lineage (NCBI taxonomy): Eukaryota > Viridiplantae > Streptophyta > Magnoliopsida > Asterales > Asteraceae > Artemisia > Artemisia argyi. The sequence continues at coordinate 55,443,586 of CM060695.1, forward strand.
CCCTGATCAGACGTCCATTTGGGTTCACCTACCGCAGTATTAACGGTCGCAACTGCTTTATGGGTTATGAAGAGATTCATAAGTTCTGTGATGAAACCTTGAAGTTCATCAGAGATGGGATCAAAGGCAGAATCAATGACATAGAACTGGGGAAATCCAAAAGGTGGAACACCAATGAAGCCAGGGATGCTCGCAGATTCATCTTAAGGATTGAGAACAGATTGAAGCGCAGGGATCAGTTTCGAAGGTTGGAAAGTTATGTGGGAGGCAGACAGAAGTTTCCGGTGTTGACATTTCAGAGACCTGATTGGTAGATCATTGTAAGAATTTGATTTGATTTGTCAATAATTTACTTCATAATGGCTTGTGCACACATTACAGTGCACAACCCGAACTTGTAAAGAAAGGACCCTGAGGTACGCATCAGTGCCTCAATCCTATATATAAGGAGCGAAGGCTTCTTACTTTTGAGTAGAATTAATCAAACTTTTATGATTTTTCATAATTCTGCTCAAAAGGACAAGTATTTCACCTCAATAAGACCTAATCACTTATTGAGGGGGAGCACTTGTCAAAACAAAATACTTTGTTCAAAATCAAAAGTTCTTGGTGAATCTCCCCATAAGACTCAAAAAGCATATTTTAATCAAAAGTTTAACAAAAACAACATCTCATATGCTATTTTTGAGGGGGAGAAAATGAAAAAGTGATTAAAATATACGAAGTAAAAGCTGAAAGTTGTATCTTGTGTGAGCTAGACTCAGATTCACCCAGGAATTGACGAGACAATAAAAGTTAGTAATATCGAAAGGACTTATCCTCGACGAGTAATAACATCAAGTTAGTTACTAGAGCTAGTTGTCACCTAAAAGCTGACAATGCATCTCTTTAACTAGCCACGTAAGCGTGTCTCGAAAAGGATTAGTCTTAGTAGAAATGTACCGTCTCGAGAAACTTTCTGTGGACTTGACCAGGCCGGGTAATAACTTCAAGCTAGTTCAACTAGTGATGTAAGCATGTCTCGAATCGGTCTTGTTCACTGAAAGTGGATCAATTCAAAATGCTTGCTCCTCCCGCATGTGCAAATTTATTAAATACTTATGAGCATATGTGCAGGGGGAGCCCTTCAAAAGTATACACAAAACTCTCAAAGTGTTAACCAAAATATTTGATTATCACAAACACTTTGAGAGATTTTCAATCAAAGGTTTCTTGGCTACTGTCGGAGTTATAAGGTGATTAAGATAGGAATATCCGTCCTATGATCCGCCAGAGCCGGAGGGATCTACCCAAGGACATCTCCCATAGTTAGAATTAGAAGTCCTTAGGTATGATACGAAAAAAGGAGAAAAGAATGAAAGGGAAAGAAGGAGTTGAAGAATTAAAAAGAAAAGCAAAGAAAAGGGTGAAAAGAAATAGCCCTCCATATGATTCAACCTTAGGGCAGACACCGGGTTCAATACATATGCTACTGGCTGTTGCATAAGACAACACCGGTATTGAAGATTAAGTCGTCATGGACCCAGTGACGCAATGCACTAAACCTTCTTAACCACTCAAGTTCTCTTAAAAGAGCTTGTTTCATTCTCACGGGGAACCCGCATAACCTATCGACCTATCTCTTAGAGACGGTTGATATTGAAGAAGGAGACCCCTCCCTAGTCTCCGCATAGGAAACCTAAGTGTGCACTTATAGAGTCTAGAGCCTCGAGATACATCAAAGATCTCTTAGGAACACTTAGTATTTCTACAACTGGTGTTCTACATCAATGGACACCAGCTGTAAATTATCGAGTCCTTCGCAGATCTTAGCAATCTGCCGAGAACGTTTATGAGAGGATTACTTATGTATTTCTCAATGATTGAACGGAAATCCTGCCAGGGTCAACATCAAACAACCCTGACAGCAGGTCACTTCGGTAACCTCACAAGGGTTACGCTTTGTGTTTGCGGTGGTTTCATAGCGATCTACAGTCGTGGAGTGATCCCCAGCGACTCACCCAGTCATTGAGCTACTTAGTAGGTCTCGTAAGCTCCTTCGGGAGTATCTGATATGGGAACGGCCTGGATAAGGATTAGAAGGAGTCTTCACAATATGCTGTTGATGAGCTCTAATTCCTTATCCGTAAGTACCGGTTGTTTTATTGCTAACTGTTTACTCGCAGGTACCTCACCTCCATGATGGTAGATTCCAACATGCTCATACATACATCTTGAAGCAAAAGATAGCTCCCCCAAAGATCTTAACAACACAAAGTTCCAAGAAAGATTCTACGACAATAAGAAGAATCCACAAAGTATAAAGACAAAGATCTCAATGTATCAAAAGGAACTTCTTGCACATGAAAGTCTAAGTCCAAAGATGTATGAGTATGTTGGAATGGCGGACAACCACCACAGACGCAGGAGTGACGAACGGCAGATTACTTCATAACACCATCACTACATCATCACCAAAGAACAAAGACTAAGAGCAAAGTATATTCATTATCATTCAACCATTTTGAAGACGTCTAGAGTTTCACATGTCACAAGTCAACGACAAAGATGAAGACGTCAAGCAACCGTGATGACCGACCCTTAGGGGGAGATTGTTGGGATCATACTTTTGTATTTAGTCAAGTCTCGGTCATTACATTTTGTAATAGGTTGCTTTAGTATTTATTTCATTTAGTTTATGTTACAAGGCTTAAGTGTTAAAGCCCTATGGGCCTTAAAGCCCACGAAATGAAAGGATAAGGAAGGAAGGGAGTGTTGCCCTAACTCCTTCCTTATAAATAGAGAGCTTATGTAAACATTTAGTTTGTTGGTTATTTGATTGTCTTAAGGAAACTCTTGCACTTTCACCTTTCATATTGTCTCATAATCAACCAATCTCATTTCTCATCTTATTTCTTTCTAAATCATACTTGTGTTTACAAAATGGTGACCTAACAATATATATATATATATATATATATATATATATATATATATATATATATATATATATATATATATATATATATATATATATATATATATATATATATGTATATCAAGTTATGGACTTCATATATAACTATAAAGGATGATAGATTCTCCATTCTTTTCTAAGTACGTTTTTTTATCACAGTTTGAATCTTGGATGTCTTTTATGGAAATACAAATAAACTAAGTAAAAATGTGATGATATGCATACAAACCAACTTTATTTTTATCATAAACTATGAGTTTATACAAGGGATATATTCAATACACATGTGCAACAAAAAAGGTAAATCTATCACAGCCTACATACTACGAGAGCGTCTATGCTCTGAACTACCAACTTTGGACGCCGCACCCCCAGCTTCCTCAAGCCTCTTAAGTAGACTACAATCCTCAGGTGACACCGTTGCCACGCTGACAGGAATCCCATCGGATCTCGGGGATATGCGCTGCGCCAACTCCACAGAGTATCGCCTTCCCTTTCACACCCTTTTTCCTTGCGAGTCTTGTGGCATGGGCCTCCAAGGATGCCTTCAAAGAAATCTCTTTCTCAAGAGCAAAGGGGTTCAAAATGTCGCATGGACGCGCGAAGACAGGTACTTGTAGCTGCGATTCATCAGGCTTCAAAAAGTAGTCAGGTTGCGCCTCTACATCTTCTGCTACGTGCCTCGCCAAGGTTAACCCCCCCATAATGACATTTATGGGGTAATCCTGGTCGCCCTCCAGTTGAGCAATGCGCGGGAACTCAAACAACTTCATTTTGTTCATGGCAGCAACAAGCTCCGCATAGGCATCACCATTATAGCTGGGCACTTCTGCGAGGGGCACCGTCAACATCTTGCCCTCGTGCAGCTCCTCCATCGCTTCAGCCTTGCCACGCACCAAGGCGCACTGCACAACGTTCCCAAAAGCCTCCACAACTTCTTGGGACTCTAATGTGCCCATAGCAGCCAGGCGCAGACCATGACTGATTAGCCACCTGCGAATACAACATCCCCGTTAGACAATAATTTCAAGGAAATTATATGCTGCAAGTCTGAAACATTCAAAGAAATTAAAAGGAATTAAAGACTACCTGCTCAGCGATGGAAGAAACCAGGTGCGGGTACAGCTCCTCATCATATTCAATGCTAAGCTTACGCAGTTTACCCTCTTGCTTCTCCAAGGCTTCCTCCACAGCCTTACGAAACTCATCCACTTGAGCGAAGTGCTTGTTATTGTTTTGCTCCATGTACTTCAGCCCCCATAGGCAGGTGGACTTGTACTGATCAAAAGCAGCACGATCATGGCTCAATTGGGCCAATAAGGACATCCTCTCAGCAGCAAGCCTTTGAGAGTACGTATTGGTTGCCTCCACTGCAGCATGTGCACTAGCCAACTGCGCCCTCAGCAGCGCAATCTCTTCATCCTTTTGCGCACTGCTGCTCCCTTCACCAGCATACTGCGCCTTGAGTTGAGCAACCAACGTATCCTGACGCGCAACAGCCACACTCAACTCCTCTATCAGCTACTCTGCAGACATATCCTCACTTGCCTTGGAAGGCTCCTCCACCTGAGGGTGACTCACCTTCGGTGGAGATTGCTCAACATGCGCTGCATCACCCCCTGCAGCTTCATCACTGCACGCAAAGGACAAGAAGTCAAGATATTGTACCAAGGATACACATAAAAAAAGAAGAAGGAATGAGACGTAGTTTTCATTACTTACTTGGGAGAAGGAGTCTCAGCTGTCTCCTGCACAGTGATGGATGGCGACACATCCTCTTCTGACGACACGTCTACAGTAATGACGTGGCGTCTTCTCTTAGACATACCCACGCCATCACCACCAGAAAGCTTCTTGCGCTTCACTCCCTGGCTCACCTCCTCCTGATCACTATCAACCTTAAAGATCCCCATACCCTCTGAAGAATCAGTACGTGAAGGCTCTGGGCATTGCACCTCCTCGGTTGGAACACCGAGCATAGGGGTCGCCTCCAGTAGGGGTTGGGCGACGTTATCCGGCTCCTCCTGAGCATACTCCATGGTGCACCCTACTGTGGCTTCCAGAATCGGTGTCTCACCCTCCCTCAAAGGACGCACCCCTACAGTTACTTGTATGGGCTTAGCCAGCTTCACCACGCTAAACAAGTCCATCTCTGCGTAACACATAACAAACAACAATGAAAATTGGAGTTACATATAGCTACAATATATAAGAATGCTTACACTACATATGCGAATGAAAGGGAGGACAAGCACCCACCCCGGTTCTCCTCATCCAGAAACGTTGCCACCTCGTCAGCGCCTTGAAAGTAGTTGCGACTAATCCCCATATACACCAGAAACTCCTCGGGGTAGGAGTTGATGGGGATGCGGTTAGTATTGATGGTCTCCGCGTCATCTACATTGTACGTCCCGGGGTCTGGGCACTCATCCTTTGGTAGCGTCCCCTGGGTGTAGAACTCAAAGATCCAGGGGAACACTTTATCATCAACCCAGAAGAATCTCTCCCTCCAATTCCTAAGGACGTCTAGTTTTTCAGTATAACATTGAAGGCGCCCTGCGTGCTTTGAAAAGGACACCCACCCGTTTGACCACGTTGTGTGGTAAAACGTGCGGAAGAGATTGATGGTTGGGTTAATGGCCAGTAAACGACAGTTTACTTCAAAATTAGTTATCTTCGCCGCGCCTATACAGTGCAGTTGGGGTATGTGAAGACGATAAAAATTGAGCACGTCGCTTAGGAATAGGGATATGGGCACGCGCTGATTCGCAAATTCGAAAAAGCGCGTGTATACCGCCACCTTCCCCTCAGGGAAGTCAGCAATAGATGCGTCCGCCACCGGTACAACCGGATGCAACGTGAGGGGAATATAATTGATGAGTGCTCAAACACTCATCATTTTTGGTCTAATCTGAACTGCAAAACATACAAAAACACTCAGAAATGCTTCAAAATACTAAAAATATTTCAAAATTGTGTTTTATATGTTTTAGATGCAAAATGAGCAAAAACAGATGAAAAACGTATAAAGTTTGCAAAATTGGCAGTTTCAGTCCCCCAACTTTCATAAAATTACAAAACTAGTCCCTGGATATTCAAAATATGGAAAATTATCACCAAAGGTCCTTTTACAATCATAAGTTGTCATATTTAGTCATTTGGTGAAAAATCTCAAAAGTTTTGGAAATTTACAGTTTGGTCCCTGGAGTTTCAAATATTGGTAGATTTGGGCCCTGGTGGGGTATTTTTGAAAGGAAAATCATTTTTTGCCCTTGGAAAATCAAAGTGTGTCAAAAATAGTCCTTGGGTGAAATTTTGAGGAAATTACATGTTTGGTCCCTTAAGTTTGGTAATTTGTCAAAATTGGTCCCCGGGTATTTTTAAATGAAAAAAAATTATCATCATGGGTCCTTAGATAATTCAAGTATGGAAAATTCAACCCTTGGGACAATACTTTGTGAAAATAACATTTTCAGCCCCCAAGTTTCATTAATTACAAACTTGGTCCTTGTGGTGTTTTTTAATTACAAACAAACGGACCCTTATGTTATTTATAAACCAAAACAATACCCATTCCCCCTTTTTTTGGCCTGATCCAATACCAAGCCCCCCAAGCCCACCTATTACTCTTGGCTCATCCACACAACATCAGCCCACTCCACCACAAAAAAATAACTCACCCCCGTTTTTATTATCTCCCAAGTCAAACCCAAAGTTTGACCACTTCCCCTCTTCTCCACTTGCCTGCTACTCCACTGCTACACACCACCCCCTCCTCACCTCCACCTCAGCTACCCATCTCTTGTCCCCTCCACCTCACAAATACTTCCAAAGCAATTAATGCTATCAAAACCTAACAAGCAATCCCCTAACTGCCCTTTACCAATTTGGCGCCAAAAAGTCCATTTAAATGGTGGAGATCATTTTTGACCAAATCAACGGCTGAAATCTGATGGGAAAGTCTTAGAAGTCTGCAAGGAACAAGAGAAGTCATATATATATCAAGAGAGAAGCAGATATGAAAGATATGTAGTTGTAGTTTTAGAATAGAAAACGTTTTAGTGTAATTTTTAATTTAAGTTGTCCTTTTTCCATTCCAAGTGTAATTCTAGACTCTTAAATGTAATTTTAAACTGTTTTCATCATTAATTTCAAGTTTGCAAAGTGTTACTCAGTTTTCACTTAATATTGCTCAAAAATCCTATATTGTTTTAATGTTATTAGAAATTGTTGTTAAGTGGTGTTTTAAGTTCAATTAGGCTTCCTAATAAGTTTTCAAAAGTTTTTAAAATAGACAAAAGCAGTTTGGGTGAAAGACTCAAAAATCACAAAAATATTAATAAATAGTTAATAAATGAAAAGTTGCTGAAGAAGATGGGTGAACAGTGAATCAGGGTCAAAAAGGAGTTGGAACTTGGTTTAGGGCCTCAGGGAGACAATAGGTCAGGGATTGGGAGTCCTATTTTGGTTTGAGCAAAAAGTACCATTGTAAGCCACATTTATGATTTTCACCATTTTAATTTAGATCTTCTCATTTTAGCTAGATTGCTTTTAAATTTTCTTAATATAGCTTATTTAAGTTCAGTTTGTACTTTAGTTGTGTTTGTGCAAGCTCTAGTTTGGTTTTCCACTTTCAACTGTCTTAATATAGCATAAGTTGTTCTCACATGTTTTTGCTGTTAATGATGGTTATTTATTGCTTATTTAGTCTTTGAATCACTTAAGTAGCTGAGTTGGATCATTAGTTTGGGTAAATAAGCTCCAATACATCAAAATTAGTGTTAACTGTCACATTAAAGGGTGTTTGGATTTGGTAGTTTACTGGTGTTAAAGCCTATCTCAGCTGCTATTCTTAGTTGTCACAACTCAAATTAGGTCTAAATAAGACTTGTAAGTCACAAAAATGGCACCTTAAACACCCCAAAGTCAAAAATCATCACCAAGACCCCCAACAGTTAACTGTTGGGGCTGTGTGACCTCAACCCCCCCCCCCCTTTCAACTTATAATTCATATTTTTAGCTTAAGTTAGCTTTATTGTAGCTTAATACAACTTGTTTAGTCAATTATAGCCTTTAGAAATCCAAGAAAGTCAAATCACCAAGTTTTCTTAAAAAGTCAAAGTGCACAATTTCAGATTTTTGCAAAAGTTCAAAGAATTTATTTGATTTTTGTATTTGCTTTCAAGGGATGGAACTTGTTCCTAGTTAGAGTCCACCAGCTCTTCTTCAAAGTCCATTTGTCACCTTAATTTTGTGAATTTTCTACTGGGCCCCACAAGTGCCCAAACACACCTGCAGGGCTGCTGTGTGCCCTGTGCAGCAGAACAACCACCCAAACACCACCCTTGGTGGTGGTTTTCTGGCCAACTCAGTGGGTCCCATGGCCCCAACCTTGTTCCTTTCAACCCCCCTGGTAGGGTTGAAGGATTGACCAAGTGTTTGACCTCACCACCTGTGGACCCCACCTGAATCAAGGTCTCAAAGTTGTCCCATTTTCTGGTTTGATACAAGTTTCCATGTGCTTATTGTTAGCTTAATTGCTTATTGTGTGGTCTACTTTTGCTTTTTCTGGCTCAATCAAGTCCCCTAAACTCATTTAAACCAGATTCAACCAGAGTGGGTCCCATTTGATCTCAATTGAGCTTATTTTCCCCATTGGTCAAACAAAGTCAACTGTCTCAACTTTTTGGCTTATTCTAGCTTATTTTTGAGTTCTAAAAAGTTTGCTTTTACAAGAAGTTCATGTTTTTAGGTGTAAGTTAAGTTTCCAAAAAGAAAATCCAGAAAATCAAATGTAATTTTAAGTGATAGTTTCTATTTAATTTTATTTAAATTTTATTTTCCAATTTTAGATTTTAATTAAGTAATTGTCATTTTTATATTTTTATTAATTTCCTCTTAGATTAAAGTATTTATAATAATTTTTTCAGATTTTTATTTTACTATTTAGTATTTATTAGAATTAATCTTAGTTTTATTAATAATTAAGTAATAATTAGTTTTAAACAGCATAATTAGTTTTTATTAAGCGAAACCTAGTTTTTATATTTTTTATAGCTTTTATATGTTATAAAAAAATTTTAGAAATTTTATTAGAATTTTTACTGTTCATTTACTATTTTTTTAATTTAAAATAGTTTAATTAGGTAATTAATAATTAATTAGTAATTAATTAATAGAAAAAGCACAAAAAGACAAAAATACTTATTTTTATTTATAAAACTTGTTTTTAGTTATTTTATAATTTCAGAAATTTTATTTTCATTTTTCTAAGTATTTAATTAGTATTAAATTATATTTAAGTGTTTTAAATATTAATAATTAGTAATAACTAGTATTTAATTAATATTAAATAATTAAATAGTGTAAAAATTAATTTTTCTTTTTCTAAAAATTTTATTTTATCTTTTAGTTTGTAAAAAAGTCATTTTCACCCCCTGGGTGTTTTCAGATTTCCGTTTTCACTTTTTATTTCGTACGTTTACGTTATTTTAAACGTGAACGTACGCGTTTTAAGTTTTAAACGTTTCTGTTTTTTTCCACTTTCCTGTCTTATTCATATAGCTTGTTTAAGCTATTCCTTTGTAGATTCCCTAGTTTAATCACACACAAAACCCTTTCTGTCCAAATTCACCCGATCACAAGCCGTTTGAATAACCATTCACACCTCGTCGGGACATAACGACCCGGGGAAACCCTATACTTCCACGGAGCATTGACTCTAGGCAGTTTGACCATCTTGACCACATCCGTGGTGGACTTTGGTTGACGGTTTAGCATCAATCAAATTTTGGCGCCGCTGCCGGGGAGGTTGTGTGCGTATCTAAACGGTTTTTCTGATTAGTGTTTTTGGAATTCGTTCCATTGTACATTTATCCATCCTTTGTTCATATTTTCCTATTATCAAAACAAAACTGTTCACGAAAACTTTTTAAACTCAGTTTTCAACGAACACAAAAAAAAACACAAAAACATTTTCTTTATCATTTGTACAAAATGTCTTTCCAAAAACCCAAAAATATTCATCTTTACCCTCCTACCCTTTTGATTCTCCATTCCTCACCCTCTATACACATTTGATTCTTTCTATGTCTCATCCACACTTTCTGATTTGCCAATGGTGTGGTAATCCTCATAATGGTGGCAATTGCCCCAGTTGTGGCATGGTAGAGTCAGAAAACGGGTCTGTCTATAACCAAGATCCCTATTCCTACCATGACACGAATGATTCATTCCATCAGTTACCACACCATGATACTCAGCAATCTTACTGTTGTGAGTACTGTGGTGGTTCACACTACAGTTCTGATTGTCAATCGGGAAACATGCTTGTCTATGAGCAGTTTCCTGATAACAATTTAGACTTTAGCACATACGACTCACAGCCACGTCAGTTTTACTGTTGTGATTACTGTGGAGGTCCACACTTCAGCTCAGATTGTCAAACGGGAAATCTATATCATTGTGACAATTTTGACACACCTTATTACAACCAACCTCCACAGTACGACATGAATCAAGCACTTCTTCCAGAAATGCAAAATATGATGAAAATCGTTGATGAGCTTAAGGGTTTAGTTCAAGACTTTGCCCAAAGACACACTCATCAAAAATCCATGGAAGAATTGCTTGCTGAAGAGCAGGCTGCTAGAATAAATGCCCAAGATGCCTATGAAAAATCTATTCGGGAATCAATTGCAAGAGAAAAAGCAGCCAAATCTAGCTCTTTGTTCCGTTTTATTCCTAATGACAGTGATGATGAGGATAAACTTGACATCCTTGAATTTTATAAAACTTCATCAAGTTCATCAGATGAGATTCCATCAGTTGAGATTCCATCTCAACCCACTCTTATCACACCCGAGGTTTCCACTCACTCTCTGAACATGGGGGATGAGCATCTTAGCACTGTTCCTAATAAGGAATCGGACGAATTAATAAAGTCTAGTGTTGAGATCCTTGTCCCAATCCCGAGAGAGTCACAGGGAACTCTTGAGCACATGTGTGATATTCCTTCACCTCTTGAGTGTTCAAACGATCATTTTGAGACTTTCTCAGATTTTAGTGATGATTGTACATCTCATGGAGACATTGAGTATATTGAGGCACCACTGCCTCATTATGATGTTGATCCTCTTCTTGAGGAGTTCGCTGATGAACTTACTCACATCAATCCACTTTCATTGGAAAGTGATGATGGTCTCCTCGATTTCCAAGCCGATCTGGGAGAAATTGAAAGTCTCCTATATCATGATCCGTCACTCACTTCTGATCCCAGCAGTCCAATAGAGAATGTTAATCTCTTTGTTCCCGAAACATTCAATACGACTCTCACCAATCCTCTATTTGAATTCGAATCTGAATTCACTATGATTTCTAACAATCCAATCTTTGACGAGGATTGTGATGAGTCCACAACGGAACATGAATTCACAGATTCACATCTTGTGAATAATTCTCTTCATGAGGAGTTCTCCGGTGAACTCACTCATCATTTCATGACTCCTCCGGAGTTTGATAGCCCGGGGGGAGATGCTATCAATCTTGAGAATTTGCAAATTCCCACCCACCCTCCCCGGGTTGTTTACGAGCTTACCCTTTGAAATCCAAACTCAGGCTATTGAGCCTCCTCTTGAGGAAGAAGATCAAATCATGCTTTTTATCATGATTTTCTTCCTTTTCTTCACCTATAAGGTGACTTCCTCTCTTCTTCACTTCTTCGGGAGTGAGGATACCATCTTTGATCCCGGCATTTTCATGTATCATTATCTTGAGCCGGTATTTTATCTCATCGGTGTGGAACTTTCACGTGCTTCAAATGTTTGTCCAAACATCTTGAATGAAAGTCCGATTGAGATTGTTTCTTCCACATCATGCTTCCCCAAGGACAAATGAATTCAAGGTCGAGTCAAGCTAGCGACTCGGTAAACAAAAAAAGTAGCATGCTTATAGGGTTTTCACCCTAAGTGTGGGGGAGTCCTCATGCTATGATTACAAAAGTGAAAAACAAAATGGTGTTTTCCACGCTTAGCTTGTAATGTTGCCCTTTTACGTTCAAAATGTCGGCATAATAGCCGGGATTTTGAATATTGAGGACAATATTCATCCTAAGTGTGGGGGGGGGGGGGGGGGGGTATTTCGCTATTCTAGCGAATTTTATCGCATTTTACTATATAATACCCCCGTTTTTAGCCAAAATTTCAAAAATTTTTCACTGATGCTTCAAAATTTTTGTGGTAATCAGTCCGCCTTGTCTAACCGACAAAAGGGATTGGCTAGTCTAGGAGCAAACGGCTCTTGGTAAAGACATCTCAAATCCGTTTATGGCTTGCAATTTGCTCAAAATTGTATGGTTCCTCAACTCCCCAAAAACAAATGAGTTGGCTAGCCCGCAAGATTATGGCTTGTGGTAAAGGCCGTGGAAAATCCATAATTGGTAATCAGCTCACCAAGATGTTGACTATTCCATCAAGAGCTGGCTAGTCCAGAAGCAAACGGCTTCTGGTAAAGACTAATCAAATCCGTTGACAGCTGGTGGTTTGCTCAAAATCACACGGTTATCAGGTGTGCCACAGTTCTTACACCTGGCTACTCCAGAAGTGATGGCTTTTGGTAAAGAGTTTTTCAAATCCATCAAGTTTTCAAAACAGTTATTGCTAGGGACTAGCAATAGTTTAGTGTGGGGGATTGATGAGTGCTCAAACACTCATCATTTTTGGTCTAATCTGAACTGCAAAACATACAAAAACACTCAGAAATGCATCAAAATACTAAAAATATTTCAAAATTGTGTTTTATATGTTTTAGATGCAAAATGAGCAAAAACAGATGAAAAACGTATAAAGTTTGCAAAATTGGCAGTTTCAGTCCCCCAACTTTCATAAAATTACAAAACTAGTCCCTGGATATTCAAAATATGGAAAATTATCACCAAAGGTCCTTTTACAATCATAAGTTGTCATACTTAGTCCTTTGGTGAAAAATCTCAAAAGTTTTGGAAATTTACAGTTTGGTCCCTGGAGTTTCAAATATTGGCAGATTTGGTCCCTGGTGGGGTATTTTTGAAAGGAAAATCATTTTTTGCCCTTGGAAAATCAAAGTGTGTCAAAAATAGTCCTTGGGTGAAATTTTGAGGAAATTACATGTTTGGTCCCTTAAGTTTGGTAATTTGCCAAAATTGGTCCCCGGGTATTTTTAAATGAAAAAAAATTATCATCATAGGTCCTTAGATAATTCAAGTATGGAAAATTCAACCCTTGGGACAATACTTTGTGAAAATAACATTTTCAGCCCCCAAGTTTCATTAATTACAAACTTGGTCCTTGTGGTGTTTTTTAATTACAAACAAACGGACCCTTATGTTATTTATAAACCAAAACAATACCCATTCCCCCTTTTTTTGGCCTGATCCAATACCAAGCCCCCCAAACCCACCTATTACTCTTGGCCCATCCACACAACATCAGCTCACTCCACCACAAAAAAATAACTCACCCCCGTTTTTATTATCTCTCAAGTCAAACCCAAAGTTTGACCACTTCCCCTCTTCCCCACTTGCCTGCTACTCCACTGCTACACACCACCCCCCTCCTCACCTCCACCTCAGCTACCCATCTCTTGTCCCCTCCACCTCACAAATACTTCCAAAGCAATTAATGCTATCAAAACCTAACAAGCAATCCCCTAACTGCCCTTTACCAATTTGGCGCCAAAAAGTCCATTTAAACGGTGGAGATCATTTTTGACCAAATCAATGGCTGAAATCTGATGGGAAAGTCTTAGAAGTCTGCAAGGTACAAGAGAAGTCATATATATATCAAGAGAGAAGCAGATATGAAAGATATGTAGTTGTAGTTTTAGAATAGAAAACGTTTTAGTGTAATTTTTAATTTAAGTTGTCCTTTTTCCATTCCAAGTGTAATTCTAGACTCTTAAATGTAATTTTAAACTGTTTTCATCATTAATTTCAAGTTTGCAAAGTGTTACTCAGTTTTCACTTAATATTGCTCAAAAATCCTATGTTGATTTAATGTTATTAGAAATTGTTGTTAAGTGGTGTTTTAAGTTCAATTAGGCTTCCTAATAAGTTTTCAAAAGTTTTTAAAATATACAAAAGCAGTTTGGGTGAAAGACTCAAAAATCACAAAAATATTAATAAATAGTTAATAAATGAAAAGTTGCTGAAGAAGATGGGTGAACAGTGAATCAGGGTCAAAAAGGAGTTGGAACTTGGTTTAGGGTCTCAGGGAGACAATAGGTCAGGGATTGGGAGTCCTATTTTGGTTTGAGCAAAAAGTACCATTGTAAGCCACATTTATGATTTTCACCATTTTAATTTAGATCTTCTCATTTTAGCTAGATTGCTTTTAAATTTTCTTAATATAGCTTATTTAAGTTCAGTTTGTACTTTAGTTGTGTTTGTGCAAGCTCTAGTTTGGTTTTCCACTTTCAACTGTCTTAATATAGCATAAGTTGTTCTCACATGTTTTTGCTGTTAATGATGGTTATTTATTGCTTATTTAGTCTTTGAATCACTTAAGTAGCTAAGTTGGATCATTAGTTTGGGTAAATAAGCTCCAATACATCAAAAATGGCACCTTAAACACCCCAAAGTCAAAAATCATCACCAAGACCCCCAACAGTTAACTGTTGGGGCTGTGTGACCTCAAACCCCCCCCCCCCCCTTTCAACTTATAATTCATATTTTTAGCTTAAGTTAGCTTTATTGTAGCTTAATACAACTTGTTTAGTCAATTATAGCCTTTAGAAATCCAAGAAAGTCAAATCACCAAGTTTTCTTAAAAAGTCAAAGTGCACAATTTCAGATTTTTGCAAAAGTTCAAAGAATTTATTTGATTTTTGTATTTGCTTTCAAGGGATGGAACTTGTTCCTAGTTAGAGTCCACCAACTCTTTTTCAAAGTCCATTTGTCACCTTAATTTTGTGAATTTTCTACTGGGCCCCACAAGTGCCCAAACACACCTGCAGGGCTGCTGTGTGCCCTGTGCAGCAGAACAACCACCCAAACACCACCCTTGGTGGTGGTTTTCTGGCCAACCCAGTGGGTCCCATGGCCCCAACCTTGTTCCTTTCAACCCCTCCCCTGGTAGGTTGAAGGATTGACCAAGTGTTTGACCTCACCACCTGTGGACCCCACCTGAATCAAGGTCTCAAAGTTGTCCCATTTTCTGGTTTGATACAAGTTTCCATGTGCTTATTGTTAGCTTAATTGCTTATTGTGTGGTCTACTTTTGCTTTTTCTGGCTCAATCAAGTCCCCTAAACTCATTTAAACCAGATTCAACCAGAGTGGGTCCCATTTGATCTCAATTGAGCTTATGTTCCCCATTAGTCAAACAAAGTCAACTGTCTCAACTTTTTGGCGTATTCTTGCTTATTTTTGAGTTCTAAAAAGTTTGCTTTCACAAGAAGTTCATGTTTTTAGGTGTAAGTTAAGTTTCCAAAAAGAAAATCCAGAAAATCAAATGTAATTTTAAGTGATAGTTTCTATTTAATTTTATTTTCCATTTTTAGATTTTAATTAAGTACTTGTCATTTTTATATTTTTATTAATTTCCTCTTAGATTAAAGTATTTATAATAATTTTTTCAGATTTTTATTTTACTATTTAGTATTTATTAGAATTAATCTTAGTTTTATTAATAATTAAGTAATAATTAGTTTTAAATAGCATAATTAGTTTTTATTAAGTGAAACCTATTTTTTATATTTTTTATAGCTTTTATATGTTATAAAACATTTTTAGAAATTTTATTAGAATTTTTACTGTTCATTTACTATTTTTTTTAATTTAAAATAGTTTAATTAGGTAATTAATAATTAATTAGTAATTAATTAATAGAAAAAGCACAAAAAGACAAAAATACTTATTTTTATTTTTAAAACTTGTTTTTAGTTATTTTATAATTTTAGAAATTTTATTTTCATTTTTCTAAGTATTTAATTAGTATTAAATTATATTTAAGTGTTTTAAATATTAATAATTAGTAATAACTAGTATTTAATTAATATTAAATAATTAAATAGTGTAAAAATTAATTTTTCTTTTTCTAAAAATTTTATTTTTTCTTTTAGTTTGTAAAAAAGTCATTTTCACCCCCTGGGTTTATTTCGTACGTTTACGTTATTTTAAACGTGAACGTACGCGTTTTAAGTTTTAAACGTTTCTGTTTTTTTCCACTTTCCTGTCTTATTCATATAGCTTTTTTAAGCTATTCCTTTGTAGATTCCCTAGTTTAATCACACACAAAACCCTTTCCGTCCAAATTCACCCGATCATAAGCCGTTTGAATAACCATTCACACCTCGTCGGGACATAACGACCCGGGGAAACCCTATACTTCCACGGAGCATTGACTCTAGGAAGTTTGACCATCTTGACCACATCCGTGGTGGACTTTGGTTGACGGTTTAGCATCAATCAATAATAATCTAAGGTGAACTGACGGAGTTCATCCTCGGTTATTTCAGAGGCAAAATCAGATAACTGGCGAACCATTTTTGAGATATAATTTGAGGGTATCAAGATGTGCACGCGCTATTACCTTAGTGTAAGATTGATTTCTTGATTGGTGCTTGACGATTTTAACAATGGTGGAAATGAACTTGTTACTGTGATAATCACAGTTAAAAGGAGGATACCCTTTATATAGGGTTACCCCTAGCTTCGGATGTATGCCATGTGGATCCCATTAACTCTAATCGTGTGGTTGGAAGATCAACAGATACAACACTTTTTCACGATTTTTGAGGAATACGTGGGACTCATTTAGACTAGACACCGTATATTTGCCTTTGGCGGGAAATACTTGAAGCTTCCCCGCCACGCTTTCCGCTGTAATTGTTAGTCTAGCATACGCGGTTGCATCCTGCGCATTCTAGACTGGGGGGACATGATGACGTATAGTCCACACTCGGGTCACGAACCCGACCAATGGATACTACTAATGCTCAAGCCCATCACGCGTGGGCTATCATAATAATGATATAGGCTATTATAATAACGATTTAGGCTCACGAAAGCCCAAACTCAAATATGTTATTTATGGTCTTGAGAATGATCTTTTATTTATGGGATAAAGATCAATAGACCAGAAAAGGCGTAATACCCCGAAGAGTAAGGAACACGAAACCAACAAGGATTTCGTGTCTATATAAAGAATATCACGGCTCTCATTGAGGTATCATCTAAAACCCTAACTCTTCACTATAACCCTAAAACCGATTACTTACTCTCACGCCGGAGGATAATCATGGGAGACAATCCCACGATAAGCATAACGGTGTTGTTTGCTTTCTTAGTGTGCAGGTCTCAAGCAGTAAGATCCAATTGATACGAGAACAGGAACCCAAACAAGGAACGCCCAACTTTTGTATCAATAGTGGCCAAATTGTATACTCAGTATATCAAAAAATACTAGCAGGTTATCTGCCCATTGAGTCAGCGGATATCCTGTAATTAAAAACTTTCTTGAATAATATTTTTTGGTTACATATTTTTCGTGATAACGAGTTTACGCATGGCAGGAATTGTAGAAATAATTTTATCGCACTCTATTTCATAGTAAATGTCGAACACCTATGCATCACTATGTAATGATGATACGAAAACGATGATTAGTAGTATTACAAGGTTGTGATGATTGGTACTGAAAAGTACTTGCTAATCAGTAAATATTGTGTAACGAGAGTTAAAGTGCCTGCCCATTGCGGCAGTATATTGTTTGATAAAACTTCGATTATATAATCACTAAAAAACTTTTAATTAATTTAATTTCTTTACACAAAAACTATTGCTTATTCAATTTAATATTTATGCATTTTCATATTACTAAATTATACAATATAATGCAATTCACATGATTTATTTATTAAACTAAAGTAATTATAAAAATATAAAAGTTCAATTAGTATACCACTAATTTCTTTTAAAAAATAAGAAGTTGATTTTCAATTACTTTTTTTTTATAAAATCGTACTTACGTTAAAAAAAAACATTTCAATATTTGGCTCATGTTATTATAAATTTAAAAAAAAAAGTTTTATAAGTAAAAAAATTTTGTAAGAAAATTTTCGAATATTTATTAGATATTTGATAAATAAATTTTGTTATATAAAAAATTATAAAAGTAAAAGTTTCTTTCGTAACTTGTTACATCGTTTAAAGGTGGTTTTCAAAAATAGTTAGATAGTTTAAGTGTGTGTTTTGAAACTTTCTTTTTATTGGTAGAAAACATTTAGCTATAAAAATAAACTTCAACATTGTTTATAAAATCATACTTATGTTAAAAGTATTGCAATATTTGCTCATTTTGTTCGCAGTTTAAAGACCTTCTCATTGCTATATATTTTTTTATAAAGATATTGCTAGATATTTGTTAAATATTTTATAAATAAATTTTGTTTATAAGAAAACACGTAAATAATTAAAAGTACAACGTAGTTTTCGTAACTCGTCACATACTTCGGGGGTGTTTTGAAATAACCTTTTTCCCTTCTTATTAAACAACACTTCATCGATCACTAAACAACACTTCTATTTTCCTTTTTATCAAATGACTCCCTCTGTCAAAACTATAGAGTTTCAACCACAATTGTATAATAGTATAATATTCATCAAATTATTATTTACACATAGAAGTATAATTTAGTTTTTGTAATATATGATTAATAATATACATGCCATCGTTTATATAAATTACGGTATTTAGAAATTACATATTTTCATGTTTTATAAATTACATGAAAATCTTTATACTTTAACTTAAACGATTCGCTATCGAGTTCATTAGCAAAATGATTAGAATTTCACTAAACTTGTACTAAAATACATATATAGATGATAAATATCTTTTGAATATGCAATTTTTAAAAATTTTAAATGTTCATAACCAAATACAAATTTGACATTAAACTTACATAAATAAATGTTTTAAATAATTATGTGTAAAAGAATTAATATTAAATGTAGTATACATAGCATTATTTATTTGTACATATTACATATTAGTGTTTGGTATGAGGGTATTGGTATCAAGGAATGACTTTCATTCTTATTGTAATTGTTTAATTGGTGGGTTTAATATTCAACTAGGGTATCAAATCTTCAAAAGTATAATTATTTAAACCCACAAAAAATGATGAATTTGTGAACCTATTCCAATTCTCCTTCCCATAATAATCCTCTTGTTTATAGCATTCATTAAAACTTAGGGCACGTTTGTTTTGAGGGTGTTGAATAAAAGAAATGGAATTAATGTTGTATTTTATTGTTTGGTTATCATCGGGCCTACAACAATGGAATCAAAATTTAAATTAATGCCCTTAGAGGAGTGAGTGTGGCAACGAGCATTCACCTCATCATTTGGGGTCCACGGGTGCCACATCACCCAAACACCTCTTCACAACTAACCCCTCCTCACTCATAACTAGCCTCAACTTACTCATTTGGGGCCCACCACTTACTACTTTTTTGTTTTTTTATTAAAATTTCCAAATAAACTAAATTCTATCTCATTAAAAATAAAAATACATTACATTCAAATAATACAAATAATTTTTTTATAGGAAAAAAAAGTACTTCGTACAAAACTTATCTTGAAACCAAAAACAAAAACCAAAATAACAAAGTATGGTAGCACATGTAGTTTTGCTGGCAAAAAAAAAAAAAAAAAAAAAATATATATATATATATATATATATATATATATATATATATATATATATATACATGGATAGTTTCTCTTTATCATCTTCTTCTTCATGTACACACACCACACACACACACAAAGTTAAACCCACACATAAACTCTATTAAACAAGAGCAAATATTTGGATTAATAGATCCAAAACAAAAGAAAAAAGGAAAGAAACTGACAGTTTGTCAGACGAATTAGCTCGTCGTGCAGACGAGGAGGAGTCCAACGGCGAGCTGTGGCGAGGTGGTACCGTGGCGAGCTCCAACGAGCTCCACGTCGGATGACGAGGAGCTGTGGCGAGACCAAACCCACTGCTCTTAGCTTCATAGTAGGCAAGATGGGTGAGATTGGAACCATTCATGCGTACTTGCTAATTTTCAACCACATGTTTACAATTTATTTTTTTACTTTGTTTTTTTTCCCTCCATTTTAATTAAAAATAATATATTTAAGTCTAATATAATATTATAAAACAAACAAACTTTATAAATAATTGTACACCTTCTCTCTCATTCTTTTCTTTCAGTTTATACCGAATTCAAATCATATTCTAAACTCGTGATCATATCAAACGCCCCCTTAGCTTCAGATTGGAACCATTCATGTGTACTTGTTAATTTTTAACCACATGTTTACAATTTATTTTTTTACTTTGTTTTTTTCTCCATTTTAATTACAAATAATATATTTAAATATAATATAATATTATAAAACAAAAAAACTTTATAAATAATTCACTTTCTCTCTCTTTTTTTTCTTTTAATTTTAGGGTAAAAGCCATATATTAGCAACGTACTTATACAAATTTTCAAATATAGGTAACAAACTTATTTTATTGCTAATATAGTCATTGAAACCGGCTAATTTGTGACGATATAGTAAATATGACCTGCTGATTTAGTGAACTGACTAAAATACCCTTGTGTTCTTCACATAAATTTGCATCGTTAGTCCTTATACTAATGACCGTTAGTCCTTTAACGAAAATTCGAAATTAGAAAGTTTTTTTTTTCGTTTTCATCCGTTTTTCTTCCGCTTTCGTCCGTTTTAATTACGTTTTAGTCCGTTTTTCTTTCATTTCATCCGTCTTTCTTACGTTTTCATCCTTTTTTCTTACTTATTCATCTGTTTTTACACATTTTCTTTAATTTTTGCACGTTTTCATTCGTTTTTTCACGTTTTCGTCTGTTTTTGCATGTTTTCATTTGTTTTTCTCACGTATTGCATTTTTAGGTTAAAATCTCGCGAGTCTTGATGTAAAACATCAATCCAGACAACTTTCGTGTTTTACACTTTTGATGTTTTGGACCAGAAAATGGTCAAAATCGTGATTTAAAATCGATACAGAAATATTTTTATAAAATTGGACAAAAGCGGACGAAAACGTAATAAAAACGAAAGAAAAACGGACGAAAACAGATAAAAACGGACGAAAACGTGTAAAATCGGTCGAAAATGGATAAAAGCGGAAAGAATGTAAGAAAAACGGACGAAAACGTAAAAAAAACGGACGAAAATGGAAAAAAACGAACAAAAACGGAAGAAAAATGGACTAAAACGTAATAAAAATGGACGAAAGCGGAAGAAAAATGGATGAAAACGAAAACGAGAAAAAAAATTTTCTAATTTCGAATTTCTGTTAAAGGACTAACGGTCATTAGTAAAAAGGACTAACAATGAAAAAATATGCCACTAACGGTCGTTAAAAAATGACGTGTCAGTCATTTTTCATATTCAGCAGGTAGCAGGTGACAATATTTACTATATCGTCGCAAATTAGCCGGTTTCAGATTATTAATAAAAAAAGTTTGTTACATAAATTTGAAATTTTGTGAAAGTACGTTGCTAATATATGACTTTTACCCTTTAATTTATACCGACTTCATATCCTATTCTAAACCCGTGATCATATCAAACGCCTCCTAAACAATTACACGAGGAAAAGGTTTCCTGTGATAACTAAACAATTACACGAGGAAAAGGTTTCCTGTAATATAGATTATCACAAGACGTCAACTCATGTCTAAAAGGATATGTTAAAGTACAATAATTAATTTATTGTGCATCTTCTTAAGCAATAATATTTATAACAAATGTCATTATACCAAACTTTTAATAATTGTATTTATAATATTAGTATTTTCTGGCATTTATATTCTTTAATCAAAATCATAAAATAGAGGCTTCATAGTGTCATTTAGATGTCTTATATATAATTAAAAAATTACATATATTAAACCTTATTTGGAAAATATAATAAATGATTTGTTTTTGTTTGACAATTATATAACTTAATTTAAAGGGGAATTGCATAAATATTCTTTCAAAAAATCAAAATTGCATATACATCCACTCTAAACTCATAACTAAACTTTAAAATTGTCATATATATATATATATATATATATATATATATATATATATATATATATATATATATATATATATATATATATATATATATATATATATATATATATATATTCTATGTATTTAAATTCACAAAATGCATTATAATTAAAGTTTATATAATAAAAATGTCGATTATACCTTCATGTTTTCACACGATCGATCATCATTATCTTATGTTTATGTGACTTATTCCTTTTAAATATGCATTAAAGTCTACAACTATAAACCTTAACATTTTTTTTTTTTTTGTAAAAGGTTTCGATACATGGTAAATGAAATATAATTTTAAATACACGAGAGAGTGGCGTTGAAACCACTCTGGACTATTTGATTATGCAAACCACTAATTTGTTTGAGAACCTTCAAAAATAACAACCTCTACTAAAACAAGAGAAAACAGAACGACATAATAACTTGGACTCAAACTAAATAGAATACAGTCTTTTTGTCATCCAAGAGTATGTCGACTTTGAAACTTACGTAGTACCACTCAATTCGCCATTTGATATCTTCCAAAACTGTAACACATCAGCCACATTCGAATTTTTGGATAGTTAAATAAGATAAATGTCATGTTCGTTTGGGTTATTGAACTTATGATTCAGATTACTTTCTATATTTTCAGGATTACTGAACGCATATTTTTTTATAGTTACGTAATATAAATGTCATTGTTTATGCAAGTTTAGTGATATTTACGTATATTTTAATAAGTTTAGTGACCCCAAAATGTCATGTTTTATAAGTTTAGTAACCAAAATGAACAAAATGAAAGTTCGACACCTTATATGCTTTTTTGGATAGTTTAACATATTAGTTTTATTAAAACATATACAAATACCAACTTCTAATGACCAACAAAAAATAATAATAGTAATAAAATAAAATATAATAAAAAAAGAAAAAAAAAACGGAATAGGGGAACAAAACGAGGTCCAAATGGGCGGAATTCAAAATGCCAAAAAAGAATAATATTTACAAACCACCCCTCGAACTACGTGGCATGCTACAAAAATTACCCAATTCTTTTAGCTAATTACAGTCTTTTTATATCAAAATCTTTATTTATCAAATATCTAATATCTATTTAGTAATTTTCTTATAGAAATATTGATGAAAAGGTCTTTAAATTGTGAATAAAATGTGCCGGATATTGGAATCCATTTGACAAATGTATGATTTTATAAAAAATGCTGAACTTTAATACTTATATGTTAAAAAATTTTTACAAAACAACCCTGGACTATGTGGCACACTAAGAAAATTACCCAATAATTTTAGCTGTGTACGGTTTCTTTATATAACAAACTTTATATCTAACAGACATTTAAGTGGCGTTTAGTTGGAAAACATTTTCTTTCATTTCCTATTTCTTGTTTTGTAGGAAAAGGGAGAGGAGTTTGATTTCCACAAAACAATGAAAAATTTAGAAAACGCGTTTAGTTTGATAAACATGTGTTTGTGTTTTCTATTTTCCAAAACTAGAAAACATGTTTAAGTGTTGTTGTTTTATATCTCAATTCACCTTAGTAATATTATAAAAACATCTTCAAAACACAAAAACAAATATTATAAACTAACCAACTAAATTATAAAATAACTAAAAAAATATAATACGAGAAAATAAAGAAATTAAAACAGTAAAATATAATATCAAATAACGTTTTCGTCTGTTTTTTTACGTTTTCGTCTGATATTTTACGTTTTTAGGTTTCGTCTAATGATTTTATACTTTTAACGAAAACGTAAAAAATCAGACGAAAACTTATTAAATCTGACTAAAACGTAAAAAAATGGACGAAAACGAAAAAAATCAGACGAAAACGTAAAAAACCTGTCGAAAACGTAAAAAACGGAGGAAGACGTAAAAAATGGACGAAAACGTAAAAAATCTGACAAAAACGTAAAAAATTTTACGAAAACGTAGAAAATCAGTCGAAAACGTAAAACAACTGACGAAAATGAATTTGGGGTATTTTAATGGAAAATAGGGGAAAACAAAAAAAAAGTGTTTTGTAGTTTTGTGTATTAAAGGTGGAAATAGAAATTTTGTGTTTTGTAGAGAATTTTATTGAAAAACACTAATTTGAACGCGATCTCTGTTTTTCTTGTTTTCCACAAAACATTTTGTGGAAAACAAGGGTGTTTTCCCTCAACTAAACGCACCCTATCATTTTTTTATACAAAAATACTGAAGAATATGCCTTTAAATTGAATAAAATCCAATACACACACCCTTAAATTATCTAATATCATAGAAACTACAATCATATGTACATCTAATATATTTTTGGGGGGTTTGTACCTTTTTTAAAAAGTTTTTCAATGGGTTAAATGTATAATGATTGAAGTTGTCGTAAATAAGATATTGTCAATCCAAAGTATGCAATTTAAAAATGAAATGCCAAAATTAAAATTTAAACGTTTGATAAGTAAAATTATAGCTAAAACCAAGGAATATCATTATCTACGAGCGAAGATAGACCATTTTCGGTGAATCCCTTTTTCCTCACCGACTTAATGAAAGAAAGAGTTAAGGGAGAGAGTTTCAGTAAACTAAAAAACGATTGTTTAAGAATAAATGAAACATATAAATATGCAAACCTTTAATTTGATATAAACCAGTATATCAAATTTAGAATAACTGTAATAAAACATGCGGTTTATTAGATAGGTTAGTTGACCCAAACCTATCTAATCATCTACTAGCCAATGATTCAGAGGATCCCGATCTACATACTTTCTTTTGCTCTATATTTTCGTTTTAGTAGTCTTTTTATTCAATCCAAATCAAAAACCCTAGAGCACAAAAACTCTAGCCGTCATAACACGTCCCATATTATGTTGATTTACCCGTCAATCAACAAAATTTGTTTCATCAACATTTCAATCAACAAAATTTGTATCATCCAAATTGTTGGATCGATGTACTCTAATCAAACTACTTTTGTAGCTTGTAAAGGTTTAATAATATTAAGTAAACTTAACACTATTAATATTGAAACACTGTTTAACCTTGTAAAGTATGCGGAATCTACTAATACAAAGCTTAAGAAGAACTTTTATATTAACCAAACTTTGAACCTGCTTTGTTACACAGATTCACTAACAATCCCTAACTATTTATCGACTTTGAACATCTCTAAAACTTATAAAACTTCTAACTTGTATCGACTAATACCCCTTAAGGCTCTTTATATAGATAACCTTAAGTCGGTTTACAACATATAATCCTTGAACGACAAGTCATTATCCCTAACTAATTCTAGAATATTCGTTCAATATTACACATTAATCCTTAGCTAATATTGCACATAAGTCCTTGTTTCCTTCGAAGTACTTTAAGCATTCTTCAGTAACAGCAGTACTTTGACTTTTACCTTCAGCAGTACTTTGACTTTATTCTTCATGCAGCAGTACTTTGACATACAGAAGTACTTTGATATTTTATATCCCAACAATCCTCCCCTAACTTGAACTCCACTTGCTTGATTTCAAGTTTCTTTGTTATCTTTAATCATTCAGAAAGATTGTTTCTTTATTTCTTTGTCTTCTATCTGTCATGAGTCAAAGTACTCTTCATCAGCATCTTTTCTTTCAATAAATCTTTTCAGCAACTCAGCAACATTTTGGTACAGTAATCATCAAATCTTTAAAAGTTTCATATTATTCTCATCACTTCCAGGTGTGTTAACTCCTGTGAGAGGTGAATCATTGAAAATTATGATTTTTAGCAAATCATCAGCTATCAACGGATTTGAGTAGTCTTTACCAATAGCCGTTTGCTTTTGGACTAGTTAGTTCTTTGATATAAATCATGGTGAACTAATTACCAAAAATGGATTTTCCACAGCCTTTACCACAAGCCATTTTTCCTTGTGGGATAGCCAACTCTTTACTTATACAGATATGGTGAGTTGAAACCATACAACTTTTAGTAAATTGTCAACTAAAAACGGATTTGATTATCACATCAGAGCCGTACCCTCATGATGAGTCAAACTCTTTCTTGTCTGTTAAACATGGTGAGTTGATTATCATTTGTTGTGCAGTATAAATACTAACACCATGTGTTTCTTTTCAAATCCTTTTACTTTTCTTTTAAACTTCAAAATATTTTATTTTATTTTAAAGGACTTATACTGGTTTATATCAGCAAGCAGTACTTTGTTAAAGTACTGTTTGTCTTTGCAGTACTTTGAAAAATACTTATTTTACAAAACAAATCATACCAGTATTATGTAATATTACTCTTCAGACTTGATCCATCTGATAAATAGCTTAATAACATCCAAAGCTTCTTCAGATTCATCTTCAAGTTCCATTCCATGATCCAGCATTCTGAGCATAATTTCTCTAATCAATGGATATCTCCTATCAGCAAGCATATGAATCATGGTACCATCTTCCATCTCTAGTGTATGAACTCCTGATGACTCAAAGAATCTCCATCTTGTGGTTTCCCAATTCTCTTGATCATTCCACAGAGGATCAACACTAGTTTCTTCAGTTTCCCAGATGGTAATTAAGTCTCCAAGCAAAATTAATCCCACTCCTGAAGCTTCAATCTCTGCATAGTATGTCTGCACTTGCACATATAAGTCATACAGATCTGCCCTTGTAATACAATGCAACACATCCCATAACATATTGAATGTTGTGAAGCTTTCATCTTCTCTGTTGAACATAAGATAATTCCCTTCATTTGATTCAACCACAGAGAATGAGATTATCTTGGACTTCTTTCCAGAATCTTCAGTCTTCTTATTCTCAAAGTCTACAACTCTGAAATAGTTTCTAAGTTCATCAACTGTGTCTTCATGAATCATCTTCAATCTTTTTTGTTAGTTGATCATCTTGAACTACTTTCTTTCTTTTCAATCTTCTTTCCTCAGCTTGTTCCTTTCTGATATCTTCTAATTTCTTCTTTCTATCAACTTACATGGGTACAAAGTTTTCTACTTCTTTTCTGATATCTTCTTGTACTTTATCCCACAGAGCTTTCACTTCTGGATACCTCATTCTATGTAAATTCTTGTGTCCCCTTCTTCTCAAGAAACTTATCATCCAGTTCCTTTCCTGAGCAATAGTCATTGGCTTCTTTGTAATTGGCCTACTAACTTCTGCCAAATACTCAGCATCATACTCAGCTTGTTGCTTTCTAGCAAGCTCTTCATCCTCTGCAATCTCTAATTCTCTAATCTGAGCAATAGAAAATTTCTTCTTTTTCTTCTTAACATCTTTCTGAACCTTGATCCCTTTCCCTTTATCTTTTGGATCTAGCTCTTCTGATTCAGAAGTACTTTCAACATCTTTTTGTTCAGGCTCAGAAATATGTATTCCTCCAGTAGGTCTCCTCAAATTCATCATAACTTGAGCAATTGTTTCATCATCACTTGCAGTATGTACTCTTACTTCTTCTTGCTGTACAAAAGTAGAAGGACAAGCTTCATCTTCATAATTCATTGTAGAAGGTCCAGCTGCAGTGACTCCACTTTCATCAATATTCCTAGAAGAAGTACCTTTCTCAACAGTACCTTGCAGACTTATGTTTTCTGCAACAGTACTTTGAATACCAGCACTTTGAATGTTCTGTGCATCCACATCCTGCTTAACAATTTCTTGCTCATCATCTTCTTGCTCAGTATCTTTCTCTTGTGCAATATTCACATCTTCTTATGCAATATTCATATCCTCTTCAATATAGCTTTCTGGTACAAAAGTCTTTAGACTTTCTGGATATTGCCACAAATGAGCATCTTCTGAATATTTAACCTCAGCATCATCTTTATCCAAATTCTCATCTTGATTCCTCCCCAATTTGGTAAATGATGACCCAATGAATCTTCCTCATTAGTAAGTGTTGCAAACTCTTCCATAACTGATGCAGCCAGCACTACCAACAAAAAGCCCAAGAAGAAAAAGTTTGTCCCTGGTTCATCTCTGGCTAATGAGCTTCCACATGCTTTGACTCAAGCCCTGGAATCAGCAATACAGAACATGAAGTGGCCTGCTCCAAGGAAAGAGAGACCTCCCAAACAAGTTCTTGGCCTGGCTTGCCCAAGAAAGCAGGCTTCTTTTGATGACAAGAGAAAAACTGCTCAAAAGGGAAAGCATAACTATGAGGGCAAGGGAAAAAGGCCTATGGAGTAGGTGTGTGAAGCTTGGTAGTAGGTTGTGGTAGATGTTGGTTTGTTTAGTCTTGTATTGTCTGTGTCTGTGTCAGTAGCTTGGTAACAACAATGATGATGTATGAAATTGTCTGAATGGTTGTTGTAAGAACTTGCAGAATGATGAATAAAATCTTTTCTTTTGAATGATACATGTAGCCTCCCCTCAAATAATGACTAACTAATAACTACTAATGCCTCCCCTAAAAAATAGCTTACATATTAATCAGGCCAATACTCACAACTAAAAAGGTAAATCTTGAAACATCAAAGCCCTTTGTGAGTAGATCTGCTACATTATCATCAGTATGAACTTTAACCACATTGATAAGTCTGTGTTCATAGCAATCTCTTATAAAGTGATGTCTAATCTGAATGTGCTTGGTCTTTGAATGATACACTGGATTCTTGACAATACAGATAGTACTCTCATTATCAATGTTGATAGGAGTATTTTTGAAATTGAATCCATAATCCAAAAGCTGATTCTGCAACCAAAGTACTTGTGCACAACAACTTGCAACAGCTACATACTCTGCTTCTGTGGAAGAAGTTGCTGTAATTGTTTGCTTCTTACATTGCCATGACACTAATCTGCTTCCAAGGTACTGGCATCCTCCAGTTTTGGATCTTCTGTCATAGTTATCTCCAGAATAATCACTGTCTGAAAAAGCTTGGAGATGGAAAGGTGAATCTCTAGGATACCATAAGCCTAGCTTAGGTTGTTGCCTAAGATACCTGAAAATTCTCTTGACAACATTCAAGTGGGATACCTTTGGATGAACTTGATGTCTTGCACATAAACATACAACAAAAGTAATATCAGGTCTTGATGCAGTTAAATACATGAGACATCCAATCATAGACCTGTATAGTGTAACATCAACATCTTCTCCTTCTTCATCTTTTCCCAAAGGTTTGTTAGTATCCACTGGTGCAGATGTAGGCCTAACAGTTGTGAAATTGAATCTCTTAAGAATATCTGCAACATACTTATCTTGACAAATATATATTCCACTGCTTGACTGTTGCACTTGAAGTCCCAAGAAGAATGTTAATTCTCCCATTGAACTCATCTAAAACTCTTTCTGCATAAGATCTTCAAATTTCTTCACCATAGATTTCTTAGTAGCACCAAAAATAATATCATCTACTGTTGGGTCACTGAATTCCCCAATCTTCTAACAAGGATTTGAACGTAAAATAACCTAAGTATAAACAAGTCACTGAGTGAACAGTAACTCAGTGAGTCATCTTCAGGATGCTTAGACCGAGCCTAAGAAGAAAGGTTCTCCATTCAGTGAGGCAGAACTCAGTGAAGTGTGATCTAAGCCAAGAAAAAGGTGATGGGTTCAGTGAGGATGACAATAACTCACTGAACCCCAAGACTCCTCAACAACTTCTTGGTACTGAAGACTGATGACTAGAAGACTGAAGTTTTGGCGGGACTGGGCGGGAAAGTTTGATCTGTTTCACTAAAGTGCTTTATCACTTTAAGGTCAAACTTTCCTCAAATGGTTAAAACCATGCTGTCATCAGAAAGTGCCTTTTGGACTTAACCCAAAGAAGTTTCCCTTGCCAGAGAATAAAATCTATCAAGATTTTATTGAGGAACACTTTGGTCCATTGGATAATAGGGTTGTTCACATTTGTGTATAAATAGGTAGCATAAGAGAGGAGTAAAAGTTGACAAGTTTGTGCAATTAATGCAAAGCATTCACAAACCACTTTTACTCCTCCAAAGAACAACATAACCCCTGAGATAGCTCAGTGGGTCCTGAAAGTTGTCACTCAACATAGATTGAGTTTAGTGAGGAGTCAATACCATACTTGTCGTTTTCAATCCCAAGTGTTATTCCGCAAACACTTGGGTACGATTCTTTTTGATTAACTTCTAATAAAGAATTAAACGTTGAAAAATATTGTCTCTTATATCTACGTTACTTTATTGTTAATCATTTTATACATCTTTGTTTAAAGTCATATAACTTGGTTACTTTAGCTTTGTAGTTATAGTTAACCAAGTAAAGGGACCAACAAGTGGTATCAGAGCCTCTGATTTGTAAAACTTAAACCTTTTCTCAAAACTTAAGAGTGCTCAAGTTTTTAAAATCAAGATCCCACTATGACTGACATAGATGTTCCCCAACTTGTCGACAAAAAGGGTGGAAGTTATTCAGCAACTGCCCCTCAACTAGAAGTTGGCAAATTTAATAAGTGGAAAAAGTGAATGCTTTGCTACTTAACTGGGATGGAACCATATTACATTAAGTTGATTAATGATGGTCCATATGTCCCAACAACTGCCCAAGGTTTAATTAAACCTGAAGCTCAGTGGACCCCAGATGAAAGGAGGGTGGTCAATCAAGACCAGCGCCTGAAAAGCATCATTATATCATGCCTTCCTGATGATATAATGGAATCAGTGATCAACTGTCCCACTGCCCAGCAGACATGGACTGACCTGGTTCATAGCTATGAAGGGCCTTCTGATACCAAAGAGAATAGAATCATGGACCTGAAGCTTGAATTCAATACCTTCAGGGCCAAGGATTCTGAAAGTCTCTCTGAGACTTATACTCGGTATAAGACCCTCCTGAATGAGCTGACCAATGATGGTGTTATACTGTCAAAACATGATATAAATGTTGGTTTTGTCAATAGTCTCCCTGAGAAGTGGTTAAACTTCTCTCAGGGATTGAGAAATGCAAACCACATTCAGAACCTTGAGCTCCCTGACATCTATGGGAAGTTTGTCTATGAAGACAATCTTATCACCAGGAGATACCCTGGTAAAGCTCAGGAGACCAAAAAGGCCTTGACAATTTCACCCATATCAACTGCTTTCTATTCAAAAGGTGTTGTGCAAGATTTTCAGGATGGTTCTGATGATGAGGTTGACCAAAGAACCAGTGAGGAGTACCTAAATGATCTTCAAATTGAATTTCATGAAAGAGCACTCCTTGCTAATTCAAAAAGATTTTTTAAGAAAAACAAATTCCCTTCAAAAGCAAATGATAACACTGAATGCTTCAAATGTGGCAAAATGGGCCATTTTGCTAAAGATTGTTTTTCAAAAACAACCTCAGAACCATCCTTCAAATTTTCAGGAAATAACTCTTTTTCAGGCCCCAGCAAATTTCAACCAAAGATGCTTCAGTTTAGTCAAAGATTTGAAAAAGTCCCTCAAATTGACTTTGAAGCCAAGTATAGAAAGGCAATAGCTAAACTTGCCCTTCTTGAATCATCCTCAACAGTCTCTCAGCCTCCTCAGGCTCCAAAGCCTTCTCAAGCCAAGAACAAAGGGCTTGTTGTTGAAACATATGACTGGGATGAGGTTGAAGTGTCCTCTGATGATGATGAAGTTCACATCAGTGCCCTGATGGCCCTATCAGATGACAACAAGCTTGCTGTGGGGAAGAGTCATGCAAGAAATGGTGAATGGGTCAACATCACTATGAGGAAGGTAAATCTTTTACTTTCTATGGATGATGATGATGATTGGAAATCTTACTTAGATTATATTAATGTTGATCTTAAGTATGCTGAAGAGCAAAGACTTAACTTGTTTTCAAAATTTAACAAACTGAGTTTTGAATTAAATCATAGTAGAGATGAACTACTTGCTTTAAAACAAGCCAAGCTTGCAAGTGTTACACTTCAAATTCAAAACTCTGAACTAGTAAAACAAAATCAAGCTCTTCAGGAAGAACTTAAGAAAGAAAAGGAAACTATTTGGAAATGGACTCAGAAAAACCCCAAACTTTATGAAACACTGAGTCTCTCACCCAGCTCCAAAAAGACTGGTTTGGGTGATGATCAACTCACTGAAGTTTCTGGGGAAAGCAGCCATTCAACAACTTTTCTGTCAACTAACATACTCTCTAGCAAAGAACTTGCTCCTAAACCCAGTGATTGGATTGAAAGAAACAATCCTGATAGTAAAATGCCAAATTTTAATACTGGAAGAATCCTGGAGCCTGAAAGTCAGGCTATCAAGGAGCTGCTAGGAGTCACTGATGAACTTAGTCCTACTGAGTCCATCACTGAGTCTAAGTATGATTCACCACTCCCTCCACTGAAACAACTTCAGGGAGCGGAACCCAATTATGACCTTGCACCATTTGTCTATCAACCACATTCTCCAAAAGAGAAATCAGGGTTAGGAAGGACTATTCTGAAAAGACCTACTCCTACACCCACTGAACACCAAAAACCTTCAGTACCCACTGAAGTGAAGCATGAAAGCACTGATTCAAAGGTTGACCAGCTTACAGAACTTGTCAGGATGCTGAGTGAGAAAATTGAGTCTACTGAGAAAAACTCTAACTCAAATTCTACTAAGCCCTCAGTATCCTCAAGTTCTTCCAAACCAAAAACCACACCCAAACCTTCTGGGAGATGTGAACTGTGCAATTATCTAAATCACAGCACTGATAAATGCTACAGAGTCCTGTTTTTCATGATATACAAACAAGAGGACCACAGAACCTGTGATCACATCCCCCACACTGCTTCTTTAAAAGCAAGAGGTCTATACAAAAACCAAGGCTATCAGTATGCCACTCCTTCCAAACAAATACTGAAGGCTAAGCCTTTCTCACCATGTCCTCACTGTAGTTTCAATGATCATCTTCCTGATGATTGTATGATGAAAAATTGTTGTGACATCTGTGGAGATCCCTCCCATGAAACCAGGGGACATGACAAAGTTATTCAGTCCAGAAGGAAAAACCAGACCAACATTTCTCAGTCACTTGAGGCATCAACCTCCACAAAATGTAAAACATGTGGAAGCTCAGGACACACAACTTCAGACCATGATTCATTAACTGAGTTCAAAAAGTCCCTGAGGACTAAGCCCACTAGAAAGTGGGTCAACAAGAAAAACTAACCTAGTTTACTGTTTGTGCAGAAACACATCAAGGATCCTACTTGGCATCTAGACAGTGGATGCTCCAGAAGTATGACTGGTTTGAAAAGTTTTCTGCACAAATATGTGGAAGAACTAGGACCCAAAGTAGTATTTGGTGATAACTTATCAGCTCCCACTGAAGTTTATGGTTCAGTAAACTGCAATGGTATAGTTTTTACAAGAATAGCTTATGTTAATGGTCTCAAGTACAACCTGATAAGTGTTTCCCAACTATGTGATGCCAAATACATAGTTCAGTTTGATGATAAGAGAGGGACCATCTTTAATGCCAATAAGGAAGTTATGTTGATTGCCCCTAGAAGGGATGATGTATATGTCCTTGACATGTCATCCCTGACTCAGAATGGGACTTGTCTATTCTCAAAGGCAAGTGAGACAATCAACTGGCTATGGCATAGGTGACTCTCTCATCTGAACTTCAAGAGCATCAACAACCTGGCCAAACAGAACAAAGTTCTGGGCCTACCATCCCTGGTGTATACCAAAGACAAGCCTTGTTCTGCCTGTGAAAAAGGAAAACACCACAGGGCATCATTCAAAACCAAACAAACCTTTTCCATAAAAAGCTGCCTACATCTTCTTCATATGGACCTTATTGGATCTATCA
The DNA here is from genome assembly GCA_030686995.1 of Artemisia argyi. Lineage (NCBI taxonomy): Eukaryota > Viridiplantae > Streptophyta > Magnoliopsida > Asterales > Asteraceae > Artemisia > Artemisia argyi. The sequence continues at coordinate 55,477,384 of CM060695.1, forward strand.
GTCCAATGTCCATTCACCATGAGAAGTATACTCTGATCATAGTGGATGAATACTCAAGATATACTTAGGTCTACTTCCTGACCAAAAAGAGTCAGGCAGCTGAAACCATCATGTCATTTGTCAGGAACATTGAAAATCAAAATGATGTCAAAGTTAAACAGATCAGGACTGACAATGGCACTGAATTCAAAAACGAAGACCTTGAGTGTTTTTGTGATGAGAAAGGAATTTCTCAAAATTTCACTTCTCCCTATACTCCTGAACAAAATGGAGTAGCTAAAAGGAGAAATAGAACACTCATTGAGGCAGCAAGAACAATGTTAAATGGCTCAGTCCTCTCAAAACACTTTTGGACTGAGGCAGTTAAAACAGTCTGCTACACTCAAAATAGGTCAATCATTGTGAAAAGGCACAATAAGACTCCTTATGAGATATTCAAAGGAAGGATTCCTGACATCAGTTACTTTCATGTATTTGGGTGTCCTGTGTTTATACATAATCACAAGGATCACTTGGGTAAATTTGATGCCAAAGTTGATGATGGATACTTCCTGGGATATTCCCTGGTTTCTAAAGCCTTCAGGGTGTTCAACACAAGGAGACAACTGACTCCTCCTAAACCAACCAGTCAACCGTGTGCAGTTGATAGGCCCACCTAGGAGAAAGTGCAAATTTATATTGACCGTGGAAATATAGGGAAATCCCCGGGTCGTTAAGTCCCAACGAGATTGAAATTGTATTTTGAACGATTAGAGGAATGAGTGGTACTGAGGACAGTAACCAAAATGATTGAGGAATGATTATACTACTGATTGCTTGGTATTTGGATAATATAAAAAGATATAAACAATAACAGAGATACACACAAAAGCACAAATTAGAAAATCAGATAACAGACAGAGAAAAGTGGGTTTTATCAAATTACAAACTACAGGGGGTACAATTGAAACTTTGTAAAACTTAAAATTAAAAGAAAATTTAAAATGATATTAAAATTATGAAAATGATTATTTTAATATTTAATTACTATTTAATTAATTAAAACTATTTATAAAGTAAATTAAACCTAAGTTAAATTAACTAAAAATTATAAAGATTACAATTTAAACTAAGAACTTGCAAAAATAATTTCTAAACTTTAAAAAATAAATATTTTTGTCTTTTTATGAGTTTTCTATTAATTAAAAACTATTTATCTTAATTAAACTAATTAAACTATTTTAAATTACTATTAATACCTAAATGACTTATAAAATTATGGAAAAATTTATAAAACTAATTAACCATTACAGGAATCCTAAAAAATTATAAAAAGTTACTAAAAATTATATTTAAGCTATTTGACTAATTAATTACTTATTAATTAATTTAAATCTAATTTAATTAAATTAAATAAGAAAATTGGAAAATGGACAGTGGAAATTATGAAACTATTTTCTAAAAGTCTTAACTACTTTATAAAAACTAGGAAAAATATAAAATTATACTATTGTTAATTAAAATTAAAGAAAACTAATTAATTACTAATATTACCTATTTAATTATTTAAACTATTTTTAATTCTAATAATTAGTAAACTGTTTAGGAAAAATCTAAGAAAATTATTTTAAATACTTAAAGGTAATAGGAAATTAAGAAAATTATAAAATTAGAAAAGTGCTTATTAATAAGCTGAAAGGAAAATTAAATAGATAATTTCTATTAAATAGAAGCTGTCACTATAATTAAGTTTGGCTTTTTCTGGTTTTTCTTTTATAGAACTAATAAAATACTTAAAATAAGAAACTTTTATAAAGAAAACTAATTTAGAAACCAAGAATAAGCACTGTGAGTGCTTATTACCCTTGACAGTTGACTAAGTTTGACCACACAAAGAAATAAGCTCAAATGAGTTATGTGGGGTCCACACTGGTTAAATCAGATACACACAAGTTACTTGGACATGTTTGAGCAAGTTTTAGTCAAATAAGCTATAAGATTAAGCTACAAGACCACAATAAGCAATTCCAAACTTGGTTTCTGAGACAGAAATGGGACAAAGTTTTGATGTTGATTTAGGTGGGGTCCACTGATGCACAGGTCAAACAAATGGTCAATCTATGATCCCTGGTAGGAGGGGGTTGTAATAACCAAACTATGGAGTGTGGGACCCACTGGGGTGGCCACAATCAACCACCAAAGTGGTGGTGGTGAGATGGTATGCTGATGCACAGGGGATGTGCTTCCCCTGCAACTCAGTTCAAGGGGCAAAAAGGTTAATAAGAAAAATTCACAAAAATGTGAAAAGTATGGAAATCAAGAGTTCTACTGATAGACTAATTACCCAAGTAATTTCAAACCCTAGAACCAAATAAACAATTCATGAAAATTCCTACCATTTTTGAGAAAAACTGAGATTGCACTTTTGACTTTATTGAATTTAACTACTAGTTTGACTTTTGTGAGATTCTACCTAGATTTAAACACTGATTAGGTTATAATAAGCTAGAATAAGACTAAAATAAGCTAGAACAACTACTTGTGAAATGATTTGAAACTTATGACTCTCTAATTTCCACGCAGTGAATCACTGTGAGTGATTCAAAGTGATTTTTGACTTTTGCTTTGTTTATGACTAAGGTGATGGTTAACCTGAGCCTATATGAACCTAAATAAGTTAAAGAGACCAAATATTACACTAGTGATCAACAAAGACAACACAGAATAACTAGAACCAAACACCTCCTCAGATGACTGTTTTATGATTTCTCAAAGTGAATCAGTGATCTAGACTTCAAATATGTTTTTAAACCTTATACTATCATTAACAAGGATCAAATGAACATGAAACAGCAAGAACATAAGCATCAAACTCAGAAGTGACCAAAGTGAAATTTCAACTGTGAAAATTTGATTTTTTAGTAACTATGGATTCCAACAAACAAGATACTAATTTTATGTTGTATTATCACTACTTAGAACTAAATAAGCACAAAGAACTGAATAAGCAAAAGAATAAGCATAGCTACAGTACAAAGACAGATATGAGATTTTGAGGACTTACAATATGCTTTCTTGCTTAAAACCAATGAACCAAGGACTTCCAATCAATCCTATAGAATCTCCACAGATTCACTAACCCAAGGCCATCCAATATTTGCCCTGCTCCATTGCTTATCACCAAGAATTTGATACTTTGACTTTCGTTGACTGTTTTTATGTTTATGAGTTTTTTATATCTAAATCTTGTTTTAAGGTATCTAAAAGCTTTAATGAGCTTCTTAAAGGAGCTTATGTGAGCTTAAGAGTCTTTATAATCTAACAATAACAAGAACACAGCTTATTAAAAAAATTTGAAATGAAATTGAAAGTTGCATTAACTGAGATAACAAAACAAACTTGATTCTTATTAACTGAAAAGCTTAATAGTACACTGAGAATGATAACTTGAAACTTTGAAAGCTTAAATTACACTGGAACTTTTTAAAAGAAACTAATTCGACATACAATTATTGAAAATAAACTAGATATGCTTCTCTTCTGCTTCTCTTCCTTTTATAAGCTCACTTTAGGGTTCCTTGGGAGTCTCTGAGCATATCCCACTTGTAATCTTGACCATCCAATCTCTGAAATGATCCTAGCCGTTTAAACTGATTTTGGCGCCAAAAGTCATACACGTTTACTTGGGGCCAAAGTTGTGCAATTAAAGAATATTGGGATCTTGTGGAAGTGTCAGGGGACAATTGAGATAGTTTGGAGGCCAAGTTGGGGCTATATGATGAAAACAGAGGAGGTGGTATGGTTTGGAGGAAAAATTGGTGTGGAATGCATTTAATGTGGTATGGGATAAGGTTGTGAGGTGGAAGGGAGTAGGTTAGTGAGTTGGAAAGGTGAGGTGGTGGTGAAAAACCACCCTGGTTTTCTGGTTTCAGGCTGGGGAGGAGAGGGATGAACAGTTGAGGGTGGTTTGCCGGTATTGGGAGGTCAAACGGGGTTTGACCCATTTTTTACAATAAAGGGGTGCGTGGGCTGAGCTTATTTTGGGCCTAGGGGGTGGGCTTGGTTTATGTTTTGTGTTGGATTGGATTTAATTTTGGGTTTAGTAATAATAATAAGGGTCCGGTTGGTATGTAGTGTTAAACAAGGACCAATTTTGTAATTTGGCCAACATTGAGGGACTGATTTTGCAATTTTCCCAAACTACTTCCAAGGACTAAACCTGCATTTAAACCATAACACAAGGACAAAATATGTAATTTTTCCATTTTCAAAACCCAGGGACCTTTTCTGCCAATTCCTCAAACTCCAGGGACCATTTATGTAATTTTGGATTTTTAAGGGATTTAAAGATGTAATTTCCCAAAATGTTATCAAAAGGACCAATTTTGCCATTTAAGAATAGTTCAAGGTTTTATTTTTCATATTTTTCCATTTTTAAAAACTTTAAGGACTATATTTGACATTTTTGAAACTTGAGGGACTAAAGTTGTCATTTTGCAATTTTTAACTTTAAAGGACTAATCTTGAGAACTTATGAATCCCTAAGGACCTTTGATGATATTTTTCATGTTTTGATTTACCAGGGACTAGTTTTGACAACTTTTGAAACTTGAGGGACTGAAACTGCCAATTATGCAAACTTTGTACGTTTATTATCTGTTTTTGATTATTTTGCATTTGAAACATATAAAACACACTTCTAAGATATTTTAAGTATTTTGATGCTTATTTGAGTGTTTTTGGATGTTTTGGCAGTTCAGATTGGTATAAAATGATGAGTATTTAGACACTCATCAACAACAAACTGAGGAAACTTATCACATTACTGTTGATGAGAGCACTGAATCCATCAGGTTCTCAAATTCCTCAGTAGAAGAAATTGGTATTGATGACTCATCAAGGTATCCTCCTGATGAGTATCATCCTGAGAACAATCCCTCAACTCAATACCAAGCTGATGCTGACGTCTCCTATTACATCATCCCTCACAACCTACCCCAACCACCTATCAGTGAGTTCATTGAAACTCAGCATGTCTCTAATGAGACTGAAACCACTGAACAAATTGTTCAGGAACCCTCAGAGCAAATTGTTCCTACAAATGTCACTGAAGCACATAGTGATGAGTCACCTCATGTTCCTGAATCTGAACCTAATCAGGCTCCTTCAAGCTCAAATTCCTATCCCAAACCTCAGGATAGCTGGACTAGATCCAAAATCATTGAGCTTGTGAACATCATTGGTGAACCCACTGAAGGCATGCTCACAAGAAGCAAGGCTGCTAAACTCAAAGCCGCCACTGCCAATATATGTCTTTATGCTGACTATCTCTCAGAGATTGAGCCTAAAAATGTCAAAGAAGCCTTGACTTATGAAAGTTGGGTTCAGGCTATGAGAGATGAACTGGAACAATTTGACAGAAATGATGTCATGACCCTTGTTGAATGCCCCCAGGGTGTTTTAATCATGGGTATGAAATGGGTCTTTAAAAATAAGACCGATGAGAATGGCACAGTCATCAAAAACAAAGCAAGACTTGTTGCCAAAGGATATAATCAACAGGAAGGTATAGACTATGAGGAAACCTTTGCACCTGTTGCTAGAATGGAAGCCATCAAGATCTTCCTTGCCTATGCAACTTACATGAACTTTAAAGTTTACCAAATGGATGTTAAAAGTGCATTCCTGAATGGTAACATCAAAGAAGATGTTTATGTGCAACAGCCTCCTGGTTTCGAAAGTAGTGAATACCCCAACCATGTCTACAAGCTTAACAAAGCACTTTATGGACTGAAACAAGCACCCAGGGCATGGTATGAAACTCTTTCAGCCTTCCTGATCCAAAACAAGTTTGTCAGAGGAAAGATTGATAACACACTGTTCATCTACAGAACAAAGAGTGATGTCATTCTTGTCCATGTATATGTTGATGACATCATCTTTGGCTCAACAAGTTACAAACTTTGCAAATAGTTTGAGAAACTAATGACCACAAAGTTTGAAATGAGCATGATGGGTGAACTCACATACTTTCTTGGACTCCAAATTAAACAAACTGAAAAAGGAATATCCATTTGCCAAGAAAAATACCTCAGGAACCTACTGAAGAAGTATGAGCTCACTGACTGCTCCTCAGTAAAGACTCCTATGGTTCCTCCAAACAACCTTGGCCCTGATCTCACTGGAAAATCAGTGAATCAAACCCAATACAGAGGAATGATTGGCTCCCTGATGTACTTACTTGCCTCAAGGCCTGATATACAATTCTCAGTCTGCCTGTGTGCAAGATACCAGGCGGACCCTAAAGAATCACATCTCACTACTGTCAAGAGAATCATCAGGTACCTGAAGGGTACTCCAAACCTTGGTTTGTATTACCCAAAATGTTCAGGATTTGATCTCAAAGGGTACACTGACTCTGACTATGCAGGATGTAATATGGACAGGAAAAGTACTTCAGGATCCTGCCAATTTCTTGGTAGTAAACTTGTGTGTTGGAGTACAAAGAAACAATAGTCAGTGGCCATGTCCTCAGCTGAAGCTGAATATATGGCTGCTGCAGGATGTTGTGCAAATGTACTATGGATGAAGAGCCAACTGAGTGACTATGGCATTCAGTATAAGATGGTACCTATCTTTTGTGATAATACAAGTGCCATAGCCATCTCAAACAATCCAGTACTTCATCAAAGAACCAAACACATTGACATTAGATACCACTTCATCAGGGACCACATCACTAATGGAGAAATTGAACTACATTTCATCCCCACTGAATATCAGCTAGCTAATATCTTCACAAAACCTTTGGATGAACCCACTTTCACAAGATTGAAAGCTGAATTGGGCATGTTGGACATAGAATCAGGAAACTGATCAAGAGTGTTCCAACCTGATGTAAATTCTCTAGGTCCCTGATCACACCCTTCCTGAAAACTCCTTTTTTTTCGAATGAAAATTCATTCAGGGGGCTCAGGATGAAATATGGCATTGAATACCCTAACTAAATGCTCTAAGTACTTAGTTAGTAAATGTCCCAGGTAGGTAACTGATTCCTATTAAATATAGGAATATATGTCACTTACACAACTGGCATCCACTCCTTGGGCCCCCACATCTCTCTCACCAAACATCACTGAGCATTAAATGCTCCCTCACACAAAAAGGTTGTGATGATTTTCTCTCTGCAAAAGTGCATTATTTGCAGAGCCGCACAACTGTTCACCCATGATGTGAGAGAAAATAGGGGTAATGGGAATCGTGATATTTAATGCGGATATCAAACCAATATTATTATGCTGTTTTGGTTGAATAATTTAAACCTTTGGTATCCGCAACATCACTACCCTAATTCCCACCCTATAAATACCCCCACAAAAGAAGAACACACACACGCTTTAAAATCTTAACAAAACTCTTGCAAAATTATTTCAAGAACTCTTTTGCATTCAAAATCTGTGTGTGCTTCTTCTTTATTCAAAACCAAACCTCTTTATTAAACTAAAATGGCATCTTCAAAGGTCATAAAATACGCACCCAATGTGGAATTCCAAATGGAAAGCGTAGACCTTACCAAAAACAATGTGGTGGGGCACTTTGCCTACCCTGAAGGGTTTCCAGAATACAAGGATGTGGTGAAGTTCCTACAAAACTGTTTTCTCACCACCACATCCACAAAGACCCCCTCTGTCATCTATCATGACTACTTGAGGGAATTTTGGTGCTCAGCGGTGGTTGAAAACTCTGATGCGCCAAAGGAGGCCAAAATCAAGTTCTCAGTGAAGAATGGGACTAAGTCCCTTATTCTTGACTACAAAACCTTTGTCAAAGCCACTAGCCTTGACTACACTGAGACTTTTATAGCCCCACCCACTGAAGAGGAAGTTAAACAACTCCTCTTAGAACTAGGGCCCTATGACAAACATCATCCTGATGTTACTCCAGGGGCCCTACTGAACAAAGCCCCCATCATCAAAACATGGTTCCCTGCCCCTTGAAGGATCCTGATGACATTTGTAATTCAGGTCCTTGGGGGGAATAAGTCCTCAACTGAGCAACTAAACACTACTCAATCAATGATAGTGTACTGTCTCATTGAGGGTAAAAAGATTGACCTTGGAGAAATTATCTTCAGGGACCTCATAGGAAAATTGGGTGGGAAGTCTAGGCAAAAACACATGTCTTACCCTAGATTCATTTCCTGTGCCCTGAATGACCTACTAGGGTCTGAGTATATCAAGCCTGACAGTGTCGGCTTTGAACCTGATGTCTTACATAAGGCAAACTACTCACGTGACCCTAATGAGGTAACACCTGTCGCCCTGACCACATACATGTTGACTGCTATCCAGGGTGACAACATAGTTTCACCAATTCCCTCTCCCACCAAAAAGGTGAATAGGAAGAAGGGACAGGGGTCCAGGAAGGTGGCTCAACCCAAGCCACTCGCCACTGAGACCTCTGCCCCTAAGCCTGACAATAGGCAACAACAACAGACCCTGACTGCCGACACCATCAGGATCATTAGCCAATCTTTGGCCACAAAACAAAGGCCAACGGAGGGCACTGAGACATCACACTCAGTGTCCTCGGGCGAACCCGTTCCCAAAGGCCCTGCTGGTATAAACAAGTCAGTAGGGTCGGAACCAACCAAACCTTCACATCCAGCTAAAGACTCTAGGAAATCACAACCAGAGTATCAGGGAGTAAGGGGTCCTATACCCTCGGTAGGGCAGCACTACTCCACTGAGAAGGGGACCCGCAAACATTCACATCCTGCCAAAGGCTTGGGTAAATCATAACCCAAGCAACAGGGAGTTCTCGCCCCTAAATCTTCGACAGGCCAGCACAAGCCTGTTGGAAAGGGGGCATAACCACTCAGCTGCCTGATGAGGACATTCGCCAATCAAAGCTTTTGTCTGAGGGCACAAAAACTCATCCCAAAGACTCAGAGGGAAACATACAACCCGCTGATAGGGACACAACATTCACGGCTCCTAGTGATGGTACTGAGAAACACCCATCAGTGCCTGAAGGGGTCACGAGGGACAAAGATTCAGAGGGACACATACCACCCGCTGATATGGAACTCACAACCACCCCCGAAGGTGCGCATAACTCGGGAACTGACCCTGAGGACCAGGTAGATAAAACCCAATCTACCGGATTTGAGGGGTCAGGACCAGGCCAAAACGAAGGCAAGTCTTCTTATGAAGAGGAGCCGGATAACCTTACTTTGCAGATTCAGTCCCTAGCTGAAGCTCAGGCAGTTTTGTACTCTGATGATGAATTCAACAGTGATGAGGAAGTCTTCAAGGCCGGAGATGATATGGAGCTTGAGGAGACAGTCCCTGAACCAATTCCTCAGTCTCCTCAATCTTCTAACCATGACGATGCTGACACACATTCCGAGCCAGAGTCCTCAGGAGATGATCAGGCGACAGGCTCCTCTCACTGTGAAGACCTTCACTAAATTCATCAAAAAGATTACTAACATTTTGTACAGGGGGATCACTGATGAGGTCTTTGACATGCACACTGAACAGGCGGTTCACTATCATAATCTCAAAGATGCTGTCGAAGACTTCGATGAAGATGTCAGGGAACAACATGCCTCCGTCAACCACTCCCTGACACAGATGATCACTCGCCTGAATCAGTTTTTGATAACCCTCAACCAGCTGAATGTAGGGGTTCAGTCGATTCAAGAATCAGTCAAGGATGATCCTGAACTCACCAGGAAGCTACTTCAGGCATCTGAGACGTATCAGGTAAACTCAGTGGCTCTCATTGAGTTACCTGACTTGCTGAAGGGTTCTAATCTTCAGGGTCTCACCACCACTATGGAGTCCCTCAAATCTTCCTTCATCAAAATGGAGGAATCAGTGATAGCTCAGTCCCAAAGGTCTACTTCTCTGGCATGGACCTTGGGATCCAGGATGACAACTCTTGAACATGCACAGGCTGCACTTGACTCCAGGGTGTCCATCATTCAGCAGGATACTCAGGAGATCAAGTCTATGGTGACCGAACTTTTTCAAGCCTTCAAGGGAGCATCTACTTCTTCTTCAGTACAGCCAACACTTGCCATCACTGACACTCGGGCAAATGTTGAGGGGGAGAATGCTACTGAAGCCCCTAATACTGTTGAACAAGAAGCTGGACAGCCCTCTCACACTGAGGGGGAGCATGTCACTGAAGCAACACCAATCACTGAAGTTCCACCACAGGAGGAACCAGTCTCCTCTTCTCTCGGATAGGACAGAGGCAAAAGTATTGCTACCACCTCTAGTCCTGAAATTGTGCTCAAGCCAGCCTCAACCATGGTCAGATTTGACCCTGATGCACCTATCAGAGTCCCGTTTGAAATCAATGGAGTAGTACATCATCTCACTCATGACGAAATTCAAGCTCACATGGAAAGGACTGAGACACTACTAAAGGTGGCTGAAGAAGAGAGAATGAGCAAGCCTGTTCTCATTCAGGCTGTTCATAAGGAAGCTGAAAAGATTGGGTTGAATACTGAGGCACTAGCAACTGAACAAGCTGGTGCAACCTTTAAAAAGGCTCAGGAAGAAGAGCTAAACGCTCTCAAAAGGGAAAGGGAAAACAAGCTCAGAAAGGACGCTCAAATCAGAAAACACAGGGTTGAAAAGTATACTTGGGTGATGAAAGAGAGGTTAAGACCGGAAACCATCACTGACATTCAAATCCTCAGGAACACCGATCCTGCAGTGGTCACCGTCTTCAGGGGACGTGATAAAAGAATACTTGACATCCATAAGCCTTTCAAGTTTGCTGACTTTGGCAACACTGAGCTTGATGAGCTTCGTTCTATCATTGCCAAAAAGAACAATGTTGTGGTTCCTAAACTTCTTGAATCACTAAAGGAAAGGTACGACAGACTGAGAGCAATGCCTGAAGCTCTCAACATTCCCTCTCTTTTTCCTGACTCAACAAAAGAGACTGCTCCATCAAAGGCCTCCAAGAGGAAAAGGAAGCAAATTGAGATGGAGCCTGAGATCAAAGTACCAGGGTTAGAGTGTGACAGGTCGCTTCCTGAAGGGATCACGTTCGTGAACAATGCAGTCCTTGAAGCTCCTGAAAGAGGCTTATGCTTCACTGATGAGTATGGAAGCCTGGCGTTCCAAAGGTGGTCTGATATGGATAAGTCTGGAATCAAAGCTATGCTCATGTACCTCATGTTGGCGTCCCCTATCAAGTGTGATGAGAACAAAAGATTCTGCCAGGACTTGGAAGCAATGATCAATGAACATCCTGAAAGACACCTACTCAGATCTAAGAAAGCAAAGCTTGAAAACCTTGGATACCACCTAAACATCTGATCTGCAACAGCTATCTTTTTTTATTTTTGTAATTTGTAGGACTTGTAATAACTATGAATAAACTTTGATGGTTTTTGTTTAAATTATGTGTCCTACTTATAATTACAACAACATTCAGTAAGAGATGAAGACCCCTGCCAACTCACATTGAATCAAGAAACACTTAGGCTATTTGTATGTTCAAATAGGGGGAGATTGTTGGGTCACTGAATTCCCCAATCTTCTAACAAGGATTTGAACGTAAAATAACCTAAGTATAAACAAGTCACTGAGTGAACAGTAACTCAGTGAGTCATCTTCAGGAGGCTTAGACCGAGCCTAAGAAGAAAGGTTCTCCATTCGGTGAGGCAGAACTCAGTGAAGTGTGATCTAAGCCAAGAAAAAGGTGATGGGTTCAGTGAGGATGACAATAACTCACTGAACCCCAAGACTCCTCAACAACTTCTTGGTACTGAAGACTGATGACTAGAAGACTGAAGTTTTGGCGGGACTGGGCGGGAAAGTTTGATCTGTTTCACTAAAGTGCTTTATCACTTTAAGGTCAAACTTTCCTCAAATGGTTAAAACCAGGCTGTCATCAGAAAGTGCCTTTTGGACTTAACCCAAAGAAGTTTCCCTTGCCAGAGAATAAAATCTATCAAGATTTTATTGAGGAACACTTTGGTCCATTGGATAATAGGGTTGTTCACATTTGTGTATAAATAGGTAGCATAAGAGAGGAGTAAAAGTTGACAAGTTTGTGCAATTAATGCAAAGCATTCACAAACCACTTTTACTCCTCCAAAGAACAACATAACCCCTGAGATAGCTCAGTGGGTCCTGAAAGTTGTCACTCAACATAGATTGAGTTTAGTGAGGAGTCAAAACCATACTTGTCGTTTTCAATCCCAAGTGTTATTCCGCAAACACTTGGGTACGATTCTTTTTTATTAACTTCTAATAAAGAATTAAACGTTGAAAAATATTGTCTCTTATATCTACGTTACTTTATTATTAATCATTTTATACATCTTTGTTTAAAGTCATATAAATTGGTTACTTTAGCTTTGTAGTTATAATTAACCAAGTAAAGGGACCAACATCTACATACACTTGGACAAGCATTATATCCTTCTTATCTCTCTTGATAAACAAAGTCTTGTCAATAGCTCCTCTCCTATAACCATGTTGTAGTAGAAAATTGGAAAGTCTTTCATAGCATGCTCTTGGAGCTTGATGAAGGCCATACAGAGCCTTGATTACAATGTAGACTTTGTTAGGGTGTGCAGGATCTTCAAAACCAGGAGGCTGTTTGACATAAACTTCTTCTGTAATTTTGCCATATAGAAAGGCACTTTTAACATCCATTTGATATACAGGGAATCCCATATAGGATGCAAAAGCCAAAAATAGCCTGATGGCTTCAAGCCTTGCCACAGGAGCAAAAACTTCATTATAGTCTACTCCTTCTTCCTGTCTATATCCTTGAGCCACTAACCTTGCCTTGTTCTTGATAACATTCCCTCTTTCATCTCTTTTTACCCTGAAGACCCATTTAGTTCCAATCAATTTCTTTCCATTAGGTAAATCACATAATACCCAAACTTCTTGAAGTTTAAACTGTAGGAGTTCTTCTTGCATAGTTTCCACCCAACTTTCCTTAGCTAATGCTTGTTTGATATTCTTGGGTTCTTCCTGAGATAGAAAACAAGCAAATAAACACAACTTCTGATCCGTGTGATTCACCCTGTTTTGCTTGTAGATAAAACTAAGTAAAGAAGTATGTTGTTGAGACATATTCTTAGCCTTAGGTCTTGTGAGCACCCCTGAAGCTGAGGGTCCAATTATGTTGGTAACAGGATAAGTTTTGTGAATTTTGAGAGTAGGAGTTGGTGAAACTTCAAGATTATCTTCCAAATTAGTTAAATCAGGATCTTCATTAGAAACTGATAAAATGCCTTCTTGATCCAATTCATCATCAGTGTCTTCTAAAGTAATCTTGTTTGGATCATCAGTATCTTCTAAGTCAGGCATATTAGAATCATTAACAACATCAGTATTTATCCAATTTGAAGTATCTAAAGGTTGAAAAGTACTTTCAAATGGATTAGCAGTACTTTGGGGTAAAGTACTGGCAGTGCCTTTTGCCTTCTTCTTTTATGCTTCATAAGCTCTCCTTTGTTCATCTTCATAAGACTTAGCTATTGTTTCTTGAAAAAGCATCCTAGAAAGTTCATCTCGAATGGCTTGATCTTCATCAGATACTGGGATTTGTGGTGGAACAGTACTTTGAGGATCAACAGTACTGTTAGGTTTAGCAGTACCTTGAGGCTCAAAAGTACTTTTATTTTCTTCATTGGCATTATCATTTGGCTCATCTTCAGATCTTAAATTAACATCATGAACAATGTACTGTGCTTCTTCTTCAGTGGGAGCAGCTTAATTTTCTTCCCTTACAGGTACATAATTCATTGATGAAGACATTAAATCAAGATCAAACATCCAATCAGGACCTTTACCTTTAGAATTTTCTTGTTCTTCCAGAAGATCAACATGAAGACATTCTTGAACCTTTTTGGTAGCCATGTTGTACACTCTGAATCCTTTGCTATTGGTACAATATCCCAATAAATATCCTTCATCTGACTTCCCATCAAATTTGCCCAAATTATCAGCAGTGTTTAAGATGGGTAGGGGACATCCAAAAGGTTTCATAAACTTGATGCTTGGCTTCTTTCCCATGAGTAACTCATAAGGTGTCTTCATTTGAGGTTTAGTCACTGATACTCTATTCAACACATAACAAGCAGCACTTACAGCCTCAGCCCAGAATGGAACAGGTAATTGAGAGTCTGCAAGCATTGTCCTTGCTGCTTCTATAAGAGTTCTATTCTTTCTTTCTGCAACTCCATTTTGCTGAGGAGTTCTAGCAATACTGAACTCTATTTTAATTCCTTTCTTGGCACAAAATTCATCCATTAGCTGATTCTTGAACTCAGTCCCATTATCACATTTAATGCCTCTAACCTTGAGTCTTAACTGATTTTCAAGTGCTATTATTAGATCATGAATAGCATCAAAAGTTTCATCTTTAAAGCATAAGAAAAAGACCCAACTAAATCTGCTACAGTCATCTGTTACAACCAAGCAGTACTTCTTCTTGTTCAGACTAACAACTAAAACAGGTCCAAACAGATCCATGTGCAGCAATTCCAAAGGCTCTCTAATGGTTTTCTCATCAATCTTCTTACAAGAAGCCTTGTGATGTTTACCCTTCTTACAAGCAAGACATGAGTGATCATTCTTAAATGTTTTAGAAGGTAAACCTCTAACTAAATTACCTCTGACCAACTTATTGATGTTCTTGAAATTGACATGCCCCAATCTTCTGTGCCATTGATGTGCTTCTTCCATAGTTGCTCTTGCAATCAAACATGTTGCTCTTTCAGCAGAGTTTACATTCTTTAAATTTATGTTGTACACATCATTAGTTCTTGGTACTCTCAGCATCACCAAGTTTCTATCTTCTAACTTGAAATCAGGAGAAAGTATAAGACATTTTGTGTCAAAGAATAACACAGGGTACTTCTTATCACAAATCTGAGAGACTGACAAAAGATTGAATTTGAGCTCCTTCACATATCTAACATCTTCAAAATCAATGTTTCCTGCCTTGATGGTTCCTTTGCCAGTTATTCTTCCTCCATCAGGATCATTCCCAAATGCAACTTTTCCTCCAAAATAAGCTTTAAAGTCTGACAAGAGCTCCTTTTCTCCTGTCATACTGCCAGAGCAACCACTATCTACAATAAGATGATCTTTAAGCTCCTCCTCTGGGTTGCCCTGCATTTACATGAAAAAGGTTAGTTATTTTTAGGAACTGTTGGATCGATATACTCTGACCAAACTACTTTGTAGCTTGTAAGGGTTTAACAATATTGAGTAAACTCAATACTATTAATATTGAGCGGAATCTACTAACACAAAGCTTAAGAAGAACTTTTATATTAACCAAACTTTGAACCTGCTTTGTTACACAGATTCACTAACAATCCCTAACTATTAACTTTGATCGACTTCTAAACGTATCTAAGACTTGTAAAACTTATAAAACTTGTGTCGACTAATACCTCTTAAGGCTCTTTATATAGATAACCTTAAGTCGGTTTACAACATGTAATCCTTGAACGACAAGTCATTATCCCTAACTAATTCTAGAATATTCATTTAATATTACACATTAATCCTTATTTAATATTGCACATTAGTCCTTGTTTCCTTCGAAGTACTTTAAGCATTCTTCAATAACAGCAGTACTTTGACTTTATTCTTCAGCAGTACTTTGACTTTATTCTTCATGCAGCAGTACTTTGACATCCAGAAGTACTTTGATATTTCAAATCCCAACAATCCTCCCCTAACTTGAACTCTACTTGCTTGATTTCAAGTTTCTTTGTTATCTTTAATCTTCAAATCTTTAATTATGCAGTGAGGTTGTTTCTTTATTCCTTTTCTTCTATCTATCATCTGTCAAAGTACTCTTCATCAGCATCATATCTTCCATAGTATCTTTTCAGCAACTCAGCAATATTTTGGTACAAAGATCATCAAATCTTAAAAGTTTCATACTATTCTCATCACTTCCAGGTGAGTTAACTCCTGTGAGAGGTGAATCATTGAAAATTATGATTTTTAGCAAATCATCAGCTATCAACGGATTTGATATGTCTTTACCATGAGCCGTTTGCTATGGACTAGCCAACTCTTGATCACTTGGATGTATGGTGAGTTGATAACCTAGTTTTTGGTAAACTATCAACCATCAACGGATTTGATTATCACATCAGAGTCGTACCCTCATGATGAGTCAAACTCTTTCTTGTCTGTTAAACATGGTGAGTTGATTACCATTTGTTGTGCAGTATAAATACTAACACCATGTGTTACTTTTCAAATCCTTTTTCCTTTTCTTTTAAAAATCAAAACATTTTATTTTTATTTTAAAGGACTTATACTGGTTTATATCAGCAAGCAGTACTTTTGATAAAGTACTATTTTTTTTTTGCAGTACTTTAAAAAATACTTTATTTTACAAAACAAATCATACCAGTATTATGCAATATTACTCTTCAGACTTGACCCGTCTGATAAATAGCTTGATAACATCCAAAGCTACTTCAGATTCATCTTCAAGTTCCATTCCATGATCCAGCATTCTGAGCATAATTTCTCTAATCAATGGATATCTCCTCTCAGCCAACATGTGAATCATAGTACCATCTTCCATCTCTAGTGTATGAATTCCTGATGACTCAAAGAATCTCCATCTTGTTATTTCCCAATTCTCTTGATCATTCCAGAGAGAATCAACACTTGTTTCTTCAGTATCCCAAATGGTAAATAAGTCTCCAAGCAGAACTAATCCCACTTCTGAAGCTTCATTCTCTGCATAGTAAGTCTGCACTTGCACATATAAGTCATAAAGATCTGCCCTTGTGATACAGTGCAACAAATCCCATAACATATAAAATGTTGTGAAGCTTTCATCTTCTCTGTGGATCATAAAATAATTTCCCTCTTTAGATTCAACCACAGAAAATGAGATTATCTTGGACTTCTTTCCAGAATCTTCAATCCTTTTGTTCTCAAAATCAACAACTCTAAAATAATTTCTGAGTTCATCAACTGTATCTTCATGAACTAACTTCAGCCTTTTTGACAATTGATCATCCTCAGCTAATTTCTTTCTTTTCAATCTCCTTTGCTCAGCTTGTTCCTTCCTTATATCTTCTAATTTCTTCTTTCTATCAACTTCCATAGGTACAAAACTTTCTACTTCTCTTCTGATATCTTCTTGTTCTTTATCCCATAAAGCTTTTATTTCTGGATACCTTTGTTTATGTAAATTCTTGTATCCCTTCTTTCTTAAGAATTGCATCATCCAATTTCTTTCCTGAGCTTTGGTCATTGGCTTCTTTGTAATTGGCCTACTGACTTCTTCCAAATACTCAGCATCATATTCAGCTTGTTGCTTTCTAGCAAGATCTAAATCATCTGCAGTGTCTAATTCTCTAATCTGAGCAATAGAAAATTTCTTCTTCTTCTTAGTATCTTTCTGAACCATTATCCCTTTCCCTTTATCTTTTGGATCTAGTTTTTCTGATTCAGAAGTACTTTCATCATCTTCTTGTGCAGGCTCAGATATATGTATTCCTCCAGTAGGTCTTCCTAAATTCATCATAACCTGAGCAATTGTTACATCATCACTAGCAGTATGTACTCTTTCTTCTTCTTGCTGTATAAAAGTGAAAGGACCAGCTTCATCTTCATGATTCTTTATAGAAGGACCAGCAATATCTTGTTCATCAGTACCTTGCACAACAGTATTTTCAACAAAAGTACTTTGAGCATTATTTCCTTCTAAATCAATTTCCTCTGTATCTCCACTTTTTACATTCTCATGCTCAACTTCAAGATTAATTTGCTCTGTCTCACCACTTTTTCTTTCAGTACTGTGTTGAGCAACATTTTCATCTTGATCATTCTTGTTCTCTGAAAATTGAACCATATCATCAAATCTATCCAAATTATCATCCTGATTCCTCCCCAATTTGATAGATGATGATTTCCTATGCCTCCTCTTGGACTTAGACTTCTTCTTTTTAGATTGTGGCTTCTGAGACTGCTTCTTTTCTTTCACATAAAGCCGAAAATTTTGAACAAGAGGCCAAACAAATTTCTTCAATCTGATGAACTTCTTTCTAAGGTGTTTGATTTTTGCAGCTTGAGCAGTAACAGTGGACTTGAGCTTCTCCAATTCCTTAGCCAAATCAGAAGTACTGTCAGTACCTTTATTTCCCTCATCTCCTCCAGGTGTTTGAAACCCACCTGTGGAAGTATAATCATTGGGATTAGGTACTTGTGAATCCTCTGAAGCAGTACCTTGAGGATCAGTACTTTGTGGAGAAGTACCTTGAGCAGAAACAGGTTTATCCAAAGATGCTGTGACTGAGGGAGTTTGTTCACCTGAAACAACATGCTGAGGGGAAACAATAGGTGGTGTCGGAGTATGTACTGAAACAGAATGCTCAGCAGAATCAGATGGAGCATCATTGTTAGAATGTGCAGAACCACTATTGTTTTCTTCATCCCTAACAGCTTGAGCTACCTCTAACATATAAGCATTAAGAGGTGTATTCCTACCCGAAAAATTAACTCCCTTATTGGACATAAAAGTGAAAACTTTAGGTTGCATCCTAATGGTAGGTACATAATCTTGAGGTTTAGGTATACCATCTAGTGGATTTTCTAAAAGCAATTGAACAAACCTAGGGTACATAAGAAAAGGTTTGCCAGCCTGAATATGAGTAAGCATACCCTCAAGGATCATGTAAGAAAAATTAAAAGGCTGATTGGTAATAAGACCAACAAAAGCAGAAGCTATGGAATGACTAAATTGATCCCAAGCAGTACTCTTTGGACTCAAACAATGTAACAAAACATGAATAAGAAATTTCCAATGAGGACTAACCATAGCTTTCTGAAAAGTAAGCTTAGTCAAAGAACCTTCATACCCAATATCTCTGAGTGTATTCCAAACTTCTTGTTTCCCAAACAAAACAGAGCCTCCTTCATCATCAAATAACAAAACCTCCCTAATTGAAGCTTCTGTAACATGGATAGCTCTCCCAACAACTGTGGCATTATTGATATCCTCTCCATCTTCAACCTGTGATGTGGCTGTATCCCAAAAAGCTTGAATCCAGGGTCCAATAATCTCGGGGTTGACAAGGATGGAGTAACAGATGTTGGTACCAGTGAGAAAGTCAATGATACCATGAAAATCAAGGTTTTCGTTGGTTTTCTCAAGGTTTGCGATCATGTTGTGTTTGGTGATGGTACGTCGATTAGCCATAACGATTAGGGTTAGAGTAAGAAAAGTGATGATCGATGCAAAGTAGGTATGAGTTTATATGGACGAATAAGGTGAATAAAAGGAAAAGATATGAGGTATATATAAGGATAAAATAACAAAAAATCACGGTAATTAATGATTTTACCGTTATTTTTGGAAGTAAATATCCCATATCTTTCGAAAGGTTGTTAGCCGCAAATCTGACCGTTGGAACAGTATCTGACACATCAGCGAACCCTTTTAATAACACCAAGCAGTACTTTCCATAAAGAATGGAGCAGTACTCTCCACCATAAGCTCAAACAGTATATTGACCAAAGTACTTTCCCACTAAAAATCTTGAATGTTGACCATTTGACCAAAATATCTTTGAAAGTCAACCCTTATTAATGACTATCACCAAATTAAATCCCAAAGCTACCAAGGTAAGTGAACTTCAATACACTTCATTAAATGCCCATTTACCTTCACCTTTATTAAAGCAACTTCACCAATAACTTGCAAACACCATATCTTCTTATAACACAAAAATAAGTAAACACAATGAGTCACCTTCCAATAGTGAACATCTCATCAGACTCAGAAGGCACCACTGACTCAGATATAAGTTACTATTCTGATTCTGAGTTTGAAGATCCGGGATGGTTAGACTACTTTCCTCCTCATGTTCAGTGGATGGGACACCAAGAATCTTCAGCAACAAGAAGTGTTGCCCACTCTACCATAACTGATGCAGGCAGTACCACCAGCAAAAAGCCTAAAAAGAAAGTTGGTTCTGGTTCATCTCTGGCTAAAGAACTTCCACATGCTTTGACTCAAGCTCTGGAAACAGCTATCCAAAACATGAAGTGGCCTGCTCCAAGAAAAGAAAGACCTCCCAAACAGGTTCTTGGCCTAGCTTGCCCAAGAAAATAGACTTCTTTTGATGACAAGAGAAGGACTGCTCAAAAGGGAAAGCAAAGCTATGAGGGCAAGGGTAAAAGGCCTATGGAGTAGGGTGTGGAGCTTGGTAGTAGGTTGATGGAGTCTTGTGTTTTTGTTGTGTTTGTTGTGTCTGTTTCTGGTACTTGAAAACAAAAATGGTGTTGTACTTCTGAATGGTAGTTGTAAGAATATGAATGAATAAAATCCTTTCTTTGAATAATATATGTAGCCTCCCCTCAAATAATGACTAACTAATAACTACTTATGCCTCCCCTCAAAAATAGCTTACATATTAATCATGCCAATACTCACAACTTTGAAAGTAAATCTTGAAACATCAAAGCCCTTTGTGAGTAGATCTGCTACATTATCATCAATATGAACTTTAACCACATTGATAAGCCTTTGTTCATAGCAATCTCTTATGAAGT
Organism: Artemisia argyi; assembly: GCA_030686995.1. Classification (NCBI taxonomy): domain Eukaryota; kingdom Viridiplantae; phylum Streptophyta; class Magnoliopsida; order Asterales; family Asteraceae; genus Artemisia; species Artemisia argyi. The sequence continues at coordinate 55,497,957 of CM060695.1, forward strand.
GATGTCTAATCTGAATGTGCTTGGTCTTGGAATGATAGACTGGATTCTTAACAATACAGATGGTACTCTCATTATCAATGTTGATAGGAGTATTCTTGAAATTGCATCCATAATCCAAAAGCTGATTTTGCAACCAAAGTACTTGTGCACAACAGCTTGCAGCAGCTACATACTCTGCTTTTGTGGAAGAAGTTGCTGCAATTGTTTGCTTCTTACATTGCCATGACACTAATCTGCTTCCAAGGTACTGGCATCCTCCAGTTGTGGACCTTCTGTCATAGTTATCTCCAGCATAATCACTATCTGAGAAGGCATAGAGATGGAAAGGTGAATCCCTAGGATACCATAATCCTAGCTTAGGTTGTTGCCTAAGATACCTGAAAATCCTCTTGACAACATTCAAATGGGATACTTTTGGCTTAACCTGATGTCTTGCACATAAGCTCACAGCAAAAGTAATATAAGGTCTTGATGCAGTTAAATACATAAGACAGCCAATCATAGACCTGTACAGTGTGACATCAACATCTTCTCCATCTTCATCTTTTCCCAAAGGTTTGTTAGTATCCACTGGTGTAGATGTAGGCCTAACAGTTGTAAAAGTGAATCTCTTAAGAATATATGCAACATACTTATCTTGACAAATATAAATCCCATTGCTTGACTGTTGTACTTGAAGGCCTAAGAAAAATGTTAATTCTCCCATGGAACTCATCTGAAACTCTTTCTGCATAAGATCTTCAAATTCCTTCACCATAGATTGCTTGGTAGCACCAAAAATAATATCATCTACATATACTTGAACAAGCATAATATCCTTCTTATCTCTCTTGATAAACAAAGTTTTGTCAATAGCTCCTCTTCTATAACCATGTTGCAATAGAAAGTTGGAAAGCCTTTCATACCAAGCTCTTGGAGCTTGATGAAGACCATAAAGAGCTTTTATTACCTTGTAAACTTTGTTTGGGTGTGCAGGATCTTCAAAACCAGGAGGCTGTTTGACATAAACTTCTTCTGTGATTTTGCCATAAAGAAAAGCACTTTTAACATCTATTTGTTATACAGGGAATCCCATATAAGATGCAAAAGCCAAAAATAGCCTGATGGCTTCAAACCTTGCCACAGGAGCAAAAACTTCATCATAGTCTACTCCTTCTTCCTGTCTATATCCTTGAGCCACTAACCTTGCCTTGTTCTTAATAACATTCCCTCTTTCATCTCTTTTTACTCTAAAAACCCATTTAGTTCCAATAAGTTTCTTTCCATCAGGTAAATCACATAATACCCAAACTTCTTGAAGTTTAAACTGTAGAAGTTCTTCTTGCATAGCTTCCACCCAACTTTCCTTGGCTAATGCTTGTTTGATATTCTTGGGCTCTTCCTGAGATAGAAAACAAGCAAATAAACACAACTTCTGATCCTTGTGATTCACCCTGTTTTGCTTGTAGATAAAACTGGGTAAAGAAGTATGTTGTTGAGACATATTCTTAGCCTTAGTCCTTGTAAGCACCCCTGATGATGAGGGTCCAATAATATTGGTAGCAGGATGAAATTTATGAATTCTGAGAGTAGGAGTTGGTGAGACTTCAAGATTATCTGCCAAATTTGTTATATCAGGATCTTCATTAGAATCTGAGAAAACGCCTTCTTGATCCAATTCATCATCAGTGTCATCTAAGGTAATTGTGTTTGGATCAATAGTATCTTCTAAGTCAGGCATATTTGGATCATGAACAGCATCAGTATTTTTCCAATTTGAAGTATCCAAAGTTTGAAAAGTACTTTCAAATGGATCAGCAGTACTGGCTGTTTCTTTTGCCTTCTTCTTTTCTGCTTCATAAGCCCTCCTTTGTTCATCATCATATGACTTAGCCATTGTTTCTTGAAAGAGCATTCTAGAAAGTTCATCTTGAATGGCTTGATCTTCTGCAGATACTGGTATTTGTGGTGGAACAGTACTTTGAGGATCAACAGTACTGTTAGGTTAAGAAGTATCTTTCTTCTCATCATTGACATTATCTTTTGGCTCATCTTCAGATCTTAAATTAACATCATGAACAATGTACTGTGCTTCCTCTTCAGTGGGAGCAACTTGATTTTCTTCCCTTACAGGTACATAATTCATTGATGAAGACATTAAATCAAGATCAAACATCTAATCAGGACCTTTACCTTTAGAATTCTCTTGTTCTTCCAAGAAATCAACATGAAGACATTCTTGAACCTTCTTGGTAGCCCTATTGTATACTCTGAATCCTTTGTTATTTGTATAATATCCCAATAAATATCCTTCATCTGACTTCCCATCAAATTTGCCCAAATTATCAGCAGTATTTAAGATGGTTAGGGGACATCCAAAAGGTTTCATAAACTTGATGCTTGGCTTCTTCCCCATGAGTAACTCATAAGGTGTCTTCATTTGAGGTTTAGTCACTGATACTCTATTCAATACATAGCAAGCAGCACTTACAGCTTCAGCCCAGAATGGAACAGGTAGTTGAGAGTCTGCAAGCATTGTCCTTGCTGCTTCTATAAGAGTTCTATTCTTTCTTTCTGTAACTCCATTTTGTTGAGGAGTTCTAACAATACTGAACTCTCTTTTAATTCCTTTCTTGGCACAAAATTCATCCATAAGCTGATTCTTAAACTCAGTCCCATTATCACATCTAATTCCTCTAACCTTGAGTCTTAACTGATTTTCAAGTGCTATAATTAGGTCATGAATAACATCAAAAGTTTCATCTTTAAAGCATAAGAAAAAGACCCAACTAAATCTGCTACAGTCATCTGTTATAACCAAACAGTACTTCTTCTTGTTCAGACTGACAACTGAAATAGGTCCAAACAGATCCATGTGCAGCAATTCCAAAGGCTCTCTAATAGTCTTCTCATCAATCTTCTTACAAGAGGCCTTGTGCTGTTTACCCTTCTTACAAGCAAGACATGTGTGATCATTCTTGAATGTTTTAGAAGGTAAACCTCTAACTAAATTACCTCTGACCAGCTTATTGATATTCTTGAAATTAACATGTCCCAGTCTTCTGTGCCATTGATGTGCTTCCTCCATAGATGCTCTTGCAATCAAACATGTTGCTCTTTCAGCAGAATTTACATTTTTCAAGTCTATGCTATACACATCATTAGTTCTTGGTGCTCTCAGTAACACCAAGTTTCTATCTTCTAACTTGAAATCAGGAGAAAGTATAAGACATTCTGTGTCAAAGAATAACACAGGGTACTTCTTATCACAAATCTGAGAGACTGACAAAAGATTGAATTTTAGCTCCTTCACATATCTAACATCTTCAAAATCAATGTTTCCTGCTTTGATAGTTCCTTTGCCAGTTATTCTTCCTCCATCAGGATCATTCCCAAATGCAACTTTTCCTCCATAATAAGCTTTAAAATCTGACAAGAGCTCCTTTTCTCCTGTCATACTGCGAGAGCAACCACTATCTACAATAAGATGATATTTAAGCTCCTCCTATGGGTTGCCCTGCATTCACATGAAAAAGGTTAGTTATTTTTAGGAACCCAAGCCATTACTGACTTGTGTTCCCCTTGTGGAGTGACATACTCAAAATTTTTGAGTATGTAATCACCACTGTTTTTAAAAGCATGATCAAGAATTAAGGTTTTTGTTTCCAAAACAGTTGATTTTTCAAGATCACTTGTCCCCTTTTCATCCTTAACTTCTGAAAGTACTGGTTTTTCCCCAGCAGTACTTTCTTTCTTAACCCATTTAGTAGTAACTTTAGGAGTTGGGTTCTGTGTCCTAGCATCTTGTTTTGTGTTGTAAGGCTTTATAGGGTTGTAATAGTTGTGCCTCCTAGATCTTACACTTGAGTGTTTGCTAGAAACATTAGAGAACTTTCTATCAGTACTTTGTGAAGGCACTGAGGGTTTGGAGTATGACCTTTTCTGATGAGGGTACCTATAGTCTTTTGAGAAATTACTATGGTTGACCCTATTTGTATAGTTCCAAACTAGTTTGTTATCCCTTGGCTTGTTCTCCCTATAACTTGGTTGTGCAGTTCTGGTCTTTGGATATTTACTTAGGTAGTCTGAATGATAATCACATTATTTAATCAAATGATGAGGACTGTAACAAACATAACAGACCTTTGGACCAATATCCCCAAATCCCCTTCCAAAAGTGTTTCTAAAATTAGCAGTATTTTGAGAGAATTTTCTTTGAGGTACTGCTAAGTGATCAGTAGTACTTCGAAAAGAGTTTGAAGGTACTGCTTGTTTTGAAAACATGGTCTCTTCTACCTTAGGTGCTTCAACAGATTTTTCTAAAGTTTCAGGATTAAATTTACTTTTAAGCTTTTTCCTAAACTCTAGATTATCTACACCATAACAATCAACATCTTTTCTAGGTGGTTGAAAGCTACCTGGGGGGTAAGTAACTGTATTATAACCTTTTTCTTTCTGAAATACAGGAGGTGTTGGACTAGGGGATTCCTCATCACTAGAAGTGTTTTCATCTAGACTTATGAACTCTTCATCACTAGTGGAGGTATCAACAGTAAGATTTAGTTCCTTGCTCTTAAATGAAATACCTTCATTACAATCATAACCTAGGCCTGTCTTAATATTAGATGTTCTTTGCTTTTCAACAAATTGAACATGTGACACACCTGCCTCATTCCATACAGCAAGTTTTTCTAACAACTTATCCCTTTCAGCAGTCACTTTTTCTAGTTCAGACACCTTGCAACCTAGTTTCCATTCATTCAACTTAACTAGGTAATCCTTTTGTTTATATGTTTCAAGCCATGCTACTTCATTGTTTTCATGTGTAAGGATTTTGGCCTCCATTGACTCTAAAGTTAATTGATAACCAGTTATCTCAGCCCTAGCCTTTTGAAATTTATCTATTTCAGATACATATTCACTAAGTAACTTTTGATAAATATCATTACACTTAGAGCATACCTCAGATTTGGTGGATGGACTTGGTGAAGCAGCTACCATAGCAAGGTGAACTGGTGCTTCTTCAAACTCCATGCTCCAATCAAAGCTTCCTAACTCATCTCTTGACTCCAAAGCAGCATATCCAGGCTCTTCATCAAATGCAGTGCTCCAATCTTCCAATGCAACCATTGAATAGGTTACAGGTTCATCATCAAACTCATTGGACCAATCAATCTCTGACAGATTCTCTTGAGCAACCAAAGCTTTTGGTTTTGGTTCAGTAATTGGAATCTCTTTTCTTTCAGGCTTGGGTGGTTCAATCATCTTGTTTGCTTGATACTTTGCAAATTTGCACTCCCTTGCAAAGTGACCAGTCCTTTGACAGTTGAAACATTCAATCTTGGACTTGTCAAATGTTATGCCTTGTTTAGCTCTGAAGTTGATGCCTTTTCCTGTCTTGTTCACATACTTCTTGATCCTTGCAGTGAGCATAGCAACTTGCCATCTGATATCAATTTCTTCCAAAGCATCATCATCTATTTGCAATACATCTTCTTGATAGGTGACAGGCATATATGCTTGTTGAGCAAAGAATGAACATAGAACTTCATCTGAGGTGGGGGTTAGTGATTGTGATGAATTGGTGGTGACCATTGTTGTGCATGGAACCTGTGTTTCAGTCACAGTACTTTGAACAGGGTAAGCAGTACCTTTGTTAGAAGTACTACTTCTCTTTTCAGAAGAGACAAAAGCAATGTTCTGTTGTGTGCTTGAACCTGTAGTACCAGTCATCTCATGCTCATACACCTTCAGATTGTTGTAAAGATCATCAAAGTCCATAGTATCCAGCCCTGATTGTCCTCTGATCATAGTAGCAACTACATGCCATGCTGATGGCAAGCTTCTTAGAAACTTTAAATTAGCATCTTCAACTGATGCCTCAGCATCATATAGTTCTAGCATACTCAAAAGATGTTGAAATCTTTCATAAGCAGAATCAAGACCTTCTCTTTCACCAACAGTGAAAGTTTCAAATTGTTGCTTCAGCAAATTCCTATGCATCTTCTTGGAAGCATCATTACCTCCAAACTTCTTCTTTATTGCAGCCCAAAGTTGTTTGGCATCTTTGGCATCATGAAACTTTAGTAGGTGACCATCAGGAATAGCGGAAAGCAGTATGTTGAGAGCTTTGTCTTGATTTCTTTTGGTAGCAGCAGGTACAGTTATTTTTGGTGGTGTTGGTTGTCCAGGTACCTCTACTGGTTCTTCGATTTGCATGTTACCATTGACAATCACATCCCACAAAGCATGGTCTGTGATGGCAATGTACTGCCTCATCTTCATGGCCCATAAGTTATATTCTCCCTTCTTAACAATAGGGATTCTAACAGCAGTGATTGAGGGAGCAGGTGCAGCATCTGTCGACATCTTGAAGGGTTTGTAGTGAAATCGGTTTAAAGGTTTTAAAAGTTTGTCTTCTTAATCAGAGTTTCCAACACAAGCTCTGATACCACTTGTTGGATCGATATACTCTGACCAAACTACTTTGTAGCTTGTAAGGGTTTAACAATATTGAGTAAACTCAATACTATTAATATTGAAACACTGTTTTACCTTGTAAAGTATGCGGAATCTACTAACACAAAGCTTAAGAAGAACTTTTATATTAACCAAACTTTGAACCTGCTTTGTTACACAGATTCACTAACAATCCCTAACTATTAACTTTGATCGACTTCTAAACGTATCTAAGACTTGTAAAACTTATAAAACTTGTGTCGACTAATACCTCTTAAGGCTCTTTATATAGATAACCTTAAGTCGGTTTACAACATGTAATCTTTGAACGACAAGTCATTATCCCTAACTAATTCTAGAATATTCGTTTAATATTACACATTAATCCTTATTTAATATTGCACATTAGTCCTTGTTTCCTTCGAAGTACTTTAAGCATTCTTCAATAACAGCAGTACTTTGACTTTATTCTTCAGCAGTACTTTGACTTTATTCTTCATGCAGCAGTACTTTGACATCCAGAAGTACTTTGATATTTCATATCCCAACAGGAACTCAAGCCATTACTGACTTGTGTTCCCCTTGTGGAGTGACATACTCAAAATTTTTGAGTATGCAATCACCACTGTCTTTGAAAGCATGATCAATAATTAAGGTTTTTTTTCCAAAACTGTTGGTTTATCATGATCAATTTTCCCTTTTTCACCCTTAACCTCTGAAAGTACTGGTTCTACCCCAGCAGTACTTTCTTTCTTAACCCATTTAGTTGTAACTTTAGGAGTTGGGTTCTTCGTTCTATCATCTTTTCTTGTGTTGTAAGGCCTTCTAGGTTTGTAGTGGTTGAACCTCCTAGGTCTTACACTTGAGTGTTTGCTAGAAGCATCTTGGTTAGGGAATTTTCTGTCAGTACTTTGTGAAGGTACTGAGGGTTTGGAGTATGACCTTTTCTGATGAGGGTACCTATAGTCTTTTGAGAAATTACTATGGTTAACCCTATTTGTATAATTCCAAACTGGCTTGTTCTCCCTATGACTTGGTTGTGCAGTTCTGGTCTTTGGATATTTACTTAAGTATTCTGAATGATAATCACAGTCTTTAATCAAATGATGAGGACTATAACATACATAACAGACCTTTGGACCAATATCCCCAAATCCCCTTCCATAAGATTTTCTAAAATTAGCAGTATTTTGAAAGAATTTTCTTTGAGGTACTGCTGAGTGATCAGAAGTACTTCGAAAAGTGTTTGAAGGTACTGCTTGTTTTGAAAACTTGTTCTCATCAACCTTAGGTGCTTCAATAGACTTTTCTAAAGTTTCAGGGTTAGATTGACTTTTAAGCTTTTTCCTAAACTCTAGATTATCTACACCATAACAGTCAACATCTTTTCTAGGTGGTTGAAAGCTACCTGGGGGATTAGGAACTGCATTATATCCCTTTTCTTTCTTAAATACAGGAGGTGTTGGACTAGGGTATTCCTCATCACTAGAAGTGTTTTCATCTAGACTTATGAACTCTTCATCACTAGTGGAGGTATCTACTGTAAGATTTAGTTCCTTGCCCTTAAATGGAATGCCTTCATTGCTATCATTATCATAACCTAGGCCTGTTTTAATATTTGATGTTCTTTGCTTTTCAACAAATTGAACATGTGACACACCTGTTTCATTCCACACAGCAAGTTTTTCTAACAACTTATCCCTTTCAGCAGTCACTTTCTCTAGTTCAGACACCTTACATCCTAGTTTCCATTCACTTAACTTAACTAGGTAATCCTGTTGTTTATATGTTTCAGCCCATGCTACTTCATTGTTTTCATGTGTAATGATTTTGGCCTCCATTGACTCTAAAGTCAATTGATAACCAGTTATCTCAGCCCTAGCCTTTTGAAATTTATCTCTTTCAGCTACATATTCACTAAGTAACTTTTGACACATATCATTGCACTTAGAGCAAACCTCAGAGCTAGTGGATGAACTTGGTGAAGCAGCTACCATAGCAAGCTGAACAGGTGCTTCTTCAAACTCCATGCTCCAATCAAAGCTTCCTAGACTATCTCTTGACTCCAAAGCAGCATATCCAGGCTCTTCATCAAATGTTGTGCTCCAGTCTTCCAATGCAACCATTGAATAGGTTACAGGTTCATCATCAAACTCATTGGACCAATCAATCTCTGACAGATTCTCTTGAGCAACCAAAGCTTTTGGTTTTGGTTCAGTAATTGGAATCTCTTTTCTTTCAGGCTTGGGTGGTTCAATCATCTTGTTTGCCTGAAACTTTGCAAATTTGCATTCCCTTGCAAAGTGACAAGTCCTTAGACAGTTGAAGCACTCAATCTTGGACTTATCAAATGTTATTCCATGTTTAGCTCTGAAATTGATGCCTTTTCCTGTCTTATTCACATACTTCTTGATCCTTGCAGTTGCTGATATCAATTTCTTCCAAAGCATCATCATCAATTTGCAATACATCTTCTTGATAGGTGACAGGTAGAGATGCTTGTTGAGCAAAGAATGAACATAGAACTTCATCTGAGGTGGGGGTAATAGATTGTGATGAATTGGTGGTGACCATAGTTGTACACGGAGCCTGTGTTTCAGTCACAGTACTTTGAACAAGATAAGCAGTACCTTTGTTGGAAGTACTGCTTCTGTTTTCAGAAGAGACAAAAGTAATGTTTTGGGGTTTCTGATGTGTGCTTGAACCTGTAGTACCATTCATCTCATGCTCATACACCTTCAGATTGTTGTAGAGATCATCAAAGTCCATAGTATCCAGCCCTGGTTGTCCTTTGATCATAGTAGCAACTACATGCCATGCTGATGGCAAACTTCTCAAGAACTTCAAATTAGCATCTTCAACTGATGCCTCAACATCATATAGTTCTAGCATACTCAGAAGATTTTGGAATCTTTCATAAGCAGAATCAAGACCTTCTCTTTCACCAACAGTGAAAGTTTCAAATTGTTGCTTCAGCAAATTCCTATGCATCTTCTTGGAAGCATCATTACCTCCAAACTTCTTCTTTATTGCAGCCCATAGTTGTTTGGAATCCTTGGCATCATGAAACTTTAATAAGTGACCATCAGGAATAGCGGAAAGCAGTATGTTGAGAGCTTTGTCTTGATTTCTTTTGGTAGCAGCAGGTACAGTTGGTTTAGGTGGTGTTGGTTGTCCAGGTACCTCTACTGGTTCATCAATTTGCATGTTACCATTGACAATCACATCCCACAGTGCATGGTCTGTGATGACAATGTACTGCCTCATCTTCATGGCCCATAAGCCATATTCTCCCTTCTTAACAATAGGGATTCTAACAGCAATGATTGAGGGAGCAGGTGCAGCTTCTTTCAACATCTTGAAGGGTTTGTAGTGAAATCGGTTTAAAGGTTTGTCTTCTTAATCAGATTTTCCAACACAAGCTCTGATACCACTTGTTGGATCGATGTACTCTGATAGAACTACTTTTGTAGCTTGTAAAAGTTTAATAATATTAAGTAAACTTAACACTATTAATATTGAAACACTGTTTAACCTTGTAAAGTATGCGGAATCTACTAACACAAAGCTTAAGAAGAATTTTTATATTAACCAAACTTTGAACCTGCTTTGTTACACAGATTCACTAACAATCCCTAACTATTTATCGACTTTGAACAACTCTAAAACTTATAAAACTTCTAACTTGTATCGACTAATACCCCTTAAGGCTCTTTATATAGATAACCTTAAGTCGGTTTACAACATATAATCCTTGAACGACAAGTCATTATCCCTAACTAATTCTAGAATATTCGTTCAATATTACACATTAATCCTTAGCTAATATTGCACATAAGTCCTTGTTTCCTTCGAAGTACTTTAAGCATTCTTCAGTAACAGCAGTACTTTGACTTTTACCTTCAGCAGTACTTTGACTTTATTCTTCATGCAGCAGTACTTTGACATACAGAAGTACTTTGATATTTTATATCCCAACACAAATTACTCTTTGTTTTACTGCCAGAAATCATTGTCGTTTTTCGCAAATAGTTGGTCGGAAAACTATCGCTCCTACCTAAAGGCAAGGTAAGCCATGATGTAAAAAATATGTCACGCGAAGAAGGAAGCTCCAATCAATAAACAACTATGTTGTCAAATACAATTATGTTTCCTTTCAAATAAACAACAAAGAAGATGATAAAAGAAAAGAAGAGGCTGATTTCAACGTGTGAAAGCCTCTCATTAAAATTGTGGCCGAGTATTAGATAAGTGAGTTGGCCCAAACCTAATAGTGGGTTTAGGTCCGTTAGGTTTAGAGTTTCGATTATGTTACGTAAAAGAAACATGTCCACAGTGAAACATGGCATTTAAGTAACCTCGTTCAAAACATTAACATCGATTAACATTAAAGATTTTTTCGGTCTACAATATGATTTTGAGACTGGTCCAATATACTTTGAAACCGTATGCTAGACCCCTTAGAGCACACGGTACCGTAACGTGGAGCGATGTGTTATGCTGAGCTGGAGCAGCGTTACCACACCGTTTTTCGACGTTAAGCAATGACGTTGGGGTAGGCGTTGCCATGGCAACGCACGTTAACACATTTTTTTTCTTTTCTTTTTTCTTCCGATTTAAATGTTGTTTTCCTGTATGTTTTCAGTGTGTATTTTGGTGTGTGTTCGTGTGTGTGTTATGTGTGTGTTTTGATGTGTAGTGGTGTTGTAGCTTTTTGAGGTTGAAGAAGCCAAGTTTTGGTGTTTTACATTTTCAGTCTTTTTTTATTTATTTATTTATTTATTTTTTCAAAATTAAAAGAATGGTTATTGTAAATTTTAGTTTTGTAACTTTAAAGAAAATGTTTTTTTTTTTTTTTTTTTAATGGAAAAAAAGAAAAAATAGGGCCCAAAATATGATGTTATGGTTGTGTTATGAAATTGGTGTTTGTAGTATTAAGGTTAAAATATTAAAGCTGATGTAGCGCTGACGTGACACGATGTTAGGCCTTAACTCAAGATTACCTCATCTTGTGCTCTTAGACTGAGAGTTAAATCACTGGTAAATAGATGAATTTGAGTTATGATCTGATTTCAAGTCAATTTGTGTGATATGATTTGAAATCACGTCACATCATTAGACGACAATATGAAAGCTCTTAACGATTTATTTCAGACCGTTTTTTTTTTAACGGTTATTTTTTTTTAAGGAAAATCCATGTCCAATTCGAAACCCGATGGGGGTAAAACCTTCAACTTAAGCCGCCCGAAGGCACGACACTTAAATTGAAGTAAACCCTGCCTTCTCCAGATTCGAACCCTGGTGGGTTGAAACCTTCATTGAAGGACTTTGAAAGCGTACCGACAGGGCATTGTGGTCCACAAGTGAGGACTTCCCGGTTTGGTCACCCAAACTGGTACTACTCTCCACTAGGCACGCTTAACTGAATAAGACATGCCCAGTGGACCACAAGCCTATTGGTATTTATTTATTTCAGACCGTAAGTCGCATTTCTTAATATAAATTTTAAAAAGATGTTCTAACATTTTTATTTTTTTAATTGAACGTGTTTATATAGCTGAAACTGTGTTACAAACTTAATAATAAGAGATGGCATTTAATAGTTTTAAAGTAATACACTACTTTCTGAAGTATAAAACTTTTTACGATTTGTGATCATTGGATCGAGTTGGATGCTCGTATGTGCCAAATAGTTGAGGTGGCATATTATTCTTTTGGAGAATTTTAATGGGGATTTTTTTAATTTTATTCCCCTCAAAAGTCATGATTCTTCTATCTTCCATTCTATTTAATTAAAAGTATAAAATCATTTATCAATCACATAATTATGTGTCGAATTATGCTTTTCACTCAATTATACCTTCTCATCTGGCCATAAAATGATAAAATGATAGTTTGGTTAATATATCAGATAAGAATGTGTTAAACATTGAATTCTCCGTATGTCTAGCTTTATTTGTTTATGGTTATTTATAAAATTACAAATGTATCATAATTTTAATGGGTTCTAAACCCATAACCGGGGTTGGGCTTAATGCCCTCCCAATCCAAACGGTGAAATCGTAAAAACTCAAATTTGATTAAACACTAAATAAACATTAAAGAAAAATTATAGAAAGCTAAACATTAAAAAGAAACATTATAGCAATAAAAGAAATAATGTGTTTTTAGTTTCCTATTTCAAGTATAAACTTTCGTGATTTTGTCGCTCAAACTACAGGAGTGTCTTAAGCATTAGATTAGATGACTCAGCACAATTATGTTATTGGTCAAGGTCCATTAAGGTTTCTAGCATATTCTATGTAATGCATTGTAAATACATCATCGATTATACAATACCACTCACTGGGAATTCAATGTTTAACATGGTATCATAGCGGGTCTGATCCCGATACTTAATCGGCCGCTATAAGCCGTTGCTTTTATGCTACCTTAGCCTAGTCACACCTTAACTAACACCATTTATCCGTTTTCAATTAAAAAAAATATATATATATAATTTTCAACCCAAACTCACAATCGGGCCTTAGGCATATGTATCCTCTAATATTGTTTAGAATTTAGATGTTTGTTATATGCTTAACCAAATTGTATTAGTAATGTTTATACAATGCGATAAGTGAGAACTAAATAAATGCAATTTAAGTGTTCTTCTAGGGACTTTCTTACAAGTGGTTGACCTACTATACACTAGATAGTTGACTTGATTATTTGTAGTTATGTTTTCTAGAATGAACTAATTTTACCTCTTTATAAACACATGCCCATATTAATTGGTTGATAAGGGTACTCAAGATCAATTTGTTAACGCGCACTTGTTATTGGAATATAAGTAAAAGGGCCTAATAGCAAAATAAAGTATCATACTTGTCAAAAAAAGTTCTTTTGAGTAGCGAACTTTTTTTTTTCCTTATTGGGGTACTAAACTTTCATTTTTGGCCTCTTTTACGCACTTTTGACTTTTTGCGACGCTTTTCGCCCCTGGAAAATGACATTTTTGCCCATGGATTTTCAAAATTTTGAGGGCAAAAATGTCCAAAGTACGTACTTTTGGCAATTAAATGCAAGTTTAGTACACCAATGAGGAAAAAAAAAAAGTTCGTTACTCAAAAGAACTTTTTTTGACAAGTATGATGCTTTATTTTGGTATTAGGCCTAAGTAAAAGATACATTGACATATAAAAGATCAATATCTTATTTCGTTTTCGTCTTTATTGCCATTTCAACTTTTGTATATAACGTAGCCTAGCAATTGTTATCAACTCATCACCCTATATCACCTTCATCCAAACCCATCATTCCTTTGACACACATACACATTGGGCATATATACTTGTGATGAAGAGAAGATTATGGGTACTTTTCTAGAGATAGGTGTCACATGATGTGCCCATAATGGACCTATATATATGGTAGGCTCATCTATATACATGCATTTAGATGTAATTCATATTGACGTATTGACGAATTTAATTTCGTTTGTTCGTTCAGAAATATGTGCGAATACAACAGAAAGTTTGATGTTTTTTTAAGATTGCTTTTGACCTGGAGGGCTAGCAGTTTGTCTTTACTTTGTTATTTGGGTTCATATAGTTTAGTTTGATCGCAGAAATTATGGTTGCATATTTTGGTGGTATTCAAATAGGTTGAAGACTATACAAATGCATCACATATAATTTATACACATCATAACATATGTTCAGCTAGCCAGCAAAGGATTAAATTTTAGCTTTGTTGTATCAAAAGCCATATATTTTGATTAAAATAGATACCCCGTACGTACTTCTTGAAAATATTAAAAGATGTACAAGTAGAAAAACAAACTTGTTCTACTGTGTTATTGAATTTTAGTTTATGCTTTTAATCATTACATGTTAATCTATTGTAGTCTTCTAATCCACGAGTTTTTGTGAAATAAAGATATAAAGGTTTAGTGAAAGAACATAAAGATAAACTTTTCAGCGTATAATTTTGTTAGTATAAATCAAAGAATTAAGAATTATAAAGTGTTTCGCGGAAAAATACTTAATTAAATGAAAATACGTTTAGCTTTTTGAAAAAGTAAACTTAAACAAAGGTTAAAGTTTGCAAGTGAACTCTTAGGCCGCTGATTGGGTTAGAGACAAGGTCGAATTCAAAACGAGAATAAATGCTCTTCTTAAATGATACAGTTAATGTGAAAGAGTTTGCATTTACTCCGACCAACATTCTTTTTAACAATAAAACTACGAGAACGTCACGTGAGGGTTGTTGAGACGTTTCAAATATTTAATAGAGAAGCACATCTTTAAGTAAATGTTTCAATTCTTGAAAACTCAACAATCTTACTTTTGTGAACATTGCTCACAATTGTTCACTACATTTTTACCAACTCGTACTCGTCTTTGACTTTCTTAAGGATGCATTTTATCCTGCTCTTTTTCAATCTTGTAAAGTCCCACTTAATTATCTAGGAAATATTTCGAGCTAAGATCTGTTGGTTGGATCCGAGAACTGATATGCTTGTCAGGCCATTGTCGATCTCTGATGAACATTTGTCCTTCAGCTTCTAGTTCATTATACATAATAGTTGAGTCCTCATCAGCTAGATAGCATATCTTCAAGTTATCTTTAACTCCTTAACAATGTCTCTAACTTGATCCTTGCTGAATTTACTCGCTGATTTTTTTATGAGCGAGTCTTATTATACTTAATCTAATTTATACTGTAATTAAATATAGTTAGCAACCATAGGACATAAATTGTCCTGACATTTAGATAACTTTTTATGATGTTATATTGTTTAATATATTGTGCCATGACATTGAATTCTAATCGACCTAAACTCACAATTAAGATTTTAATTGGGTCACATTTATCGTCTAATACTCTTCCGACAAAACGTGAAAGCTTGGATTGAATTAAAACATAAATAATCATCAAAGAAAGCTTTAAAAAAATGATGATATAAACAATAGTTTGTTAATGAATAAATCCGGCAGCAAGCAAAATCAATTTTAAAAGCAACAGTAAAAACAAATTAAATAATAGTAAAAGCAAATAACAAATTGTTAATAAAAACATACGACCGCAAATGAAAATTAATTTTCATCATGCAACAACAGTAACATGAGTCTAGCTTTTTTTATTCATTGTTACTTATAAGTAGGGGTGGCAATTTCTGACCCGACACGAAACCCGACCTGAAATCGACATGAAAATTAACAGATTCGGGTTGAGTCTAAATAGATTTTGGGTCGGGTTTGGGTCGACCCATCTAACCCGTTTATTAAACAGGTCAGGTTCGGGTTGTGAATAAGTTAAATGGGTCGACCCGCCAACCCGTTTAAGATTTTTCCTTAAATTAAAAATTATTTATATTTTGTTATACGGGTTAAACGGGTCGACCTGCAAACCCGTTTAACTTGTTTAACTCGTGTAATTTGTCAACTTTTGTATATAAAACGGGTTAAATGAGTCAACCCAAAACCCATTTAACATATTCAACCTGTGTAACATATTTACCCACCAACCCAAGTATATATACGGGTTATATGGGTCAGGTTCGGGTTATGTATAGACATGTTAGGATTGACATAACTTACCCAATGATTTAAATGAGTCAAGTTTGGGTTGTGGTTCTCTGACCCGCCAACCTATCAACCAAAACCCGCCAATCTAAACCCGACCAAAATTACCACCCAAATTGCCACCCCTACTTTTAAGTTTACAAAGATATTATAACACTAATGAGCCTTAAGCCTACATGTGGATTCCAATCTTATCTTTTAATAAACACCAAGTAGCTTCATTGAAATAGATGGAGTTTTAAAGATAGGGTTCAAACAAATTACTCATTTAAGTGATTGTCCACATCTCATTAGACTTAAGGCTCATTAGTCACGATCAGTTTTATTAACAACATTATTGAATAAAGCTTTTTCTTACAATAATTGCGGTTTTGTCTATAAAGAGTTACACCTCTCCACAAACTAAATCATATATATTTGATTCTTAATGCTTGTTTGTTCAATTTTAATATGGTAAAGTTAGTTTTGCTCTAACAAAAATAGTATGAAATAAGAGGTTAGTTGAAGCTGACTTTTAGTATAAATCTTGCATAATTGCATGTGTTATAAAGCTTTTTATAGGATATATGTAAGGATTGAGAATTGGGATATAAATATATCAATCCTATATAAAATGGTATAAAAGAGTCAAATTATGTGTGACCATTTCAATATACATTTATACATATTCTAAACAGCGTGAGTTTCACTGTAGCAATAGTGCTCACGCAAATTTCATGTTTGCCAATTTTAGCTCCAGAGGTTAGTGATCAATTGCGAAGTTAGTCTTTAACGACCGTTATCTAACAAACATGGATTAAATTAGAAATGGAACAGTAACTTCAGGGGCTTTTTCTGTACAAATAATAAACAGAAACAGCCCCTAAGGTTAACTTTTTTTCACCGTTAGTCCCTAAGGACTAACTTTGCAAAGAACACCACGTTAAGGGACTAAAACTGAAAATAATGTTGCTACAGTGCCAAACAGTGATGCTACAGTAAAAAACAGTTTGTAATAGTTCATGTACTGTAGCTAAAGATTTTACGCTTTTAGTCCCTCACGTTAGCTATAAATTGCACCGTTAGTCCCCCGTTAGCGATCTTTTGCAAATTTAGTCCTTAAAAAAATTAAAAATAATAAAAATAATAAAAGTAATTGACCGCTCTATTTCGAGTTTGGATTAAACACAACATTTCCGCAGCAACGCGCGAATGCCCCGGCTCGTTCAAACTAAAACGTGTCAGTACAAGTTACAAACTTAATGAGTCATATGAATAAACTATTTAAAAGATAACAACAAATTAAAAAAAAGGCTAAACGGGTCAAAAGTTTGCTAATTCTATATCCTTCTTCTTAAAAAAATTAAAACGTAAATGTTGATAAGCTAACTTGAGCCTACTCGTCTTAACTTTTATTCATTTTGGCTTTGTTATTTGTTAAAGTAAAATCTTGTGAGGATGGACTTCTTGTATAGGATCTTCGGATAAGCGTAGAGACCTGCACACAAGAAGCACACGTTAGGCTCGCCCCGGGAGTGTTCCCAGGACCCACCTCCGGTGTGAGAGTAAGTATGTATGGTACGAAGGGTAAAAGAGTAGTTGAGAGTAAATGCAATGTGTGTGTGTTAGTTGTGTGACATAAATGAGGTGGTGGTATTTATACTACCTCACCTCACTACCTGCTCTACCTCGGGAAGGAGCAAACAGTGTTACGCTGTACATAGTAGGTAGGTGTCAGATCACGTGGGTGACACAATCCCTGAGAATCTGGGATGGCGGCGCGACCGCAATTAATGCTATTGTCCTTCATGTAAAAGAGAAGTCTTCGGATAATACGATGGTTCCGTTTAACCCTCCGGCATATGGATGATTATCCGAAGGGTTTATTACCGGAGGCGGGAATAAGTCCGAAGGTTGTATACCGTTCGGACACATACGCCAACATGTCCCCCCCCCCCCCCCCAGTATTGGAGTATTGGTTGTAGACCAATGGTTCAATACTTGATAGTCGGGGTGATTTTTAGCGTAGTAGGCTCATATCGGGCCTTAGGACTCAAGTGGCCCATGGGCCGATTAAAATAATATTATTACCCGGTTACAGCTGGATGCCACTAACCTCGTTTGTAGAGATCGGACGTTCCACGTTACGCCACGTCATGATGTACTGTTTGACACGACGTTCACGCTTCTCAAGGCTTTCCCCTAAAAATAGTGCCCTTACGTTTTTTTTCTTTTTACACTTGCCATTCTGTTTATTCTTTGCATACTATATTATCGCCGGAGTGTTTCACATTGTGCGTTTTGAGTTTTTACCGAGGTGCGTTATTTTTTATTTGTAGTTTTCTTTTCATATAAGTATCCCTCGGTATCCTTTCTTAAAAAATGGCCGCGAGTGAACCTGGTGAGATGAATATTCCGGACAACGAGCCTACAACTAGTAGATCCAAACCGATAGGAAAGTTTGATATGCATGTACATACGTCTAAGTTATCCCAACATACCCTAGATCGTCTTTGTACAGAATACGGCATTCCGGCCGACTTACATCCCATGGTTCCTCCCGATGGGCTTACTATGAATGAGTTACCGGAGAGTAAGATAGGGATTTATGTGCACCAGGTTAAACTGGGGGTGTTAGGGTTCCTTTCTCTTCCTTTCTTCTAGCCGTGATAGGGTACTTTCGAGTACATATTTCCCAGCTTGTTCCTATAGGTTTGAATAGGGTTACCCTCTTTGAGGTCCGGTGCTATAGTTTGGACGTTGTGCCTACCGTCCCCCTCTTCAGAGTTTTCTACCGGCTGTGTAAGCAAGGCCACTGGTTCTCATTTGAGAGTCGTACTGGGAAAAGGGCCATGAAGTGTTTTGAAGAAAAGCTGTCAGGGTTGAAGTTCTGGAAAGACTTCTTCTTCTTAATCGACCGTAGGGCTATTCCGGATGCCATGGCTTGGAGACACAAAGATTCCAAGATCTCGGACAGGTTTCCGGAGAATTATTCAGTGAAGGATGCAAAGAAGATTGCCAGTAAGATGATTGTCCTTCGGAAAACGCCCTCCAGTCTTTTGTATACATACGGACTTTGCAATGTCTTCCAGATTACCGGACATAGTTTGGTTATAAAGGATGTCGAGGGGCGTGGTAATGATTTACTTTGTACTTAATTGTCCTTTACACTTATCTTGCTTATTTCTCTTACTTGTTCTTGCTTGGTTTCCTTGTAGTTATCTCAATGTCTGAATATTTGGAGCTCCCGGACCTGGAAGGCACAGTAGTGAGCAGGGGAGATCCTTTTCCCGAGGGGTATGTCCGTCCGGACAAAACCGCTAGACCCCTGTCTCCTAGAAAGAAACCTCCTGCTAAAAGCAACCTTCAGAAGGTGGTAGAAGTTGCTGATGATGATGTTGTGGCGGCTCGGGAAGAGAAGGAGAGGAAAGTAAAGGAGAAGAATCCTGCTGTAAAGAGGAAACCGGTTGCGGTCAGCAAGAATGCTCCGAAACGTAGGAAGCATCTGATAGTGGAGGAGATTGTCTCTTCGGAGGGCAAGACTTTGGATGTTACTCCCATCAACCAAGCTGAACCGCAACCCGATGCTGGTTCTAAGACAAAGAGAACCCCAGCGGATGAGGAGGGTCAAGAAGAAACGCAGCCGGATGACAACTTGGCCGAGGGGGCCGGACATCATGAGGGAGAGAACCCTGAGCCTTCTCCGAAGCCTCATTCTCACGGTATGTATCGGTTACCTTTCTTATGTTGATCATCCCTTTCCTTTCTTGTGGTGATCATCCCTTACCTTTCTTGTTCGCAGATGTATCGGTTCATACTGCCCACTCTGAACATCATGTTTCTCACTCACAGGAGCCTTCAAACAGATCACCTCCGGCAGAACCCGGTACGTTTATCTGAAGATCACCTTAGTCTCTTCCCTTTTTTTTTTTTTTTTTTTTTTTTTTTTTTTTTTTTTTTTTTTTTTTTTTGTAACGTGTTTCTAAATTGCTTCAGGTAATTCGAATCAAACCGGAGGATATTTCGTTCCTGGTTGGACCCTCCGTGATGATGTCCGTATGAATTCCTTCCGGGCTTGCCGGGAGATGTTGGATCACCTTGCCACCCCAGCCGAACAAGAGGCCATTTCAGGGCTTAATAACAATCAATTGGCTCGTCAAGTTTACATTAATTCTGGTTCTGGGGTGGTTCTCCAAGCTGAGATTCTGCAGCGCTTCAGTCAGCTGAACCGAGATCATAGAGAGTTGACGGAGGTCCATATGGGGTGTGGTGATTTGTCTGAGAAGCTGAAGGGAGTTGAAGAGGAGCGTGATGCTGGGGTAGCCAAGTTTGACAAACTTTTGAAAGAGTTTCATGCTCTGGAGGACGAAGTGAGTGCAGCTTCCACTCGTCAAGAAGGTTTGGTTGAGCAACTAGAGGAGATGGAAAAGGATAAGAATGAATGGAGGTCAACGGCTTCGTCCCAAGCTGCCAGAATCAAAGAACTTGAGAAGCAATTGGCCGACAAATCTGCAGAGGTGAATGAGCTGAAGGTGCAAGATAAAAATTTGACGGCCAAGCTTGCCCAGTCTGAAATGATTCGCCATAATACTGTGAAAGAACTTATTCTGTCCGTCTGCCGTCGACTTTTTCAGAGTCGCGAATATAAGAAGAGTATGGGCCGAGTGTACAGCCTCTCTTATACCGGCGGCTTTATTGACGGCGTGAAAGCCGAGTTTGATGGTGGAGCTAAGGTGAATCGCAAGGAGGAGGATGTTGAAAGGGTGTTGAGCCAAGTGAAAAACCTTAACCGGGATGCACCGGCCACGTGGAAAGCTGAGTTCAATAAGATTTTTGATGCTGAGTATCCGTACGTGCAGAAGGTGGCTGGGTCTTACCGTTTGCCGTTGGGGGACTTAATGAACTTGCAGCCGGAGGGATATGTTCCTCCCGAACCAAGCACTCAGGTTAAGGAGACTCCGATAGTGACTGTTGCTGAACCCTCCACTCTGAAAGAAGGGGATAAGAAAGTAAATGAGAGTGCTTTCTTGTAATCATGTTTAGCCGAACTATTTCTCTATCCTTTGTAATTTGATATGCCGGACGTCTGTGTCCGTGATGAAACATATTTTGCCTTGAATGCATGTGTAGTTTTATTTTTTACGTGTATTATCTTTTGTACTTTTGACGAATGGTGTGTTAAGATACCTTGGCCGAATGGTGTATTATAACGACCCATTTTTGTGTTAGATAAAACGTTTTACATAATGCTGACATTACCGAACAGTGTAAATCTACCGACTGTTTGGTGATGGTGTAAGATAATGAACTGCTGGATTGATGGTGTAGCATGATGAACCGTTTTACTTCAACTTAACGAGGTAGAATAACGAATCGTTGGATGGACGGTGTAAAGTAATGAACCATTTGATTTTAAGGACTTGACTACAACTGTGTAAAATAACGAACCGTATGATTTCGACTTATTTTAACCACAACGATGTAAGGTAACGAACCGTTTGATTTTGATATAATTTAATCACAACGGTTTAATGTAACGAACCGTTGGACTGACGATGTAAAGTAACGACCCGTTTGATGTTAATGTAACTGAATCACAACGGTGTAAGATAACGAACCGTTTGGTTTTAATATAGTTTAATCACAACGGTGTAATATAACGAACCGTTTGACTGACGGTGTAAAGTAACGACCCGTTTGACGTTAATGTAACTTAATCACAACGGTGTAAGATAACGAACCGTTTGACTGACTTATTTTAACCATAACGGTGTAAGATAACGAACAGTTTGGTTTTAATATAATTTAATCACAACGGTGTAATATAACGAACCATTTGACTGACGGTGTAAAGTAACGACCCGTTTGACGTTAATGTAACTTAATCACAACGGTGTAAGATAACGAACCGTTTGACTGACTTATTTTAACCATAACGGTGTAAGATAACGAACCGTTTGGTTTTAATATAATTTAATCACAACGGTGTAATATAACGAACCGTTTGACTGACGGTGTAAAGTAACGACCCGTTTGACGTTAATGTAACTTAATCACAACGGTGTAAGATAACGAACCGTTTGACTAACGGTGTAAAGTAACGACCCGTTTTATGGAAACAAACATATTAGATGGATTGGGAAATTTTCTTCTCCGGATATTGGAGAAGTATATATTACTACCAAAGCCAAGCTGTTATATTGTACATTCATCGGAAACAATTCCGGAGGTTAATAGCATGCCAAGTTCGGGGGACACTTCGGCCCTCCGTTGTTTCAAGTTTGTATGACCCATTGTGATATGCTTCTACTATTCGGTAAGGACCTTCCCAATTCGGGCCTAGTTTTCCCTGGTTTTCTACTCTACTGGCTTCATTCCTTCTGTAGACAAAATCGCCCACTTTGAATGAGACCGGACGGACCCTCTGGTTGTAGTATTGCTCAACTTTCGCCTTGTACTTGGCTTCCCGAATCGCGGCCATTTCCCTCCTTTCCTGTAGCAAGTCTAGGTTCAAACGTTGCTCTTCTTCATTGTCGTCCGGGTTGAACATCATAGTACGGTGTGTGGGCATCCCAATTTCGGCCGGTATCACGGCTTCACTCCCGTATGTGAGGCTGAATGGCGTTTCGCCGTTGCTTGTTTTCAAAGAAGTTCTGTAAGCCCACAAGACATTGGGTAGCTCATCGACCCATCCGGCCTTTACCCTGCCTAGCCTTGTCTTTATACCGTGCATGAGGCTTCCGTTGGCTCTTTCAACCAACCCATTTGCTTGAGGATGTGCCACAACCGTGTTTATTTGTTTGATCTTTAGATTTGCACACTAGCTTTTGAAAGGATCGTTCACGAAATTTGTGTCGTTGTCAGTGACTATGATAGATGGGAGTCCGAATCGACAAACTATGTTGTCCCAGACGAACTTCTTAACCTCCTTACCCGTCGTCTTTGCTAAGGGTTTTGCTTCAATCCACTTAGTGAAGTAATCTATTGCCACAATTACAAACTTCACCTTCCCAGGGGCTTCTGTTAGTGGACCGAGTATATCCATCCCCCATTCATAGAAAGGCCATGGAGCCATGATGGAAGTCAACGTAGTTTTAGGCAACTTCGGTACCGGGGAGTGAATTTGACAAGAGTCACATTTGTTTATTTCCTCACGAGCGTCTTTGTGCATGGTTGGCCAGTAGTATCCCTGACGGATGAGCTTCGCCACAACCGCTCTTGGGCCGGAGTGCATGCCGCAAGCACCCTCGTGAACCTCTCGGATGATATAATTTGCTTGTAGGGGTCCTACACAACGTGCCATCGGACCTAGGTAGGTCTTCTTGAGCAGCACGTCCCCCTCCATGATATAGTGAGGGATTTTCATCCGGAGAGTTCTTGCTTCGTTAGGGTCCTCTGGCCAGATGCCGTTTTGCAAACACCTGACAATTGGTGTCATCCAATTTTCGCTCTCTTCTTCCACAATAGCTTTTACTTCTTCTTCCGACGTGGAAGGCTTCTCCAGTACTTCGACTAAAACTTCTTTGGTGAGATGGTTGAAGGCTACGGAAGCCAGTTTGCTTAATACATCAGCCTTTTGATTCTGCGATCTCGGGATATTACGGATTCTGAATTTTTTGAACAGTCCGATGTGCTCTCTTGTTTTTGCTAAATACCGTATCATACTTTCCTTGGATGCCACAAATTCTCCGTTTATTTGACTTGCCACTAACTTGGAATCTACTCTAACATCCAGAGATTCAACATTCATTTTTCTCGCTATTCGTAGGCCGGCGAGAAGCGCTTCGTATTCTGCTTCATTATTGGTGCTTATGAAGTTTAGACGGAGAGCATAGGTATGTTCTACCTGGTCAGGGCCAATTAGGACTAGCCCCGCCCCTGAACCCTTCGTGCTTGATGCTCCGTCCGTATACAAAATCCATTCGTCCGAGCTTGATACATCACATATTTCTTTTGTTAGTGGTCTACCGTTCTTTCCCTTAAGGTCGACTGATATTTCCGAGATGAAATCAGCGAGCACTTGCCCCTTAACAGAGCTCTTCGGAATGTACGTTATGTCATATGCCCCCAACTCCACGGCATACTTCGTCAGTCTCCCTGATGCTTCGGCTTTATTTAAAATCTGTTTTATGGGCTGATCAGTTATGACTCTGATTGGGTGTGCCTCGAAATATCTCCTCAGTCGCCTAGATGCGTGCAGGAGTGACAAAGCCAACTTTTCGATAGGCAAATAATTCCTTTCGGCCTCCTGCAGTGTCCGGCTAACATAATGAATCGGTAACTGTCTTCCAACCCTTTCAGTTAGGAGAACGACACTTATCGCTTGACGAGAAGCCGCTAAGTAAATATACAGGATTTCTTTTGGCTTAGGGGTGGTTAACAATGAGAGCTTCAGGATTAATTGCTTTAGTAGTTGGAATGCTTCTTCTGCCGCCTCCGTCCATTTGTATTCATCCTTATTTTCCTTTGTTGTTTTTCAAAGTCTCAAAGAAGGGGAGAGACTTTTCTGCGGATCTGGCTAGAAAACGGTTCAAAGCTGCTAACTTTCCACTTAGGCTTTGCATTTCCTTCAAAGTGGACGGAGATTTCATCTCAGCAATCGCCGTGGCTTTCCTTGGATTAGCTCTGATCCCTTCGGAAGTTACGATGTAGCCTAGGAACTTTCCTTCTTCCATACCGAAGGAACATTTTTTCGGATTTAGCTTCATGTTTATTTACCGGAGATTATAAAAGGTTTCAGAGATGTCTGCCAACATTTCTTTCTCAGTTTTGCTTTTGACCACCATGTCATCTATGTAAGCCTCCAGATTTCTTCCTATTTGACTTTGGAAAGCTGATTCTACTAATCGTTGGTAAGTCGCTCCAGCATTCTTGAGACCGAAGGGCATCTTGGCATAGCAGTACGTGCCTTGCTCTATGTAAAACGCTGTTTTCTCTTCATCTTCTTCGGCCATCTGAACTTGGTGGTATCCTTTGTAGGCATCTAGAAAACATTTGTATTTATAGCCTACCACCGACTCTATCTTCCAATCAATCTCCGGCAATGGATAATAATCTTTCGGACACGAGGAATTGAGGTTTTTGAAGTCGATGCACATCCTCCAACTTCCGTCACATTTCTTCACTAGAACCGGATTGGAGATCCACGTCGGATATTTGACGGGTCTGACGATTCCTGCCCTCAACCATTCCTCCACTTCCTTCATCACAACTTGATTTTTCTCCGCAGAGAGGCTTCGCTTCTTTTGTGCTACCGGTGTGTTCGCCACATTAACATTTAGCCGATGCTTTATCAACCATCTAGGAACACCCGTCATATCCGACGGTTGCCACGCGAACACATCTTTGTTTTTCCTTAATAGTTCAATAAGGTTTCTGCGACCCTCTCTGGAGAAGTTCCTTCCGATAGTTACCAACTGTTCCGGATAAGCAGGGTTAACCAAGACTTCTTCGGTTGTTGTTGTTATGTCCCCATCGTCTTTTATTTCATGAAGTTCTTCAGATCGAGATTCCTCGATTATTTGCTTTTCCTCTAACCTTCGACACTCGGATATTATTGACGGACGGGTCCTTAAAGTTGCTATACCCTTGGGAGTGGGGAACTTGATCATTGAGTGTATGGTGGATGGTACGGCCCTTATTTCCTTCAGTCCTGTTCTTCCTAAGATCACATTGTACGGCGAGGGGGAGTTAACTACACAGAAACTCATCATTGTTCTTCGGTACATGCCATGGTCACCGAAGCATACCTCTAACTCGATCTTCCCCAACGGTTTGCTTGTCTCTCCGGAGAAACCCACGAGGGAAGTGGTGGTTTCTTTGAGCCTGTTCTTGATGTCATTGCTAAGGTTGTTGAAACAGTGCTCGTACATAACATTCACTGCCGACCCCTCGTCTACATATATTCGTCGAACAAGATACCCACTGATGTCCCCCTCGATGATGAGGGGCTCATCGGACAGATCCTCCGTCACGATAGGAGGGAAAGTAATTGGAGCTTTCATCCATACCTCTTCATGATCATAACTTCTTCGTTTCACTCCTCCAGAACACCTTATCATGTTGATCACTTTGTCTTTTCCTCTGTCGTAGTTTCTTGCCGGTTCTCTATCTCTTCCGGTATCTGTCTGTTTCCATTCTTTTAATAAGTGATCGAGTCTACCGGACTCCAGTGCCACTTCTAGTTGCTTCTTCAACTCCCGACAATGGTTGGTCAAATGGCCAGCTTCTTTATGATACTCACAGAACTTACCCATGTTTTCACGCGAGGGTTTACCGCCCGTGGGTCGAGGGGCCGGTAAGTTCAGATGACGTTCTGCGGCTAGGATCTCCCTTGGGGGTTTTGTGAGTGCGTTCAGACCGGGACGCTGTGGTCCTTCCCTGAAGGCTCCCACCGGTCTACGATCTGAACGATAATAATCGTTGCGGTTCAAGTCCTTTCTAGGGGCCACATATGGGTGATACGTATCCTTGTGGCGAGGTTCGTTCTTCCTTTCGTTCTGGTATTTGTCATCTTTGAAACCTCTCCTTCTGTTTGCCTCAAACCCTTCCCCCCGGGGTAACTCTGTGCTCCGGTATGCGTCTTCAGCTCGGATAAAATCATCCACCCTTGCAAACATTTCTGTTACCGTGCGAGGTACCCTGTCCAAAAATTTCTTAGCCAAAGTTGGACACTTATGAGCATTCATGAAAGCTGAAATACGC
Organism: Artemisia argyi; assembly: GCA_030686995.1. Lineage (NCBI taxonomy): Eukaryota > Viridiplantae > Streptophyta > Magnoliopsida > Asterales > Asteraceae > Artemisia > Artemisia argyi. The sequence continues at coordinate 55,524,647 of CM060695.1, forward strand.
ATGATTTCCGGCACACCGCTGATGTAGCTGGCTTCGTCGGTCCATCTTTCCTTAAAGTCCGCCAACGACTCGTGGGCTCTTCTGACAATCTTGGTAATTTCCGTTGGATCTTTTGTACATTTCCTCCGAAGAGCAAATCGGGTGGAAAACTGCTCTCTTAACTCATTCTAGCTGTTAATGCTACCGGGCTCTAACCGTTCAAACCACCCTCCAGCTGCTCCGTCCAAGGTCTGTTGAAACATTAGACACCAAGTGGGCATCGGCCATTGCCCCTGATTTGCTGCTCCAGTGAACCGGGTGAGATGATCGTTCGGATCAGTAGATCCATCGTAAAACTTCATGTTTAGAGGCATTGTATATTTCTCTCCAGCAAATTCCACGATCCGGCTAGTGAATGGTGACCGTGATGCCTCCTTGAACGGTTTGCTTAAATCTTCATTCACTTCGACTACCTTTTCCCTTCGGACTTCATTTCCTTCATCCCCGAAATCCAAACGTATCGGCCTGAGCACATTTTCTCCTAGAGCGTTATGCCTCCTAATCAGGTCGGTCAGGGATGCCATTTGTCCGAGGATTAACTCTTGAAGGTTTGGGGAATCGTTCAATGGGTTGTTTGTGTTGTCCGGGTTGGTGTTTACTCCACTCCCTCCGGCTGATGAAAGTGGGGTATGGAAGAGTGGGGGAGGAGGACCAGTCATCGTTCTCAGGTAGAATGAATAACGGGTCCCACGGATGACGCCAATTTGTTAAAGTAAAATCTTGTGAGGATGTACTTCTTGTATAGGATCTTCGGATAAGCGTAGAGACCTGCACACAAGAAGCACACGTTAGGCTCACCCCGGGAGTGTTCCCAGGACCCACCTCCGGTGTGAGAGTAAGTATGTATGGTACGAAGGGTAAAAGAGTAGTTGAGAGTAAATGCAATGTGTGTGTGTTAGTTGTGTGACATAAATGAGGTGGGGGTATTTATACTACCTCACCTCACTACCTGCTCTACCTCGGGAAGGAGCAAACAGTGTTACGCTGTACATAGTAGGTAGGTGTCAGATCACGTGGGTGACACAATCCCTGAGAATCTGGGATGGCGGCGCGACCGCAATTAATGCTATTGTCCTTCATGTAAAAGAGAAGTCTTCGGATAATACGATGGTTCCGTTTAACCCTCCGGCATATGGATGATTATCCGAAGGGTTTATTACCGGAGGCGGGAATAAGTCCGAAGGTTGTATACCGTTCGGACACATACGCCAACATTATTCGACATGTTTCTTTTGTAAATAACTAAATATACTTGATATTACTTTCATACTTTGTAAAGTACTTGTACTAGATGTTAAAAGAGAAAGAAAACACCTCGAGTTTTCTTGGTTCTCTTTGGGGCCTATTGATTTTTGGTTATATGTTTGTAAATTGGAGAAAAAGATAGAATGATTAATGCATATCTGAAATGAAACCGGCCCACACGGCACACCAGACATGACCCTTTTAGTTGACTATGCCAAAGTCTTTATTTACTTCCTTTTCACGCTCACACACAGTCACCAAGAAAGGACGTACTTGACCTTGTCCACTCAAAACCATGGGTCCGATTTGTGGAGCCCGGGTTTGGTCACAACTTAACCGGCCAAGATATGTCGAGCCTAAACTTCACTTTCTGCCTACAATGCTCCCATGATGCGGGGGAGTGACATTGTGACGAGGGGCTTAGCTGAAACCACTATAAAGAACGTATAACTAGATGGTATTCAACAAATCAACAATAATGAGTAGTATTATTTTTGTGATAACATAAAAGAAAAAATTATTTATTAATCTGAAACGGAGGTAACTAATTTTCCAATTTCATTTTATGTCTATCAGACCACATCCTTTTTAACTATTTGGCAAACATAACCAAAGAATAAATGTCCAGTTTCCAAGTTCACTTTACGTCAATGACCTAGGTCTTAGAACATTCTTTTTCTTTTTCTTTTTTCTTCTTCTTCTTCTCGGCAACGGACTTGGAACAGTTTGGTTAGTCATAAGAGTGATGACATTTCAATAACTTTGAAGTTAAATATTGTGACATTTATAAATTCATGGTTATGTAAAGTCGAGGGTGTGTTTATTTTATTAAGATATTTTGCGTCTGAATCTGACTACCAAAAGTTTCTGTTAAGAGGTGATTATAAAGTTTGTATCAGAATAAAATAATGTTGTTTGTTTTTGTGTAATTATCTGAATGGTTCTGATATATTTTTTTAAGTATATATTAAACTATAGAGATACAATTAATAGTAGCTTGATTATATCTCTATTACTTATGAAAAGTTTATGCTCAAATCTTGAAACTTAAAATTGCTTAAAAGTGAATAAAGTGTTTGAACTAAATTACCCTTGATAATACTTAATAACCTTTTAAATGTGAAGCTTAATAAATGAAAACTTAACTTACAAAGTCACCTTAATAAATTTTTAAATGTCACGCTTGATAAATTAATACTTAGTCAACTTACACATTTAACTTTTAAAAGTGAGTAAAGTATTATTACGATTTATAAAATGTTATAAACATTTTTTGCTTTTAACCCATGAACCTTTTTCTCGCAATGATTACAAATTAAACTCGTAAGTTTTACATCAGGGGTCAAACAATCGCAAGTATAATTATTTTTCGTTATACAACGTTGCTTTTCGCTGGTATTCGTCTATGATTAAAAATGAATATAGGAAAAGACAAAAAAAAAAATTAATTAATTAATTAATCTTGAAATTCACAAACACACAGTTTTGGTTCACCCTTATCAACAAACATGTTACGGTTAAGATTTAGATTCCACAGTTTTACGAAAGCTAGAACGGTTGTTATATCCAACTAATCAATTATCAATCTAATATCAATTTTAGTCCAAGTTATACCAAAATTCGACCCGCAAATAGGTCACCCCACAACAAATTTAGATTTTTAATTGTATAACCCTGACCCAAATAACTAATCCAGCAAATCGGCCCAAAATGTTTCCAGCCCTAATAATTACAAGTATATATTAAATCCCATCAGATACTACGTCGTTTTGTGGTGTGTGTTTCCCGCCAAAATTTCCCAAGGCCCAGCTCAAAAAAAAGTTAGCCTGCTTCGTCTATTTGGGAGGCCCATGTGAGGATAGCATAAACCATGTTTGTCTAAACTTTCATACGTAGATATAAACTCTTATTTACAGTTTAGTCCTCAATATGTGTCGGTCATCCATTGGCTGAGGATTACTTTTTTCTCCTAACTATGCCAACATATGGTGAGGACTAAACTGTAAATAAGAGTTTATATCTACGTATGAAAGTTTAGACAAACATGGTTTATGCTATCCTCACATGGGCCTCCCAAATAGACGAAGCAGGCTAACTTTTTTTTGGGCTGGGCCTTGGGAAATTTTGGCGGGAAACACACACCACAAAACGACGTAGTATCTGATGGGATTTAATATATACTTGTAATACGCACGTGAGATATGTACTTCCGCTGGTATTAGAACCTTCTTCATACACTATATTGCTACAAACTATACCAGGAGTAGCAAACAAAAAAAGGAGTTCATAAGCAACTCAGATTGTTGGAGCAAAAAAAAAAAAAAAAAAAAAAAAACAAAACAAAAAACCAAACAAACAAATAATTTCATTCAGATATGATTTGCCCATGTCTGCACGTATTTTCCTCTTTCTTTATATGGTATGCATTTGTTTTGGGTTTTTCCCTGCATATCTATGCTAGATCTTCGACCAGTCTACAAAGGTGTACCAAATACAACGAAAAAACAACTCCGCCAGGCCGCAATGCGGCCGGCCAACGCCATGCTTGTCACTATATATTACGAGTAGTATATTACTTTGAAAATAGAATGAACGAATATCAAACTATTTTACCTTTTAATTTTTTTAATATTTTTTAAGAATTTAATTTAAGCCACCCGTAATTTATCATGAGTTTATAATCAAATGTGTTTTGAATCAAATGTGTTTTGGGTATTTCGGTATGAGAAGTGATTGGCATGCCTAATATTTATGTCTAATTTCATGCCTAACAAAAAGATCAAAACATATGGAATAATCAATGGTTATCATTAAGAGAGAGAAAATGCATGCTCCACTTGTCATATGTTGTATGAATTAGTCTCATTTTTAGACATACAAATTAATCACCTATATCAATTTCCTTTCGGTATTTCCCATATCTCATTACACACAATAGTACATCAGGATAATTCTAGACTCATAGTTACATGGGCCGAGCCCTAAAATGGTTGCCGGTTGGGCCAATATACATGTCGGTTAACAACTTTGTCTCCCTTGATTCCTTGAATTGTGAATGTGCACGTTTGAAACTAGAATATGTAATCATTAGTTAGAAATGGTTAGTCAGTTAAACAATAATTGTAGAGGTGCCCGTTTGCTTTAGGATCCAGTTAAGAAATTTCAGATTTACTTACTGTTAACTTTAGAGTGGGCTAAGGTTAATACCACTTCACAAGTCCTTTGATAGGTTGATAATATATACGTAGTATTTTTTTTTTTTTTAATATATGTCATTTTTTTTAAGTGTACTTAAAGAGGAGCCCAAAAATTTATTACGGAGTAATAAATATAGCAGTATTTTATTCAAAAATTTGGTCAGCGTAATCTCTTTTAGTATATATATATAGAATACTTAGCAAAAACACATGTTACCTTTCTATACAGAAACTCGGTTTGGCTACAAATTCGATTAACCCAAATACATAATTTTAAATATAACATTTTTTAAGCTTGGAAATTTTTTGTTGCAAAAAATCTATATAATTATATAAATAAATAATTATAATTATGTAATTCGGGTTATTCGGTTCGGTTTCAAGTTATTTGATTCTGTTTCGGTTGGGTTTAATCCAATTTAAATTCGGTTCGGTTTTATCAAGGAAAAAAAGCTAACCGATGTAAACGAACCAAACAACTTAATAACCGAACCGATAAACACCGAAGATAAAACAAAGACTCTAATGGATCAAGTGGATATGCCCATTAAAAATAATGACCGGTTCACTTTATTCTTTCAATGAGGCCACGAGGGAATGGTTTTTCCAAGTAAAATCATTTTTCCTACTTTTGAGTTTAATCGATTACAACATTTACTTTTAGAAATATACTTGTTACTTAAGCAATAAAATTGGACTATTAGGTCATGATTAATTACATGGAGGCATGTTATGATGTTAATGAGCATTGAAAAAATATTAAAAAAAGATAACACTATATTATGTATACATCAAACTAAGAGAAAATTGTTGTATTTTTTATGATTGAACAAATAACGAACTAAAAGTAACGGACTTGAGTCTTGTCGATAAGAATATAAGATACATTTAGCGAGTTATCAAAGATCAATGGCTGTCTCGCTGATTATTAAATCTTCCCATGACATGTAGTTGTTAAGTATTGTCAATTATCGATAGAAGGTTTCGTTGTTAAACATTGATTGCATTATGTGGCTAAAACAAAATTATTTGAGTACGGGTCATAAAATGCGATACCAGCTGCGCAACTTAAAACTTATGTATTTTTGTGCACGAGGTTGATCTTAAGATAAAGAATTAACCTTAAGATTTGTTGTTATCTCTTTTGTTTAAGGAGTAGGTACTTATATCATAAAACTAAGTTAATTTAAAATCACAAAACCATCGAGAATCTGATAAAGTTATTTGGCTTTCGATCTTAATCATGGAGAAATAAATATTGGATAAAAACTAGAATAGTTTCAAAAAGTATAAAAAAAAATAGTATTTTACTTATACTCTGATGAACACAAGAACAATATTTTTTTGAAATGTGGCTATATATTTACACGAGTCAGTGACAGTTTGACATCACCAATTCTAGAAGGCAAAACCAGATTGCTACCCTTAAATTGTATGTGTCTGTTTGGAGTTTATACTCGTTTTTATTGAACTATTATTACTTAACTTTTGAAGCATTAAATATTTGGTCTATAAAACATTATTTTTATGAGAGATTGACACGATTTAGGACGTGATAGAAATTGATAATATGTAACAATATAGAATTTAAGACCTTGTCTTTTATTAAACAAAAACATAATCAGATACAGTATAGACAACCCATTTTGACTATATTTATTATTTAATAAACCCTCTCAAACCATGTTCTATGACAAATGTATGATACGAGGGTTTAAGGCCCGTGCTCCGCGGTGGAATGTTTATATACAAAATTATGTTTCCTTTACGTTATCTTCATATCTCATTTAAGTCGGTTTTAGGTTTTACTTATACAATAAATAAGAAATTGCAAAAGCTTTTACACCATTGATACAATTGCTCAACACCAAACCAACAACTATCCTTGCTAGCAACTGAGCGTTTGAGCCTGCTGATTCTATGCGCGAACCCTTGACTCCAAGTAGGTTAAAGCATGTTGATTGTGACGCTAGCTTCAGCTTCAAAAGACACAATGCATGGGGGCTACAGTTACACCTACAATGCACACACAAAATCATCAGATAGCTTATGCATAAGATAATTTAACCGTAACTGAAACCATGTTCCCAGTTTCATAAACATCAATATGAAAACGCTAGCAAAACTTGAATGGCAAAACTGTACTTTCGCAGGAGGTTTATTTTCTACAGTTCTGGCTTTCTACCTAGCTGGATCCGAAACAACCTCATGAATTATCATTTCGTAACAGTCTAGTATTGATAATCCCGTTAGTTCCAAATTATCAAAAATAGTTGGTGAACAACAAGCAGCAGTTGTTTATTACCACAACTTGAAAGAGCTAATTAAGCAAAAGTTGGTACCCTACCGGAACCATTGGAGCATTGACTATGGTAGCAACAAGCTCACCTTTTAAAGCTCCAACAAGAGCTTCAGCAATCTAAATAGGGACTCCTTCCTACAAATTCATTGGAGGTTTTATTTTAACTAGAGGAGAGCAACAAAACCGAAAACCAGAACCAAACCCAGAAAACTAAAAACTAAAACTAGAACTTAAAAAAAAAAAAAAAATGCCCCAAAAATCCCGAACCAATTCCAAAACCGATGGTGTTGTTTTGGTTTTTAAAAAACCGAAAGTTTTGCTTCGTTTTTTGTTTTATGTGAAAACCCAAACCGAAAAAACCGAACCGCCACATCTAATATTCATAAAACTAATAAAAAATTTATACGTATTAGTTTTGATACAAGTGATCACCAAAATCGAAAAACTAAAAGATTAGATATTCGTAATAGGTGTTTATTTAGCTAACACTATAATAAATTCGTAAAGTTAGTTTTCTTTATTTTATATATGTTCGCACATCTCATCTTTATATATACATGTTATGTAATCTTATTACTTTACGACAAAATATTCAACTTATTTTCTAGTATTTCTTGAGTTAGGTTTTGGGTGTTCAAAAAATATCCGTATTCGGATATCCGAAAAATTGATCAAAATTTATTAAAATGTTGGGTTTTATGAAATGTCAGTTTTGGAACGTATAAAAGTTTTCAGAAAATCATAGATATTTAGATATTCGGATATATAAAACTATTATCCGAAATTTCGGATATCCGAATTTAAATAACATAGTTAAAATAATGGGTTTATCATAAAACCATTAACTCAAATTTCGGGTATCCGAAAACCAAAAAAACCTAAAACCGAACCACAAAAAACCAAACACCAAACCGATATTTTGGTGCAGGGTTTGGTTTTAAAAAACTTAAAACCGAATTTTCGGTTCGGGTTTAGTTTTAGCCAAAAACCGCTCCAACCGCCCCATGCTCACCCCTAATTTTTACTATCATTAAAGGCTTATGCTTACGTTCCAACTAAGCCTTTTGAATTTAATAAATAAAATAGTAAATAAACATAGCCTATATTTACTATTAAAACTTGTTATTGCTAAGGTCTTCCTTGTTAGCACGGTTCCTCTTATAAAAGCAACGTCACTCATGTGCATATCATAAGCTGTAGAATAGGTAGGAATAATTCAGTAAAATTCCAGCTTTTTGTATACCAACTTATCAGTGCACAACTCATTGGAGCATTGTAGCATTGACTATAGTTGCAACAGGCTCACCTTTTAAAGCTCCAAGAACGGCTTCAGCAATCTCAATACGGACTCCTTCCTACAAATTCATTAGAGGTTTTATTTTTACTAGAGGAGAGCAACAAAACCGAAAAACTGAACCAAAACCCAAAAAAACTAAAAAAAAGACCGCCCCAAAAAACCCGAACCAATTCTAAAACCGATGGTGCGGTTTTGGTTTTTAAAAAAACCGAAAGTTTTGGTTCGCTTTTTGGTTTTATATAAAAACCCAAACCGAAAAAACCGAACCGCCACAACTAATATTCATAAAACTAATAAAAAATATATACGTGTTAGTTTTGATACAAGTAATCACCAAAATTGAAAAACTAAAAGATTAGATATTCGTAACAGGTGTTTATTTAGCTAACACTATAATAAATTTGTAAAGTTAATTTTCTTTACTTCATATATGTTCACACATCTCATTTTCATATATACATGTTATGCAATCTTATTATTTTACGACAAAATATTCAACTTTTATTCTAGGATTTCCTGATTTAGGTTTTGGATGTTCAAAAAATATCCGTATTCGGATATCCAAAAGTTGATCAAAATTTATTAAAATGTTGGGTTTTATGAAATTTCAGTTTTGAATTTCGGATATCCGAAAACCGAACAACAAAAAAACAAACACCAAACCAAAATTTTGGTGTGGGGTTTGGTTTTAAAAAACTTAAAACCGAATTTTCAGTTCGATGTTTAGTTTTAGCCAAAAACTGCTCCAAAACGCCCGATACTCACCCCTACTTTTTACTATAGTAAAGGGTTACGCTTACGTTCCAAGTAAACCTTTTGAATTCAATAAATAAAATTGTAAATAAACATAGCCTACATTGACTATTAAAACGAGTTATTGCTAAGGCCCTCCTTGTTAGCACGGTTCCTATTATAAAAGCAACGTACACTCCTGTGCATATCATAAGCTGCAGAATAGGTAGGAATAATTCAGTAATATTCCAACTTTTTGAATACTAACTTATCAGTGCACAACTCATTGGAGCATCAGAGCATCGACTATAGTAGCAACAGGCTTACACTTTAAAGCTCCAACAATAGCTTCAGCAATCTCAATACGGACTCCTTCCTACAAATTCATTGAATGTTTTATTTTTACTAGAGGAGAGCAAGATAACCGAAAAACCGAACCAAAACCCAAAAAATTAGAGAAAAAAGACCGCCCAAAAAAAACCGAACCAATTCTAAATCTGATGGTGTGGCTTTGGTTTTTAAAAAAACCGAAAGTTTTGGTTCAGTTTTTGGTTTTATATGAAAACCCAAACCGAAAAAACCGAGCCACCACATCGAATATTCATAAAACTAATAAGAAATGTATATGTATTAGTTTTGATACAAGTAATCACCAAAATCGAAAAACTAAAAGATTTGATATTTGTAACAGGTGTTTATTTAGCTAACACTATAATAAATTCGTAAATTTAGTTTTTTTTATTTCATATATGTTCGCCCACCTCATCTTTATATATACATGTTATGCAATCTTATTATTTACGATAAAATATTCAACTTATATTCTAAGATTTCTTGATTTATGTTTTGGATGTTCAAAAAATATCCGTATTCGGATATCTGAAAATTGATCAAAGTTTATTAAAATGTTGGGTTTTTTGAAATATTAGTTTTAGAACTTATAAAAGTTTTCCAAAAGTTACAGATATTTGGATATTCGGATATATAAAACTATTATCCGAAATTTCGGATATCCGAATTTAAAGACCTTAGCTAAAATAATGGGTTTAACATAAAACCATAAACTCAAATTTTGGATATCCGAAAACCGAACCACAATAAACCAAACACCAAACCGAAACTTTAGTGCGGGGTTCGGTTTTAAAAAACTTAAAACCGAATTTTCGGTTCGGGGTTTGGTTTTAACCAAAAATCGCTCGAAACCTCCCAATGCTCACCCCTAATTTTTGCTATGAGTAAATGGTTACGCTTACGTTTCAAGTAAGCCTTTTGAATTCAATAAATAAAATAGTAAATATACATAGCCTGTATTGACTATTAAAACCTGTTATTGCTAAGGTCCTCCTTGTTAGCACGGTTCCTATTATAAAAGCAATGTAAACTCGTGTGCATATCATAAGCTGCAAAAATATGTAGGAATAATTTAGTAAAATTCCAACTTTTTGTATACCAACTTATCAGATCACAACTCATGTGCGTGAAAAATATTTTTGTATACAAAATCCATATACTAATGTGGTTGCAACCTGATTTCCTGATGTTAACACGCCTCTTAGATTTGTGGGTGCTATTTCAGCTATGAACACATGTACCTTTGACCCTGAACAAAGACACTGAAACACACGTAATGAAACCTCAATATATTGTGACCCGCCGATATAATTGAAAATATGTTATTGATTTCAGTTCACAATATGAGGCTCAGATTGATTAGTAATCTCAGAAACCGGATACATCTGGCTTGGCTGCAAACTTGATAGTTTACCTTTCCAAAACACAGAGATTCACGGCTTTAATCAAACCAGTTCAAATTCATCATTGACTCTTTATAACTAATATCACCAACAGTTTCGTATCACAGTAAACATAAGCAATTAATAAAAAAGAGGCTCAGATCTAGAAATATACCAGCTATTCGAAACTCCCGCCATGGCTGCAACCTCATCGGGAGTGTGGCTGGCCCGCCAAGAAAAAACATATCTTTCTTACAAAAAACAAAAAAATAAAAAATAAGAAAAATAAAAAAGACACCCATGGTTGCAAATCTAATAACTTGCCCTGTTATGGCTGCAAATCAGTCCAACTGTGAAACCGTTTGGCTCAGATATGCGAGTGCGGAACTGGACAAAAATGTATTCGATCCCGCCATGTTTAGCTCAGAACACAAATAGCTTTGAGTATCCAATAATCTGAAAACAACACAATTTCGTTCTCAGAATGCAATAAACTATTAAACTCTTTATTATACTAATCTTGGCATATAAAATTTGTAAAATACATAAAAGAGGTTCATTTTGTTCAACTGTGAAACCCTTCGACTCAGATTTTGCGAGCGTGAAACTGGACAAAAGGGTATTCGAGCTCGCCATGGCTGCAAACACAACCATTGCCATACTGCCTCACCAAGATACGAGTCACTTTTGTAGAACCGTAGAGGGGGTGAATACGGTTTCTTTGGCTTTTTAGATGTGTAAAAACTTTAAGCCAAAGAGAACACCAAGTGGTTGTATAATAATCTAACAACCACTAACACAACCAAAGTATATAAAGCAAGTAAAAGATACCACGATATATACTGGTTCGGGATGGGGGGTTTATACCATTCGTACGTCCAGTTACAAATCCACGACTCCGATACTATTCACTAGTATAATCCTTTCGGTGGACTACAAACCGTTACAATTTACTCCACTGATATTCACCAATATCGATGCTCACAAAGAAGGAGTTACTCACACGGTGTTCCGCCCTCGGAAACCACCCAAAAGAATCTCACGATTCGACTTTACCTAAGGGTCACCAAGACCACTAACAAGACTTCTCACCGGAAGTGTCAAACCCCAACTAGATCCCCAATGATCTAGGCTTGGTCACCAAGACACAAGACTTCCCTCACAAACAATAGAATGAATGAATGAATGAATGTTTGTTCAATCAAGTCCTAACCTAACCTAGAGACTCGATTGTAATAGAAAGGGTATAAGAAAGAAGACCCTCGACACAATCACAAGAGTGGATTAGGTTCTTGTGATTCTTCCCGTGCAAAGATATTTGTTCTTTCAAAGATGTTAGTATGAAAATCAAGAACACAAGATTAGAGATAGAGAGATAGAGAGATTTGAGAGTGTTTAGAGAGAAAGAATCTAGAGAGAAATAATAATGGCAAGGGGTGAGCAATACAAGAGGCAAGGGTGGTATTTATAAGCCAAGAACCCAAACTTTGGAAATTTTACCGAGGCTGGTGCGTTACCCGCGTGTCAACACTTGAACAGTGCGCCAGGCATCTGTAAGATTTTCCCAAGTGTTAGGAGTTTGGATCTTACAAATACCTATCCTTGCTAAACCCCCAATTGTACTTCACACTAAACCTTAACATTAATCATTCTAAGGTATACCAACTCAAATAGCCAATTTGGAAAATATTTTGTGAAGTGTTTAAAGAGAAACCAAATTACCAAGAATTTAAAGTGTAGATAGGGTAATTTGGAAGGGGTAGAAGTGTATCTCCTCACATGGCATAGAAAAGAGAGAAAGAATATGCCAAGGAATATTCCAATGCTTGGGGGGAAGAATGTGATGGAGGGTTGAGATGAAATGGTTTAAATTGGTTGGCTAGGATCAAAAGGAGCCTCCCTTGGTTTTTTAAACAATTTGGCATGTGTGGAATGTGAATGGTTGAGATGAATTCATTTGAAATGGATGGCTAGGATCAAAGATGCCTAGGTTAGGGTTGAGAAGGATATTCCAAGGAATATGCTTTGCTTGGGGGGAAAGGAGAAATCCATGGTTGAGATGTGTTTGATTTGAATTCAATGGCTAGGATGGGAGGAGCCTTATTAGGGTTTCAAACAATTCCCCATTTGTTAGAAATGAAGGGATGAGATGTGTTGTAAGGGAATGAATGGTTTAGATGTAGTGTGTAAGGGAATATGTAAGGGTGTAAGAGATTGTGTAAGAGAATATTTGATTTGGATATGATTGGATTTGTCTTTTGTATAAATGAGATTAAGAGAGGATTAAGACATAATTTTATTGTCATTAAGAAGAAAAGGTTTAGAAAATTAAGATTATAAGTTGAGAAAATCATAGGTTCCTTATAAGTTCAAGTAACACAACGTCGAGAATCCATAGTTTCATATCTCGTGACTTTCCACGACTCGACGTTCTCAACTAATACCTTGGTTCAAACAAGTTAAGTGCTTTTCCTTTTATCATAACCCAAGTGGGAAAGGATGCGTTTACGCAAAGTGGCCTTTGACTTAGTTTGACCAATAAGGGTGTAAACCCGTTACGTAATTAGAGAAGATGTAAGCACGGGATATGAGCATATGGATGCTTTAACACGATGTTACGTGAAATATATAAACTCCCTAAGTTTAGAAAAGCCTTGGCTAGAGGCGATAGTTAGAAAACATGAGTTGCCGTTTTCTCGTAAATGGGTGTTCTAAAAGTGGAATCTCTCAAGTCTCAAAACTCGTTTCGAGTGTTCTCAATTAAGCACATAACATATTCATACCTAAATTGAAAGATCCACATTTGTCGGTTAAGGGGAAAGCCGACTTTCAAAATTCGCCCGGAACCATACAGACTCCTGGCGCGTCACCCGCGCGTTGACGCGCGGGCAGCGCGCCAGGAGCAGACATTGGTTCCGGCTATTTTGAGCTAACGTTTTTTATTTTATGTGTTTCGATGTTTATTTGTCATCATTAAAACATAAAGAGATCTTGATCATGTTGCCTCAACAGCTTTCACCCATCATGATCCATCAAATGTATTCAAGACTATTGCAATGTACTATTATCTCAGACACCATTCTAGGAATCTAGAATATGATTATTCTAAGCTACACTATTGCAATGTACTATTATCTTAGAACCCCGAACTTCGACCGGCTTTCACGACGTTAACGTTTGGTGGCTTGGTAAGTTTTGTAGGCAAGTCGTTCGTGGGTTGGCAAGGAGGCCACATTATCAACCACTTCATCCTCACTGATCATATCTTCCGAAGCATTCCATGCCCGTTCATCAAACATCTCATTGACCATAAGTTCCATTCGGCCTATTGGATCCATAGAAGCTTGCTGAGATGTGGAGGCGGCATTAGCCGGAAGCTCAAGGTCGATATCAGCACAATCAAGACTATTTGCGTTGAAGTTGGGAAATAGTGGAACAACCATCTCACAATCAGGCCAATCTTGGGCATGGTCAGGATGTTCAGCTTGGATGTGTTCAAAAAGTGTGGTGAGGAGACGAGCATAAGGAATCAATCTCGTGTTTCCTTGAAGCTTGTCCATTCTTTTGGCCATGAAATAGGCAAAGTTGAATGGTGTGCCGGTCTCAATGCAATAAAGCATGTAACCTACAACAATTGAGACATTTCCTCTAGCCCCCAACTTTACAAACACATTGGAAGTCAAAACATGTTCCCATGCATTGAGCGTGTCACGTAAGTGTGATTGAGCCCAATGAGAGTCTGCCTCATCATTGCAATGATATTGAGGCTTGAAGATTGCATTTTGTACCACAGCCGCATCAATTCTATTCTCTTCAGATGAGTGATAAATTCGGTACTTTCTGAATTCTCTTGTCTCCGTAACATCGGTGTAGTGCTTTATGCCGGTAGAGTTGATGCCAAGAACCGTTCCGAGCTTCTCCAATGACCATATGTAGTTATGCCCATACATTTGAAAGTTGAGGGTGAGATCAGTGGGGTTGAAGCGATAGAAGGCATAGAATTCTTGATGTGTCGAGGATAGATGTCGGGAGGTAGTAAAGCAAATGACAAGCAACCCGCATTGGTAAAAGGTTGACGAAGACCACACAATCGAATGAAGTCAAGGTCAAAATGACGACCCTCGTGATAATTGCGTTTTTCAAATGGTTTGTAGTTGTCAACACCTCGAGCACAACGGACCTTTTTCATGTATTGCTTGGTGTCACGTCTTTCACCCATTGTTCCGATCAAAATAACACATGATGTGTTTATATATATATATATATATATATATATATATATATATATATATATATATATATATATATATATAAAATCAAAGATAGAAACGAAGAAAATCATCAGCATGTCTGGCGCGTTGCCTGCGCGTCGACGCGTTGGCAGCGCGCCAGCCTCGTAAAAAATATTGGGTTTCCCTCGAAAATTCAAGATTTTGAGAAATTTTGAAAAGAAAGAGTGAATTAGTTATATATAGTTCATGAATAGATCGAAAAACACAAAACCCCTTAGATTAATTTACCCAAAAATCATGATTCCATTTTGTTTATAAAGATTCTTAGAAAATTTTGTCATAGTTTCCCTTGTAACTAGCAATTTTCCCTTATGCGACAAATCAATTTTAAGATCAAATGGAAGATTTCAATGATACCCTAAGTATATGTATATGTATGTTGTCACGTAGATTGTTCCATTGTTATGTTTATCATTGATATTGCTTGGTGTCACGTCTTCGGAGGCAACCTTTTCCAAAAGGATATTTCCTCTTTGAACGTTGTCACGTTGATTGTGGTGACGAATTTCAATGTGTTTAGTTCGAGAGTGATGAACGGGATTTTTGCTTAGATCAATAGCACCCTTGTTGTCACACAATACAAGAACAGCTTGTAAATGGATGTTGTAATCACTAAACATTTGCTTCATCCACAAAGCTTGCTGACAAGCCTTTCCGGCTGCAACATATTCTGCTTCGGTAGTGGATATTGCTAAAGCAGTTTGTTTTTTACAAGACCATTGTGTTAGACATTCTCCTACAAAGGTGGATACACCACTAGTGCTTTTTCTATCAACGTAGTCGCCGGCGTGATCGGAGTCGGTGTAAATACTAATTTCAATACCCGAGGCCTTTGGATACCAAACACCTAGATAAGGTGTGCTCTTTAGGTATCTAAATATCCGTACAACGGAATTCATGTGTGATTCCTTGGGGTTATCTTGAAATCTTGCACATAATGATACACTAAACATGATGTCGGGTCTACTAGCGGTTAGGTATAGTAGACATCCTATCATACATCGATATTTAGAATTATCAACCGAAATTCCATCCTTGTCCAAGGTGAGTTTTTGATCGGTTGCCATTGGTGTTTTGATGGACTTAACATTTTCAAGATCAAATTTTCTAAGAGACTCTCTTAAATATTTTGATTCTGAGATAAATGTGCCATTGTCACTTTGTATAACTTGTAAGTTAAGTATGGACTTGAGATCTCCTAAGACATTCATGTTAAATTTCTTATGCATATGCTTTAAAAATTCGTCATGCAATGCTTGGCATGTAGATCCAAAGACAATATCATCTTCAAAGATTTGAACGACTATTTGATGCTTGTCTTTTATCTTGAAGAATAACGACTTATTCTTCATGCCCCTTGCATATTTACATTCAACAAAAAAAGATACTACACTATTATGCCATGAATGATTTTCTATATCAAGTCCATGCAAGACCTTCTCTATTTTAAAAACATGATTGGGTTTTTGAAAGTTAATAAATCCCGGTGGTTGGGAAACATATATTTCACTATTGATTACTTTATTAAAAGTATTTTTTACATCCATTTGTTTAAGTTTAATCATGCTACTACATACATATGCAAGAAGAATGCGCAAAGACTCTATTTGTGCAACCGGGGCAAAAATTTGATTGATGGGTTTTTCAACTTGATCAATATCATTTATTACTAACTTAGCTTGATTTTCACAAATTGTTCCATTATCATGCAAGGTGCTACAAAAAGCCCATTTTAATTCAAAAGGGGTGCAAGCATTAGGTAATGGAACTAATTCCCAAACATTGTTACATGTGAGTTGATCTATCTCAATATGCATTGCCATAAACCAAGTTTTATTCCTAATAGCTTCCTCAAAACATTTTGGCTCTATAGTTGATATGAATGCAAATGTATTGTTTTGAGCTTGTGCAATAAAATTATTTTCTAAGTTATTTTCATCGTTATGATTTATTATTTCAACTAGATTAGTGTGATTAAAATTTTGACTTTGATCATTATTCACTCCTAGTTTATCTTCTAAAGGCAAGGATATCGTCAAAACATACATCAAGTGTCTCGATGATTCTAGAAGTCTCCTAATTATAAACTTTATACGCCTTTGATGTATGTGAATATCCTAGGAAGATTTCATTGTGTGTTTTAGATATTATGCATTTACAACCAAAGATTTTAAAATATCCTAATGATGGTCTTTTCTTCCTAAGAATCTCATACGGTGTTTTATTACTTGTTTTAGTGATAGATGTCCTATTCAAAATGAAGGATGCGGTTTCTATAGCGTGACACCAGAATTTTTGTGAGATAGATTGTTCATTAAGCATAATAAAACACATTTCTTGTAAACGCTGAATCTTTCTTTCAACAATCCCATTAGTTTGAGAGGTGTCAGAAGATCGGAAATTATGTAAGATTCCATTTTTATCGCAAAAATCTCCAAATTGCACATTTTTATAAAAGTTCCCACCGAGACTAGTTTGAATAGATGTAATGCAACAACCATGTATATTTTGTAGACTCTTTCCTAGGTTCTTGAATTTTTCAAAAACTTCATTTTTAGACTTCAAAAATTCTATCCATGTATACCTTGAGAAGTCATCAACTACCACCAAGGTATAAAATTTCCTTCATAGCTTTGAGTGGTTGATGGACCAAATAAGCCTAAGTGAACTAATTCTAAGATGCTTATGCTTGAGATGTTATCATTATTAAATTTTTGACTTGCATGGACTTGACTTCCTAATTTACATGCATTGCAAGAATGATAGGCATAATCTAGCTTAGGTAAATTTCTAACTAATGCTTTAGAATTTAACTTAAGAATTACCTTCATGCTAGCATGTCCTAATCTTTTATGCCAAAGTGTAGACTCATCACCAATAACATCAATGGGGGATTTGAAAGTTCTTTTAGTGTGTGGTTTACAAGTATTGATTGTCATACACATGTCTTCTTGGCATACCTATAAAACAAACACGAAACTCAAACTCTCGGTCCCCATTTTCTTATGGGTCCACTAAGGTTAGCATAGAACACTTCCATGTTATACATTCTTGTATCTTGGAGCAAGTTACAAAGTATCTTAAGTCCAAATTCAGAGAATATTTTCCAAAAAGTGTCTTGAGAAGAGGGCTTAGAATTATTTGGTCTTAGAGGCCTTTTGTTTGGGTAGAATTTTTCTTTCCTATTAAACCTCCTTTTCTTTCGAGAAGAATGTTTACTATGATGCTTGTTTTTTGAATGAGTCTTACGTGTTTTGAATGTATCATTCTTACTATGAGTGATTGGTTTGTAAAATTGTTTCATCTCATTAACACTTAAGATTGGTACTTGAATACCATATGGACTAGGAACATGTGTTTGAGGTATTCTAGGTATAGAATTAGGACAAGCCAAATTTTCATTAACTTTAGTGTCTATTTTTGGCTTTTCAATATTTTCAAAATTTTCAAGATCTTCCTTATCTTGACATGAAACATTATTTTCTATGTTTAAGCTACTTTTCTTAAACTTTGAAAAACACATAGCTTCATCTTAAAGTTTAGACACATCATTGTTCAAAGAGTCAACCACATGTGTAAGTTTTTCACAACTTAAGCATGGTTCAACCACCTCTTTGGCTTTTGATTGATGCTAAACCGTCAACTTATATTGACCAAGTAATGGTCAACAAAGTCAAATAGCCTAGATCAATGCTTCGGGTAATATAAGGTATCACCGGGTCATTAAATCCCGTTGAGGTGTGAATTGTAACTTTAGCGTATTCGTGATCGGGTGTTTATTCACAGAAAAGGGTTATGATCAGAATTATTTGGAAATTATTAACAAATATAGCTTAGGAAAGCTACGTGAGTGATTACGAGAATTAAGATTACAAAGATTTGAGCTAAAACCTAAAAACGTACGTTTTAATTAAAAAACGTATACAGACGAATAAAACAAAAAGTACAACTGATGGACGGGAAGGGTTAAAAGTGTAAAATTAATATTTTTACAATCCTAATAATTAGAGAAAATTTTAAGAAAAATAAAAACTATTTTTACACTCTTTAATTATTTATTATTAATTAATTACTAATTATCTATTTAATACTAATTAAACTAATTAGAATTATTAAAAATACTAAAAAGACTTATAAAATTAAGAAAAATTTTATAAATCTAATTAACCATTATGGGAATCCTAAAAAATTATAAAAAGTTAATTTTATGTATTTTTAAGCTAATTAACTAATTATTAATCTAATTACTTATTAATTACTAATTAAACTAATTATATTAAAAAAAATGGAAAATGAACAGTAAAAATTCTAGAAAATTTTATAAAAATGTTTTAACTAAAATAAAAGCTAGAAAAATTATAAAAACTAGGTTATACTATATAAAATCTAATTATGCTATTTAATTGATTAATATTAATTAAAACTAAATTAAACTAAAATTAATTAGAAAAACCACTAAAAGACAAAATAAAAATCTGGAAAAATTTATAAAATTATTTTAACCTAAAATAGAATTTTTAAAAATATAAAAGTGATATATTACTTAGAAATAAATTAAAAAGAAAAATAAATTGATAAATCCTATTAAATAGAAACTATCACTAATTTTAAAGTTGGTTTTTTGGATTTTTTTCTTTTTCTAAACTAATTATAAACTAAAAACAACTGCTTTTAATTAAAACACTTTTATTTTAACCCATTAAATAAGCACTTGGAGTGCTTTTTACTCCCACAGTTGACTTTTGTTGACTGTGGAGGTTTTAAAGCTCAAATGTGAAAGTGTGGGGTCCACAATGATGGATTATGGTTTCTTTGAGTCCAATGAACAATACTAAGTAGGTTTTGATCAAATGATTGGCCTGAATAAGCCAAAAAGCTCAAATAAGCACTTGCTTATTGGTTTTATGAGGCAGTTGTGGGACAAGGTTTAGGGCAAAAAACAGGTGGGGTCCACAGGTCAAAAGGTCAAAGAAATGGTCAATGAGTCAACCCTGGTAGGAGGGGGTTGAGGGGAACAAAAAACAAGGGTCTTGGACCACTGTAGTGGCCACAAAACCACCACAAAGGTGGTGGTTTGGACTGAGGGTGCTGAGACAGAACAGAGGTCTCCCCTGCACCCCACTTTGGGTGGCTGTGGGGAACACAAAAAAAATCTTAAAAATACAACACAAGTGGGAATCTTGAGATGAGGTGGGGGGTTACTGATCTTAAAATTTTCAAAGCTTGAAACCCCATACACAATTCTCTAAAATTCACACCATTTTTGCTAAAACTGAAATTTGCAATTTTGACTTTTATATTTTTGTAACTCAGTTTGACTTTTTTGAGGTTTGTAAGCTAAATTATGGACTGAGATTGTTATACCAAGTTAAAGTGATGATGTCTAGGCTTCTAGCAACAACATTTGAGCAGAATGTGAAAGGTTTGGGCTGCAAAAATCACACAGATGACAGAAGCATGCAATCTAGAATCTTTTTGACCTTTAACTTATATGTAACAGATTTATTGCAAGTTTTGAGTCTAAAGTGTCCTAGTTAACATGTATAAGCAACAAACACAGCATTTAATCAACAAGGTAAGCCAAACAGCTTAGTTCCAAACACCCCCTTAGCCATCTGTATTGAACTTTTCCAAAGCAAATCAAATTTCTAATCCATAAAATTGGTTTCCAACTGATTTTTTTAATCTATTAAACAACTAAACATGAAACTAAGCTAGATTTTACAGCAACTAATCACTTATACTAGATTTGACTACATGAGCTATTTTAAGGAAAAATTTAGTAGTAACTGAAACTAATGAACAACTACTACTTTTCAAGCTAAATTACACCTAGATTATATGAAATAAGCAACAACAACTACAAATTAGCACATAAAAAGCACATGAACAGTAGAACTAGAAAGTAACAAAAATCCTTACAAGAGTGCTTATCCAAGCTGAGAACTAGAACAAGTACCAATCCTATCATTCCCCATGGAATCCTAACCCAGGTCCATCCATTATTCAACCTGCTCCAATGCTCATTCTTGCTTTTCTTGTTATTTTTTTTTATTTTATTTATATATATTTTTTTTTGTTTATATTTATAATTTTATGAAACTGGAAATGCAAAACAACTTAAATTTGTTAAACAATACTTCTATTAAAACTGAAAGGGTTCAATTACAACTGAGAATTTGAATAAAAATTAAAGGTACAATACTTGGAAAATTAGATTAAAGCTAAAAAAATACTAACTCCTGCTCCACTTCATCATCTTCTTTAAATACTCCAAATTAGGGTTTCTGGAGCTATCTTGTCTCTTTCCCAGCTGCATTAGGCACCCTTGGATGAGTTTCACCCAATCTTGGCCGTTAAATGGTTTTGGCGCCAAATTGCTTTTGGACGTTTTCTTGATTATTGAGGCCAGTGGGGTGGATTTTGGAGTTTAGTTATTGTTTGGTTAGGCAAGGGGGGAAGGAGTGTGCAGGTGGAGAAAAGAGGCTAGGGGTGATGATGGGTTTGGTTTTGGTTTGTAGCAGGATTGAGTGGGAGTGTGGAGATGGTGGGAGTTGACCAGGTCAGCGGGGAGGGGGTATTATTTAAAACGGACGGGGTTGGTTTCTTTGGTGGGCTGGAAAGGTGGACTGGGCCAAGGGTGGGGGAGTTATAAGGTAGGCTTGGTTTTGGATTATGGTTTTGGGTTATAATAATAACTAAGGGGTCCGGTTGTGCTTTGTAATAATCATAGGGACCAAAAGTGAAATTCCACAAAACCCAAGGACCTAAGATGCAATTCTGCCAAAATATTACAAGGGACCAATATTGCCAAGTTAAAATATCCCAAGGACCATAATTGAATTTTTCCATTTTTTCAAATTCCCGGGGACTAAAATTGACAAGTTGCCAAACTTCGGGGACCAAACATGTAATTTCCACAATATTTTACTCAAGGACCATTTTTAACACATTTTGACTTTCCAAGGATAAAAATGATTTTTTTCTTTCAAAATTATCCCACCAGGGACCAAATCTGCCAAATACTGAAACTCCAGGGACCATTTATGTCAATTTTGGATTTTGAGGGGTAAAAGTGTAATTTTCTCAAACTTTTTCACCCAAGGACTTATTTTGATAATTTTTGATTTTTCTTTGCCTTGGGTTGACTTTTCTTTCATTTTAAACTTCCAGGGACTAGTTTTGCCAAATTTTGAAACTTGGGGGACTGAAACTGCCAATTGTGTAAACTTTGTTCGTTTTTCATTTGCTTTTAAACATTTTGCATCTAAAACATATAAAACACACTTTTGGAATAATTTCTGTATTTTGATGCGTTTTTTAGTGTTTTTGGATGTTTTGGCAGTTCAGATACGACAAAAATGATGAGTATTTACACACTCATCAGCTTTGATCTTCTTAATTTCAAGTTCAAGCTCATTTGCTCTACTAGTTAGTTTATTTGTTTCTTGTTGTAACACGCGTTTCTCTCGAAGTATATGTCACACCCCCAAAATGAGGCCCTGCGGAAGCTTACATTTAGCTGAGGTATAACTCAATTGGTACCAAAACACAAGTACAAAAATGGTTTTTACTTCAATCATTTAAAATAAAATTGTTTAACCAAAAGTGTTGAATTTACATTGTTAAAAGTAGTGCAGAAGTAGGCCATTAAAATAGTTAAAAACGGTCCCCAAAATGAATATCAGAGTCTTCTATGACCATGCCATGCCCTGCCAAAACCTCCAGTAGCGTGCCATTGCTTAATACCTGAAAATACATGCTAAAGTGTCAACACGAGGTTGGTGAGTTCATAGAGTCTTGTGAAAAAGAATGTAATGCTTATGAATGAAGATTTCCCAGCAAAGGCATCGTAAATCCACTCAGTTACAAGTCCCGCCATAAGAGACTTGTAACCTGTGTGTTTACGACCCACTGCCAAATATGATTTGGTTTACGTGAACAAAAGTAATACTTGTATCTAGATTTAAAGATAAATATAGCAAAACTGCTATATAAATAATTTTAACAATGAGGCCATACAAGCAATTTTTGACAATGTCGCCAGGTAAACAATAATGACAATGAGGTCATATAAAATAAGTCTGACAAGCCTGACAATGTCGCCAGATAAACAATTTTGACAATCCTGACAATGTCGCCAGATAAACAATTATGACAATGAGGTCAAGTAAACAATACTGACAATGTCGCCCGATAAACAATTATGACAATGAGGTCATATAAATAAATAATAACGTTTAGGAGACAAATCACATAAAATACAGGTAATCAAACATACCAATGAAATGCAGGTAATCAATCATGTAAAGCGAGTATTGCGTTTAAGTAAAACAAGCATGTATTCTCCCCGAAAGAGTTCACCAAAACAATTGAAAAAGTATGGGCTATGACTCACCTGGAGCGATAGCTACGATGACAAAGTGGATACACTAAAAATGAGGCACGATCTCTAACCGCAACCTAATATGAATGATAGCCTCAAATGTAAGAAATGAAATGATGCTACACATGCAAATACGTATGTTATCGATACCACTCGTGAAACTTGAAAATAACGTTTATCGTCAAAAAATACATTTTAGACGCCTCATTAAGTTAATAACCACTTTTCATGTAATTAGGTTGAAACGGTACTCCGCGATCCTCGTTTGGTGTTTTATCGGTAAATATAGTATTTTCGTCGTAAAATAACACTTTTCATTACTTGAAAATATGACCAAAATGGCCTCGCAAAACTAGTCGCAAAATATTGTACGTTAAGTGCTAATGGTCAAGCTCGGCGTTTTTGAAAACCTTGTAACATTATCTACGTGTTGTCTCATTTAAATTTTGATCGTACGCGCCTCGACGGTTAAGAAATATGGCTTTCAATGTCGTTACTTGGAAAATATAGTTTTCAACACTTAGCAAATTTTGTTACCAAAAGCTGTCAATTTATTATAAGTTTTGTCGGGTTTCAAACACGTATATCTTGGTCGTTATGAACTCGTTTTCTACGTTCTTTATATCCCCGGAATCGTATTAATATATACTAATATATTTTCAGTAGTTCGGCTCCTATAGATTACGTCTAACGCCTCTTTTTGTCCGTCGAAAATCGTCCAACAGCACGTTATATTTTCAGAAAATAGTTTTCGTCGTTAAACTTGCAAAAATCATATCTCCTTCGTTATAAGCTCGTTTTAATCCGTTCTTTCGCCCACGGCTTCGTTTTTGAAAGTATTTTCTAAATATTTGGTCAAAAATTACCCACCATCTACTGATTTTCCCACGTTTTCAAAATAAGGACAGTAGGTATATATATAGTTTCAAAAATCATTTCTAGGGTTTCAAACTAGTTTCAACTTCAACCAAAACACTTTCAATCACTACAAATCTAGTCTAATCTTACCATACACCTTCTTAGGGTGTCATGGGTTCCTAAACATCACCAATCTTGGTGGATCTCATGAGATTACTAATGAAACTTATAGATCTAGTGTTAAAGATAGTTTATGTGCAAAGTGGTATCTAAAACATAAGTAAGTTGCATTACCAACTAGTATATCTTGAAAATACATAAACATATAAAGTAAATGAAAGTATGAAAGGATCATAAAGATATTTTTGAAGCTTACTTGAAATATTGGAGTGATTTGATGAGAAAATGTATAATAACCTAGGGTTTTTACCACAAAACCCTAACTAGATCATAACTAGGACTTGATTAAACACTTGATTCTTGAAAAACTATGGATTCTCCTTTGTTGTTGTTCTTGGCTGATCCATATGGAGAAGAAAAGAGAGAAGAGAAACTTTGCTAGTTGATTTTTAAGTGTTGACTAAAAAATGAAGTATATGAAATATATAAAATGGGTTGGAAGATATTTTGGATAAATGGTACAAGTATTAATGAAAGGCTAGTGTATATTTTCAAATGGTGTAAGATGATTGGATTGGAGGATGGAGTGTATAAGTGAAGTCTTGACTTTAAGTGTAGGTTTAGTTAGATATTGTGTAGTTTAGGTATTACCGGGTACCGAATTTGCTAGAAATAAAGTTTAACCGTACCAAATAAAATGTGACGACGTTGTAAAAATTATAAAATTACATTCCTGATAAGAATCGGGTTTTAAAATAATTGTCGGGTTGAAATATCGTGATTCGACGTAGTTTTCAGCATATACAGGAAAATATAGCAAATGGTTTCAAAACACCGGGTAAATTAATAATATAAATTTTATATTATTATAATGAGTATGAAAATATATTAGGATCGTAGACGGGAGTATCGGGTACATATATTAGTAGTAAAAACTGAGTGGTAACGTTAATTACAAATTAAGCATACGTAAATTGAAATAATGCATATCCGTGTAGGGCCTAAAGTGCTGATAATGTTACTGATGATATGTAGACTACTCCAGTCTATATGACGTGTCCCTACTGATGATGCATAAATTCGCAGCTAAACCTAACCGGTTATGCGAATTTGAATACCCGTAAACTAGATTTACGAAATGATGAACGACAATCGTGAATAGTGATTTCCCTCCGAAAATGAATAGTGTCATATGAATAGTAAAATTTTAGAACACTTCTCGGAATCTCAAACTAACTCCGAAAATGATGAATAGTAAAATGATGAATAGTGATAGGTGAATAGTAAATGATGAATAGTAAAAGATGAATAGTAACTTTCCGTGATGAATAATGAAATTTCGACGTTTAAAAAATGACCTGAAATTACGAGTTGTGACAATATAGCTTTTATTTGTCTATTCCAATCATTATTAATTCTTATTAGTTCAAGATTATCTTTTTCTAATTATCTAGTATCTAATGTTTTGTTTGAAGTAAAGGGATCTAGATGTACCGTTGGAGATCCTAAAGCCATGAGGCATGATTCATTCCTCTCTTTGTTATCTTCATCATTGCTATGACTCCAAGTGTCTTTAAATCCAATCATTGAATTCTCCATGCATAAATCTCCATCATCAAATGTATTCACCCCGAAAAGCACATGGTTCTATTGAGCCATGGATCTATACTCAACTTTACGAAAGATCTTTGTTAGGATTTCAGATTTTTGGAAAAGAAGTTTTTGATTTAAAACGACTTCTCTGGAAGGTTTTAACACTCAAAAAATTGAGTATACCGCTCTGATACCAATTGTAGAACCATAGAGGGGGAGGGGGTGAATACGGTTTCTTTGGCTTTTTAGATGTTTAAAAACTTTAAGCCAAAGAGAACACCAAGTGGTTGTATAATAATCTAACAACTACTAACACAACCAAAGTATATAAAGCAAGTAAAAGACACCATGATATATACTGGTTCGGGATGGGGGGTTTATACCATCCGTACGTCTAGTTGCGAATCCGCGACTCCGATACTATTCACTAGTTTAATCCTTTCGGTGGACTACAAACCGTTACAATTCACTCCGCCGATATTCACCAATATCGATGCTCACAAAGAAGGAGTTACTCACACGGTGTTCCGCCCTCGGAAACCACCCAAAAGAATCTCACGATTCGACTTTACCTAAGGGTCACCAAGACCACTAACAAGACTTCTCACCAGAAATATCAAACCCCAACTAGATCCCCAATGATCTAGGCTTGTTCACCAAGACACAAGACTTCCCTTACAAACAACAGAATGAATGAATGAATGAATGTTTGTTCAATAAAGTCCTAACCTAACCTAAAGACTCGATTGTAATAGAAAGGGTATAAGAAAGAAGACCCTCGACACAATCACAAGAGTGGATTAGGTTCTTGTGATTCTTCCCTTGCAAAGATATGTATTCTTTCAAAGATGTTAGTATGAAAATCAAGAACACAAGATTAGAGATAGAGAGATTGAGAGATTTGAGAGTGTTTAGAGAGAAAGAATCTAGAAAGAAAGAATAATGGCAAGGGGTGAAGAATACAAGAGGCAAGGGTGGTATTTATAGGCCAAGAACCCAAATTTGGGATATTTTACCGAGGCCGGCACGTCACCCGCGCGTCAACGCGCGTGCAGCGCGCCAGACGTCTGTAAGATTTTCCCAAGTGTTGGGAGTTTGGATCTTACAAATACCTATCCTTGCTAAACCCCCAATTGTACTTCACACTAAACCTTAACATTAATCATTCTAAGGTATACCAACTCAAATAGCCAATTTGGAAAATGTTTTGTGAAGTGTTTAAAGAGAAACCAAATTACCAAGGGTTTAAAGTGTAGATAGGGTAATTTGGAAGGGGTAGAAGTGTATCTCCTCACATGGCATAGAAAAGAGAGAAAGAATATGCCAAGGAATATTCCAATGCTTGGGGGGGGGGAAGAATGTGATGGAGGGTTGAGATGAAATGGTTTGAATTGGATGGCTAGGATCAAAGGGAGTCTCCCTTGGTTTCTCAAACAATTTGGCATGTGTGGAATATGAATGGTTGAGATGAATTCACTTGAAATGGATGGCTAGGATCAAAGATGCCTAGGTTAGGGTTGAGAAGGATATTCCAAGGAATATGCTTTGCTTGGGGGGAAAAGAGAAATCCATGGTTGAGATGTGTTTGATTTGAATTCAATGGCTAGGATAGGAGGAGCCTTATTAGGGTTTCAAACAATTCCCCATGTGTTAGAAATGAAGGGATGAGACGTGTTGTAAGGGAATGGATGGTTTAGATGTAGTGTGTAAGGGAATATATAAGGGTGTAAGAGATTGTGTAAGAGAATATTTGATTTAGATATGATTGGATTTGTGTTTTGTATAAATGAGATTAAGAGAGGATTAAGACATAATTATATTGTCATTAAGAAGAAAAGGTTTAGACAATTAAGATTATAAGTTGAGAAAATCATAGGTTACTGATAAGTTCAAGTAACACAACGTCGAGAATCCATAGTTTCATATCTCGTGACTTTCCATGGCTCGACGTTCTCAACTAATACCTTGGTTCAAACAAGTTAAGTGCTCTGCCTTGATGTAAAGCATAACCCAAGTGGGAAAGGATGCGTTTACGCAAAGTGACCTTTGACTTAGTTTGACCAATAAGGGTGTAAACCCGTTACGTAATTAGAGAAGACGTAAGCACGGGATATGAGCATATGGATGCTTTAATACGATGTTACGTGAAATATATAAACTCCCTAAGTTTAGAAAAGCCTTGGCTAGAGGCGATAGTTAGAAAACATGAGTTGCCGTTTTCCCGTAAATGGGTGTTCTAAAAGTGGAATCTCTCAAGTCTCAAAACTCGTTTCGAGTGTTCTCAATTAAGCACATAACATATTCATACCTGAATTGAAAGATCCACATTTGTCGGGTAAGGGGAAAGCCGACTTTCAAAACTCGCCCGGAACCATACAGACTCCTGGCGCGTCACCCGTGCGTTGACGCGCGGGCAGCGCGCCAGGAGCAGACATTGGCTCCGGCGATTTTGAGCTAACGTTTTTTATTTTATGTGTTTCGATGGTTTATTTGTAATCATTAAAACATAAAGAGATCTTGATCATGTTGCCTCAACAGCTTTCACCCTGCATGATCCATCAAATGTATTCAAGACTATTGCAATGTACTATTATCTCAGACACCATTCTAGGAATCTAGAATATGTTTATTCTAAGCTACATATTTTACCTACATATGATCAAATTATAATCAGTTTGGATAAGCAAATCCTAATCAACTTTAAAAGTGGCTTTTAACACATGATTCATTAACTCGGATTATATATAATATTAACTGAATGAAATAAGGGTTAATTGCTTGAAAATGTATCATACTTGCCACTTTTTGTTATTGTGTGTACTAAACTTTCAAATTTTGATTATTGTGTGTATTTTGTGACCATTTTACCCTTACTTTTTTAAAATTTTAAAGGGTGAAATGGTCATTTTATATGGCTAAGTAGTATCAAAATACACACAATAATCGAAATTAAAGTTCAGTACATACAATAAGAAAAAAAATAGTTCAGTACATACAATAACAAAAAGTGTCAAATACTCCATCCGTCCCAAATTATAAGTCCATTTTCTTACTTTTGGATGTCCCAAAATATTTGTCCATTTTCCTTTTCAACCAATCACAAGACACTTTAGTTGAGAGAGAAGATATTTGATTGGTGAATAGATTAGTTAGTGGAAATTTATTAAACTTTGTGCAAATAGAAAATGGATTTATAATTTGGGACGGAGGGAGTATGATACATTTTTAGGTAATTAACCCATGAAATAACTGAAAATACAAAAAGCAACAAACCTGAGATTGGAAGGCCTTTTCAACGTCACAAACGCGACCCTCATCAAACACATCCACCAACACCTTCACATCATACCCGTACTTCAAATCACAACAATCCTGAAAACTAAAAATCAAAACTCAACTTGAACAAAATATACATACCTTTCATCTTGAAGAGTTCTTTGTTTCGTAGCTTCACCACGTACAATCCTAAAAACTGAAAATCAAACTCAATCAA
Source organism: Artemisia argyi (assembly GCA_030686995.1). Lineage (NCBI taxonomy): Eukaryota > Viridiplantae > Streptophyta > Magnoliopsida > Asterales > Asteraceae > Artemisia > Artemisia argyi. The sequence goes on from CM060695.1 coordinate 55,553,934, forward strand.
CACCCACATAACCAAATCATCTAAGCTACACAAAACCAATAAATTCATACAAAAAAAACCCTAAAAATCAAACCTTTAAATCATGAGAACAACACCCACATAGCCAGAAGTTCTGTTGCTCACGAGTTGCTTCTCCCCCCCCCCCCCCCCCAACTAATTTTCCTTTTTGATAGTGTATTCCGGATGGGGAAGCTTCTAGGTTTGTATGTGCGTAGATTTTTAGGAACACATTTTATTGACTCGGGGGTTTTGATGAGACAGGTGTAAGGACAGGTGTTTAAAGGGGAGGGGAAGAAGAGGATTACACGTGCCAGCAGGCAATTAATTCACCTCAAGATCCAACTAACCAATAATATTTTAATAGAATCATTGTAGCTAGTATTGTTCAGCCTGTCACAAATCCCGGTAGCAGTGATATTAAATTCATTAATTGATGTATTTGGAGCCGTTTAGGAGCAAACTTTCATATTCGAAGCAGATAAAGTATGTTTGTGTAAGTATAGTTGGAGCGCAAATAAGGTGGAGCAGATGGATTGTCCCGGGTCGGGTTTAGGCCGGTTCCCCTGCCTTTTGTACTTTAGGTAAAATGATGATTATTGGGGGCCCATTTGGTTTGGGGGATTACTTTGGGTTTTAGGGTTAAAACTTCAAATTCATTGTTTGTTTGCATTTTTGGTATTTGGGTTTGGATACATAACCCAAATATTATGAGATATACGGAGTATTAAAGATAAGGGGTGTGAAGGGTTTTATGACAAGAGTGAGACTCATTCATTTTTGGGGCATTTACATCTATGTCCTTACAAAAATTGAATATTACATCAATATCCTTCTCAATTTTGTAATTATATTATTATCCTTCATAAACTTTTATAATTACATTAAACTTTTTTAATTACATCAATATCATTCTTACACTTTTAAAATTACATCAATATCATATTTCAAACATTTAAATTGTCATATATATAAACAAAAATTAACATGTTCTCTCTTCAATCGAGGTCAAAAATGCATATGAATAACTAAATATATATGAGCAATATTTCTTTCATATTTATATCCAAACTTTTGTAATTGCATCATCACGTTCTTTTGTCGTTCGACACCAAAAGGTATATATGTATGAATAATATGATCATTATAAATATAAAAGATAAATAAAAGTTTCATAATCTAAAAGTCTAAAATCAATATAATTATGATTTAATTGATTTTTGAACATATATATCCTTCTAAAAGTGTGAGAATGATATTGATGTAATTACAAAATTAAGAAGGATATTTATGTAATATCAACTTTCAAGAAGGATATACATGTAACTTTCCCTTCATTTTTTCTCTCTATCTCTCTCTTCTCTCTACACTTAAATATAATTAATTTAATATTAAATGTATATATATAATTATAAAATAACAATTTATCTTTCTTTTTTTTTTAATATATTTTATTTTCATATATCAAATCCAAATCCAAATTATAATCAAAATCTAAATGTTAATTCTAAACCCGTCTACAAACCAAACGGTTCCTAAATTAAAACTTTAAACCATTTGAGATACCACCTTCTTTATTTTCTTTTTTACTTTTGATCAGTTTAGAATACAAGTTTTTGTTAAAACCCAGACTATAATAAATGAGGAATGGGTCTTAAAATAGATATTACTCCATTAAACTATTGAGCTACAATCACACATTCACACTTCATCTCGTTTATATCGTTTTTGGTATATTATACTATTCAAAATGAACGCGTTATAGTCACGTGGGTTTACCAAGGGTTTGCTCAATTCGTTTTATCAATAAAAATATTGCTTTGGCGAGATCTTAAGTAGTTAACTTGTTATGTTGAGTTGTTGACATAAAACCTATGTGAAATACTACTGAACACGAATGTGCTAGGAAACTGCGCGAAACATTTTTGCCTGATTTTATTTTGTCCATGCCTTATAATGTTAAAGAGTTAGATGAAGTGTTAAAGAAGAATGTGTATAACTTTTCGAATTAAAAAGTTAATATTTCGTCATTTATGTTATTGGTTTGTTATTTGTTCCCGTGTTTTCATCACTTTTTTCGTAAGGAAGAAACCATAACAAAATTTGACCAGCTGTATTTAAGAAAAACTAAACAATATACAAGGACGGGACTTGAACGTTGTTAGTGAAGGGGCCGATTTGAAAAATATTTATTTTAAGAGATGATATACACTACACTGAAAATTTTATATTAAAAAATAAAAATAACTAAAACCATATATAAAAGTGTATGAAATGTATATAGTGTCAAATTTTGGAGGGGCCATTGCCCCCTCTATACCTTCTAAGTTCCGTCCGTGACAATATATGTTAGGACTTAAAAGGATATATGCATATTGAATGAAAAAGAAGGATGCCATGTTTAATACTTTAATATGAGAGGCTAGACCTAATGTATTGGATATGAAAAAAGTGCCCCCTACCCAAATATTTATACGATTGCGAGTTGTGTGTTTGTGATTTTAATTTTCTTTAGCTGCAATGATTGCGATGTCGAAGCTTCAACAGGTAGCATGTTATATTATTAAAACACTGAAACTTAGGGGTGCTTGGTGGAAGGGTTAAGGGGTGGGGAATGGGTAAGAAGTAAGATATTTAAAAGGGCCCACATTACTGGTGTTTGGTTAGGGAGTGTAAAGGTATTGATTATCCCGTAGTTGGTAATCAACCATTATAGAATAAATTGGGGGGTAAGGTATTGATTACCCACCTCACTCATTCTTTTACATTCCCTTTCTCTTCCCTTTTCCCCACTTTGAACAAAGCGGACCCTTAATATATCTACATAAGGGTGATCACGATCCAAAAACCGGACCGGACCGACCAAGACCGGACCGGACCGAAGACCGAGAACCGAAAAAACCATAGACCGAGACCAGACCGAATGTGGTCGGTCCGGTCCGATCCAATTAGGCAAGATTTGGCAAGTTTTTTCGGGTTTTTGGTCGGTCCGGACAGGACCGAATTAGCCAAAAAGCTTAAACCGAGGACCGGACCGAATGTGGTCGGTCTGGTCCGGTCCGGTCCGGTCGGTTTTGTCGGTCGGTCCGGTCCATCCGGTCCGTTTGCTGAGCCCTATATCTACACGTGTATATATAGCATCTTTGCGATATAAAGGCTAAGTATCCCAAACATGAACTCAGGTCTTATTTTTTACCAAAACACGATGGTAAAACAAAATAATATATTTATGTGACACAAAATTTTTGCACTGGATTCATTTTGAAAAAGTCGAGCTTTTAGACTAAAAAATTACACTACGAGATAAAAATCCATGAGGTTCCTTTCAATCTGTGGTCCGCCCCTTGAGCTGAGCATCCCATAAGACTTGGGATCACCTTCTAAAAAAACACTATCATGTTTTTTCATGTTCAGGTTATACGATAATGACAAATTCTAAAATGTATGTAACTTAATCGAGATATGTTCGTGATCGTTTTTAAACCTTTGCTCTAATCATCAGATAACCCAAATCCGTCATGAGTGAAATTTGATTTTGATACCTCTTGCGAAGACATCATGACGTTCGACCACCAGAACACATACATCTTCAACTAAAACCGCTTGAATTTGGTAGATTTAGGTCAAAGCATTACGCGTCAACTTTTAAACACAAAGAATACCATATCGATATATACTCCGTTCCATGGTTTATCAAAAGTGTTGGTCATAATTTACACGTACTAGAGGGTTACATAAGAGTTACTATCATCATATCACCCTACATTAGTGTGTAAGTTTACATCAATAAAGTATGTGATCATATAAACGATACGATATTTATTACGAAAGAAGCATGGACATGCCTATAGATATACGACGGGTACCACTAGTATAAATTAAGAAGTTGCCCCTACCCCAACACTTGTCCGTTTGCGATACTCAATCGACCTATCAATTTTCCTATAAGCTGCATCGAATGTGATGTATAAGCTTTGTATCATGTGAATATGTGATATTACTAGTTTATTACAATATATATTCAATATATTATGTATCAAAAATTTCAAAATGTGACTATTTGTATTAAATTTATCTATACCTCATTCTCAACCAGCTTAAATTTGTTTGATACCGACGCTGTTATGAGTTATGTATGCGTCAATGCTTGATTTCAATATTGTCCCATGCGGAGCATATTTTACTCATCAAAGTTCATGTGGATGAAACAGACATTGAGACATATATACTATTACACTTTATAGTTTATAACTAATTAGCAACTAATTTCTTCCAAGAAATAGTTTGATTCATGATAACGATCGATTTCAAATGTGGTTTATGATCTCATATTTAATTGTTACGAATGCTATCACTTTATTCGAACCACATACAACGTGACTAATGTTCATCGACAATTAAGGGTGTGATTGGTTAAGGGTATGAGCCACTTTTGGGTAATAGGTCATTACCCACTAACTTGGGAGTAATGAATTTAATTCCTTGTATATTAGTTTTGGCTTTCTTATTGCTATTTCCCTCTACGAAACCAAGCACGCTTAAGTCTTTTTTTTTTTTTTTTTTTTTTTTTAAGAATAGCGGCATATTATTAACTAGCTAAAGCTAGAAACAGGAACACTTACAAAGAAGAAATGTGTACAATAGGATTATTTAACCAACCTACCAACTAAAACTCAACTTAGAATTTCTAGATGAAATCCATAAATTGTGAACCTCCTAATTTGCATGTTTTGTAAATATTTGTAATCTGGGTTTGCAGATTCCTTATCTCTTATCTTTTCGCAAATTTTGGACCCTTTGCGAACCATTATGATTCGCAATTGTTTGCAACGTGTTGCGGATCACATTTCCACCTAATAAAATATTCTAATATAATCATTTGGAACTCAATCACAAAGGTTCATAACGGCTTCGCAAGGATACACAACACATTTGCAAAATCCGTGGCTAGTTTTAAAATTCTGTTTTTTAGAGTTAATCCCTCAATTATGATTGGTTAAATGATTACTTAATTATTGGCCCTAATATATAAATACCATGTTGTAAAAAGGTCATTAACAATGAACACAAAATAATTCTGGCTCTTTAAGCGTTTTGTATAGTCTATTAGTGTGAACTTTCAATGCCATATGTTTCTTTATAGTCAATGTTTATTTGTTGCGAGCATTGTCTGGTGTCATGGGGACGGTCTATGAATATCACTTTACTACGTAACCTCTTTTTTTATGATTATGTTTTCAATTCACATATTTTTAAAAACAAAAATAAAAGCATGTTTGATAAAACTAGAGTAGTTGTTATAGGTATATGTTTATTTTATAAAAGTGTTTGATAAAGTATTTTTATTATAAATACAAATTGGCAAAAAAAAAAAAAAAAAAAAAAAAAAAAAAAAAAACACTCCCGGAGTATAGAAAGGAAAATAAAACATAAGCACTCATTACAAAGAAGCTTTCAATTGAAAACGTTAAACAGTAAACACTAAAAGTTCAAAACTCTCATAAAAGCCCCGTGCAAAACATATTGTTGAGCCAACATGATCAAGATCTTTTTATATTTTAATGATGACAAATAATTCATCAAAACACATAAAATAACAAACGTTAGCTCAAAATCGTCAGAGCTCATATCTGCTCCTGGCGTGCTGCCCGCGCATCAACTCGTGGGTGACGCGCCAGGACACTGTATGGTTCTGGGCGAATTTTGAAAGTCGGCTTTCCCCTTACCCGACAAATGTGGATCTTTGAATACAGGTATGAATATGTTATGTGCTTAATTGAGAACACTCGAAACGAGTTTTGAGACTTGAGATATCCTACTTTTAAAGTACCCATTTACGGGAAAACGCCAACTCATATTGTCTAACTATCGCCTCTAGCCAAGTCTTTTCTAAACTTAGGGAGCTTATATATTTCACGTGACATCGTGTTAAAGCATCCATATGATCATATCCCGTGCTTACGTCTTCTCTTATTACGTAACGGGTTTACTCCCTTATTAGTCAAACTAAGTCAAAGGTCACTTTGCGTAAACGCATCTTTCCCACTTGGGTTATGCTTTACAATCAAGGCAAATCACTTAACTTGTTTGAACAAAGGTATTAGTTGAGAACGTCGAGTTGTCAAAAGTCACGAGATGTGAAACTATGGATTCTCGACGTTGTGTTACTTGAACTTATAAGTAACCTATGATTTTCTCAACTTATAATTTTAATTGTCTAAACCTTTTCTTCTTAATGAAAATTAGATTACTTTTTAATCTTCTCTTAATCTCATTTCTACAGAAGACAAATACCACCATATCCAATCATATCCAAATCATATATTCTCTTACACAATCTCTTACACTCTTACATATTCCCTTACACAATCTACATCTCAACCATTCATTCCCTTACAACACATCTTAACCCTTCATATTCAACACATAGGAATTGTTTGAATTCCAAAGGAGGCTCCCTTTGATCTCCACCATCCAATTCAAACTAGAACACATCTCAACCATCCATTCACTCTCCTCTCTATACCATCACATGTGTTTAATCCAAGCCATCTATTTCAAACCAAAACCATCTCAACCATTGATTCACCCTTTCCCCCCAAGCAAAGCATATTCCTTTGGAATATCTCTCCTTAACCTAACTCTCTACATCTCAACCATCCATTTCAAATAAACACATCTCAACCCTTCATTTCTCCCACATGCCAAATTATTTGAAAACCAGAGGAGGCTCCCTTTGATCCTAGCCATTCAATTCAAACCATCTCATCTCAACCCTCCATCTCATTCTCCCCCCCCCCCCCCCCAAGCAATGGAATATACCTTGGCATATTCTTTCTCTCTTTTCTATGCCATGTGAGGAATAACACTTCTACCCCTTCCAAATTACCGTATCTACACTTTATATCCATGGTAATTTGCTTTCTCTTTAAACACTTCATAAATGATTTTTGAATTGGCTATTTGAGTTGGTAAACCTTAGATTGATTAATGTTAAGGTTTAGTGTGAAGTACAATTGGGGGTTTAGCAAGGATAAGTATTTATAAGATCCAACACCCAACACTTGGGAAAAGTTTACAGAAGCCTGGCGCGCCGCCCGCGCGCTGACGCGCGGGTGACGCGCCAGCCTCGGTAAAATTTCCTAAGTTTGGGTTCTTGGCCTATAAATACCACCCTTCCCTCTTGTATTCCTCACCCCTTGCCATTATTTTTTCTCTCTATTTTCTTTCTCTCTAAACACTCTCAAATCTCTCTATCTCTAATCTTTAATCTTGTGTTCTTGATTTTCACATTAACATCTTTGAAATAACACATATCTTTGCAAGGGAAGAATCACAAGGACCTAATCTACTCTTGTGATTGTGTCGAGGGTCTTCTTATATATACCCTTTCTACTAGAATCGAGTCACTAGGTTAGGTTAGGGCTTGATTAAACAAACACTTATTCATTCATTCAATTATTTGTAAGAGAAGTCTTGTGTCTTGGTGACCAAGCCTAGATCACTGGGGATCTAGTTGGGGTTTGATACTTCCGGTGAGAAGTCTTGGTAGTGATCTTTGTGATCCTTAGGAGAAGTCGAATTGTGAGATTCTTTTGAGTGGTTTCCGAGGGCGGAATACCGTTGGGGAGTAACTCCTACTTTGTGAGCATCGATATTGGTAAATATCGGTAGAGTGAATTGTAACGGTTTGTAGTCCACCGAAAGGATTATACTAGTGAATAGTATCGGAGTCGCGGATTCACAACTGGACGTACGGATGGTATAAACCCCCCATCCTGAACCAATATATATCGTTGTGTTCTTACTTGCTATATATACTTTGGTTGTGTTAGTTGTTGTTGGATTATTAGACAACCACTTGGTGTTCTCTTTGGCTTAAAGTTTTTAAACATCTAAAAAGCCGAAGGAACCTTATTCACCCCCCATCTACGGTTCTACACATATGCTACATAATATTGCAAAGACCATCCATGTGGTTTGTTTAAATTACAAGCGCAAACCCTTAAACTTTGAAAGTGCACGGACAATCCATTTGAAAAACATTTTGCTTCAATATCATCTACGGCTCAATTAAAACGAGTAAAGTTTTTATTAGAGGAAAATAAGACAAGTGTAATTTAGTCATTTTAATTTGGTAATGAACAATATTTAGAGGTGTAAATGAGCCTAGCTTCTCGTGAGCTAATGGAGCTTGGCTTGCTAAAAGCTCGATCTTTCAAGCTTGAGCTCGAGCTCGTTGAGCTCAAGCTTGGGTTTAACATGAGCCTTGTTTGCTAGACGAGATCGAGCTTCATAAATTGAGCTTGATTAAGCTCACGAGTCTAAATAAACTTTTCATATATATGTAATATATAGAAATAAACTATAATTTTGTGCTTATCATTTTCGTGTGTGTTTATATATATATATATATATATATATATATATATATATATATATATATATATATATATATATATATATATATATATATATATATATATATATATATATATATATATATATATATATATATATTGTTAGAAATACGTTTATTCATATGAAGACTCGGTCACCCCGACTTTAGTTTAGCATATGGTAGCTCGTAGTATTTATCTAATTAGTTAGAATATAGTTTAGTATTAGTTAGTATTTGTGAAGTCGGGTCGGGTCTTTTACCCACTGTCAGCTCGCGCCACAGCCCGTTTCAGGGGGCGTTTGTCTGTAAGTATAAATACCCCTTCCCTAGCTTGGAAGGGGTTAGACCTTTCATTTGCAATCTAATACATCACAAGTTTCTCTCAAAGGCACCCAACTTCTTCTATTTCTCTCTCTAACTTCTCACTAGAATACTACACATTTAATCATCTTTAACACAAAACTAACCATGTTCTTTCATTAGAGTATATTACAATTGGTATCAGAGCCATGGTTCTATCCTAGGATTAGTGGTATGCTCGAATCTATTGCTTGGTTGTGTGTAGTTGGATGATTCGAATGGGTTTTGAGGTTTTATCACTTCATTGATCTCGTTAGGTGGTTTTATGGGCATTCTTCTTGTACTTTCTTACTTAGGAGTAGTGTAGACATCTTGTTTTGCCTTTGGTTTTGTCATTTCATCATCTTAGTGGATTGTGGATTAATTTCGTGGTTCATTTCTTGGTAGTGAGTTGTCAATTTCATTTAGAGAGTTGATAGTTCTTGATAGCGAGTTGAGACCAGCGGTTTGGCGTTTTGCTATTTTGGGGTATAAAGCCAAATCGCTAGATAGTGACACTTCTGTCCTATTATACTAGCGAGTTGGTGAGACTAGCGACTTGATACTGCATAGCGAGTTGACCCCATCCAGCGTGTTGAGCCATTGCCAGCGAGTTGATCATACTAGCGAGTTGTGAGACTAGCGATTTGATACTGCTTAGCGAGTTGATCCCATCCAGCGTGTTGAGATATTTCAGCGAGTTGACATAGGCTAAGGCTTCCAGCGAGTTGACTATAGTAGCGAGTTGGTCCAGGGTGTAGCGAGTTAATCAGATTCAGAGGGTTGACAGTGTCAGCGGTTTGAGCAGACTAGCGAGTTGTTTTTTATCAGCGAGTTGGTGTTGTCAGAGGGTTGATATGTCTTAGCGTGTTGATCTCTTCTAGCGAGTTAGTGCAATTGTAGCAAGTTGAACTGTTTTGTGGTGAGTTGATCTATTTCAGAGACTTGGTGTGTCTAGCGAGTTGTGTTATTCTTAGTGAAATGGTTCTGTTACATTAGTGAAACTTGTGCGCTGTTGCGACTTAAGTTGTTACCACTATTTCTACAGTACCTTGACGTTGTGAGGATAATCTTACGACTTGACTTGTTATTTTAATAATAACTTGACGTTGTGAGACTAATCTTACGATTTGACTTGTTTGTTGTGGAGCGGTTGTAATTCGACTTGTTGCAACAAAACACGAAATACACCTGTGTTTACAACTTGGTACTAGGACTTACTCACTTTCCACAGCATGGCAAGCACTTCCTCTGATGAAATTCAAACTGCAGGGTCGGATACTCGTCCTCCAATGCTGGACAGGACCGACTATGAATCATGGGCACAAAGGATTCGTCTTTACTGTTTAGGAAAGGAAAACGGGGTTAACATTTTGAAATCCATCGATGAAGGACCCTTTCAAATGGGAGTCACTAGAGACACGATTGCTGCTATTGAAGACCAACCTGCTGTAGTTGGCCCTAACAGACCTCGCACCTACGATGAGTTATCTGAGGAAGAAAAGAAATGCTATGATGCCGACATCAGAGCATCAAACATTGTCATTCAAGGGCTTCCTAAAGATGTCTACAAACTTATCAACTACAACACAGAAGCAAAAGCAGTTTGGGATAATGTAAAAATGCTTCTTGCAGGGTCTGAGTTAACCAAAGAAGATCGTGAGTCTCAGCTATATGATGAATTTGAGCAGTTCAAAATGAATCCAGGTGAAAGTATTACAGACTATTATGTCAGATTTCACAAGCTGGTCAATGATATGAGAATCATCAAGATGACAATGCCCAACATTCAGCTTAACTCCAAATTCGTGAACAACATGGCACCTGAATGGGATAGGTTTGTTACAGCCGTTAAACTCAACAAAGGTCTTAGGGACGCCAATCATGAACAACCCTATGCATATCTGCAACAACATGAGAAGCATGCTGCTTATGATCGGTTAATGCGAGAAAAATTCAATCCTTCAACTACAAATGACTCTCTTGCTTTCGTCTCAAATGTTCAGCAGCTTAATCAATCATCAATTGATCCACCTCAACCAATACATCCTTCGTCCAGGTCCACTAATCAAGCATCAACCCCTTCACCATCTGCCTTAAACACCTATCTGGACTCTGGGTATTCCCACACTGACATGATGATTGATAATCTTTCCAATCAAGTTTCATTGTTGGTTCAACAGTTCAGGGCAGCTCTTCCGTCTACTAATAACCAACTCCGAACCTCATCCAATCCTCGTAATCAGGCAGTCATAGAGGATGGAAGAGTTGTGGTGCAAAATGTGCAAGGAAGACAGAATTTGAATCAAAGAAATGTTGGTATTGGGAATGGGAACTATAGAGTCGGTAATGCTCTTCAAGGTCAAGCCAGGCAACCTAAATGCTACAACTGTGGAGGAATGGGTCACATAGCTAGGAATTGCACTCAACCAAAGCGTCCAAAAAACTCAGAATACTTCAAATACAAGATGCTGCTAATGCAGGCACAAGAAAATGGGACTGTTTTGGATGAGGAAGCCTTACTCTTTCTGGCTGGTGATGACGGGAATACATTTGATGCTGATGTAGATGATCAACCGGTTCAAGACTTAGCACTCAATGACCCGAATATCTTCCAAGTTGAAGACTGTGATGCATTTGAATCTGATGTTGATGACGAACCCACTGCTCAAACCATCTTCATGGCTAATCTGCCTGCAGTTGTTTCCTCTCCACAACAGTCTGGATCTTCCATCACATCTGCCATCTCTGAGGTACAAACTTCACTCAACCAAAATGACTCTGCCAATCCACAGAGGGTGTGTGAATTTGTACAACTCAAGGATATTGACAACACAGATACCATTGATATGGGAAATACCAACATTATCCCATATGAAAGGTATTTGAATGTCAATGGACTGCCAGTTGTACTAAGTGATGCACCTTCTGTTGATCTTCGTGAACATGAGCTGCATGAGCACACTATATACAGCCCTGATGTTTCCTTGCCCACTAGATTTAACATCCTTAAGGATCAGGTGACTATATACGAACAGCGGGCTAAATTTGAGCTTAATGAACGTGAGCAGAAAATGGAATGGCAAATGTGTGCTTACATAACTAAAAATAATTCCAAACAAAAAACATTGAAAAGGGAGTTAATGTCTTTGAAAAAACAATTGGATCAAACTGTTAAACAAAAACAGGAAATTCAAAAGGGGTTAGCCTCGCTCAAACATGATTACAAAGACAAAGAAACAAAACTTTTAAATGATGTTTCTAATCTTAAGATGTTGAAAAATAAACTGGAAGAAAAGTTGTACACGCAAGGCCAAACCATCCAATCTGCTCAAATGATGCAGAACCATAGGAAATTAAGAGATGAGTTTAGTGAACAGGATGCCTCTAAACCTAAGGTCAACTTCCTTAGAAATGGTATAGGTGCTCAACCCGCATTATATGATGCAAACATTATGTTTGAGCCTGACCATGCCCCTCCTGATGTGAGATCCTATGACGAAATTGATGAAATGGAAGATAGGACTAGAAAAAAACTAGTTGAGCAATTAAAGGATCCCGTGTGTATTGCTAATAATATTGTCTTTCACTATGATTATACTGATGATAATCATTCGGCTATTTTTGTCCCTCAAAAGAAAATCCTTCCTGAAAAAGTTTTTTGGAATATTGATATTGAGAAAATGAAAGCTGAAAGACTTGTGGGTAACACACGAACTATTTTTAGGATTGCTGATCCGACCATTTATCCTCTGAACACTCCCATGCACCTTATACCATTTACTCTTGCCACACAGTGTAATACTCTTATTGGATTATATGTACTAGGTCAAATGTTTAATGACTATGAGAAAACATGTAAAAAAAGAATTACACCAACTGGGATTACTGAAGGGGAAAGGGGATTTGAACAAACACTAACTGAAGTCATGCCATTTTTCAATCTTCTTAAAGAACACTTTGAGGGCCTTAAAAAGGCAATAAATGATGATGTAACTGATATGAAAAAGATCTTCAAAGATGTGGAAAATGAGGGTAAACAATTGGCAATTGATCTCAAATATAGTGAAATTGACAGGAAAAACATTCTTATTATGAATGAAAACTTGATTGCTAATTGCATTGCTCAAGATGTTTTCTACACTGTCACCGACTCTGCATTATCTGCTCGAAAATTTCATGAAATGTCGGTTACATTGAATGTATTTCAGAATCGTGTGATTGAGCTTGAGGGGGAGAATTTGAAATTACATAATAAAATTCAAAACGACGACCATGATAACATGGTCAGGCATTTCTCAAAACTAGAAGTTGATAATCTTAATTTACAACTACAATATCAACATCTAGAAGAAAGCATAAAGATCTCAAATGCCAAGACATCTTCGGATGCTCTTGATTTTGACACATGTTTTGAATTATCCAAAAAGGATGAAGTAATTCAAGCTCATAAAAACACGATTCGGAAATTGAGGGCCCAAATTGCACAATTAAAGTCTAACATGGGCAATGTAACCAATACCAGTCACCAAATGTCACTAGATTCTCAAAACTTTCAGAAACAAGACATCATTAACGTATTACAACATGAAAATGAGTGGCTTCGTGCTGAAATGTCAAACGCTAAACAACGTTATAAATAGTTATTTGAGTCTATTAAAATAACACGTGACCAAAACAATGAAAGAGTCACTTCTTTATTAAACCAAATTGAGAATCTAAAGACCATGGTGAAAGGAAAAATGCCCGTTGTTTCATGTGACCATGCGATTTCAAATGTTCATGCTTGTAAGAAATATGCGTGCGATGCTTTGAATGTTTCTCTTCCCCTTAGGAACAATAAGTTAGTTCATAGCAACTATCTTAGATATCTTAAGGATTGCCTGGTCATACTTAGAGAAACCATTGAAGATGATAGGATACCTAAACCACTGGATGATGTTATTGTTGGTGCATGCTTCCTCACTAATAGAGCCCAGGAATTATTAGAATACGCAATAGAATCATGCCCCAAGAATGATAACAAGTCGGATAGGTCGTTTGCGTCGCACTCTAACGTTGGCAACAAACATGTTACATTTGATTATCCCCAAACCATGTCACAATCCACCACCATGATCACCGGTAAACAAGTAGCAATTAAGCATACTAATGTTCCCGTCATTGCTTCTACAGGAGTAAACAGTGTATCTAAAGCTAGCAAGTCACAGCCTAGGTGCAATACAAAGAATGATAGGACTTTGCCGGCTAAGAGTGCACTTATGAAGGAAGTAGAAGAATCCTCTAGGAACAATAAAGTTATGATTAATGAAAGGAATCGAGTTGAATCAAACATTTGTGTTAACAATGATGTAATTAATTCGAATTCTGGTGCTATTTGTAAGACTTGTAACGAATGTTTATTTTTTGGTAATCATGATGCTTGTGTTGTGTCCTTCTTATAATCCACTATGCAATCTCCGGTCATGAATGTTTCAAGTGCGAAAAGGGTTAGACAAGTCTGGAATAAAACAGGAAAAGTGTTCACTAATGTTGGTTATCAATGGAGGCCTACTGGAAGGAAATTCACCCTAGTAGAAAAGTGCCCATTGACTAGGATCACTAACTCCAAAGTTGTGCCAATTAAGAAATGGAGACCTACTGGTAGAAGGTTCCCAGTAGAAGCACTTAGTACCACTCATAAGTCTAGTGCATCAAACTGTAAAAATTCCAGTAGTATATCTGTCACATATGATAATCCAATATTTGTGTGTGCTAACCAAACGGACCCCAACTGTTTGTGGGGCTCTAGCTTTTTTTGTTATCCACCATTGTCTGGTTTCAAATGCAGGTCGTACAAATCGTCCTTTGGTATTTGGACTCAGGCTGCTCAAAACATATGACTGGAGATCGCTCGCGGCTCAAGAATTTCGTGGAAAAGTTCATTGGTACGGTCAGATTCGGGAACGACAATTTTGGAGCTATAATGGGTTATGGTGATTACGTCTTTGGAGACAGTGTGATATCCAGAGTTTACTACGTGAAGGGACTTGGACACAATCTATTTTCTATTGGTCAATTATGTGACTCTGATCTTGAAGTTGCCTTCAGAAAGCACACCTGTTTTGTTAGAGAATTAGATGGTGTAGATCTTCTCAAAGAAAGTCGGGGTACTAATCTTTATACCATCTCTATTGAAGACATGTTGCAGTCCTCTCCAATTTGCTTGCTTTCAAAAGCCTCTAAGAACAAATCATGGTTGTGGCATCATCGTTTAAACCATTTGAACTTCGGTACCATCAATGAGCTCACACGTAAGGATCTTGTTCGAGGCCTGCCCAGACTTAAGTATGAAAAGGATCATCTATGCTCCGCATGTCAAATGGGCAAGAGCAAAAAGCACACCCATAAACCCAAAACTGTCAATTCCATCATGGAAGTCCTACATACTCTTCACATGGATCTCTGTGGACCAATGAGGGTTCAAAGTATCAACGAAAAGAAATATGTGCTAGTTATTGTTGATGATTATTCTCGCTTCACGTGGGTAAAGTTTTTACGATCAAAAGATGAAACTCCGTAGATCATCATCAAACTCATCAAGCAATTGCAAGTTCGACTCAACAAAACAGTTAGGTTCATTCGTACTGATAATGGAACGGAGTTCGTGAACAAACAACTTACTCAATTTTATGAAGGTGTCGGCATTAGTCATCAAAAGAGCATTCCACGTACTCCTCAACAAAATGGAGTTGTTGAAAGGCGTAATCGCACCTTGGTTGAAGCTGCTAGGACTATGCTCATCTTCTCCAAAGCTCGTATGTTTCTTTGGGCTGAGGCAATTGCAACAGCATGTTACAAACATAACCGATCCTTGATACATCATCTCCACTGCAAGACTCCATATGAACTGGTTCATGGCAGAAAACCAGACCTTTCGTTTCTTCAAGTATTTGGCGCATTGTGCTATCCAACAAATGACAGTGAAGATCTTGGGAAACTCAAGGCCAAGGCCGACATTGGTTTCTTCGTTGGTTATGCTCCAGAACGAAAGGGGTACCGAATCTACAACAAACTTATCAGAGACATAATGGAAACAATCCACGTTACATTCGATGAGCTGACTGAGCAACCGGTTCCTGGACAATCAAGTTCTGGACCCGTACCTAACCTTTTGTCTCCTGGACCTATAAGCTTCGGGCTTGTACAGAATCCCACTCCTGCTAGTCCTTTTGTACCTCCTACAAGTGAAGATTGGAAGAAACTGTTTGACCCAATGTTTGATGAATACTTTGAACCTCAAAACGTGGCTGCTCCAGAAGCTACAGTCATTCCACAACCAGCTGGGGTAGCAAATGTCCCACATATTAATGCTGGGCCATCCACTTCGTTGTCATGGGATCCTGAAGCCCCCACCATCAGTCATTCAGTTACCACATCTAATGGTCAATCTTCATCTGTACAACGAGTAGCAGCTGTGGATAATTCGTTTGAAGTAAATCCTTTCACTCCACTTGATGATGAGCCGTTTGTTAACATCTTTGCTCCTGAATCTTCAAATGATGCTACATCCTCAGATGAATCTAACACGGCTACCTCGGTTCCCTATCCTCAACCCCATGAACACCTTAGGAAATGGACAAATGATCACCCAATTGACAACATTATTGGAAACCCTTCTCGTCCGGTATCAACCCGTAAGCAACTTGCAACCGACGCATTGTGGTGCTTCTTCAATTCTGTCCTCTCAAAATCTGAGCCAAAAGATTTCAAGGATGCAATGTCTAAACACTCATGGTTCACTGCTATGGTGGACGAGATTCATGAGTTTGATCGACTTGAAATGTGGGAATTAGTACCACCTCCCGATTGTGCTATGATCATTGCTCTTAAATGGATATTTAAAGTTAAACTTGATGAGCATGGAGATGTATTGAAGAACAAGGCAAGGCAAGTCAGAATATGGTGGTTTATCAAATGGACGTTAAGACTGCATTCGTAAATGGCGATCTAAAAGAGGTGGTGTATGTGAGCCAACCTGAAGGATTCGTGGATCCAGAACGTCCTAACCATGTTTATCGTTTGAAGAAGGCTCTTTATGGACTTAAGCAAGCTCCTAGGGCGTGGTATGATACCTTGTCAAAATTCCTTCTTGCTAACAAGTTTTCCAAAGGTGTTGTTGATCCTACGCTCTTTACCAGAAAAACGGGCAAAAACTTTCTTAATGTACAAATCTATGTTGATGATATCATATTTGCATCCTCTGATCCCAAAGAGTGTGATCGTTTTTCCCAAGAGATGAGTTCTGAGTTCCAGATGTCCATGATGGGTCAAATGTCTTTCTTTCTAGGCTTGCAAATATCTCAAAATCCCAATGGCATCTTCATCAATCAATCCAAGTATGCTAATGAAATTTTGAAGAAATTTGGATTCGAATCCTGTGACTCAGTTGATACTCCTATGATTGAAAGATCAAACTAGATGAAGATGATGTTGGGATCCCGGTCGACCAAACAAAGTATCGAAGCATGATTGGTTCCTTAATGTATCTCACTGCTAGCAGACCGGATCTTCTGTTTGCAGTTTGCATGTGTGCTCGGTATCAATCCAAACCTACCAAGAAACACCTGGAAGCTGTCAAGAGAGTCTTTCGGTATCTTAAAGGAACAATCCAGATGGGCCTATGGTACCCCAAGGACACTTCTATGGCGCTCACAGCTTATTCCGATGCTGACCATGCGGGATGTCAAGATACTCATCGAAGCACATCTGGGGGTGCTCAGTTTTTGGGTAATAAGCTAGTTAGTTGGTCTTCAAAGAAACAAATGAGTACATCGATCTCCTCCACAGAGGCTGAATACATTGCTATGTCCTCGTGCTGTGCTCAGATCTTATGGATGAGATCTCAACTTTCGGACTATGTCTTCGTATGTAACAAGATTCCCATGTACTGTGACAACAAAAGTGCAATTGCACTCTGCTGCAACAATGTCCAGCACTCAAGGACTAAGCATATTGACATTCGACATCACTTCATCAGGGAGCAAGTTGAGAAAGGAGTTGTGGAACTTTACTTCGTGAGGACTGAGTTCTAGCTAGCTGATATCTTCACCAAAGCACTTTCTAGGGACCGATTTCAATTCATCCTCCCTTGCCTTGGTATAAAGAGTCTCACGCCTGAGGATCTCATAAGTCTTCAGGAAGATCAGGAGGAGTAAAGGGGTGCTTCACATATCCTTTGTACATAGTATTAAAACAAAAAGAAAACAGGAAAATATAAAACCTACAAAAAAAACCATAAAAATCAGAAAATCATAAAAACCAAAAATATTCTTCTCACGACATGTCTCTTGTGTAATCAATATTATGTACGTTTCTAGAAATGTCATTCAATAATGACACGGAAACATACATATGCTTGAGCAAGAGTTTTTCTTATTAATAATGTTTTTCTAAAACATGTCGTTTCTAAAATTATTCTTACAAAATGGTTTGCTATTACTTTAGATAGCAACCTGGTCTTTATATTGGGGAAAGTTCGTCGCCAAAAAGACGACTGTTCCTAACAAAGGCATGAATTACTGTATAATCGTGCCTTTCCGATCTGATGTACGCTTAAGTGCATCATTTCTGGTAAAAGAAGAGAAGTCTTCTTTGCATCTCAAATATTTTTCCTTCAATGATTCTTCGGGAAAATATTTGCTCCAAAGTTGGTGGTACCATGGTTTTTGAAGATCAAACAAACTCAAAATGTTGTTTAAAATTTGCCACTCAATCGACGCAAAAAATTAATACTTTGTGCAAAATGTTTAATTTTAAAATGTGTCATCGATTGAGGGGGAGAACGATTTCAAAAACTATATATCATCAAAACAAGATCTTTGTGCATAACTCCAGTGGATTAAGTGCCATTGTTATGTGTTAGTATATGAATTTTTCATGAGTTTCTCGCTAAACTCAAAATCATTTATAAACTCATCATCTCTAACACATAACATACTCCCTCAAGGTTTGAGGGGGAGCTAAAATGTCGTCTCAAAATCAGTCATTCTTAAAATGTCACATCTTTCTCCCAAAACCTTAAACTTATTTAAATCACTTAGGATCACAAATCTCAATTGGATTGAAAATTTTGATCGGGGGAGAAGATGTGATTTAAATATGACAAACTGATTAACAAGTGATGTTTTGAACCTAATTTTATGCTCCTCCCTATGTGCCAAACTCTTTTGTATATCAATGCACATATTGAGGGGGAGCAAATGATTTGTGATGAAAGGATCCTTGCATCTTAAGAGTTCGAGACTCAGACTTGACTCATGAATTGACGAAACACAATTGTTTTGAATCGAAAGGACTAGTCCTGGATGGGTAATAATTTCAAGCTGGTCTAACCAGTGATGTAAGCGTGTCTCGAAGAGGACTTGTCTGAATAGAGTGTACCGTTTCGAGAAATCTTTTGTGGACTTGACCAGGCCGGGTAATAACTTCAAGCTAGTCCAACTAGTGATGTAACCGTGTCTCGAATGCCTGCTCATATTCACTAAAGGTGGATCAATTCAAAAGTGCAACTCTTCCCGACATGTGCAAATTTTTCAATCAAAACATATGAGCACATGTTAAGGGGGAGCATTTGAAAATGACAAAACTCTCAATGTGTTAACAAAATGTGTTTCTCAATCATAAACACGTTGAGAGAATTTTCAATGATTTGGTGTATGGCAACATAGGATAGTCATGAAGTTATAATGTGGCTAAGGCTAGGAAAACCGTCCTATGATCCGCCAGAACCGGAGGGATCTACCCATGGACAATACCGAATAGATAGTATTAGAAAGTCCGTAGGTATGATCATGAAAAAAAAGGAGAAATGTGAGAATGGAGAAAGAAGGGGTTGAAGAATTACAAAGAAATGAAATGAGAAAGGGTGAAAAGAAATAGCCCTCCAATTATTCAACCTTAGGGCAGAAACCGGGTTCAATTCATAATCTACTGATGGTTGCTAGGCGACATTGGTATTGAAGACAAGACGTCATGGACCCAGTGACGTAATGCACTAAACCTTCTAGCCACTCAAGTTCTCTTAAAAGAACTTGTTTCATTCTCACGGGGAACCGGTGTAATCTATCGACATATCTCTTAGAGATGGTTGATATTGAAGCAGGAGACCTCTCCCTAATCTCCGCATAGGAAAACCAAATGCACTTATTGAGTCTAGAGCCACGAGATACATAAAAAGATCTCATAGGAACACGTGCTACTTCTACCCTGGTTGTTCAACATTAAGGACACCAATGGTAAACTTATGAGTCCTACGCAGATCTTAGCAACCTGTCAGAACATGTATGAGGGATGTTGCTATAGTAACTCCCAGTGATTGAATGGAAATTCCTACCAGGGTCAACATCAAGCAGCCCTGAAAGCAGGTCACTTAGGTAATTCCTTGTGGATTGCGCTAAGTGGTCGCGATGGTTACAAACGGTCAACAGTCGTGGAGTGATCTCCAGCGACTCACCCATTCGTTGATCTACTTAGATAGTTCGCGTAAATCCTTTCAGGGTTTACCGATTGGGAACGGTCTTGGTGAGGATTAGAAGGAATCTCCACACTATGCTGTTGACAATCTCTAATTCCAAACCTATAAGTACCGGATGATTTGTTGCTAACTGTTTACTTGCAGGAACTTCTGACGGTTGCGGTTGATTGCTGAAAAGATGCTGATCCATCAACACATGCTCACACTTCAACATCACAATCTAAGAAATCATGATCATTGATTGGGCCTCATATATGCTTCCACAACTCTGATGCAGAAGATCATGATCCTGAAAAAGTGTGAGCATACCAACTCAAAGATGTTCATATCACATGGAGACGTTACTGCTCAAAGATGACCCTCAGGCACTCTTTTGGATGATGAAGTTAAAGTTATTTCCAAAGATCATCCATCACATTGAAGGTGTCATCTAGAGTCTACCACTTAATGCACAAAGATCTCTACAATGAAGAATCAAAAGGCTACGAGCTACAAAGATGTCGTCAAAGACTTGAATGCTATGATTCAATACTTATTTCCGGGGTGACCTCCCTTAGGGGGAGATTGTTAGAAATACGTTTATTCATATGAAGACTCGGTCACCCCGAGTGTAGTTTAGCATATGGTAGCTCGTAGTATTTATCTAATTAGTTATAATATAGTTTAGTATTAGTTAGTATTTGTGGAGTCGGGTCGGGTCTTTTACTCACTGTCAGCTCGCTCCACAGCCCGTTTCAGGGGGCGTTTGTCTGTAAGTATAAATACCCCTTCCCTAGCTTGGAAGGGGTTGGACCTTTCATTTGCAATCTAATACATCACAAGTTTCTCTCAAAGGCTCCCAACTCTTCTATTTCTCTCTAACTTCTCACTAAAATACTACACATTTAATCATCTTTAACACAAAACCAACCATGTTCAGAGTGTGTGTGTATATATATATATATATATATATATATATATATATATATATATATATATATATATATATATATATATATATATATATATATATATATATATATGCAAATAAACATTTTAGCGGAAAAAAAAAAAAGGTTTGTGCCATATTTGAGGCTTATAAAATATATTGGGAACCACTGTAGCATTAGTCCAGTGAGTGGGACTTTCATTCTCGAGTCAATAAACTCGGGTTCGAATCTCATCCCTGACACTTTGCTCCCAGATAGGTACCTACCTCAGGCAAAACATATGAGCTCACTAGAAAGATTTTGTGGATAAGAGCTCAATAGTTCGAGAGTCTTAGCTCACTCCAGTTGGTGCCCACTAGGCTAGGAGAGTTGCCTGGAGCTATTCCTTGTGGGGTGGACAATGGCTAGTGCCAAAAAACACCCGGGGTTAAGGTGTCCCGCCAATCTACACCTTTTTTTTGTGGATAAAATATATTGGGATCCAGGCTCGAGCTTTAAAAGTATGGCTTGAAATTTGCCTAGATGAGCTCGAGCTTCTTTGATGTTATAAGAGTCTAGTGTTATTCTGTTGAACTCAAGCTCGGTTTGACTCGTTCACACCCCTGACAATATATTACGCAAAAGTTTTTAACCTAAACGATCTTGCATTTTCAAAGTGTTAAAAACTACTTCTACAATTCAAACAATCCAAAAGGACGGCTTTTTAAAATTTACTTGAAAAGAAACTCATCCCTAGCTAATTGTTTTTTAATTGGAACAAATTTATCCCTATCTAATTATTTAAAGGAGTTCAAGTGTTCAACAGTTTGCTTGTAATAAAAATCATTTAACACGCTAGTTATTTGGTCCAACACCCGTCGCTAAAATCTTGATACCCTAACCTCAACCGTCGTAAACCATAGTTAGTTACAATCAACTAATTAACCATAGTTAACTCTCTCCCTCTATTTTCTTATATAAGTACCTCTACCCATAAGTTCAACCCTCACATTTTTTGAACCGTTACAAACCAGCTGAATCTACGTCAAACACACAAACAAATCGACACATCTTATTCGGAGACTCGACATGGAGTTTGTAGACGAAGCACAAATATATAAATGTCAAAAACACCCTTCGAGGAAACGAAAAAGTGGAGTATGTCCTAAGTGTCTTCGTGATCGCCTAGCGACTCTTTGTCCGGATTGCGCTACGGCTCTTCCGTGTCCTAGTTGTCCGCCACCCGTCGTGGACACTTCGTCCTCTTCTTCGTCTTCGTCTTCTTCGTTTTCTCTTTTCTCGTTCTCACGAGGAGGTAGTCGACATGTGTCAGCTACAACGAATGGCGACACAAGCCAATTACCTAATAAAGTTGAGTCTGATCCTATGTTATTACGATCGCGGTCTACTGCTATTCCTTTCCTTAGATCAAGGTCTAGGTATGTTGGAGGTCCAGTTAGTAATATTAAATGTGACTCTGAGGTGACAACAGTGCAAAGCAATGACAATAGTGACACAAGCCAGTTACCTAATAAAGTTGAGGCTGATCCTATGTTATTAAGATCGCGATCTTATGCTATTCCTTTCCTTAGATCAAGGTCTAGGTATGTTGGAGGTCCAGTTACTAATACTAATAGTACATGTGACGCTGACGTGACAACACTGCAAAGCAATGACAATAGTAATAGTAGTAATAATAAGCCGGTGTCGAAGGTTAGTAGGAGCAAAATTAATTTTTGGTCCGTGTTTACAGCCGGTAAAAGTAAAAAACCTCATGTTATTGACGACGGAATGGATAATAAGTGTGATGATGCATCAGATAGGTGTGATTTAACGGTGGTTAATGATAATTCGATGATGACAAGATCGAGATCAGTCGCAGTTGGAGGCGGGAACAGATTTGGTCAAGCGAATTCGAAACAAAAGGGATGGAATTTTCCTAGCCCGATGAAAGGTTTTCGACATCCGAAACATCCTAGTTCGGTCACTGTTGCATAGAGGTTCGGTTTTGTTTTGATTTGTTTTCTTATTGACATGTTATTACAAGATAAATAAAATGTTATGGATCCATTTTAATCATATACTTTACATGTTTGTGTTGTATTTCTTATGTTTGATTTTCCTTTAGAGGTGTTTGTGATTGTGTATGGAAAGTAATTATCTTTTGCAAACTAATTGTCAAGTATTGAGTAGTAGTAATCAATATTTGAGCTAGCCTTTAAGAAATAGTTGTTTGAAAGCAAAATGATTTTTCTAAAACGTATAATCTATTCAAAAAAGCATTTCTTAATTTTACAAAAAGTTAGTTCATTACTAATAATTTATAGAAAAAGCCATCGAAGCACACCATGCACGAAATTAAAGTCTCTTAAGGCGACTGACATATTAAACAAATCCCTCGTTTATTGGGCAAATTGGGTAAGTCGTTATATGTCAGATTGAATTTTCTAACCCAAATACTTTGAATTTTTTTAATTTGAAAGCTATCATGTTCATTCCTTTTTTAATAATTTTGGTAATCTAAATTTTATATTATACTCCGTATGACAAGTATAGTATTTGTAACATGGTATAATCATTCGATGTCATATTTGGTATTTTAGTACAACTTAATTGGTGTGTGTGTATCATATGGCCAATATTTTTATTAAACAGATATATTTTATAAATCGTGTTGTTACTCACTTAGTATTACTTTAAAGAGATACGATGCGTTTTGAAAACGACTATTTGTTTAGTAACAAAAGTTTTAGGCGTACGCAAGTCTAAAGTAGTGAATAGTGATGGAGTTGGTATTGTCGACTACTTGCTTTGATTATAAACTTTATTATATCTCTCGTGTAATTATCGCATGTTTATTAAATATATGATCCAAACACACACACGGCTATTGAATTATATGAAAAGAAAGAAGAAAAGTACGTTTGAGAATGGCTTGTTTAATGTCCATATGACTTCTAAAATTAATCTCAGTCTTTTATATACAATATTCAATTAATGTGCTTAGTTCTATGTTGATCATGAGAACGATATCAATTAGCTACAAGCTTAAGAAAAGTTCTAACATCATTTGTGTTACATGCACATGCACCTCTAAACTTGAACTTTATGTATCTTTCTAGCAAGTTGTGCAACACTCATTGCCTTAAATTTTAGGTTATGTTTGTCACAAGTAGTTGTGAGCTGAGCTGTAACCACAACTCATTGCTCATCGCTCACGACTTCTTAAAGAAGCATTAGAAAAATGAGTTTTCATAAAAAAAAAATAGCAAAGTTCACCGCTCTTTTGTCAAACGAACACTAAAAATTAAAAAACTCATTGTTGCTCATCATCCCAAAAAGCTCTGCACCAAACATACCTTTCTAATATTTGAGTCATCGCTTTCATATATATATAAAAGTTGAAAGATTTATGTGGATATATTTCCAGATTAGAATATTTGAAGTGGTTGGTACTTGTTTTAGTTAGCTGTACGTAGAATTTTAAGTAGGGATTTTAAATCTAAAATCTTGCGCAATAAACTACTCGAAAGTAAATTATCATTTTTATTGTGCTTTTCTAGCCTTTCAAAAAAGATTCACCTAATTAAACCGATTTAAAAAGAGGGAAAAAATGTATTAGCTGGAACGATTGGTTAATTTCTCCTTTGTAATTTTCTAGCTCCTTGCTAGTCCTTTTTATAATATCAGCCGTTCAAAAAAAAATTAAAAAAAATAATAATAAACCGATTTAAAAAGAGTTTGATATCCTTGATTAAATTGGAACATATATACGTGCCTTTTAAATTAATATGGTGCGGGCGTGTGGTGCTTTATCTAAGAGTATGAAGAAAGTAGATCCTAGTCGTGATAAAGCTACACAGGTTTTCCCATACAAACACCGTTAATGTGTTCATCAGTGGATCACACTTTGGTTCATTCACGGATCGGGTCCTCAAGGAGCCGATACACCGTCAATGGGGTTTCCAAAACGAGACTGCTTTGGCTTTTAAAAGAACAAAGAATGATCTTAATGTAAAAAAACAGTTAGTATGATTTGTTTGTTAAATATATGGATAAATATTAATATGTAAATGTCTAGTATCGAACCCGAGACCTCGGGATTGCACACTTTACAAACAAGAATAATGTATAATAAATATATATATGTTAAATGTATCGTATATATATATTTATAAACACTTAATGGACTAAATGATCGTTAGTTATTAACCGTATGGACTAACAATCATTAGTAACGAAAGATAAGGACTAGAATGTAATTTGGAAAGCAAGAAGGATCCGGAACACCCATATGGGTGTATGGCCGGTCGATCTAAGGCCCATGGGTTTCGACCCATGCCTTGCTTGCTCCCCAAGATTCATCTAGTATATATACAAGGTCAAGGATTAGGGTTTCACATCTTTTGTGCACACACTCTAACCCTAAAATCCTTGTTTTCTTTCTTTGTTTCTTGGCCGATCGAATCAACACCTCCCAAGGGTTTGGATCGATTTTTCCA
The DNA here is from genome assembly GCA_030686995.1 of Artemisia argyi. Lineage (NCBI taxonomy): Eukaryota > Viridiplantae > Streptophyta > Magnoliopsida > Asterales > Asteraceae > Artemisia > Artemisia argyi. The sequence continues at coordinate 55,579,596 of CM060695.1, forward strand.
AGTCTAAAATATAAGTGTTTTGTTTACTTGCATCAAACCTTTATTCGTTGGTAGTTTGTGTGTACAAGAACGAGGTAACAACATACTTTTGTTGTTATCAAGGGATCGATTAACAAAACGGTAAGGGGTTAATCATTGATCCATATAAACCCTAATTAGGGTTCTTCATATTGTTAAAGACAATTGCTTTTGATTCTTGTTCGGGCTAGAATCACCACGGTACGTTCCTATTTATGTTTTAGTTAATATTTATGTGTTATACTTGATCCTTCGCTTCCGCATACGTGTGCACTTTGATTTATATGATTGTCATGGTAATTGAATTCTAACAGTGGTATCAGAGCCAGGTTTCGATCCTGGGACCTGTGGGTTATGGGCACTTTGATTTATCAAACTATAACAGTGGCATCACGAGCCATGTATAACATGTAATTGATTACTAAAACGTAATAAAAATCGGATCTTTAATTGTTTTAGATACATGTTTTTGATCTAGGGTTTTTCTTTATTTTAAATTCGAAACCCTAACCCTAATTTTGGGGGGGGGGAGTCGATTTTTCCATGAAACCCTAATTAGGGTTTTGTGGTTTTCTTGGATTATGTGTAATCACTAGAAACCCTAGGTCATTAACCGGTTAATTGAACGTATCTTGTGACCTAATTGCTAATTGTTAGGTTTTAATCCGTGACTTACATGCATGTTCGTCATGGATCTTGTTTTGTTTTATGTATCACATGTTTAGATAGATCTTTAATGGGGGAAGACTCCAATATATATTAAAATCAATTTTATATGCTATGTGGTGTGTTTTTAGCTTTGGCCTACGCAATTGATTCGTCAATGTATGTGACTCACCTCCATTAAGAGGGGAAGGCCTTAGTTGATTACATACGTTTTATACCTAGAATTGATTTATTAGGATCTTTTCTAATACGGTTTGCATGTGGCTAATTGTTTCACTTATATTATTATTGTTTGTTTGATTTTCTTTGCTACTTGTTTTATTGTTTTTTAGTTGGACTTGATGTAAGCAATAAAAGGGTGTTTTCATAAAGAAAATTAAAACGGACTAATAATTGTGAAACCCTAAAGTGATAAAGTTAGAATCTTGCAAAGGTCTTATGACAATCGTGGTCCGATTCGCACGGTAATCAGCTCCCAGTCGAGACTAGCAAAATTCAAACTTTATTACTATTTTGAGATTGAATCCATAAACTTTTGCTTGAATGATGTTTTGTGCAAATATGCTTTTAAAATTAAGTCTTTTAAGATGATATTCATAACCGTGATTTGAAGGCTTTGAAAAGAGCCTTAGAGTCTGCCTTGGTTATCACAATCTTGAATATGTCTTAAACGAATTACTTTTAAAATCATATGTTGTAGAAAGTCATCTTAGGGTTTTGGCATAAACCTCAAGTAAAACTTTGTGTATTAAATTTCACGAATTGAATATAAAAAGTTTTTATGAAAACTTGTGTTATAAAGATGAGTGCATGCATCTTTGTACATAATTTTGATTGACATATCAAAAATTAATACCCTTAATAATTTAAGTTACATGCCATCTAACTATAAGAAACACTTGAAGTTTTTATTTAGTAAACGTGAGACGCATGCTAAATTTTAATGACAAGGTAAATTTCCGAGTGTGCGTGAGACCACACATGGAGAATTTGCAGTTTCTAAGTTAGACAACTTAATTAAGTTGATGCGTGAGACCTAGAGCTTAAGGCATGAGATGGGATGAAACATGCTTACATGACAAATTGATGAATCAATTTGATGTAAATCCCATAATGATCTAGGAATTGGAAAAGTGTTTGCCAATTATTGTTCGACAGATTACCATCTTTTATACTTTCACCACTAGCAGATCAACTGATGTGGTGGAATCTATGTAAAGTTGGATCCTAGATTTTCAAGAAAATGTGTTGGTTATATGAATATATCCTTGGGTATTATATTTTCTTGGAAATATAAATTATCGAAAATACTAAAATTGAATTTTGTAAATTCTTTAAATGTATTAATGCAACTCAAAACCGTAAACGTAAGTTATTCTTTTAATTGATCTACACCCGTTTGGGTTTTTGGTTAGAGTCAATATTATTAAAAGAATAAATATAGTCTTCTTTCCATTACGAGAAGTGTGAGACTTAAATCCTATTCCTTTTCATGAATGAGAAAGGTATAATAGGACGAATAGAATTGTCTAAATTCTAAATACATAACTCATAGCAAACTTTAATAGTAAGAGTATATGCACATATGAGTTATTAAATTAGAAGCTAGACTAATTACTGCATAATGGTAAAAGACAAATTAGATTATTTTATCTAGTTGTTTTGATTTGACCATTTAAAGATACTACATACAATTGTTGGTATGGTAGATCTATACAGGAAGAGATTGCATGCCCAGCTTTTTCAAGTTAATAATTTGGAATGTGATGAATCACATTCATGAAGTAGATTACATCCTTTTATAACCTATATAATTGTTTGAATGGGTTTTCTTAAAAGATGTAGGAAAGTAAATAGTACACTATTTCTTTCACTAATTAATGAAACATTTACAATGTTGTCAAATTTAGTGGGAGTATTGTGTTCTTATGAATGAATAAGGGATTATTATTATGTTCTCTAATTCAGTGGGAGTTACAAGACTTATTGTCTTGATTATAACTTAGATTATCTTTTGAATATCTCAAGGTAATTACTTTCCAAATATAGACACTAATATTTTCAAGGATAGTCATGTACGTTTCCTTGATTGATTGAGTAACTCTATATCTACTAGTTATGCTAATGACACAAATCATATTGTTCACATTGACAAGCGCGTGCGTGTTGTTTAAATGTAACATGGTGTTGTTCAATGCACAAGTGGGAGAAATCTTCATTGTGTGCAAAGTACAACACATAAGAATATGATTTAAAGGATTCTCTTAACTGCAAGTAAGAGATTATAATTCTAATTAGATTTAATACATCTAATCTAAGAAACACTTGGTGTTATAATTTAGTAAACGTGAGACGCAGACTAAATATTAACAACAAGGTAAATTTCCATGCATGCGTGAGACCTACATGGATAATTTACAGTTTCTAAATTAGATATCTATTAGAACCTGTGTCAATATGATAACAAGACAACTTCAACTATAATATTTATGTATTATTGGAATGACATAAATGCATGAAGTAATATAATACTACTTCAATAATTATGTATTCTTAGAATGACATAAATAAACATGAAGTAGTATGTTAACTTGAAAATATTATTGAAACCAAATGATGGTGTTCATGATTACTTTAATTATACATATTTATACTTTATTGTATAGTTATAAACATGAAGTCTTCTAAGTATTACAAGACTTATAATTAAGTAAGACGTTAGCTTGTTATGGTCTTTTAATTAAGACATATACAAGAAGTCATTGAGTTAATCAATGATTAATAACGAATAGTGGGATTATAACACGTTTATGTTTTAATGCGACATAAACATGAAGTGACTTGATTAAAAAGTACTTGTGTCATAAAGCATGCAGTTGGCTTGAAAATACTATTATACCATTAAGTTGATTTAGTTGGTAAATAGACAAGCTAAAAGATATATGGTTATCTTACATATTGTTTGATTGTCTTACAATATTACTTCTAATGAAATACTACAAGTATGTTGTGTGTTCAATTAGAAAGAATCAAACTCTATTGGTATTGTTTGATTAAAGATAACTATGACTTCTTTTCTTCCGAAAGTTATCAAGGTTAGAAATTGAGTATGGCTTGAATATACTCAATTAGACTCCTAGAAGATTAATAAGACGTTGTTGTGATGAATCACATTAAGTCTTAAATTGAAGTTCTGAATTTGTTAAGTTACTTATAAGAAGGTTGTTAACAAAAGAATAACAAAGAACTATCAATATGTATTTGTAATGTCCTAAAAGAGAACGCTGAATTGTTGCTCTAATTGCTAAGTAGTTATAGATAATCTCTATATTGCTAAAGGCAAGTGGGAGAATTTTATCTAGAAAAGATAGAATTACAAGATACACAATCTTTTAAAACCACACTAGTTAAAATCATGATGAGGCTTAACATGTAAATGATAAACCTCAAGATGATGGAATTATCATTCATAGATCCACTTGGATATCTCAGATATTTAATTAATATGCTGATAATTATATGATGTAGTATTACCAAAATAATGAATTGGGTGAATTACTCATATTATGAATGTTATAGATGTTGTTCATAAAGATATTCAAATTTAGAAAATTTGGTCTATCTTAATTCTTAATAGTTAGAGAATGATGATGAGTTTATTCAAAGATAATGTAACCTTAGTGGTTTAAATCTTTGTGAAATAATCATATGGACAAAAATTGTACACATATCTTAATGAATATCTTATGACAAGATTATTAATCATACTTAAGCAATTAACTATGATTGAATACTCTTTCTTAAGTACATTAAAGATATAAAGATGGTAATTGTCATATTTACATGAATGTGAAATTTGACAATGGAATATCAAAAACTCTTTCTTGAATAATTACTTAAGCGAGGACGATAAGTAATCAAAAAGGAGTTTATGAATTCATGCAAATCTTTGGAAGTGTACAAAATGCAATAATCCATGAATGGATAAATGCATGCATCTAGGAGATTATTCTTATGATAAATTATTAAATCTATGTTTAGGTTTATAATTAAAATAAGGTAATTTCTAAGTATTCCAGAAAGCTAGTGGGAGTATTATGTTATTATTTACTAAATCATATATGTTGTATAACATATAAGAGTGACATTCCATATAAGTAAAAGGTTAGACTTAATTTGGAATGAAACGTTACTTGGAAGATTTAGAAAATATGAAATACAACCTTGAAACAAAAGTTTATTATTAAATAAACAAGTGCGGTAAATAAATTCTAAATAGAATATGATATATTATTTAGGATGACTAAATGGATATACATATTTGTAAAGATCAAACATGAATAAAATCTAAGTTTGACTGAAGGATTTTCATGTGCATTATATTATTGTTGTATCATGCTTAAGTGCTTAAATGATTTGACAATATTTGATATCCAATTAAAAGTTATTATATAACTTGTGTAATAGATATTCTAATGGAAAATGTTTGAAATTAGAATAATGATCCTCAAACTGGAATAGCTCCTAAACATTACACATTGGATATTAAGTTTACGAAAAGTTTAAGAGCATATTGTGTTTAATATACAATGATGCTGGTTTAATTGAGATGACACTCAATAACTAGTCATGGTAGGATTTTATCCTTGTTAATGGCCATGTAAACTAGTTGTGCTCAACTAAGAGCATAGTTGCATTATACATTAAAGAATTAGAATACTTGAAACTTTAAAAGGTTTGAAAGTTTGATTATCATAAATTAGTGATTGAGGATGTCACACCATTTATGAATATTATGTGGCTATATCAAGAAAGTTGGATGAACACATACAAGAATCTCACTTATTGAATTCTTGAAATAAGTATTCTCAAAATTCCTATAGATCAAGGTTAGTTGATTTATGCCTTGTCAACAAGTATGAATGACATGACTTAAGGCATAATTCATTAACTAGAATTATCATGCATTGATCTATTTAGTGTTTGGATAAAGGACATTAAGCAATTATTATTTATAATGAATTAAAGTACTTAGTACGTTTGTTTTCATTAATAATATATTGTGTCCTATATTTGCATGTTTAAAATCCGTGAATAACTAATATTATTCTAAATTGTCCATTGTCGATTAATGATATGGGAATATCATTAAACTAAGACAAATCTGAGTATTGGTTAAGAATATACTTGAAAGTATATTGATGCGTTGACATATCAATTTCACATGATATTTGATGAATTGAATATTGGACGAATCCCAATAATATGATTAAAATTTAATGTGAGAATCATATTTAAAGTTATCCTCAGACTTGAGATACCAGATAAGTGGCATGGATGTAGTGCATTTTTGTGAAGCAATCTACCGCTCACCGTAACAGGGAGTCATAAGGGTTGTTTTCAGAAGTGTTGCAAAGTTCATGGGTTATTCTTGTAGTCAAGAGAGAATTTGTTCCTTCTGATTTGTTCAGAAGTTTAATACTGCTGGGCCCCTCGTAGGGTTGACAAAATGTTTGCGTGGCCACGCCCAAAGTCTATCTGGAATGCGTTCAGATGTTTTGGTAATTTTGTTAAATCATAAAGAGACGAGAAACAGAAATTTAATAAAGAACCTCACATCTTTATTAATGTGGTATTAAAAACAAAAGGATAATTATAATGATGAATCATTAAAGGTTTTTTCCAGAAAACCTAGCTCGGATTGAACTAGGGGCATTGGAGTGTTGCAAGACGCTAACCAATGTCATTTTACTATTAATAGATATCCAAGTGGGAGCTGTTAAATATATGGATAAATATTAATATGTAAATGTCTAGTATCGAACCCGAGACCTCGGGATTGCACACTTTACAAACAAGAATAATGTATAATAAATATATATATGTTAAATGTATCGTATATATATATTTATAAACACTTAATGGACTAAATGATCGTTAGTTATTAACCGTATGGACTAACAATCATTAGTAACGAAAGATAAGGACTAGAATGTAATTTGGAAAGCAAGAAGGATCCGGAACACCCATATGGGTGTATGGCCGGTCGATCTAAGGCCCATGGGTTTCGACCCATGCCTTGCTTGCTCCCCAAGATTCATCTAGTATATATACAAGGTCAAGGATTAGGGTTTCACATCTTTTGTGCACACACTCTAACCCTAAAATCCTTGTTTTCTTTCTTTGTTTCTTGGCCGATCGAATCAACACCTCCCAAGGGTTTGGATCGATTTTTCCAAGTCTAAAATATAAGTGTTTTATTTACTTGCATCAAACCTTTATTCGTTGGTAGTTTGTGTGTACAAGAACGAGGTAACAACATACTTTTGTTGTTATCAAGGGATCGATTAACAAAACGGTAAGGGGTTAATCATTGATCCATATAAACCCTAATTAGGGTTCTTCATATTGTTAAAGACAATTGCTTTTGATTCTTGTTCGGGCTAGAATCACCACGGTACGTTCCTATTTATGTTTTAGTTAATATTTATGTGTTATACTTGATCCTTCGCTTCCGCATACGTGTGCACTTTGATTTATATGATTGTCATGGTAATTGAATTCTAACATTGTTAAGTCCATATGTGATAACAGTCTTTATTTATAAAGTTGATGTAGAACTACAAATTTTACAAAATAGAATTCACATATCATTAGCTTTGCTCAAATGTCTAGCTGAAATAAGGAGACCTCCTAATGACATTGCATGTGGCTTTGCCCTTTGATTTACAAATACAAACAATTTAACTCAAATCAAAGTTGATTAAAACTGTTCACATCCTTTAATGTGTGGGTTCGGTTTCATAAAGTGTGATATAACATCTCTTAAAGATTTTGTTCACATATAATATTGCTTCTTGTAAACATCTCTTATGGCATAATTGTGTTGGGTGTCATCACATCAACTTTCATTTATTAGGTTTGTTTCAATGGTGATGAATTCGTGGATGGGTTAGCAGATGGGATTACCACTCCTCTAATTAATTTTTTTAGTCGACAAAGGTTTTAACAAGTACAATAGTAATATAGAATTGATTTAAAGAACTTTTACTCGTCTTAATTGGATAAAAAAAATACTACCTCCGTCTCAAAATTATTGTTCACATTTATATTTTGTGATGTCTCAAATTAATTGTCCATTTTTTTTTAAGTAAAAACTAAAGAATATAGTAGAAGAATATTCTCTTTGAGTGGTTGAAAATAAAAGTGACCCAACTTTTAACTTTGTAATTCTTGTCTCTTAACAATAATTTTGAGACGGAATGAGTAATCAATTTATACCACTCCAACCACCACCATTTGGGTTGTAAATCTTGGATTGTAACATTCTTATCATTATTTAATTTGCATATGGTGGGATTCGACTATGGAGTCAGACTTTTTGTGGTCCTGCTAACTACATAATTATCATATGACTCTTGTGCTAGATACTAATTTTTCATGCGAACCATGAATCTCCACTATGAAAACTTTGACTATGATGACTATGATCCTAATATAATATATGTTTCATACTACTATATGTTATTACTTTGTTTTGGTCTCAATATCCTCTTAAGCACATTCTTTTTGATGATATTGTTATGTACTCGTTTACGTGGTGTCATGCTAGATGTAGAAATAGTTTTACGTGCGATTCTTGGCTTCAACATCCCTATTTAATTACTTTGTAATCCCTTTCTAGCTTCTTGCTAGTTTTTTTTAATAAAAGTTGCCGTTCAAAAAAAAAAAAAAACATTTTGGAGTCATGGCTACTGCTGTTTTGTTGGTATCGGTATATGTTTCGTATTTTTAGGCGTTTAGCTTTTTCGGTGTCGTATTAGGTTTAATTAGTCAGTTATTTTCAGGTAGTACGTGTTGGTTATTTGAAATTTCTTTGGCTTTCTTAAGTTCTTCGGGTGTAGTCATTTATGTATTTGTGTCTTTTCAAGTGTTGTGGTATTATGGTTTGCTAGGAACGTCTTTCGGGTTTTGTAATATGCAGTTTTGTTGTATGTATCTTCAAGCTTCTTGCTGGTTTAATTAAATATATTTGTCAATAAAGAAAAAAATAATTTCATATTTACCCAACCTAATCTTTGCTAAGTAACTGCTTTTTCAGTCTGTAAATTAAACAAAAAATACATTATCACGATGTTTCCATCTCATTATAGACGGCTCGAGAAAATGCTTCGATTGGGATGATCATGTTCGGCGAAGCTTGGCATTCCCACATTAGGTTGATCGTGGTTGGCTCAGGAAAGGTGGGCAGTGGCATAAAACATTGGCTTTATATTTGGCAAGGACAAATCCAAAATCCTTCAACAAATTGCAACACAAACTTAAATAACCCGGTAATTATAAGTCTAATTGCAGTCAACATTTTGGTCCAACAATTGGCGAGGACATGTCCTCGCCAATTCTTTAGCCGGGAAATTTACGCGCCAAGTGAAAACGTAATTGAAAAACGTGTGATAGTCAAAGTTTGACTATACTCTTTGGCGAGGACATCTCCTCGTCAAAGACTATGTACAGAAAATTCCACCAAAATCTAGCCACGGTCAAAGTATTTTAGCGGAATTCTTGTCGTGTAGCGGGTCTTTGGCTAGGACATGCATGTCCTCGCTAAATTTTCGTCCCTTGTTCTCTTTTTCTTTGTTGTGTTTTTTCTTGTTTATAAATAAGCATGTTTTTGTGAGAAGTATATTTTAATAGAAATAGTGGGTGATAATGAAACCGTGTAACATGGATCGGATAAAAATGGTCAAGTAATAATTGAAATCAGCTAATATGACTTTGATGTACCAGGTATAGGTAATGGTTGACGAAGAAACCATTGCGAGTACTCTAAGTAATGAAAAAGTAGTCATAAGCATAATCATATATTAATTTGGATAGTGATCTCATAATACTCCAACCTGAATTTTTCTTGTCAAAATTTCATATCCAATTATCACTCTCGACATATATCATACGACACTCTATCGATCAACATCACCATATCCATTATTTGAAAGTTTTTACAAGTGACTACAACTACTTTTTTTCTTTCATGCTACGTTGTGTTTCAGTTTACCACAAATATGTATTTGGACCTTTCAATTCAGACGTCGAATATGACTAATGTCCTGATAAGTCGATTCTTGGAGGCGGTTCAATTCACTATGTTTGACGATCTTTTGTAGTTTGTTTTCGCTATGATTTAAAAAGAAAAAGTAATCATGTTAAACAGTTTATGCCTTTAATTTGTACAGCTTAACAAACTAATCTAATGATTACAATAACTATATTACATCTACATGTTAATTAGTTCATGAATGATATCCATTTCTTTAATCATGAATTCTCAAAAAGTTGCACTTAAGATTGATTATAGAATTGAAATTCAGAGTTGATATATTAGTGTATAGTAGTAGTTAATTATTGTTAAAACTATACTGTATATGTTTGCATGTGCAACTGCCTTATGATTTGACAAATAAAACAAAGGTTGTAATAATTAGTTCTTGTTTCTTAGTTTGAACCCAAACATTGTTTTTGTTTTCCTAATTTTGGATTCATGATTCCACCAAAAGAATTTCCTTCTTAATAAAATATGCGACTAAAATGAAGAAAATGTATTCAAATAAAGAAATACATACATTTCTTGTTCTAAAAGTGTCTCAATACGAAAGTGTTTGGGTCTTGCATAATGATGAAATTAATTACACTAATCAGGTTTGTAAGTACACCATTTTTCCAAAATGCAAAGATTTACACAAATATAGTTATACACGCCTAAAGATCACACGACGTCTTAACTAAGACTTAAACTCACAACATTTTGGTTGACGGGTCACTTATATGCTACTAGAACAAAAGTCTTTTGGTAACATGCTTGATTTGATCTCATTAGATCTTTTGTATCTCAAAATTATGGGTTCTTTAAAAAGATGTTTCTTAATGCCTACACAAAGTATGTGCAACTTGTCGTTCCAAATGAAAACAAGCTATTTCCGTATTGAAAGACTTTGTCATGCATATTTTGAGGCCATAGATCAATGGCTGAATCGAATCAACCATGAAAACTTCACGATAGCTACAGATAAAGGAGACAGTTATCACCTGATATATGCTGATCACTAAACAATAATCATTTGTAAACATTGGTCTTGTCTTGTTAATACTAGTTTCAGTTCTAATGGTTGTTTTACCCTGGCAGGCCAGTAAGTTTTAATCAGATTATACAACTTTTACAAGTTGATGTCATGATGAAGATATGGATACGAAAATATATAAGAGGTCCCATTGGCCATTTGACCAAGCATGTGCATGACTTGTAAAAGTAAGATCCTTTTGGCAATAAAAAAAACCATCCTTTTGGCACACAACAGAGGAATAAACAGCCTTTGGTTACATGGGGACTTTGTGGCAGATAGAAATTTAGTGAAACGAAATAAAACAGATATAACAATCAAGCGTGAATAAATCGAATTTTTACACAAATCTGATAGACAACAAGTTACAAAGAAAGTCATTTACCGGGGGAAATCAGTTCCTCCGGTTTTTTATTTACCTTGGCCTGCCATACAAGAGAAATGAAATCTTTATCATTTCCTTTACTGTATTTCTCTCTACCAAACACCCCTTCTAAAGACATCTTAGGCTTTTTTTTTAAAACGGCAAAGACATCTTAGGGCTTGTTTGGTTCGCAGAATTTTTTGACGGAATTGGAATCTGTTTAAAGAATTGGAATGTGAAGGAATGGAAAGTTAGAAATTGAAATCCTTAGAATTTAAAATCTGACGGAATTGAAATTTGCAAATACTAGAGCATGTTTGGTTGGAAGAAGGAAATGCGAAAAAACAATTATATTAAAATATTTAAAATTTAATTTTAGTTTAAGATTAATAAACTAAATATTATTTAATAAATAAATTATTTTTCAAATAATAATAATAATTTTTTAATAATATTATATAAACTAATATATTAAATAAATAGTGTTATTATATAAAATACAATTGTATTTTTTCTTTAAGGTATAAATTAAAAAAGTAAGCTATAAATAAATTATATTTAATTTTAAATAAATAATAATTTTTAAATATAGTAATAATAACAATAATTTTTTAAATAAATAATAATTTATATTCAATTTTAAATACTAATAACTTTTAAATCTTAATAAAGTGGTTATATATAAAAAATTAAAATAATAACAATAATAATTAAATGATCGTTTATAATAATAATAGTAATAATAATAATTAAATGATCATTTATAATAATAATAATAATAATAATAATAATAATAATAATAATAATAATAATAGCAATGACAATGATAAAGATAATATAAATTCTATGAAATTGTAAACAATCCTCTCATATATGCCATGGAATGATGAATTCCATATATATGTGATTTTGAAGGAATTTCATTCCATTCCATTTACCAACCAAACACAGCAAGGAATGGAATTCAGATTACAAATTCTTTGAATTTGTCAACCAAACAAGTTATGGAATGGAATTGAATTCCAATTCCACCAGAATCTTTAGGATTCCGCTGAACCAAACAGGCCTTAGGCTTAGGTGGTGTTTGTTTGTCACTTAGATAGTTGAATGTTGTAGAAGACTTATTCGGTCACCCATATCACACTGTTTGTTTAAGGCTTACTTTTACTGTAAAGGGCTGAGCGAAAAAGATACTAGTGGACTGTCTCCCCATATTGTCGTGACTTAATCCTGCAATTTTCCTAAGGTGCCCTATATCACTAATCACTTCAGATTTCAGAAGGCTCTGTCATATAAATAGTCGGAGTGACACTCAACACATGTGCAGACAGTTACTGACTTACTGGCCCATTAGTAAGTAGTAGTTGATCCAAAAGGCTCTGATATAAATAGTTGGGCTGACATCTCTTTCTAGTCCATTAAGTTAACAATTTTGATCGAAACCCATAATTAGTTTCATTACACTGCTCTAAGCAATCCCTGGAGATCACTTATAAGATAGGCCCGATAGTCCCCTACTAGTCCATTTTTTTTATCATTTTGGAACAGCTTATCGATCAGTGGTGGTTAAGGGCCCAGACTGGTTGGAGGCCCGGCCGGTAACTTATACAAGTATGAGTCATGTAACCCAGTAGGCCTGATATTTTCGTATCAATCCATCAGTTTTGCTTAGAAACCGTTTAAGGACCACTTAATAAAACCTGAAGAAATGACTTCATTAGGAGAAAAGTGCTTGAACCGTGCAACGACTTATTACTTATATACCAGTGTTACTTTAAAAATGGGAGATGATTTGTACACCATTTTTTTTTTTGCTATATACCACTAAATTACATCAGTGATGCACACAGTACAACACTGCTATGCATAATTTAGTGGTGGATGAATAAAAAAAATGATGTACAAATCACCTCCCTTTAAAAATACAAGGATCAACATAAGGGTGTAAAAGTAGGTCCATATGAACTACAGTATAATGTGCTACATACCACATAACAGTAAACCGTCATAGACAAAACCAAGACACAAAATATTTAGAATAAACTAAACAAAACTGCAAACACAATTTTTAGGGACCAGCACATTTAAGAAAATCGAGGTTTTTTTTTAACAAAATTAACACTACGCTACAAAAATCCGTGGGTGTCCCGGCCCCGGTACCCACCCTGGTTTCGTCACTATATACCGTTGAATCTTATAAAGTGGCATGATGATCGACATTGAATGAAATAAAAAAGGGATAACAGATGGTCCACTAGGATTGGTTCATTTGCATGTTATCACCCACAATAGCCTCTATATTTGTTATTGATTGCTAATGGTAGTAGAGCCCTCATTTTCTCTAATGGGACACTACTGTAGTGTGTAGTGTGCAGACTAAGAAGAATCTGTATGCCATTCAAAAACTGTACAAATTTGATACTCTACCTTTTATACTTCTATTTTCACACCTGAAAACAATATGACACCCTAAAATAACCAATCACCAATGCTTTACAGCATATAGATGAGTGGGAGAGTTTGAAAATGGCATCACTTTTGGTTTATTACTAGTTAATCAGAAACTTGTCTTCTTGATGTGAATTTTCAAGACATATAAGATAAAAGATTTAGGTCCTATTTGAGAGATCATGTACACGTATGATTGTGTATTGGGTGCTTAGATGATTAGCCCGAAGCATTCAGACTCAATGAGTCCTTAAGATGACAACGTGTACAGAAGGTTATAGACTTATAGGTGAGAAGGAATGATGGATCCAAGTTAATTACGCATGATGAAGCATTAGATCGTCTAGATATATGAACTTGTTACTTTTTAAGATACGTAATGTTTTACAACTATTTATGGAAATTTTATAAAAGTTTAGGATGGAAGGACTTGTATCGGTAGTATAGATTATTTGAATTCTTGCATTAACTAGATTAAAGTGAAGAACTAAGAATTGATTTAAAAAATAAAAATAATAAATAAGTGCCTATTGCCTATAATAGGAAGTGCCTGTCACTGGCTTTGAGCGCATGCATAATTTATATGATAAAGCAAGAATTGACTTCCCCTAATCGACTTCTTTCTTGGTTGACACCAAATATTCAGTATCTAATGACTACCTTTCTTTTAACAAAAAATCTAATGACTGCCTCACATGGATGTGTCCGTATCATAAAGAGCATTATGATGTCTTCATACACTACTATATTACATTTACATAACGAATAAAAGAACGTTATGGGTCTAGAAAAGTGGGTGAAATATTGAATCGTTAAACTGTAAAACAGAAATTAATAGAACATCAGTTTTCAGTTGCATTTTGTTTCTTCTTTCTGAACTTACAAAAAGTTATCTTCAACATGGTCCAAATTTCGGGTTCTTGCAAGTGTTAATCAGTTTATCAACTCCATTCATCATTTAAAATTGTAACTAAGCAGAATAAATTGTTTTAATACCATACTAGGTTGGAAGGTGATTAGGTACATTATGGGGCACAATGGCCAAAATTTGAAATGCGCAAATAATCAGTATATCAGTAATATCACTGGGTCTTTTACTGATAGTAGCATCTATAGATCATTACTTCATACTTCAAACTAAGGATAGAATATGCAGCTTAACAATAAGCATATAAGATTTACAGTAATGGTATATGTTGGCTTTACATACTAAGTTTGTGAAATCTTATCATCTATTAATAATGACATCGGCGCAATACAAGATTGCAGCATACAAAGTACAGTTAATAGAAACCAAACAGAATTAGGTATGTAAACCAAAGGTGAGGTGTCATCGTGAACACATATTAATAGAAACCAAACAGAATTAGGTATGTAAACCAAAGGTGAGGTGTCATCGTGAACACCTCCACCGACGAAGGATACAAAGTACAGTTAATAGAAACCAGATAGAATTGTGGTAGGTGACTAGGTGTATCAATGATTATATCTCTGGAACAAGCTGCTGGGACACGCAAACTAGAAACACAGAATTGGGATATCTGTTAGCCCTATTCATGGGAATGGGATATTTAGGGAAAACATAAAAGGAGCAAGTGTGGGAAACAGCAAAAAGAACCCACTAATAGTAATTATTAAACAAAACCTACAATAGTGTATTATGGATTGGGCCACATAAGCCACTTAAATAAGCTTTTGCATACACCAAATGCCTATAAATACCATGCATTTCCATGCAAAAATATCAAACAACTTAATCAGTTTCATCATTTCCAAACTCGATTCAATGGCTATTTACAAACTTCCGAGTGTGGTTTTCTTGGTGTTGTTGGGTTTAAGCATTTGTGTTGCATCAAGAGCTCTCTTCACACTCGAAGAGAGCTACACTCATGGCGGTTACGGAAGTAGTGTAGCTGGTGGCGGTGGTGGTGGAGGTGGTAGTGGTGGAGGAGGAGGAGGTGGTTATGAGGGATTTGGATCGGGTGGTGGAGCCGGTGAAGGTGGCGGAGCGGGGTATGGTGGTGGAACTGCAGGAGGAGGTGGTGGTGGTAGCGGAGGAGGTGGTGGAGGTGGAAGTGGAGGAGGAGGAGGTGCACATGGTGGTGGTTATGGTGGTGGAGAAGGAGCTGGAAGCGGTGCTGGATATGGTGTTGCTGGAGGAGCTGGTGGAGGAGGTGGACACGGTGGTGGTGGTGGTGGAGGAGCTGGTGCGGGAGGGGCTGGTGGAAGTGGATATGGTGCTGGAGGGGCTGGTGGAAGTGGATATGGTGCTGGAGGTGGAGGTGGAGCAGGCGCTGGTGGGTCACATGGTGCCGGAGGTGGTGGAGCTGGAGGTGGTGGTGGTTCTGGAGGCGGAGGTGGCGGTGGTGCCAGTGGGCATGAGGGTGGATATGGAGGTGGTAGCGGTAGTGGTGCTGGTGAAGGTGGTGGTCATGGTGGCTATATCCCTTGATCAGAAAACTATACCTTTGTTTACATCAAGTGTCTAAAATGAGTATATAGATGACTCATTGTTCTCATTAGGCCTAAATATATGCAAATGAGATGCATTATCAAATAGTATACTTGTGCAATCTATTTATCAAATGAAATTCTATCATGTCTATTCATGAAAAAACTTTGTTTAGGTTATACTGCCATGATCTCTTTTGTCTATTTATTACTCTGAATACCTAGCATTCCTAAATTGAGAAATGATTTGGCCTATATGAAGGCAATTTCCAAGTAGTTTTAGGTAGGATAACACAAACAAAAGAAGAAACAAAAATTTATAGAAATGTAAAATATACAATGTAATAACAAACATAACACATAACCAGAAGCCAAGGATGAAATGATAATAGACTGTTATAGTAAACATGACCAACTGAATATATTTAAGAGTATCGATAAAAAAAATCAGAAATTTCAACCTATATAGCAGGAGTACAAATCAGTTATAAATGTTCAAGCTTGTACAAGACCTAGACTTTTGGTAGCTTATTTATCGACCAAACAATAACCCATAGTGATACTACCCAAAAGCACCATGAAAATTACACAGAAGGGTAAAGAAAAATCCTTCTATCCGTAACTTGCAGGTAATGTAGACAAAATATTATGCTGGAGATTGAAAAAGAGAAATACACAGACCTGTGTTAGATCTCTTCTCTTGGGTGGGTTGTCCACCTTCCCACCATCATCACCTTCGTCTTCGGTCTCAGCATTCTCATCAACACCGTTCTCTTCTGGCTCAAAATCACTAGCATGTTCCTTGGCTACAGGGTTTGCCACCAGTCAAACCAATTTAGTTTTTTTTTTTGGGGGGGGGGGGGGGGGGGGGGGGTCCTCCTGTTTGCAAGCATCAATCACATAGTGAGGACGACTAAACAAAAGCAAAATATAACACAAAAAGAAAAGTATAACTTGATTTCCCGAGACATCAATTCGTAAAAAGGAGTGAGACATGTTATTAGAAACAGGGCATCAGTTTGACCAATAAATATGAAGCAATGCCATAAAACATAAACATTTCAAGAAAACCTAATGGTTTGTCTACCACAGGAACCAAATTATTATTGATACAGGAAATGTTTGTCACGTCCCAAGTTTTTCAACCGGAATAAATCAGTTTTTTATCGTAGAACATTAAAAAGAGCAATCATCAAAAGAGATAGTGTCTATTATGTCTACTTTAGTAACAGCGTCAATGGTAGAAAATTCAATTTCCTAGCCTTGACTCAAAAATTTGTACAATCTTTATCGAAAATTTACACAACATTAGAAAAGCAACGCATATATCCGAAAACACAAGCAAATCATCAGCTTATAACTGTTACCCAGGTTCATTGAGACAGTAAAAACAGTCAAAATTTGAATTCACTCAATTCAGTAAAACAGGATTATCAATATACAGGTCAACGAACTAAAATTGAAATGCTATTTCTGTATGAATCACCGGATAATAAATTTTACTCATGTTGATAGATTATGAATCACTAAATACCTCTTCGTTTTCATCATCACCATCATTCTCATCCGAATTCAAAGCTTGCTTACACATCGTTTGTTACCTAACTTTCACGCTTTTAACTAACCAATATGCTATCAACCAAATCTATTGCACCAACATGCCCAATCTTACTCATCAAACACCTAACCAAAACACTCCATATCCCTTTGTCTGGATTAACCCCATCATTCACCATTTTATGAACCCATTCCTCCCCTTTTTCCACGCTACCTGACTCACACGTCCCATAAACAAGACTTGTGTAGGTAACAAGATCAGCACGCAGACCCCCTCGGCCCATAACCTCCCAAAGTTTACCCGCGAGGTCAACTTTACGACACTTGCAAAACCCGTTGATCATTATGTTGAAAGTGATCACATCCGGTTTCACCCCTTTCACTATCATCTTTGCCATAACCTTAAAACCTTCATTAACCATATTGTTATTACAATATATGTTAATAATCGTGTTGTATGTGGCCAAGTTAAGCCCGATCCCACTTTCTTCCATCTCGAATATGACATCAAATGCAGCTTTAAAGTCGTTGACTTTTGAAAAGCCCATTAAAAGTTCGTTATATGTTGTCAAATTAGCCAAGTTTCCCATTCTATAGAATAACTTCATTGCTGAATCAACCTTCCCATTCGCACAAAGACCTTTAATTAGTGCATTGAACGTTGCTGCATTTGGTGGACAGTTCATGTTGTCGATTAGGTCATAGGCTTCCTCAAACATTAGATTACGAGAAAGAACATCGATCATAGATGTATACACCACAACATTAGGGTGGCAGCCTTGTGTTATCATCTTATTCCATGTCTCAAATGCACCTTCAAAGTCCCCTGACCTCGCATAGCCATTGATCAAGGTCCCATAAGTTGTTACGTTCGGAGGGCATGAACATTTTTCCATTTCAAGACATAAAGACACAGCTTTACGCATATCCCCAATGCAACAAAACCCGTTTATCATGGTGTTGTAAGTAACAACATTTGGCGAAACACCCTCTCGTGTCATTTTATCATAAACTTCATAGGCTTGTTCCATTTTCCCTTTCAAACAAAACCCTTTAATCAAAGAAGTAAAAGTAAACACATTCGGGCTACATCCTCTCAACAACATCTTCGCCAAAACAGCTAACGCAATCCCAACTTCACCAACATCCGCTAAACTATTCATAACCGTCGTAAAAGTAATCACAGTCAGCCTAACGCCCTCTCCCACCATCTTCTCCATCACCCTAAACGCCTCATTAAAATCACCCTCCTTACACACACCCAAAACCAAAGCATTCCAAACCGACACCATTCCAAAACGCCCAAAAACACCTTCAACAACTTCCCTAGCCTCCTTAACCCTCCCACTCCCACACAACTCACTCACAACCGTAGTATAACTCACTTCATCCGGCACACACCCTCTCTTCGACATTTCATCAAGCACCTTACGCGCACCATCAACTCGCCCATTCCTACTCAACGCCTTCAACAAAATATTATAAGTCCACTTATCCGGTTCCATCCCATCTCTTTTCATATTCGCGTAAACCGGACTAATCATACTAAACCTATTCTCACTCAACAAACAATCCAACACACAGTTATAAATCGCAACACTCGGCTCACATCCAAAATCGCGTAAACGATAAAACGTCTTTAACGCTTGTTCCCCCAACCCCAATCTCCTATAACAACTAATCAAATTTATAAACAAATCCTCGCTACATTTTACACCATCCACTTGCATTTGTTGCATTAAGTATTGGACATTGTCTATATCATTAACATACATTAGTTTTTTTATTAGTGTTGTATATGTTAAAGATGTGTGTTTGAAAATATTTGTGTTGGATATTGATTTAAAGTAATGTAATGCTAATGTTATGTTGTGTTCGTTTTTTAATTTGTGTATTACTTCAGATTCTTGTAAATGTGTGGTGTTTTTGAGGTTAGGGTTTATGGTTGTTGTGTTTATGATTAGTGGGATTGATGGTTTGGGTAGTTTAAGGAGTGATGAGTATTGGTTTTTTAAGTGCATTTTGTTTGTGTGTGTAATGTGTGTTGAGATTGAAGTTTTTAAAAGGTGGAGAATTGTGGAAATGGGGTTTGTGAGAGATGGTTGAGAAATGGGGGGAAAGTTTGTAAGTTCCTGTTTTGGGAGTGATGGCCTGATGGGATTATTGGAGTAACTTTTACGGAGTAAGACAGCAAGAGTAGTTGTGTGCATTTTCAATGAAAAGTATAAAAGCTTTGCAAAAACCTAAAAAGATATGTTGTTGCTTATACTATATAGCATTCATTTATGTGGAACTTGAAGTCGGCATTTTTTGAAATTGCCGATTGGGAGGTTGGCTCGCGGGAGCGGGACGGCTTGGATACATTGTGGAGCCGCAGCTCGAGTCGGCACTATTCACACGCCAAACTGAGCTATCGACTTAGAGGGATTTAAAAAATTGATAATGTTGTTTTTCTTAGTGGGTTCTCCACTAGGCTGCCAATTAATTAGTTAGCTAATTGCATGTGTTACACATGTTTAAGATTATCAGAGATTTTGATAGTTCATTGCATGTTATACAATTGTATTCCATTATCGATTTGAGAACCGTTTGCACAAGAGGCATCGGCGTTTCAATTGTTTGGCTTTTTATACAAAAGCTCACGCAACACACACAAAAAATCGGTGCAGGTAAAAAAATTAGATTTGAAAATTATTTTATAAAAAGGAAAAATATACTTATTTAGGGTTTATTGATTTATGTGGTTAAAGCTGGAATTGTTTTAGGATTTCCGTATGAATGATGAGTAGAACGCCTAATTAAGCTTGATTTTATTGATTGTTGTTTAAATTTTGGTTAGCATGTTGTGATTTTGCAGAACTCGTGCCTAATATGTGTAATTCTGCTTGCTATATTAGTACAATCAGATAAAAGAGTTATAGAGGTGTTAGGGTATTTGTTCAGCATTGTTGCATTTTATTGACGTTGTTTAGTTCAATTGTGTTGATTTCTTGTTTAAGCTGAAATATTTTCTTTTAAAATATTTGATTTGCATGTTGTGATTTTGCAAATTTATTGCTGGTATGGGTGTTACTTGCTTGGCTATGATTACTTAATCACCTGGTAAGTCATAATTTTGGTGCGGCAAAAAATCAGACAACATTAAGTTTAATTTATTTAGAGCATTGATATAGGGACCTAACTAAATGGACCTAAAAATTGACCTAATACATAAATGACTTGTATAATGACGACACTGTACAAGTCATTTATGCATTATGTCACCTTTTAGGCTCCTTTAGTTAGGCCCATTTATTATTTTCCATTTATTTATTGTTGTTTAAATTTTTATTAGCATGTTATGATTTTGTAGAACTTACGAGTAATATGTGTAAATGTGCTTGCTATATCATTACATTTACCTAAAAGAATAACCATAGTTGTTTAGTTCAGTTTGTGTTTAGGTTGCGTTTTTTAACGGCTTTCGTTGGGGTAATTAGTAGAATGCTTGGTATGGCATATAATGTGATTCATTGAATCTTTTGACTTGCTCATTATACTACATAACATTAGGAAAAAACATCACTTTTTGGATAAAGTGCGGCGTACAAAATTAAATGTGCGTCGGGTTCTTAGTTATGGGTAAAAGTGTGGCGCACAATATTAATTGTGCGGCGGTTTTTCTGCAACAGAAATCACATAGAACCTGCAGATTGTTGATTTTAATGGAAAAAGGTATGTAGAAACGTAGAGAGGGGTGAATACGTTTATATTTAAAATCTATAAATATTTCGTATCAAATTCTCGATCAAATGTGGCTAAATATGAATAGTGGTTACAACAGTTATAACAACTATATACATCATAGATTATGCAAAAACATAAGTACAATATATTTTCCAAGCCAAGACACACGTATTATCAACACAATATAAATAACCACACACACAAACATAAGCAAGACATAAGCACAATAATAAGCAATAAAAGCGAATATAAGCGTAAAGCAATAAGTAAAAGAAAGCGTAAACTGAACACGATGATTTATAGATGTTCGATCACAAAGCTCCTCTTCGCCCTACTCCACTTCCCGAGTACTCAACTCGAGAGTTACTTCACTAATCAACAAGCTCCCTTTTCGGCGGAGAAAACCATACAACGTCGCTTACACTTTTTCCGGTACAAATTTAAATATCGGTCCTTCTTTGGGTACAACCAAACCTGTTATGTTTTATGGCCCAACATAACAAACCTCATGCTTTAAGGTCAAAACACATAAACCACGTCGCTTACATTGTTTTCCGACACTAAGCTAAATGTCGAGTTCTAGTCTTAGCTAGAAGCAATCTACCACATACCCTTGTATTTTGGCGACTAAAATACTAACCGGATCTCACACCTATGTTCCAGACTAACACACTAGCCGGATCTAACTATGAAACAAGATTGGAAGATATGGATTCGATCTATATTTACAAATTGACCAACTAGACTACATAACTTCGTATTTAGATGATAACGATAGTTCTTCTCTTGCACTTGTGGAAAGAAAGAAAGAATCATATTTAAACAATATTAAACAAGTTAAATGATCAAAGAAGGAAATGTATAGAAGAGAGTAATTTATGTGCAAAAGGGTGAGAAAACCTTTGGAGATGATCCATTATTTATAGGAAGAGAAAACATGAGCGGAATCTAGGGGCGGTCCCTTAAAGTAGGGTGACGGTCCCATATATATATGAGACCGTCCATATTTACGGGACCATTCATAGGATGCTCTTGCTTTTGTCCTTTTGTGGTAAAATATTTATCTGGTGTATGTGGTGACTTTTAGGGGGGAACCAAATTTTGAATATATATACATTAATAAAACATTTCTTATAAATACAAAAAAGAATTGTATAATTTACTTTTGTAAAAAGGTTTTGTTACATTTATAAAAATGTAAGTTTTAAGGACCAAAATAATTCTTTGATCCCTTAACTAGTTGGGTATACTGTTTGTTCATACCTTTAAGTGATTCAGACTTGAGATGTCGAGAGATTTTGATGCGTGCATGCATTGATGATTTGTGTTTACGAGTAACTTGTCCACTTTACGTTATGTATTACAAGTTGCATGTTTATCATCATTAAAATACAAAGAGACTGTATAGATTAAATGTCGTAACGTTTGCACTAACAAGGTGATTTTGATTAATTTAAAAGGACTAAGTTTGTAGATACGCAACACACTTTCTCAAAAGTACCGAAATACGTAACCTACTAAATATATTACTTGTATCGCTAAGATACTTTCAAATTTTGCACAATATACGCAATGTTGACCGAAATTTTACCTGTTTGACCGGTTTGCAGGTTAATACTTAATAAAAAATACATTATTAGCCCCTGTGGTTTGCGTATGTTTTTACTGGTCATCCTTTAACATTTTTTCAGTTGTAAAAGTTACAATAATAGTCCTTGTGGTTTGGGTTGACTTTCACCTTTGGTCCGATTTTACTTTTTTTTTTCAAAAAAAATAAAATTCTTTTTGAAAATCTTTTAAGAAATAAAATTGCTTCGAATTTTTTTCTATTTTCTTCTCAAAAAATTTTTTTTTTTGAAAATGTTTTTCTAGAACTTTTTTTTCAAAATTTTTTTTTCTTTTTTTTTTTTGGAAAAAATTTTGAAAAAAAAAGTTTCAAAAAATAATTATCGAAAAAAAAATCTTAAAATATTCGAAAAATATTTTTTTTTTTTTGAATTTTTTAGAAAAATGTCACACCCCCAAAATACCTGAATGGCAGCGGAATGGAATATCTGGGGGTGACTGTCATAGCACCACAGTTACAGTTATATTGAACGACCTAAAGTGTCGTTTGGAAAAATACATCGTTTGATCATTAAAACATTCCGAGTTTGCAAAACATAGGTCCCAAAAAGGTGTTGCAAGTTTATGAAAAACAAGTTCAATCCAGAACAAATGTTTCATAAGTGCAGGAAACATATATATGTGAGACGCGTCGACTCCGCGACTCCATGAAGGTCCAAATGCATGCAAGCAGGAGCTACCTTAATAACCTGAAAATACATTGCTAAAACATCAACACGAATGTTGGTGAATTCCATAGGTTCAAAGTGTTGGGAAGGTTCTTGTGGTAGTGGTAGTTATTGTTGTTGTGGTGGTTGTTGTTTGAACAAAATGGTGTAGGCTTGGTTATTTGTAAATGGTTACCATGAAGGTTTTTGTGAATGGGGTTGAAACACAAATGATTGTAGGTGTGTATGACCTTGATCATTTGGAAAAATTGAGGATTTAGCATAACGGTAGGCCAAACTCTCAAGCAATGAAGGTGGATGAGGTGCATCATCCAATGACTCATTTGGTTGAAATGTTGGTTGTTGTTGGGTTTCCATTTCGGCAATGGTGTTAAAAGGTGACAATGATGGAGGGCTTGATGGTTTAGGTGATAGGTTTTCAAAAGTTTCCAATAGTGGATGTGGTGATGTTGGTGATGTATGGAAAAGTTCCATTGGTGTAAGTGTTGAAGTAGCATGATTAAGCAAATCTTGAATAGTGATCACATTGGTATTGAAATGTGTTGAGGATGGTGTTGAGGTAGTGAGGTTAAGGAAATCTTGGATAGATGAGGAAATGTTAAGCGAAGCATCACTTGAAGATGATGAGCTTGACTTGACGGTTTTGTTGAAGCAACAAGGTTTGATACTAATCCTAGTGGTTTTTTGAGAAGGATTTTGATGGTTATGGTGTGATTTGAATTGTTGCAAAACTTTCAAATTTATAAGGTTGAAAAGGTGTTGAAATGGGTGTTTGGAGTTGATGTTCTACCATTCAAAGAATGAGGTTTCAAATGATTTTCATGACCATGTCACATCATTTGATGTTAATTCAATGGAATAGGATGGAGTGAAAGATCAACATATGCACTCAATACTTTGTGATCATGGGATGTGATTGGTTGAAAATGTTTCAATGGTTTGAAGGATCCTTTAAAAGGGTTCCTTGGGTTAGTTATGTTTGAATTTGAATTTTTGGAGGGAAGTGGCTTCCTAATTGTTTTAGTGAGTGAGAGTTGTTCTAATATGGTTATTGGAGTTAATGGAAGATGTTTCTCACTTAGGATAATGGTTTTGACACATTACAAGTTTTGGACTTAAGAAAAATGGAAGAATTTTCTGCAGGTGCCTGGCGGAACCCTCAGAAGACACTGGCGGAACCCATTTGAGGGTACCGCCTGGTCCGTTGGGCCATTTCTGGAATTCCCAGAAAATACACTGGCGGACCCCAATTTTGGGTACCGCCAGATCCGCCAGGGGTAAAAAATTAGGCAGTCCGCGTTTTTGACCCGCGAGACGATTTTCAAAATTTTCGAAAACTCCTAAAATCAAAGAGATAAGGTATTTCTGGTTAGGCAATGCAAAAATTAGACATGTAAACATACATATCATAGGACTTTGACCTTGAGGTCGAGGATTTTACTATACTTAGTAAGAATTGCCATAAGCATAGAAAAAATGACAAACACCTTAAACATTGTCATTATGCATAAAAGTTCATACAAACATAATCCAACAAACATAATAAACCATGAAAGTGAAAAACACATAATTCACGTAGTTTTAACACAAAGGCGATTCTAAAGCATTCTTAAGCCAAACACTCCTTAATCGTCTCATAACCGGTCTATCCTCTTATTGAGCTTGCTTATGTACCTTCCAAAGCACTTGAAAATTCCTTTGGTTTGCTTGAACTCTTCGGATACATTTTCAATGACGGGGAGTTCTAGAAGGTAGTCTAAAGGAGGTAACTTAGAGTTAGGAAGTTTATCATCCTTTCTCATGTCAGATGATGATGATGATGGTGTAGGTGAGCGAGTACGTTTGCCCTTACCTTTGAAAACTTGTTTATCACTTAGAGGAACGAAGATGTGAGGAATGAGAGAATAGTCAAGGCACATTCCATTATCGTTAGGAGGAATGGGTGAGATTGTTCTAAAGAGGCGGGTGAGAAGCATTCCATAAGGAAGAGCGGTTGTTCCTACCAAAGGTATGTCGGCCATTCTTTTGGCGAGGTAATAGGCTAAGTTAAAAGGTTGACCGGTGGAAATGCTATAGAGCATGTAGCTAAGACAAACATTGATGTGATCCCGGTTTCCTATGGTGCTAATTACATTGGTTCTAAGGAGTTCTTCTCATTCCTTTAATTGGGGCTTGAGTTCATTGAATTCCATACCATATGGGTCATAGATGACCTCATTTCTGGTTTTAGTTCTCCTAGTGTTGGTGGTCCTAATGAAGAGGTGGTCACGTAGTTCATTTTTGGACACAAGAGGGGTATCATAGGGATAGATGCGGTCAAAGAGTGTGTCAAGAGTTGAGAGGGAGTGCAAGTCGGAGTAGATGCAAGTACCATGGTTTGAGACACCTAGGATTTGAGCAGACTCCTCGAGAGTGAAGGAGTATTAATGACTACTAGCCCTAAAGTTAATAGACATGCGATCGTACTCATCCTTGGAGAGGGGGACGGATGCATATAATTCTAAAATGAACCTAGAACAAATAGGCTCGTCGATTTCTAAGAGATACTCAAGGTTGATTGTGGCAAATTCCGTGTATAGGTTTGTACCTTCTAAGAAGGATGGATCAATGGTTCTACCCTTAGGGACATATCGTTTTTCTAAGGCTTTGAAGACAACGATTTGAGTTTGAGTGAGACCTTTTGGTTTTGTGGTGTTTGGGTAGGTACTTGATGGTGTCCTTGTGGTCGTAGTGAGTTAGAGGAGGCATGATGATTCCTAGAAAATCAAAATTTCACATTTAAGTAAATGACTATTGTAATGTGTATGTTCTAGTGTGTGCCTATATGAAAACAATGTGAAGGTGTGGTTGACTTGACTCATTTTGATGCTTAAAAATGTTTTGTAATGCAAGTGATGTTTCAATGACGTTTTTCATTTGTTTTAACAATGTGGTGAACGGTGGTAAAGTATGGGTGACGACCGAGAGTGGATATGTGAAATGAGGTGGTGATTGTTTGACAACACTTAAAGCTTGGATATCTTCTTTGTGTTCTTCACTTGCTAGAAAGTGGAGAGACGCATTTCATAATGAAATTCACTTGACTTTTGATGACATAGACAAATATGTTAATGAGAGTATGGATATGACAATAGCCTTTTGTTTCAAAGAGCGACACAAAGGTGAACATAGGTTTATGTATCATGAAAGGTGGTTTAATCTTAATAGGTTAGGTTATAGTGGGGATGACACACTTTTTTGGTTACCTTGTAGAATCTTCTTGTGAAGATGACTAGGTGGAGTTATTGGTGATGATGATATTGACTCTTGGTTTCTTTGAGGGCATGAAAATGGTGGATGACTCGATATAGATAGGACAAAGGATAACTCGATATTGAAATGGTGGATGACTCGATATTGATAGGACAAAGGATAACTCAGTTTCTCATTTCACATTGGTTGTTTGAGGTTTGAGTGATGAAAGGTTATGAGGAAGATGCTTGAAGTTTTGTTCATTTTGTGAATCTTATGGGTTGATGGTAAGTTGGAGTTGTGAGTAAAGAGGTGTTTGGTTTTGAACTTAAATAAAACATTCTGTGGCTTTGGCGGACTAGGCGGAACCAAAAAATGGGTTCCGCCCGTATGGTCTGAGGGTTCCGTGGGTTCTGCAGGGAAAAACTTAAAAGGAATTGTCTTGATTTTTGTGGTTCTATCCTAATGTTCAAAACTAAGGTTTTTGGTCTTATGAGTTCATGACTAAGCCTAGGGATGATGAATGATTCTCATTCAAGAGGTTTTGTGAAAACGTTAATAGAATGGTTAACGTATAAGACTTTCTTAATTAAGATGTTCCTCAATGAACATTTTTACCAAGACGATGATGATGGATCACAATATGTCAATAAAGAACATAATGGATTGAATTGTCGCTGAAGTCAATGCTTCCTTTGTTGAGGGTATAACAATGTTGATAAGATGAATTCCTTTGTTGATGTGAGTTTGCTTGTTCAAGCGGAGCTTGTTGATGTGTTTCTCCATTCGATACAAATTAGAGACTCTTACGCGTTTTGGAGAATCATTAGGTAAGTAAGTATAAAAGTGCAAGTACCACTTGTGCTTTTCTTATCAACTTATTACCGACATAATTCCATTTGGCATACACTATGGTTTCTATTCCCGTTCTTTTGGGAGACCATAATCCTAGTTGTGTAGTACCTTATGATGTATCCAACTAGGCTCAACTAACGAGTTGTTTAAGGATCTTCGTTAACACGAGCACATAGACAAAAGCTAAACATAATGTTGAATCTAAATGTTATGAGAACAAGTAGTCTTCCAAACATTTCTCTACGTTTAGTTTTACCTACGGATTTACTAATCTCATTCTTGATAGGTCATCAATAACTTAACCATTGAGAACAAGAGAGCAACTAGGAATGTCTTTAAGTTAAAATCCTTTGCTTTTGTCGCTTGCTTTTATTATCAAAAAGTCTTTCAAATATTGACACTATACTCACTTGATTACTTTGAAATATCAACTTCGTTTCACTATTTGTTTTATTCTAAATTCCAAAAATTGTTTTTGTTGAATTTGTTTAGACACAACTAATGACCTATAAATCAAGTTTTATAACTTATGTCAATTTTACTTGATTTAATGTTTAACTCAAGGTGAGAAGATGTTGTTTTGTACTTTTACTCCATGCTTGTCTTGCCATCATTGGACTTTCGACTAAGTTATCATCTACCAAAGATGATATCATAGAAGGAGGAGATCACTCGTTAAATGTCATATTCAACGACTCCTCAACTCTTTAGGTTTTCTTACTTAAGACACTATGAACTCTATTTCTTTTTAAAAAGTCCAAGAGGTACAACATCATTAGACTATGTGTCACATTTGATGTGTAAATCCTAGATGTTGAAAACTTATTTTCTTTCACACATCCTAATATATGCTAATGTGATTTATTTTACCTTGTATGTTTTATGTGAGATTATCATAAGGGAGTGATTGAAGAAAGACACAATTAAAGACTCAAAGTATGGTGTTTGAGAAAATTGTTTAACAAAGGTTTGTTTTGCAAGCATCACAAAAGTGTTAGACATTTTAACACTTAGGAAATTCTTAGTTAGCTCACTTGTAAGCAAGAGTTGAGTGAGACATACTCAAGAGTTTTTCGTGTTTATCTCTTGATGGTTAAATAACCAAAACACCTTATATCTCCTACTAGTACTAAAGACTAAATTCCTTGTTGCATAGAATCTAATCTTAGTTATTTACAAATAGCAGGTAGACACTCTAGAGTATTATAAATAACACATATTTGAACACATAATGCTAGAGACAAGATATAACCAAATTCAAGTTTAAGTAATGCGTACCTTTTAAATTGCATAGAGATGCTATTAAGCGGATAAGCATTATGCGTAAAAACTTGGTTTGACGACATGCTTTGAAACTCAATAACTCATGTATCCAAGAAGGTTAGACAATCATATAAAAGCATAGAGTATGATAATCTTAATTCTTTTATCATGAGTTTCTATTAGAGATAGAATTATCTCTAAATCTCTCTTCTAGGTTAGACAAATTTTACTTGCTTTGTTTTATTAGTTAATGGTGCTTTTGAGTTAAATCCTAATCCGGTTTTATTTTTAAACAACCTTTGACTCCTCAACAATTTTTCAAGAGATTTTGAGCTTTCATCAAATTTAACTAATAATTTTTCCTTTCTCATTTTGCATTTTAATCTCATGTTTGTAATCTAGAAATAATTTACATTCTAGATTAATTTCAACATTACTCTTAATTTTAGACATTTTATCTTCTAATAAGATTTCCTTTTCAAAGATATTCTTAAGAGATTTTGAAGACTCATTCTTGAAGATAGCTTTTAGGTCCATGTTGCACAAATATTTAGACTCATTTTCTAGTTTAGAAAACTCTAGGATAAATTAATCAAAGCAAAAGAGTTTGGTTTCAAAGTGTACCTTGCTTGATGTTTTATCTAGTATAGAATCACAAACCGGATGATTGACTTCATCTTCATCCGAGTTATTCCATGAATCGCAAGCAAGACTACTACGAGCTTGACACGAGTAATCACCTTAACTAACACCTTGCTTGTTGTATCAATAAGTTGACAATAAACTACCGGATCATTGTCTTCTTCAACTTCCATTACATTCCAAGATACGCAAGCAGGTTCATCAAAACACACGTACTCATCTTCACTTGTACCTTCATTTAAAACATTTAAACTAGTAGCACATGTATTAACTTCTACTAAGTGTCTATCAATTAGTTTTTCTAAAACTTCTAATTCATATGTAAGATCAAATTGATCATCTTTGACTTGACATATTCCTTGATGAAAGTTTACCATATTTTTCAAACATCATTAGCCTTTTGACAAAAATACATTCTTTCATATTTGGTACTAAAGCATTGTTTTAGCTTTAGTATTTTTATCAAGTTTAAGATAGTTATCTTGGTTTTCAAAAACTTGTTTTCTTTGGTTTGAAATTACCAAAAGAAATAATATGCCAAAGATCTTGATCAATTGATTTCACATAGTTTTCAAAATTACTTTTCCATTCAAGTAAGTTTTCTTTTTCAAATAGCGGTTGATTTTTAATAGGTTGCCCTTCTTTGAGATTTTCAAAATCCATGGATCGATCCAAGTTTTAAAATACATTCTATTTTAAAGATCTTGAGTAACGTAGCTCTTGATGCCAATTGTGGAAAACTAGAAGGGGGCTTGAATAGTTTACCGCTTTTTCGATTCTTATTTAGCTTAAATATCTTTAAAAACATTTACGTTTGCTTAAAGATATAAGTACAATGTTATACGTTTGATTCTTTGAAAAGCTTTTCATGTGAATAACAATTCTAACTTTACTAGTTTCAAACTTTGAAAAGCTTTGCTTGTGATGATCCTAACTTTGCTAGTTTAGTTCTTTGAAAACCTTTACTTTTGTTTGAAGATATAAACACATCTTTACTTGTTTAGTTCTTTGAGAACCTTTATAAGTAACTAGCTATGTCAACAAAAGAACAACATGTAATAAGCAAAGATAAGGAAAGAAACGATCAAACCACAACACGATTGTTTATCGTGGTTCGGCTACAAGGACTCTTTTTCCTTGCCCTACATCCATGCCCCGAGTTTCCAACTCGAGAGTTATAAGCACTAATCAACAAGCTCCTTTCACCGGCGGAGAAAACCTTTACAATGTCGCTTATACTTTTACCGACACTAAGCTAGATGTCGAGTTCTTTTACAAGGGTACAACCACTCCCGTTCGTCGCTTACACTTTTACCGACACTAAGCTAGATGTCGAGTTCTTTACCAAGGGTACAACCACTCCCGTTAGTTCTTTTACAAGGATACAACAACTCCCGACATACTACGTATTTTGAGGCCTAAAATACTAACCACTTACTTCTATATACATGACACACATGAAGTATAAACTACCAAAGCTTATACATGACCAAGCTACCAAGACTTGCAACTTTAGAGTTGAAGCTTGTAACTTCTTGAATGATCTTGTGAAGTCCCTTGCTACATAAGAGAATCACAAATCAAAAGGTTACTGAGTTAGTTGAGAGAGTATGTGAATATATGTCCTAAAAGTGTAACTCAAAACTAACAAATGGTTTGGTATTTATAGAAAACCATTTTGCAGGTCCGGCGGATCAGGCGGAACCCTCAGATTGGTTCCGCCCGTGTACCCCCAGGGTACCGTCAGGGCTACAGTTGGTTTTTGCAATAAATCTCCCAAACCAAACAAGGTCACATCACATTACTTCTAGTCAAACACAAGACTTGTAAGAAAGCATAAGGTTAGTCAAACACTCTTTCTTACCATAAATGTATATGGACAAAGCTTACCCTAAATGTGATGTGACATTACTATTTTAAGAAATAAATGTGATGTGACAAGACACTTTCTAATTTAAGAAATAAAAACAATGTTTTGTTTAAAAGGAAATGTTAACCTTAGTTAAACAAGACTTAAACACTTAAAGTGATGATTTACTTATAGCTAAACTTCATACTTTGTCATTAACAAAACTTAGCAAAGATCGTAAAATATAAATAACGTTTTTAGGCGATATCTGTATTAACAGAAGTATAGAAACTTATCGTAATATATCATATATAAAATGTTAGTGTTATATTCCTCGTCTTGAAAACCTTAAAATAACGTCTAGTAGTCGCATAAATAAACCTTGGGTCGTACGTACTTTGTTAGTTAAAAATAAACTCCTTGGATAAGAAATCTAGAAAAATATATCATTTAGTACGTAGTTATATTATTTTCTAGTAGTGACTAAATATATATATAGTTTTGACGATTTTAAAACGTGTATAACTTGGTCGTTTTAAGTTCATTTTCCTCGTTCTTTATATCCACGGATTCGTCTTAGTATGTATTAATCTATTTTCGATAGCTCGGCTCCTCTAGGTTATGTCTAACGCCTCTATTTGTCCGTTGAAAATTGTCAAACAGCATGCAGTTTTTCAGAAAAATAGTTTTCGTCACTTAACTTGCAAAAATCATAACTTCTTCGTTATAAGCTCGTTTTAATCCGTTCTTTCGCCCACGGCTTCGTTTTTGAAAGTATTTTCTAAATCTTTGGTTAAAAATTACCCATCACCTACTGAGTTTCCCACGTTTTAAAAATAGTGACAGTAGGTATATGTAATGTTTCAAAAATCATTTCTAGGGTTCCAATCTAGTTCCAACTTCAACCAAACCACTTTCAATCACCACAAAACTAGTCTAATCCTACCATAAACCTTCTTAGGGTGTCATGGGTTCCTAAACATCATAAATCAAGTGGATCTAACAAGGATCTAACTATAATCAATTTCTAGGGCTCAAAAGTTAGTTATGTTTAAAATAAAGTGGTATAAATAGCATATGCATGTAGATCTAGTATATATATCATATGAATCTTGTAAAAACTTGGTAAAATCATAAGGATGAGTTTCATACACTTACTTGAAAGATTTAGGAGATTTGAGGATGAAAACCTATGTAAACCTTGAGTTTATATTTCAAAACCCTAAAAGGAGTACAAACTATACTTGATAATTTACTTGAGCTTGAAAATCTATGGTTTCTTCTTGTTTTCTTGATGAGGCCGAGCACCACAAGAGAAGAGAGAAAGAAAAAGTTTACTTGCTTTTTGATTTGGTGAAATGAAGGAAAATGTAAGTTTTATAGTTTATATTATTTATATTGAACTCAATAATGCACATATAAATGCTAAGGTAATTTTTCCAAGTTATGTAAGAAAAGGGGATGGGGGGGGGGGAGGCGGCATCTAGTGGAAAAAGAGAAACAAATGATGTTTTGTGTAAGAGTTAGTAGAAATTTGGTAGTTTTATGTATATATTAATAGTTTTAGGGAATACCGGGTACCGAGTTAACTAAAAATAAATTTTAACGGAGTTAACCGGGACATAATAAAGTCGTAAAAATTATAAAAATATGTTGGGTATAAATATTGAGTGTTTAGATAATTATTATTTAGTTTCTACGAAAACCGTCGAAATTTTATTAAACTTACGATAATAATTAAATAAATTTCCAAAACACCGGGTAAATTAATATTATAATTTTTATATTATTAAAATGAATATAAAAATATATTGGGATCATAGTCGGGAGTGTCGGACATGTTAGTCACATTATTGATTGCGGTTAACGTTTATTTAGAAATAATTAAACGTAAAAGTTAATTATACCAAAAGTACTATTTTAAATATCCTACGAGTGGAATAGTATGCAAGTGCCATAATGATGATATGCAGACTATTTCTAGTCCGTATGAAATGTCTCAATGATAATGTATGAATTCGCTCCTGAACCAATACGGTTACGCGAATTTTGAATACCCGTAAACTAAGTTTACGATGAAATGAGTAATGCACATGAATAGTGGTTTTCTCTCGGGAATGAATAGTGAAATTTTTGAATGTTTCTCAGAATATCAAATTGACCTAAAAAATGATGAATAGTAAAATGATGAATAGTGATCGATGAATAGTAATTGGTGAATAGTAAGATGTTGAGGTTTGGAAAAATGACCTGAAATTGTGGGGTGTGATAGTCGCCCACCCAAAAAGGAATTCAGTCCCTGAATTCAGCTAGTGTTGGTCTCGGAAATTGGCTTGGTGAAAAGTTGTGGATACTTTAGTCGCATTTGGTCTTCTCGTTCCCAAGTAAATTCGGGACCTGTTCGAGAATTCCAGCGAACTTTCACGATAGGAATTCGACTTTGCTTCAACCGTTCGACCTCACGGTCCATGATTTCTACTGGTTCTCCTACCAGATTTAGGTTTGTCATTGGGTTCGATTCCTTCCAATAGAATCATGAGTCACAAATCTGAAAGTCATTTCTCGGGATTTGAAATTGTGAAACATGTTTGTGACATCTTGCTACTTTCCAACAAGGCTCAAGTCTGAGGGTTACTGGCCTACTTTGTCTGAAATATTAAATGGTACAGTGTACACCGAGTTTAACTTCCCGGATTTTTCTGAATGGTATCATACCTTTCCTAGGCAGAACTTTTATCGTGACCCTACCACCAACTTGAAATTCTAAGGGTTTACAACTTATCGACTTGTAACTGATTCTTGGTTTGTAGGAAGTTCCTAGTTATTTCGTGAGTGCTTACAAAAATAGTGAGTTTGGCTTTTTTCGCGTTCGGTCAGTCAGTAGATGTTTACAATGTGATATTGGTAATATATGTTGCTGAACTCTGCCAGAACTCAAATTTGTATGTCAGCTGGTCGATTCTAAAATGAATCTTAAATGGTCCAATATACTAGAGGTTCAATATCTCATCTTACCAAAATTGTATCATGCCTCTCCAAGGCAAAGCTTTCAACTTAGTTCGTTCTTCCACTTGAATCTAGTTGGTTTGCTGTTCAGGGATACCCAATCCGCATGATGTGCGTCATGCACCAACCTAACTTCTACCGGTTTCTCGTTGTTTGTAACTGGTTCTTGACTCGTGAAATTTTCCTTTGTTGTTCCATAGTTTAGTTCTAGACCAGTGAATTTAACTTTCTGATTTCGGTCTGTAAATGGATAATTGGTACTTCGACCATAAAGTGCCTCAAATAGTGTAGTCTCTACGCTCGTGCGATAACTATCGTTGCAAATGAATCTGATTTATGATAAATGGTTAGTCCAACCATTTCTAGAGTCAATCGCTCACTCTCTGAGCATATCTTTCCTATATTTGAATTTTCCTCTCAATCTGACCATTGGTCTGAGGATGATAGGCGATGTTTACATCTAAATGGGATTCCGAAGGAAATCTTAAAATGATTGCTAGAAGTCTGAGGTGATTCGATCACCTTTATCAGGAATAATTGAAACGGTTACAATGAATCTGGTGACTAATTCTACAACGTTATACTTTTCGAAAAGGGCGTTATACGAAGAAGATAGAATATGGGTAACACTTTGATTCCTTGTGTTTTGGTCTAATGGGTGCTAAGACATGTGTCTTTCTTTACCTATTGTGCTTGGTTTCCATTGCTGACGTTTGTAATCGATTTATGGTGTTCCTCCTAATTTCCTTCATCACACATTCTAATATTCCTTATTGTCAAATCGCAAAACCCTATATGCATAAGCGATCTTGTAAGGTGATTGGTTTTCAAAATTTATCTCGTGATTGTGAGTTTTGGTAGAAATATTTTTCCGAATAAACTAATTTAGAAAATGGAGCAAATGGCTTACTAAGTATTCTTTTTCTTGATGATTCAAAATTCAGTAGTTATAAAAATGTGAAACCGTCTTCAAAATATAGTGAATAGGACTGTTTACCAAAGTTTGATGTTTATTTATTTCTCATTGTACAATGGTTTTGCAAAATATTGACCAAAAAGGATCGTATTTGTTCAAAATAGGCAATTGAAAAAATATTTTCTACGAGGTATGTGATTTGTATAAACAAAATTTTGAAATCAACTTTATTTAAAAGTAAAAATACTAACAAGGAATAAAATAGTAGGATAGGAAATGTTCGCATAAATGCATAGATGTCTAACGTTCGTTTCCTGATATTGGAAGATACCTATTGGCGATTTTCTGGCAAAACTACAGGCCTGGGTATTCAACCAACTTAAGTCCTGAAATGGTTTATCGTTGAAATTGTCATCATGTTGGCAAAATGGAAGTGTCAATTGATACTATGTCGATGAATGTCTATTTCATTTCCACATGAAGCTGGGGAGATATGCTTGGGCCTGATGCCTCTCTTGATGTATAGGTGAGGTTATCTAGAATTTCTTGAGAACACAATGCCTTGAGGGAATCTATATCGATATCCATAATTCGAATCAATTATTCTTTGCGAAAACTCACCGCAGGGAAGTTTGCGTATAGATGAGGCCATGTTTAA
Organism: Artemisia argyi; assembly: GCA_030686995.1. NCBI lineage: Eukaryota > Viridiplantae > Streptophyta > Magnoliopsida > Asterales > Asteraceae > Artemisia > Artemisia argyi. The sequence goes on from CM060695.1 coordinate 55,615,655, forward strand.
TTGGAATGCTTTACGGTATTGGTTAAGAGGCTTGGTTTATCTCTATAGTGTTGCTTAGCGCACCTTCACAGTGTGTTCGATCCTGCAACTCCGTCTAGCTAGTACTTTTGAATGATAGAATTGGTCGACTAGGTCAGAGATGGTGGTTCAGATGGTCTCGTGGTATCCTAGAATGGTTGTTGAGTTATAAATTGTCTTACTGTATACTTCTAGTCTAGGTTAGTAGTTCCGTAATCTTTTTATTGCTTTTCTTGTATAGAGGAATCCTTATAGTAATTGATATGGAAAGTCTCTCCTAGAGAAGTCAATGGAAAATTTTGACTTAATGGCTGAGTGAGTGACAGGTGGGGTAAGTATCCAGGGAGAGTTTGTCAGAAAGAGACGTTTATAAAAGAGTTTATTCGTTTACAAAGCTTTTAAATGAAGATTGTTATTAACAATACTTTAAAAAGAATTATTCACTTCATGGCATAATCCTTCCTGAATTATACATAGGTGATCAGGCTATGTATAATTGAGGACTAATGATGCGATGCTTGATTTAATCAAAATATCATTACTTTTCTCAAAAGTTTTAGATGATGTTCAACGCGTTGTTATTAAAAATGGTATCCTAATATTTCCTTTCAAGTAACATGAAAATTGTTTCGCGTAATAATAGTAAATACTTGATGCAATAACGGAAAAATCAATTTATAGGGTGGTAATAAAATAGTTTCTTTTAATAATTCCGTAAAACAATTTCCCCGTATGGTAGTAAAATAGCTTGAAGTAAAATTCGTTGAATGGTTTATTGGATACATGGGTGAATCTTATGGTATGGTAATAGTCTACTAATCCACTTATTTAAAAAATGTAAGCATCTTAGTTCATAACAGGGCAGTGGTTTATGATTATGAAGTGGTCGAGAATATGGTAGTGATGCGTGGGAATCGCAACAGGCTTTACCTCTCGAGGGATCTCGAGATGCTTACACCCCCCACCAGGCAGTGTACCTGATCGTTGTAGTATAGTATAGTGACAAGTACCGGGGGATTGATCGTTCAGCTTAGGAATAGTGTCGCTAGGATTAGAAAGCCTAATTACTAGTTCTAAAGGTGAGGGATGATTATTTTTGTATTTTTTATGTTTTATGGAAAGCAAGTAAAATCTCGGGTTTTGGAAGAGTGGGCGGAATTAGTTGCTATTCAACTAACCCAAAACTAAGATGCAATCAAAATAAAATACTAAAAATGAAATTAAACTAATTTATACTAAAGTTGTGAGCAGTAATTGGAGAAAATGTGTTTACTTAGATTTCCTTACTCCTTAGATATCTTTTACACGTTAATTACTTGTTATAATTGCATGGATGACGGATCGTATTCCTTAATACCATTCATGGGGTGGCATACATAACTCCCCAATTCTATGAGCTCTTATCTCCTCCTACACCATGCCCAGCACAACTATAGGGATTGTAAACAGTGGCTCATGCATTAAATACAACCAATAAAGACCTAGTACACCTCGGTTCATGTTTCTTAAGACGTTCAAGCATGTTACCATTTGGAGATCTGCCAGTTTTCTTAAACCTAACATATAAATCATTCATCCAAGAACAAGAATAAACAAGTAATCAACACATGATCAATATCTAGGTTTCATTAGATCTAAGCAAACACAATGGAAATCTAGCCTAGCATAATGGAATTGAGACAAGAACAAGATATAGACAACTAACACATACACATATTGATTGAATTAGAAGAACACTTATCTCAATTACAATGCAAGGTATCAAGGGTTTGGAACCCTTGAAAAACCTGTAAAAGTTGCACCAAATTCGTCTTTAGGGTTTCTCCAAAACTTCTCTACTTTTATGTGAAAAACTAGAAAACTATATATATGAAAATAGGGCTGACGGCGTCAAGACAACAATGTGACGCCGTCACCTCGCCGCCAAATACTTCCTCGGACGGCCTTGATCTACTTCTGACGCCCTGTGTGACGCCGTCATCAACTACGGTATTTTATTCTTGGGACTTTGACGCCGTCAGGAACACTCTTGACGCCTTCATGAACTACGGATTTTAATTCTTGATGTTTGACGCCGTCATGGCATTACTCTTGACGCCGTCACCTACTGTTTCCAGCATGGAAAATTGAGACTTTGCCGTTTTCTTCACTTTTATGCTCCAAAAACGTCCAAAATGACTTCTTTTCCAGAATTCACTCTCCAAGTACCTAAAATCACAAAAGGAACGATTTAGGGCAATATTTGATCAAATAAAGTCGGATTCGGGCTTAAATGACCCCCTAAAAACGGATCATTTTTCGCCTCATCATATACCCTTACACTTGAGATTTGCTTGTCCTCAAGCAAATGCGCTTTTATTCTACTCAAAAGACAAGTTATGGGTCATTTAACACTAATATAAAAGTAATTACAACAAATAATCGCTCCACTAAAGACCAATAGACAAGCACGGAGGTCATACACTAGCACCTCACAAATAGTGTTTAGATACTCACATCTCTCGGGTGTAATAAAGTAATATAACATTATGGAAATGGAAGATATCTCTCACTACCTGTCATAGCAAAATAGATTACCATAGGCTTGGGAAAGGATCAAACCTCCACCACATGGCGTAAGCACCTAGGATAAACTATCAAAGAGGTCTTTTAAAAGGTTGTAACGTTAGGTATAGGGATATGAATTACACGGTTTTGTTGGATAAAGGAAGTTTTACTGGTGGCGAGTTAACAATCTTGGTTAATTACATGTACAAGATGGCGTTGCTAAGCCAAGACTAGACTCGACTTAAGCTATTAAATGAAAAATAACAAAAACATAAAATAAACATAGAATGAAACGGGATGGTAGTCCGTATGTTTTTTTCTCTTTTTCTTTTTTTTATCTTTTTCTATTTTTTTTTTCTTTTTCTTGATTTTTTTGATTTTTTTTTTTTTTTTTTTTTTTTTTTTTTTTTTTTTTTTGCATACACTCTTACCCTACCATCCAAAATAATATATCATAGGGAATTGAGCATTCCCCTTACACTTGAGTCTTTACATACTTTACAATTAACTAATCTAATGACTCGAATTAAGAAAATCAAAACACTTGGAGCACTTTTAAGATTAACGTACATATGGGGGTAATAATATTATGTTCTTCCCCATTACTCCATAAAATAAGTACTTACCCATGAGTCCCAATCGTCCCAAAACAATATGTACAAGGATATGACTCGACTTAGCAACCATGTAATCAATTAGAAAGTTAACTTAGAGTTTAACAAATAACAATAATGCACTAAAAATGAGCGCATACACGGAAGGCTAAGGCGATTTGGGTGTACATTTAAGTGGGGTGTAACAAATTCTTCCTTTAAGTAAGATGCTTAAAGTTAGAAACGAAAAGATAGGCTCGGAGGGGTGTACTAGGGGTTTCGTGTACTAAAAATGAGTACAACGCTAAGGGTGTGGGAAAAATTAGTTGACTTAACTAGCCAAGTAATATGACTTAAATGGTCAAGTAATTATGATACGGGTTTAACACAAGGGTGATCATAATGCCTCTTATCATGTAGTAAATCCTACCACACGAATGTAGTCTCACTAGCGGTCTCGGGATGCATCACTAACGCAAGTTCTAGAATCTAAATACTACCGGTACACTCATAAGCACTAATAGTAAATGCTTTTCACTCCTAAATGCATTTACTATTAGTGCATCATACAATCTCCTATCCATCATACAATCTCCTATCCATGAGACGCTTGCTATGGCTAAAGTTTCACTCCTAAATGTTGTAAAAAATTTTAAATTTGGCGCTAAAATTACACTAACAAGTATTTCTCATAGTTTTATTACACATCTACTATTAAACAAAACAAACTCAAGCGAAAGTGCATATGTAAGGTATCATCTTTTTACCCTCCCCTTACACTTAAGATGAACATTGTCCCCAATGTTCAAGTAAAGAATGTAAAAGTGAAAAAGTAAAGAGAATGAAATCAAATACTCCCCTGATTCGCTCGGTATGGATTATAGGTGGCCAGGTTAAATCTTCCTCCAAGAAAATGAACAATCAAAGCTTCCCTTCCAGAATATAAATCATCTTCTTGTCATACATAACCTGTAAATTCCTGAGAAAACAGACAAAAAAAACCCAAAGCATCAACCCGAACAAAGATAACTTACAACTAGATGTAATTCCAGACTTAGGAATAAAAATAAAACAATTAAAGATATAATGCTTGTGGAATGAAGTTTGCAGATTCCTGGAGATTATAAAACTTAATAATTCAACAAAAACTTTAAGACTCCGTTAGAAAAACAAAACCGGTAAAATTTCCAGGTTTTTACACGTGACGCCATCAAGAGTTATCTCGTGACGCCGTCAGAAGTGACCTGCAGAAATTCTTATGTTAAGTTTCCGGAAAATTTCTGGAAAAACTTGGTCCTACTTCCTGGAAAATCCTGCAAAACTTCATTATGACTCAATACAAGCATTTGACTCTAACAAATACTAATACACATGTCCATTTAATATTGTTGTGGTTCATGCTCAATTTCATTCTTATAAACAAATTTGGATCTCGCTTACACTTATCTTTTGCAAAATACCTTTATATGCAATTAAGACGAAGTTAAAAACAAAATAAAGCATTTTCACAATTTACTTTGAAACATGAGCCACAAACAACAAAAATAAAACATGCATACAGAAACAAATAAAATCAAACAAACAAACAAATAAAAACACACAAAACATGGGTTGCCTCCCAAGAAGCGCTTTTCTTTATTTACGAGTCTTGTAGCTAGACTCAAGGTCATGGGTTACTACGTGATCTCATCATCAAACGTCACATCCTCCTCACTAATCATTTCATTGTTATTTTCTTGGTAATGTTTTACACGTTGTATGTTAACCGTGAATTCCCTACCTTCATCATCAATTAACACTACCGCTCCAAATTTAGAAGAATTCTTTACCGTGAACGGCCCATACCATCTAGACTTATGTTTTCCCGGAAATAATCTCAACCGAGAATTGTATAATAGGACCTTGTCTCCTTCTGAAAATTCTTTGGGTTTCTTAATTCTTTGATCATGCCATCTTTTAGCTCTTTCTTTATATGTGATGGAGGATTCGTAGGCTTCTAGTCTAAGCTCATCAAGCTCGTGTAATTGCAAAAACCTATTATTCCCAGCAGTTGTATAATCTAAGTTGCATGCCTTAAGTGCCCAATAAGCCTTGTGTTCTAATTCTACCGGTAAGTGACATGCCTTACCATACACCATGCGGAATGGGGTCGTTCCAATAGGTGTTTTGTAGGCAGTTCGGAATGCCCATAAGGCTTCGTCGAGTTTAAATGACCAGTCCTTTCTATTTTGACTAACCGTTTTTTCAAGTATTCTTTTAATGGCTCTATTGGTGTTTTCGACTTGGCCATTGGTCTGTGGATGATAGGCGGTTGAGAATCGATGGGGTACTCCATACCTCTTCATGACCTTTTCCATTTGTGCATTGCAAAAATGTGTCCCCCTATCACTGATGAGAGCTTTCGGAATCCCGAATCTTGCGAAAAGCTTTTTCAGGAAATGAATGACTACTCTGGCATCATTGGTCCTAAGGGCTTGTGCCTCAACCCATTTTGAAACATAGTCAATGGCGACTAAGATGTACTCGTTTCCCCCTGAGGATGGAAAGGGTCCCATGAAGTCAATCCCCCAAACATCGAATACCTCACAAACTTGTATAAAGTTCTGAGGTGCTTCATCCCTATGTGATATATTTCCGGCTCGTTGACATGCATCGCACGCCTGCACCATTTCTTTTACATCACGGAAAATTGTGGGCCAATAGAATCCCGCATCGAGAATCTTTCGAGCGGTCACGTTTATCCCATGATGCCCGCCAGAGGGACCAGAGTGACATTCCCTCATGATCTTAACTGCCTCATTTTCCGAAACACAACGCCTTATAATGTGGTCAGGACACCTTCGGAATAAAAAGGGTTCATCCCAGAAGTAGTATTTTAGCTGGGAAAAGAACCTCTTCCTCTCGTACTTAGTCAGGTGTTCTTGAACAAGTCTACATCTACTTGCGAAGTAATTAGCAAAGTCGGCGTACCATGGCTCCGAATCCATTATTGACATCAGTTGTTCGTCAGGAAACGAATCCCTAATCTCAATTCTATCGTGCTTATCCAAGGGGTTTTCAAGACGAGATAGATGATCTGCGGCTAGATTCTCTGCCCCCCTCTTATCGCGAATCTCAACATCGAATTCTTGTAACAACAAGATCCACCGAATTAGTCGTGGCTTGGCATCCTGCTTCGCAAACAGATATCGAAGAGCTGAGTGATCAGTGAAGATGACTGTCTTTGAAAGGACAAGATATTGTCGGAATTTGTCGAATGCAAATACTACGGCTAATAATTCTTTTTCGGTGGTGGAGTAGTTCTCTTGAGCGGGATTCATGGTTTTGCTAGCGTAGTAAATAGGTTGGAAAAGCTTGTCACGTCGTTGACCTAATACAGCCCCGACAGCGAAGTCGCTAGCGTCACACATGATTTCGAATGGTAACTCCCAGTTAGGTGTGATCATGATTGGAGCTTGAGTGAGTTCCCCTTTTAAGAGATCGAAAGCATCTTTGCATTCTTGGGAAAAATCGAATGGAGCATCCTTCACAAGCAATTGAGTCATTGGCCAGGCAATTTTTGAGAAGTCTTTGATGAATCTCCGATAAAATCCGGCGTGCCCCAAAAAGCTGCGTATTGCCTTAACAGTCGTGGGGTATGGTAACTTAGATATAGCTTCAACTTTAGCTTGGTCCACCTCTATTCCGTTCCCTGAGATCTTATGCCCTAACACAATCCCTTCCTTTACCATGAAATGACACTTTTCCCAATTTAACACCAAGTTGGTTTCCTCACAACGTTTAAGCATCTTTTCTAAATTAGCAAGACAGCGGTTGAAGGAGTTTCCGAAGACTGAAAAGTCATCCATGAACACTTCCATGCTGTCTTCCATGAGTTCGTGAAAGATTGCGGTCATACAACGTTGGAAAGTGGCGGGGGCATTACATAGCCCAAAAGGCATCCTTTTGTAGGCAAATGTTCCATAGGGGCAAGTAAACGTGGTCTTTTCTTGGTCCTCGGGTGCTATGGGGATTTAAAAATATCCAGAGAATCCATCCAAGAAGCAATAGTACTCGTGTCCAGATAATCTCTCCAACATCTGATCAATGAATGGTAAGGGAAAGTGATCTTTCCTCGTGGCATCATTGAGCTTTCGATAGTCGATGCATACCCGCCATCCAGTGACAGTTCTTTGGGGCACCATCTCACCCTTGTCATTTTTTACTACAGTCATTCCACCCTTTTTAGGTACAACCTGTACAGGACTGACCCATGGGCTATCCGAGATCGGGTAAATCAGTCCTGCATCCAAAAGTTTGATAACTTCTTTCTTTACTACTTCCTTAATGTTAGGGTTCACTCGCCTCTGGGGTTGCACAGTAGGTTTATAATCTTCCTCCATAAGAATCTTATGTGTGCAAAAAGTTGAGTCAATCCCCTTAATGTCGTCCACATTCCATGCGAGTACCCCCTTGTATTTTTTTAGTACCTCTAAGAGTTTAACTTTTTGTCCTTGTTCCAAGGAAGAGTTTATGATTACCGGGAGTTGGTCCTCCCCCTGAAGGAAGGCATACTCCAAATGGTTAGGAAGCTCTTTAAGGTCAACGTTAGAAGGTTCGATAATAGAAGGTTTGAGCTTGTTTTCGGGCTTTCGGAGCTCGAGATGCTCCGTTGCCTCTTGTCTGGGGTAGAAGGAGACTGCATTAACATCCTCCGTCTTTTCCACCTCTAGCAAAGGCAGAAAATTCTCGTCCCGTAGCCAGCCTTCATCGATTTGTTCATCGATGCAACTATCAATGACATCTGTGAGTTCATCTACTTCCCCGATAAAGTAGATCCGGTTGGCTGCTTCGAGGGAGAGGTCCATAGAATCCTTAATGTCGAAGGTTGTGCTATCGTCTCCCACTCGTAAGGTCAATTTTCCATCGTAGACATCGATGACAGCATGAGCGGTAGCAAGAAATGGTCTACCTAAGATGATAGGTACCAAGTCATCCTCCTCCATATCCAGGATTACGAAGTCGATCGGGAATTTGAATTTCCCAACTTTGACTAGCACATTCTCGCATATCCCTACGGGGTACTTGACTGATCTATCGGCTAGTTGGATGTTCATACGGGTAGACTTCAATCCAGAATATCCTAGTTTACGGAACATAGAGTGAGGCATGAGATTGATACTCACTCCCAAGTCGGAAAGAGCATTCTTGATTGATAGAGGTCCTATGGAGCAAGGCAAGGTGAAACTGCCCGAATCGTCTACCTTCTTTGGTAGCCCTCGATGGGTTACCACTGAGCATTCTTCCCCCAGGGTCACAAGACCCTCGAGTTTCTTCCTGTTAGCGAGCAGCTTTTTGAAGTATGTGCTATACTTTGGCATATGATAGCAAGCATCAAGGAGAGGTATGGTGACAACTGAGTCTTTTAGGTATGACAAGAACCTCTTGTTATCATTCTCGGTTTTTTGATTCCTTAACCAGGATGGGAATGGAATTCTCACAGGTGGGTTAGGAGGGGCCGATGGGGAAGGGATCGTTACGGGCGGTTGGTCTGGAGTGCCAATGCCACCTCCTGCTCCTCCTCCCCAGGTTTGTCTGGATCGGGGGTGACGGGGGACGAATTTGGGTAAGGAGGGTCCTTGGTTGTCATTCCAGCTCGTGTGGTTATCGCGAGCATGGGGTCCTTTTTTCTTTCTAATGGCATTTGGAAGTTATCTAGGGCTGAGTTAAGCTTGTTGAAAAATTCTCCAATACCCTCCTACTGCTCGTCGAAAAGCTCATTAAGCCCTTTCATTTGCAAGTCTTTTTCTTGAGTGAAGTGACCAAGGTCATCTTCGAAATTGCTCCTGATTTTGAATTCAGAGCCTTCCTCCCCTTCTCTTCTCTTTACCAGATTTCCCCAAAGGGTGTAATCGTCATTTTGGTAGAAAGGCAAAAGGGAGGGATCAGCATAAATGTCCCCTCCTGACAAACATGCATGTTCAGTTGTGGCTGCTCCTCCGCATTCTTCTATCTCATGCGGGCCTCCACAGTAATCGCAGATCAAGTAAGGATTCGACAGCTGTTTAGGTAACTGCGATCCAGCTATGTATTCCACTCTTTTGTGAATTTTGCTCAACCGATCTGAGGTGATCTCAGAAATACTGACAGTCGACTCAGGTTCATCCCAAGTGTCATCCTGGTCTTGAGCATATTCTTCAATCCTATCCCATCCTTCCTCAGCACTTAGATTGGCCAATCTTCCTTTCCTAGATTGGTTAATTCCATTTCGGTCATTAGAGGAGATATTTTCGTAGAAGATTTGGACCAAGAGCCAAAGCTCAATGCCATGATGGGGAACTTGTCTTATTGAATCTTTGAATCTAGTCCACGATTTATAAAAGGGCTCGTCCTTCTCCTTCCGGAAACGGAGGATCCTATCTCTAAGTGCTGAGGTTTTTCCAGGTGGAAAGAACTTCTCATAGAACTTGGATATGAGTTGCTCCCATGTGAAGATAGATTCAGAAGGGAGTTTGTCATACCATTCTTTGGCTTTTTCGTATAGGGTGAAAGGAAAGAATCGCAATCGGGATGTATCTCTAGTAGCCCCATCCGTATGGAGGGTGTCTACTATTTTTAGGAAGTCTTTGATGTGTTGGATTGGATTTTCCTCATCAAGTCCGCTGAATTTACACACACTTTTGACAAGCCAAACATCGGGTGCATGTAGGACCTCACTGGTGTGTACGTTCGGGTAGACAATGGCATTTGAAAAGCCACGGAGAGTTGGGGAAGAGTACTCCTTGAGACGCTTAGGAGGAGGTATTACAGGGGTACTCATCTCGTTGTAGGAGCTAGGGGTTGTGATGTGATTTTCTGAATTTTCCTCAGAAAGAGGTGCATCAAAGTCGATAGCAATGCTGGATGGTTCAGGAGTTGAGTGAGTTCGTCTTAACCTACACATTTCTCTTTCGGGTTCTGCATAAGGCAAGACAAGGTCTCTAGTGGTACTACGACTCCTAGTGATCCTAAGGTTGGAGAATTCGTTGGTTGCCATGATGGCGGACGGTGAAGAGTTACGAACAAAGGCACGAAGAAATAAGATAGACTAAAGAAGACCTAAAAATAAAATTAAAATCTTACTAGAAAGGAATCTAGCAAGTAGACCTAATAAAAAGAAATTCTAACCTAGACAATAACTATTCCCCAGGCTGCGGCGCCAAAAACTTGATGCGTGGGAATCGCAACAGGCTTTACCTCTCGAGGGATCTTGAGAAGCTTACAACCCCCACCAGGCAGTGTACCTGATCGTTGTAGTATAGTATAGTGACAAGTACCGGGGGATTGATCGTTCAGCTTAGGAATAGTGTCGCTAGAATTAGAAAGCCTAATTACTAGTTCTAAAGGTGAGGGATGATTATTTTTGTATTTTTTATGTTTTATGGAAAGCAAGTAAAATCTCGGGTTTTGGAAGAGTGGGCGGAATTAGTTGCTATTCAACTAACCCAAAACTAAGATGCAATCAAAATAAAATACTAAAAATGAAATTAAACTAATTTATACTAAAGTTGTGAGCAGTAATTGGAGAAAATGTGTTTACTTAGATTTCCTTACTCCCTAGATATCTTTTACACGTTAATTACTTGTTATAATTGCATGGATGACGGATCGTATTCCTTAATACCATTCATGGGGTGGCATACATAACTCCCCAATTCTATGAGCTATTATCTCCTCCTACACCATGCCCAGCACAACTATAGGGATTGTAAACAGTGGCTCATGCATTAAATACAACCAATAAAGACCTAGTACGCCTCGGTTCATGTTTCTTAAGACGTTCAAGCATGTTACCATTTGGAGATCTGCCAGTTTTCTTAAGCCTAACATATAAATCATTCATCCAAGAACAAGAATAAACAAGTAATCAACACATAATCAATATCTAGGTTTCATTAGATCTAAACAAACACAATGGAAATCTAGCCTAGCATAATGGAATTGAGACAAGAACAAGATATAGACAACCAACACATACACATATTGATTGAATTAGAAGAACACTTATCTCAATTACAATGCAAGGTATCAAGGGTTTGTAACCCTTGAAAAACCTGTAAAAGTTGCACCAAATTCGTCTTTAGGGTTTCTCCAAAACTTCTCTACTTTTATGTGAAAAACTAGAAAACTATATATAGGAAAATAGGGCTGACGGCGTCAAGACAACAATGTGACGCCGTCACCTCGCCGCCAAATACTTCCTCGGACGGCCTTGATCTACTTCTGACGCCCTGTGTGACGCCGTCATCAACTACGGTATTTTATTCTTGGGACTTTGACGCCGTCAGGAACACTCTTGACGCCTTCATGAACTACGGATTTTAATTCTTGATGTTTGACGCCGTCACCTACTGTTTCCAGCATGGAAAATTGAGACTTGCCGTTTTCTTCACTTTTATGCTCCAAAAACGTCCAAAATGGCTTCTTTTCCAGAATTCACTCTCCAAGTACCTAAAATCACAAAAGGAACGATTTAGGGCAATATTTGATCAAATAAAGTCGGATTCGGGCTTAAATGACCCCCTAAAAACGGATCATTTTTCGCCTCATCAGGTAGTGATATTGAGAGCGTGAAGGATGAACGTGTCGTTAAGGCATCTACAGTCAATTGAAAAGGATAGTCTATGTATGAAAGGATATAGGGCAGAAATTTGGTGCCAATGATTTGAAGTATTCGAGAATTTATACTAGGTAAAATTTGCAGGTTCAAATGTGTAATCCCTCTAGGCATGACTAAAATGTATAAAGAATGAAAATTGTTGTACGGGTGATCTGAGTCAAGTAGGTACCACATCGAATGATGTTTTGATTTGCTATGAATGCAAGCTAAATGTCTTATGGTCAGGTGGAACTTTTCGATATCCTTTCATGAAATGAGGTCTTGTCCCAATGTGACTAAACTATATCGATCTCCGAAAAGAATATAAATTTTGTTGAGTAATTATACCTTGATCTTTTAATCCAACGAACTTATACTAGCGTGAGGGTCTTATAATATGGAATGAGCGAAAAAGGTCGTAATTTGAAGTAGTGGTGTTAAGGCATGGTGTATTAATATTGGAAATCTTTGGTAGAGGGGTTTCTTTTGCATCTAAGGTCAAATAGCAAGTAGGTATAGTGGTTGCTTTCGAGATTCGTTCATGAGTTATGTGTGTTCCTTCTTGGAGATATGGTTTCTAAAATTAACAACATTTATTTGAGTGAAACATTGTGAAATTTAGTCATAAATGTATCTTGGAGTAACTTTATTTGAAGTTTGTAATGAATATAGTTATGTAAAAGATGTGATTACGAAATATTTTGTATTTTGATAAAAACAATATCTTATATATATATATATATATATATATATATATATATATATATATATATATATATATATATATATATATATATATATATATATATATATGTGTGTGTCTTTGGAAAAAGGGAGTTCAAGAATTGCTCAAACAAGAATGAGTTTTAATCCAACAATTGAAAATCAATAATTTGTCGTACTTCGTAAGGTTTGCAAGAAATCTTTTTGTTTGTACAAAAATTTAATTTGACTTTGACTTTCTTGAATTGTTATTATCTCCGAAACACGAAAACTAGGGCAGTCACTCTTATCTTGGTCAACATGACTATTTAATCGTAAATACATCTTCGTCTTTATTAATCCTATTGTTTTACTTGCATCTTTCCAAGGTTGTAATGATATGTCAAAACTACTAATGTGACCACATTGGTCGGTGGAGTGTTGCTAGAGCGACTAATGATGAAATCATCGGCTTAGAATGTGGTGTAATCAAACTTGATAATAAAGGGAGGGTTGTGATGAGTTCCATTATGATGGTATAATACCGTTCAAAGCATCTTGTTGGTTTATTGTGTTATGGATGTATGAGTCGATCATCTAAGATAATATAGAGTCCTTGTGATAGATGCCACCCTTGGGCAATTTGTTGCAATTCATATTGTGTTGGTGAGGCTTGTGGTATTATTCAGAGTGTATCGTCCAAACACTCGTGGGTAATCTCAAATAATTAGAGATCATCGTCTAACGATGAAGAGTAGTAGATTGTCAAGCGGTAGGGGCTCTCAAACTCTCACCAACCTCAAACCCATAAGGTGGTGTAACGTGTGGTATGTCAAATAGTGGTTGCTTCTTAAGCGGCCTGTCATATATGGGTGTAGAGTCTCTGAGATGTGATGGTGATAATAGTAAATGAAATGCTACCCTCTTTCGCGCTATCTCGCGACATCTAAGAGGTAAAACTGAAATACGCACTATGGGACGACCAATAGTGTAATAAGTAGCTGATAGTGGTGGTAGTACCTGAGTAGTAAGTGCCCTACTAGTGAAGGAAAGGAAACATACTATCTTCCTTGCAATAAGCATCCTAATAGGTCCATTAAGATTAAGTATGAATACTCTACCAAATGATATTCTATGTATGGGCTGGATGATAGGAAAACCTTGTTCCTATGACAATTCAATGGTGCTAATGGCGGCGTAAGTGTAACTGGTAGTACAATGGTAGTGGAAGATGACAAGGCATCTTCAGTGTCGGAATCCGACGAAAGGATAACAGGGTGGGTATCTGAAGACATGTCACTTGTGAACCAGGTCAATATAATTATATATGAGTACGGGTATAGATAACTCGCATAATGTGTGCATGAAACAACATGTATAATGAATATGCACATATGATGAAATGATGAGATGCTATGATGATGTGGTTATAGTCTAGGGTCCAAGATACATCCTAGTTCGCTATAACCTTAGCTCTGATGCCAATCTGTCACACCCCCAAAATACCTGAATGGCAGCGGAATGGAATATCTGGGGGTGACTGTCATAGCACCACAGTTACAGTTATATTGAACGACCTAAAGTGTCGTTTGGAAAAATACATCGTTTGATCATTAAAACATTCCGAGTTTACAAAACATAGGTCCCAAAAAGGTGTTGCAAGTTTATGAAAAACAAGTTCAATCCAGATCAAATGTTTCATAAGTGCAGGAAACATATATATGTGAGACGCGTCGACTCCGCGACTCCATGAAGGTCCAAATGCATGCAAGCAGGAGCTACCTTAATAACCTGAAAATACATTGCTAAAACGTCAACACGAATGTTGGTGAATTCCATAGGTTTGCAAGTTAAATCGTATGTACATTAGCCACAAGTATAAAGTAAACCGACAAAATGTCAAAATGCTACATTGTCTCTTAAGCTCATGACCCCGAAGCTAGACATAATATTGTATTGGCCCCAAAGGAGTGTTTACCAGACACTCAAATAGTTTAGACATGAAATGCATCCGTAATTCTGTTGGAGCAACCCAAACACGGATGGAGGCGTCACCCTCGATAGATCTATCCACTCACTCTCGCTTGGCATTATAATTAACGGTCCATGATAATAAAGGGGACTTAACTTGGTAGTAAGGCAACTTAAGCAATGTATGGAATTGAATACTTGGGCATGTACAAAAGTAATTGATGCAATGTATTCTCCCCCGTGGGATTTGAAATCAAATAAGTAATTGAAAACGGGGCTATGAAAACTCACCATAAGTGATAGTACGATGAGATGAAATGATCGGAACAACAAGGCACGTACACTAGCCGCAACCTAAATGAATGAATATGATCTACTTTAGATCATGAAATGAGGTAATGAATATTCATGCACATGATACCTATACCACTCGTAACTTGAAAATACTTGTTATCGTCAAAGTAGGAAATTTCCATACTTAGGAAAAATAAGTCCAAATAGAAGTATAGAAACTTATCGTAATATATCGTATATAAAATGTTAGTGTTATATTCCTCGTCTTGAAAACCTTAAAATAACGTCTAGTAGTCGCATAAATAAACCTTGGGTCGTACGTACTTTGTTAGTTAAAAATAAACTCCTTGGATAAGAAATCTAGAAAATATATCATTTAGTACGTAGTTATATTATTTTCTAGTAGTGACTAAATATATATATAGTTTTGACGATTTTAAAATGTGTATAACTTGGTCGTTTTAAGTTCATTTTCCTCGTTCTTTATATCCATGGATTCGTCTTAGTATGTATTAATCTATTTTCGATAGCTCAGCTACTCTAGGTTACGTCTAACGCCTCTATTTGTCCGTCGAAAATTGTCAAACGCCATGCAGTTTTTCAGAAAAATAGTTTTCGTCACTTAACTTGCAAAAATCATAACTTCTTCGTTATAAGCTCGTTTTAATCCGTTCTTTCGCCCACGGCTTCGTTTTTGAAAGTATTTTCTAAATCTTTGGTCAAAAATTACCCATCACCTACTGAGTTTCCCACGTTTTAAAAATAGTGACAGTAGGTATATGTAATGTTTCAAAAATCATTTCTAGAGTTCCAATCTAGTTCCAACTTCAACCAAACCACTTTCAATCACCACAAAACTAGTCTAATCCTACCATACACCTTCTTTAGGGTGTCATGGGTTCCTAAACATCATAAATCAAGTGGATCTAACTATAATCAATTTCTAGGGCTCAAAAGTTAGTTATGTTTAAAATAAAGTGGTATAAATAGCATATGCATGTAGATCTAGTATATATATCATATGAATCTTGTAAAAACTTGGTAAAATCATAAGGATGAGTTTCATACACTTACTTGAAAGATTTAGGAGATTTGAGGATGAAAACCTATGTAAACCTTGAGTTTATATTTCAAAACCCTAAAAATAGTACAGACTATACTTGATAATTTACTTGAGCTTGAAAATCTATGGTTTCTTCTTGTTTTCTTGATGAGGCCGAGCACCACAAGAGAAGAGAGAAAGAAAAAGTTTACTTGCTTTTTGATTTGGTGAAATGAAGGAAAATGTAAGTTTTATGGTTTATATTATTTATATTGAACTCAATAATGCACATATAAATGCTAAGGTAATTTTTCCAAGTTATGTAAGAAAAGGGGATGGGGGGGGGGGGGAGGCGGCATCTAGTGGAAAAAGAGAAACAAATGATGTTTTGTGTAAGAGTTAGTAGAAATTTGGTAGTTTTATGTATATATTAATAGTTTTAGGGAATACCGGGTACCGAGTTAACTAAAAATAAATTTTAACGGAGTTAAACGGGACATAATAAAGTCGTAAAAATTATAAAAATATGTTGGGTATAAATATTGAGTGTTTAGATAATTATTATTTAGTTTCTACGAAAACCGTCAAAATTTTATTAAACTTACGATAATAATTAAATAAATTGTCCAAAACACCGGGTAAATTAATATTATAATTTTTATATTATTAAAATGAATATAAAAATATATTGGGATCATAGTCGGGAGTGTCGGACATGTTAGTCACATTATTGATCGCGTGTTAACGTTTATTTAGAAATAATTAAACGTAAAAGTTAATTATACCAAAAGTACTATTTTAAATATCCTACGAGTGGAATAGTATGCAAGTGTCATAATGATGATATGCAGACTATTTCTAGTTCGTATGAAATGTCTCAATGATATTGTATGAATTCGCTCCTGAACCAATACGGTTACGCGAATTTTGAATACCCGTAAACTAAGTTTACGATGAAATGAGTAATGCACATGAATAGTGGTTTTCTCTCGGGATTGAATAGTGTCATGTGAATTATGAAATTTTTGAATGTTTCTCGGAATATCAAATTGACCTAAAAAATGATGAATAGTAAAATGATGAATAGTGATCGATGAATAGTAATTGGTGAATATTAAGATGTTGAGGTTTGGAAAAATGACCTGAAATTGTGGGGTGTGATAAAAAATTTTTAAAAAATCCAAATTTTTTTAAAGAAAATTTCGAATAGAATTTGTTTAAAAAAAAGTATTTTTTTTTAGAAATATTTTTTATTTTTCGAATATTTTAAGATTTGAATTTTTCTCAAAAAATATTTTTCTAAAAAATATTTTTATTCAAATATTTTTGTAAAAAAAAATTATTCTAAAAAAATTTTTATTCGAATTTTTTTAAAAAAAAAATTAGATTTTTTTTTTAATTTTTTTCTAAAAAATTCCAAAAAATAAATTATTTTTCAAATATTTTAAGATTTTTTTTTCGATAATTATTTTTTGAAATTTTTTTCCAAAATTTTTTTTCGAAAACAAGAATTTGAAAATAAAATTTTGAAAAAAAAGTTGTAGGAAAAAAATTTCAAAATATTTTTTTTTGAGAAAAAGATAGAAAAAAAAATCCCGAAACAATTTTATTTTTTAAAAGATTTTTATTTTTTTGAGAAAAATTGAAAAAAATAGTTTTTGTAAAAACGGACCAAAGGTGAAAGTCAACCCAAACCACAAGGACCATTATTGTAACTTTCATAACTGAAAAAACGTTAAAGGATGACCGGTGAAAACAAACACAAACCACAGGGGCCAATAATGTATTTTTTATTAAGTATTAACATGTAAACCGGTCAAACATGTAAAATTTCGGTCAACATTGCGTATATTGTGCAAATTTGAAAGTATCTTAGCGATTCAAGTAATATATTTAGTAGGTTACGTATTTCGGTACTTTTGAGAAAGGATGTTGCGTATCTACAAACTTAGTCCAATTTAAAATAAATTGATTATAAAACATAATGAAGTCCCCTGCAAGTCGGCAAGTTGGCTCCAAAAACTTTGATGTGTAAAGAACACTATAAATTTATATACACTATTTTCACCAATTTTAAACCAAACACAGGGTAAAGTATAACCCTCAGTTGTAGTATAATTTTTGGGTAAAAGGGATTACCCCGGTAAATATCATTTGTAGTATAATTTCTAGGCAATACAAGGTCATTTCCACATGGATTTATGTTGGTTCTAAGGATCACGGATTTAAAAACTTAACAAATCAAGTTTTCAAAACAAATAGCAAATAATAGATAATAAGGTAAATTCAACAATATGATTATTTGGATTGTTCATATAACTGAAAAGTGTAGCATGTGCTATTGATCTCAGATTGAACAAGTTTTGATTATAATTCACAAAAAGCAATTTTCGTCAAAAGAGCGTTTCACAAATTATCCGTTTCAATTCAAGACTTATGTTTCTTAACAAAGTGATTTCTCACAGAATTGACACAATACTTAGAGTAAGTATAGTTGATTATCAATTCACCTAAGCGGATTTCTCAAACCAAAGGCTAAAAACGTATTGACAAGTTTTTAGAATTACATAACACAAATTGGCTTTTTCGACCTTTGCCAACAAGCATACAAAACCAGGACTGATAAACAAGTATAGCAAGACTTAAAGCACAGTGGGTTATAACATAAGGGCATCCACTATGGTGGGTTTATAAAAAGGTCTAAAAAAAATGAAAAGGTTTATGTTTATTTCAACCATAGTGGACACCCATTTCATGTCTATGTGGCATGAAGATGTCCTAATTCTTGAACCTCTTTATGAAATCAATAACATTTAATGCATTTGTTAAAAAAGACATTTTATAAACTTGCAAAGGTTTATACTATAGTGAATGTAGGTTTATAAATTCAAAAGGTCTAAAATTTATTGATGTATTAATGAATAAACTTTTGCAAAAGGTTTATCATAGTGGATGCTCTAAGGGTAAAGTCCATAAATTAGCAACGTACTTTCCATACTTTACAGAGTTAGGTAACAAACATTTTTTTATTACCAATATAGTCGTTAAAACAAGCTAATTTTTGACGATATAGTAAATATGACCTGCTGATTTTCCAAATAGATAAATATTTTTTTTTAAATCTTAATTTTTTTTCCACCTCCACTGACTCCATAAATCCAAAAATTGATGGGAACACATCACGAATTTAGAGAGAAAAAAAATAATCTTGTTCCACAAACAAACTTCCTAGATTCAGATTGTGTTGTTGTGGAGGTGATGGGATGGCGGGCATGGCAGGTAGTGATGTTTATAAAAAAAATTGTTGCTTGATGAGGATCTAATGATTCATCGAAAAAAATTAAGATCCAGAGTTTAGAAATTTGTTTCCATTTGTGTTTTTGAGATGCAAATGATGTGTGTTTATGTTTGCGTTTATGCAAAGATAATGGAACGACCCCGTGTTTTCTTGTTGCATTGGTTCAATTAAAGTGGATAAAAAAAATTATTACTCGATCTATGATTGTTGTTTAGATACATGGAATACTAGCTATAAGTCCCGTGCACGCACGGGGTTTACACATAAATCAAATTTATTTTAAAATTTTAGTTTAGTATATGTACATATAAGAATTTACCCGTAAAAATTGTGATATAAGTATAACTAATACATTGTCCAGGATTTTTTATTATGTATTAATATCTATTATAATAATATTTTTTTAAAAATTTTGTTGGTTGAATATTTAACTTTGTTTAACTGACATAGATATTGAGGTTGAGATTGATGTTGTTGTTTAACTTTAATTATTCATATCGTGTTATACATGTGAGGATTTAGTAGCACATAATCAGCACGAATAAGAGATATATCAGTATGCTATCCATATGACACCTTTCGTAGTGAGGGAAGTCCTTTTGATGAAGTTAAAATATGTTCCGTAAAGTTTTTTAGAAATGTTTTTATGGATATCTATATATAAACTTTAAATAAGAATTTCATGAGTCATTATAAGTATAATAGTGTATATTTATTTTCATATCATAGTAATTCGTGCTTACATTAGATATTCATATTCCCGTTAACAATAGTTTAGCCGTATTTGATATTCAAGTCTGTTTACGCATAAATTAAACTTTTCAAATAAAATAACATGAGTTCTTATTTAACATATATAGTAAAAAAATATATTTTAATGGATGAAAGTTTAAAACGACTATTAATTTAAAAAAAAAATATTTAACGTATATTAAAACTAATTCGTATATTTACAAAATTTTGTAATTTTAATAAATAAAAGTCTGAAAATAATACTAATACTTATGTAATTTTAAACAAAGTTCATCTTATAAAATATAGGGGTATAAACTGTAAAGGGTTATTTATTATTTTTTTGTAAAGTTATTAAAAAATATGGAAACTTGTAATTTTACACTTAGGTTTATATAATTTTTGTAAAATTCAACCACTAAAGTTTTATTAATTACTTTCTCTTTTTTTTTAAGTTTTTGTTTTCACAAATTTAACACAAATATTTTTATGTGTTTTTTTCTTAACCAAATTTCTCTAACAAATTTATTAAAGTTTGACCAAAATCAATTCAATTTTGACTTTTTATTGACCAATCATGTTGCTTGATTTTGCCTGCGTGGCAAAATCAAGCTCTCCTATTGGTCTAATTTTTTTTTTCAATGAGAAGGGTTTTAAAAAACACTTCGAAATGATGTAATTCTTTTATTATATAAAAGATTGTTAAATGAAAAAAATTGATAGTTGTCGAAAAATATGGTGGTTGCTGGAGAAGATGATGGTTGCCGGAGAAGCTAGTGGTTGCCGAAGAAGATGGTGGTTTTGTGGTGGATCCTGAAAGTAATGATAGTATTGATGACATAAGCTCACACATAAGCAAAAATATGCCACATAAGCATTAAAAATAAAAAATAAATGTCAAATAAGTCTGATTACCGATTCACCAGGTAACCAGTTACCAAATTACCTAAATTTGAATATTTTGAAAATAGTTAATACCTATATTGGTAATAAAAAAGTTTGTTACCTAATTTTGTAAAGTATGAAAAGTACGTTGCTAATTTATGGACTTTACCCTATAACATAAACATGAGATTGATCAAAATCAAAGCATAACTAAACATTATTTTATTATATTCACATATCCAAGTAATCAAATGAGAATTAACCTCTCATGGTTATTGAGTTCATGTCAGATTTAAAATTAGATGAAAATAGAGACATACAATAATTGAAATGATTTATAGATCACACCAGTGTCACAAGTTCACCAAAATCCTCAATTACCAATATTGCATAAACCACAATTTCAACCAAAAACCTCAATTACCAATATTGGATAAACCACAGTTTCGATTCGAATTACCCAGGAATTTTCATCTTTAAAAGCTTCTCCAAACTTGGGTCGGGTTTGGCTCAATGCTCACCCTTAAGTGGCTCTAATTGACGTGGACCTAATATATATTTATAAGCTTCTTAGTCTATAAAAAAAGAAACACCCAGTTAGTTTGAAGAAATATTATATTTGAGTAGTTAAAAATTAAAATGACCTTACTTTTATTAAAGTATATGATTTTTCCCCGTGAGAGGGAAAAAGTATTACTTAAAGCTAATTTAACAAATATTCTCGTAAGATGTTACTGTAATAAAAAAATGATATAAAAAAAGGTAAATTGCAAAAATGGTCCCTAACGTTTCACAAATTTGCAAAAACGGGACCGAGACAAAAAGTAGCGCAAAAAAGCCACCCACGTTCCATATTTTTGCAAAATCGCCACTGAGAGCCCTTTTCCATTAATTTTCCCGTTAAGTGCCACGTAGTTGAGGGTAGTATCGTCATTTCACTGTTCATCGGGTACTAAGATAGTGACACTGTAGCTTGAGGGACTAAATTTGCAAGCGATTGTTTGCCTTTTTTACAAACGGTACAATATCCACTCCCAGTTAAATATGAACGTTGCAGCACATCAAACTTTCACACTTTCCGAAATCCGGCAAAAAAGATGGTCGTGATCTGTGACTCTGGGAAACAAGCAACAATCAACACAAGCTGGACAAACAGGAACCCAGGACGACGATTCTACTGTTGTCCTTCATGTGGGTTTATTGGATGGACGGATCCTCCAATGTGTTGCCGAGCAGTTGCTGTGATTTCTGGCCTGTTGAGGGCGAGGAACGAGCTTGAAGAAGAGTTGGAGGAGCAGGTGAGGTTGATGAGGGAGAAGGATCAGCGGATTAAGAAGCTCAACAAGTTTCTTATTTTTAGTTGGCTCTTTTTTTTCATTGCCATTAAGTTGCTTTAGGTGTGTTGACATCTTTCTGTGTTGTATCATCACAGGGTATAAGGTCATCCCTGGTTTGTATTGACCTTCATGTTAATAAAAAGTGTTTTATTTTAGCAGTATAGTGGGATCATCGTTGTTTTGGTTGTCCTTGTTATTATATGCAGTAAACTTGGTTTCTGGTTCCTTATCAACTTTGACTTACAAAAAGTCAAAACAACTTTGGGTCATTCGGTATACTTATGTAGTGGACATGTTGGGTCATTCAATATACGTAAGTATATGATGATGGCAAACCACAAATTGTGCACAACATAATACAACAAATAAGTATATGCTGATGGCAAACCACAAATTGTGAACATCATTATGCAGCAAATAATGATGGTAAACCAAAATGAAAACAAATACCATTCCTGATTAATCAAGTCTAAAAAACAAATCACGTACAAATTATTGTCTAGAAGACAGAAACTCAGTTACACAATCGATACACTCATTGTGTTAAAACACATAAACAAATAACCAACCAAAGGTTATTGCACCATCACAATTGTGTTGACTCACTTGGCGATTTTGGCTTTTCTCTTAATCCTACTCTTCCTTTGACCTCCACTATTCCCAGTAGATTGTGATACATGACTTGCTTGTGTTCCAACTTGATGACTTGGCCCTCCTGCTACCTCACTTGCTTGTGTTCCAACTGGCTGACTTGGCCCTGCTCCCACCTCTGTTGCAGAAGATCCCACTGGCTGACTTGATCTTTCTAGTACCTCATCTGGTACTCCTTCCCTTCTTCTTGTCCCTTGGTTGCCTCTTCGTCCCGTACAAGCTCACTTATTATGACCCTGCCCACCACATGCACCACATTTGACAGTCTTGCCCCTTTTTGACAGCTTCCCATTCTTGACCATTGATTTTTTCATAACCTGTTCAGCAATCTCATCCCTTGACACTCTTCTCTTCTTCCGTGGTCTCCCAATTAGAACATGGTAGTGAGGTGGCTTTAGTTCACTAGGGATAGGGCAATTGGGCCAAAAGTGTCGACCAGCAATTCCTTCAATCTTGTGTTGATACATCGCCCTCCATGTGGTTAACCAATAGCATTGGTGCACATAATCCTCTGGGATCACAACCATGTTGTCAGTTGATTCCTTGCTGTGTTTAGCCATGTCGTTGATAGCCGCAACAGCATGCTTACATGGAATACCAGTGAGTTCCCATCTCCTACATGTGTATTCCATTTTCGGCATATTCACAACACATTGGTCACCCCAACCTCCCGCACACTGTTGGGGTTAAGAGACCTTCACATCTGTCTATTACATGCTGCACACTAACACTTCTCTTCACAAGATACTGCCTGATGTACTCCAAACAACCAATGATTGGTTGATCTCTGCCGCCCACTAACTTGCTATTGAACGACTCACATAAGTTGTTAAGAAGGATGTCACATTTAGCTCTCCCTGTAACCAATATATCAATATCAACATCACTTTTAATCTTATTAATATTACAAATGACAGTCATAATATCAACATCACTTTTAATCTTATTAACATTACAGATGACAGTCATAATATCAAAATCATTTTCAATATTATTAATAGTACAGATGAAAGTCATAATATGTGTATAGTGTACCTGAAAAATGTGACTTTGACCATGATGATGCTGGTATCTTCCTTAACCAGTCATAAGCTTTAGTGTCACACCCCCAAAATCGGGTCCAGCGGAAGCACACGTGTAGCTGGGGTGTAACTCAATCCGTATCACAACACTAGTTCAAAAATGGTTTTCACTTCAAATCATTTAGAATAAAATAGTTAAATCAAAAATATTGAATTTACATCGTTAAAAGTAGTGCGGAAGTAGGCCCTTAAAATGGTTTAAAACGGTCCCCATATAAATAATCAGAGTCTTCTATGACCATGCCATGCCCTGCCAAAACCTCCTGTAGTGTGCCATAGGTTAAAACCTGAAAATACATGCTAAAGTGTTGATTGAGCCCGAACCGTCTTATTATTATTGACCAAGGTCAACAAGTCAAAGACAGCCTAGAATCAATACTCCGGTGATAGTATAGTGTGTCCCCGGGTCGTTAAAGTCCCGACGAGATTGAAATGGTGCTTTTGGAATCGTTTATGAGAAAGTGGCACTGAGGACAGTAGCCAGATGATGTGGGATTGGTATTGCTACTGTTATTTTGGTATTGACAAACAGATATAATATTCACAATAATCAGATACCAGATATATGCACAAATTAACAATTAAGATCACGTATCGGACTGGAAAAGTGGGTTTTTGGTAATTATGAAACTACAGGGGGTGTTTTTGACACTTTTCAAAACTTAAAATTAAAAATGAAAAAGAAATTACAAAAGTGATTAAAATATTATTAAACTATTATTTAATTAATTATACTATTTAAAATCTAAATTAAAACCTAATTTAATTAAACTAAAAATGACAAATGATTTAAATTATACTAAAAATTAACAAAAATATTTTCTAAACCTAAATTAGAACTTAAAGAAAATATAAAAAATTAAAAATAATATTTTTGTCTTTTTGTGGTTTTGTAATTAATTAAAAACTATTTAACTTAATTAAACTAATTAAACTACTTTTAATTTATATTAATACTAAATTAACTTAGAAAATTAAGATAAAATTTATAAAATTATTTAACCATCACTGGAATCCTACAAAATTATAAAAACTCTAAAATTATGTTTTAAGATTAAACAACTAATTATTTATCTATTAATTCACTTAAATCTATTTTAAACAAATTAAATAAGGAAAATAGGAAATGAACAGTGGAATCTCAAAATTTATTTTCTAAAAACTTATTATACTATTTTAGAACTAGAAAAATTATAAAAACTAGATTTAACCTTATAAAAACTAATTAAGCTATTTAATATTTGATATTAATTAATAATAAAGAAAATTAAAATTAAATCTAATAAACACTAAATGACAAAATAAAAATCTGAAAAATTTATTAAAATTACTTTACTATCTAAGGTATTTAATAAAAATATAAAAACACTAGTTACTTAATTAAAATCTAAAAATGAAAATTAAGCTTAACTTGAATTAAATAGAAACTATCACTTATTTTAAAACTAATTTTTTTGGATTTTTCTTTTACAAACTAACTTTATACTTAAAATAATAGACTTTTTGTGAAAACACTTTGAAATTAAGCTTATAAATAAGCTGTAAACACCCCCTTGGTTAAGCAGTTGACTTTGGTTGACTGTTTGGTCAAACTGGGTCAAATGGCCTTGGGTGGGGTCCACAATGGTTAAAACAGATGCACACAAGCTAAGTACACTCAAATAAGCCAGATACAACTAATAAACAACACAAATAAGCTGAATAAGCCAAATTAAGCACTTTGCACTTTTCACTTTGGACTCAGACCTGGGACAAACTTGGTGAGCACTTTCAGGTGGGGTCCACTAGGCTAAAGGTCAAACTGGGTCAAAGTAGAAGCCCTGGTAGGAGGGGGGTTTGGAGAACCCAATTACTAAGTGTGGGGACCACTGGGTTGGCCACAAAACACCACCAAAGTGGTGGTGTTGGGTGGATGGTCTGCTGCACAGGGGAGCTTGTTGCCCTGCAGCTTACTTCAAGGGGCTGTGGGGCCCACAATGATTTTGCTAAATCTAAAATGAAGGCATATTATGAGAGATAAGCTGGTAGTAAACTTAACCTCAAAATCTCAAAGTCCAAATTAAATCACAAAATTTAGAAATCCTCAAGTAAGTTTGGTGAAAACTGGGAATGAGCAATTTTGACTTTTTCACTTTTCTTATACTAGTTGACTAAAATGAACTTCCAAAGCCTTTAACTGATTAAGTAAGTTGTAATAAGCTAAAATGAAATAAAATTAAGCTTATACAACCACTTATGAACTGATATGAAGAGTTATTGTATCTAAAAATTCCACAGTTAAGAAGCAAAATGGATTTAAGGGTAAGTTTGACTTTTTAACAAAAGGATGCTCTATTTTATGACTAAAATGGAATCCTCATACCCTAACTGACATGTTTAAACAGAAAACACCAACCATAAACAACCAATACTCAGTAAACAGTCAAGATCCAAACACCACTTTATGCTAGCTAATTTTTATGTTTTTCAAGTTTTAAGTTAATTTATACTAATTAACTGATACAGAATGATGAGTTTACTTTACTTAAGCTAATCTAAGCTAATCAAGTGCAGAGATTGACAAAATATAGAGTAATGACCAATTTGCAAGTAATACAATGAAAATAGGAAAATTCACATACATTAAGCTACACTATAAACTACCACATAATAGCATCAATCTACCTCTAATTCATATAATAAACATAAAATCTTAGGTAAATACAAGCTTAGATATTGAAACAGTAAATTGACATGAAAAGGGTTAACTTGAATCTTACAAATGAGCAAATGGCATAACAGTGAACCAGGAACAAGTATCCAATCCTAACACCTTCCACAAGGTACTAAAACCCAAGCTTATTCCAAATCCTTCCCTGCTCCAGCTATGATCACCAAGAACACAGGTTTGACTTTCTTTGACCTTTTTTGTATTTTGAATTTTTTTAGTTTCTAACTGATTAAAGTAATTACTAATAGCTTTAATAAGCTACTTAGGAGCTTATATGTATCTATCAGTCCAATACAAACTACTAAAACTACAATTGATACAAAGCAAGATATAGGAAATAAATTAAAACTGCATAACTTGAATTAACAATAGAAACTTGAATTTTTATAACTGAACTGAATTTAATACAACAAAGTAAAGAGGTTACCACTGCTTAATAGCTTGGGTGTACCTAAAATTGAAAATGCAAATTATACGACATAAAATAAAACTAAATTTAACTACTTGTTGCTTCTCTTGTATCCTCTTCCTTTTATAGCTAACAATTAGGGTTTCCTTGACCTCTGTGAGCATTTCCCACCATCCTCTGAGCAATTTGGTCCACTAACGAGCTCACACGTGGATTTGGCGCCAAAATTATTCCTTTCAAATTGAGCCTGATAACGTGCAATTGGGGAGAGCATTAAATGCTAGTGTGAGGGGTAGGTGTAGGGAGGTGGGAAGGTAATGATTGGGATTGCTTTGGCTTGTGATTGGAGGAGAGGAAGGCTGCAAGTGGTGGTGGTGTGTGTGTGTGTGTGAGTCTGAGAGGGAAAGGGAAGGATGTGGTAGTTTGACCGGGGTCAAACATTTGGGTGGACTGGGTTTAGTTTGTTTTTGGGCTTAGGTGGGCTTGTGGGTGTACTGGGTTTAGTTTAGGATTGGGTTTTGGGAGTTGATTTTAGGTCCGGTTGGTTTATTTATTTAACAAGGACCAAAGTTGTAAAATGGCAATAGTTGAGGGTCTGATTTTGTATTTTCCCAAAGTTTATAATAAGGGTAAAAATTGTCATATGTGAATAGTACAAGGGTATTTATGATAGTTTTCATTTTTTTATGCCCAGGGACTAAAACTGACAAATGTGAAACTTCAGGGACCAATTCTGCCATTTTTCCAAACTCCAGGGATCAAACTGTAATTTTCTGATAATTGAAGGGCCAAACCTGTAAATATCAAACAGTTAACACAAAGGACCAGTTATGTCATTTTAGAATAGTATAAGGTTTATTTTGAATATTTTCTTATTTTTAAACCTTAGGGACTAATTTTGACACTTTTCCAAAGTTGAGGGACCATAGTTGTAATTTTATGATTTTTAACTTCAAAGGACTTTTCCTAACAACTTATGAATCCCAAGGACCTTTTATGATTTTTTTTTACAAGTTTTGAGTGACCAGGGACTAGTTTTGCCAATTTATGAAACTTGAGGGACTGAAACTGCCAACTATGCAAACTTTGTACGTTTTTCATTTGTTTTTGCATATTTTGTGTTTGAAACATATAAAACACACCTCTAAGATATTTTAAGCATTTTGATACATATTCGGGTGTTTTTGTATGTTTTGGCAGCTCAGATTGGTATAAAATGATGAGTATTTACACACTCATCAATCCCCCACACTAAACTATTGCTAGTCCCTAGCAATATTTTATGAAGTTTTAATGGATTTGAAAGAACTCTTTACCAAA
This sequence comes from Artemisia argyi, assembly GCA_030686995.1. Lineage (NCBI taxonomy): Eukaryota > Viridiplantae > Streptophyta > Magnoliopsida > Asterales > Asteraceae > Artemisia > Artemisia argyi. Next base: position 55,643,863 of record CM060695.1, read on the forward strand.
AGCCATCACTTCTGGAGTAGCCAGATGTAAGAACTGTGGCACACCTGATAACCGTGTGATTTTGAGCAAACCACCAGCTGTCAACGGATTTGATTAGTCTTTACCAAAAGCCGTTTGCTTCTGGACTAGCCAACTCTTGATGGAATAGTCAACATCTTGGTGAGCTGATTACCAATTATGGATTTTCCACGGCCTTTACCACAAGCCATAATCTTGCGGGCTAGCCAGCTCATTTGCTTATGAGGATGCGGGGGAGCTGAGGAACCATGCAAGTTTTTGGCAAACTGCCAGCCATCAACGGATTTGATTTGTCTTTACCAAGAGCCGTTTGCTCCTGGACTAGCCAATCCCTTTGTCATTTAGACTTTGGCGGACTGATAACCACAAAAATTTTGGAATAAAGTGAAAAATTTTGAAAAATTTTGGCCTAAAATAGGGGTACTTGGAAAGTTTTATGATAAAATTCGTAAGAATTTCCCCCCCCCCCCACACTAGAAGTGAATATTGTCCTCAATATTCAAAGTCCCGGCTATTATGCCGAATCTCTGAATGGAAAAGCAAATATTCGATTCTAACTGTGGAAATTTCTATTTTTCACTTTATTTTATCTGTACATACAAAATTTTTTTTTTTTTTTTTTTTTTTTTTTTTTGCTTTTGTTTCACTACCTCCCAGGCTTGTGTTAGGTTTACCACGCAAGCTAATCACTTGTGAATGATTAACTGTAATAAATTTGCCCTAACAGCCCGGGAGTTGAATGATAAAGTTTGATAATATACATACATCTTTCCAGGTTTGTGTCAGGTTTACCACGCAAGCTAATCACTTGTGAATGATTAACTGTAATAAATTCTCCCTGACAGCCTGAAAGATGAATAATAATATACATACACTTCCCAGGCTTGTGTCAAGTTTACCACGCTAGCTAATCACTTGTGAATGATTAACTGTAGTAAATTTGTCTTGACAGCCCGGGATTTGAATGACATAATATACATACGAAACATGTTTATTGAATTTTGAAAATATTTACTTTTGAAACGGTGGGGGATGGCCACTCCCCCACACTAGGGTGGTAGAAAGTAGAAAGAAGTCAGAAATACGGGTGAAAACCCATATATGTTGCTAATTTTTGTTCACCGAGTCACTAGCTTGACTCGATCCCCGAATTCATTGGTCCATGGGGAAAGTTTGGAGATCCGGGACAACCAAGGGTGGTGTGTCCTCTCCAAAATAATGTTTCAATCTGTGACCATTCACTTTGAAGTTGGGACCTTCGGGTTGAGATAACTCAACAGTCCCGTATGGGTATACTTTAGCAATAGTGAATGGTCCAGTCCATCGGGTTTTTAATTTCCCCGAGAAGATCTTTAATCTTGAATTGAAAAGAAGGACTCTGTCACCGACGTTGAAAACTCGGTTCTTAATCTTAGAGTCGTGAATCTTCTTTGTCTTTTCTTTGTAGATCAAAGAGTTCTCGTAGGCCTGATCACGAAGTTCGTTTAATTCATTGATTTGAACCTTACGGTGATCACTCGCTTTATGAAGGTCGTAGTTAGCATGTTTCAAGGCCCAGTAGGCTTTGTGCTCGAGCTCGATCGGTAAATGACACGCCTTCCCGTATACAAGCTTGTATGGAGTGCACCCGATGGGTGTTTTGTAAGCTGTACGGAAGGCCCAGAGTGCATCATCTAGTTTATCCGACCAGGAAGCACGGTTTTCACCTACTGTCCTCTCAAGAATCCGTTTAATACCACGGTTGGAAACCTCCACCTGCCCACTTGTTTGGGGGTGATACGCGGTAGAAAGACGATGAGTAACACCGTACTTAAGCATGACTTTTGCAAACTGATCGTTGCAAAAGTGAGTACCGCGATCACTAATGATGGCACGTGGGGTTCCAAAACGAGCAAAGAGGGATTTCAAGAATTTCACGACTACTCGGGCATCATTAGTGGGTAAGGCCTTTGCCTCAACCCATTTTGACAAATAGTCAACAGCCACGAGTATGTATTTGTTTCCGTGAGAGGATGGGAATGGTCCCATAAAGTCAATGCCCCAGACGTCAAAGATTTCACAAACTTGAATAGCATTTTGTGGCATTTCGTTCTTTTGTGAAATATTCCCGTGACGCTGACAAGCATCACAGGCTTTGACTAATTCGTGGGCATCCTTGTAGATTGTGGGCCAATAGAAACCGGAATCAAACACCTTTTTGGCGGTGTAGTTAGGACTATGGTGGCCCCCGGTGGGTCCAGCATGGCAAGCCTTGAGAATATCAGTGGCTTCCTGTCCGTATACACATCGCCTGATGACTTGATCGGCACAGATTTTGAAGAGGAAGGGGTCGTCCCAGAAGTAATGTTTAACGTCTTTGAAGAATTTTTTCTTTTGTTGGGACGTCAACCCCTTCACTATGAAGTTACCCGCATGGTAATTTGCAAAGTCGGCAAACCATGGGGTAGTAGAGTCACCACGAAAAGCAACCGCATTGAGTGTCTCGAGAGGAAATGTTTCATTTATTTCCTTTTTCTCGGACACATCTTGATGAGGGTTCTCTAATCGTGAGAGATGATCAGCAGCAAGGTTCTCGGCTCCTTTTTTATCACGGATAATGATATCAAATTCCTGAAGGAGGAGAACCCAACGAAGAAGCCTCGGCTTTGCATCTTGTTTTGCAAATAGGTATTTCAAAGCCGAGTGATCTGTGTACACTACGCATTTAGTCAAGATTAGGTATGACCGGAATTTCTCGAAGGCATACACCACAGCTAGGAGTTCTTTTTCAGTGGTGGTGTAATGACCTTGAGCCTCAGTCATAGTTTTGCTTGCGTAGTGTATGGGCTGAAAGTATTTAGCTTTACGTTGCCCCAAGACCGCACCTATGGCAAAATCACTAGCATCGCACATAAGCTCAAAAGGTTGGTCCCAATCGGGGGCAACAAGAATCGGTGCCTCGGTAAGCTTTTTCTTTAGTGTTTCAAAAGCTTCGATGCACTCAGGAGAGAAGATGAAGGGAGCATCCTTCTCGAGGAGATGGGTCATGGGCCGGGCAATCTTAGAAAAATCTTGGATAAACCTACGGTAGAAGCCGGCATGACCCAAAAAGCTCCGAACACCTTTTACGGTGGTGGGATGAGGTAATTTGGCAATGACATCGATTTTAGCTCTGTCAACCTCGATCCCGTTTTTTGAAATCTTATGGCCGAGGACAATGCCCTCCTTGACCATAAAGTGGCTCTTCTCCCAGTTGAGACTTAGATTCGTTTCTTTGCAACGTTTAAGCATCTGTTCCAAGTGGGAGAGGCAAGTCTGAAATGAATCCCCGATGACTGAAAAGTCATCCATGAATACCTCCATAGTTTTCCCGATCATGTCGGAAAAAATGGACATCATGCACCTCTGGAACGTGCCTGGTGCATTACATAAGCCGAAAGGCATACGTCTGTAGGCAAAAGTTCCGTAGGGGCATGTGAAAGTAGTCTTCTCTTGATCCTGGGGATCAATGGGGATTTGGAAGTAACCCGAGAAACCATCGAGGAAGCAGTAGTATTCATTCCCCGCAAGTCTTTCGAGCATTTGGTCCATAAAAGGGAGAGGGAAATGGTCTTTACGGGTGGCTTCATTCAACTTTCGATAGTCAATACAAACCCGCCAACCTGTGACCAAACGAGTTGGAATCAACTCGTTATCCTCGTTGGTGACAACGGTGATGCCTCCCTTTTTGGGAACACAATGAATTGGGCTAACCCAAGGACTGTCAGATATAGGGTAAATCAATCCCGCATCAAGAAGTTTAAGAACTTCTTGTTTGATAACTTCGTGGATTTTGGGATTTACCCTTCTCTGATGTTGCACAGCTGGTTTAAAGTCATCCTCCATTAAGATTTTATGAGTACAAAAGTTCGGGCTTATGCCCTTAATGTCGGAGAGTTTCCAAGCAATTGCTTGTTTGTTTGACTTAAGAACCTTTAGGAGTGCAACCTTTTCCTCATCTTTTAAGTCTTTGGCAATAATGACGGGTAATTTATTATCACCCTCCAGAAATGCATATTCTAGATGAGGAGGCAAGTCCTTGAGCTCAACCTCGGGAAAGTCTTCAGTTATTTCAACATTTTTGACTTCCGCTTTATGAAGTATTTGTGGAGACGGAGAGGGTGAAGGATCGTCATTTAACAATCTTTCAAGGAGAAGAATGTCCCCCTCCGGGTCAAGATAGTTTTCATCAACTCCATCGGGAATTGAGCTATCTTGAGCAAGAAAAGCTTCGAGCTCTTCCAAAAGGAAATCACCTCCCTCAAACGGAGTGAGGGAAGGGGAAGAGTCGGAAATGATCGGGTCAGTAGAAAGACTGCCACTGGATGAGAAACCAAGGACTTCTTGGGATGATTCCTCCGACGCAATATCGATGATGTCAATACGGTTAACCGTTTCAGCGTCATAATTGGAGGAATATCTTGAAGTCTGATCAAGATTGAATGTTATGGCCTCGCCACCAACACGTAGAGTGATTTCTTCTTCGAATACATCGATCAAAGCACGACCCGTTCTTAAGAATCCTCTCCCGAGAATGAGAGGGACTCGTGGGTCAGCATCGAAATCAACAATCACGAAATCTGCCGGAAAGTGGAACTTTCCTACTTTCACAAAGATATCTTCGGCAATGCCGAGAGGACGGGATATGGTACGGTCTGCAAGCTCGAGTGTCATGCAGGTCGGAGTGAGAGTAGGAAGTGAGAGTCTTTTCCAGACTGTGTAAGGCATCAGGTTAATGCTTGCGCCAAGATCGGCCAAGGCAAAGCATTCAACCATCCCAGGGAAAATACATGGAATGAGAAATTTCCCGGGATCTCCAAGCTTTTCGGGAAGCTTTTTCAAGAGCACTGCTGAGCAATGCTCGTTAAGAGGAGTTTTTGCCATCTCACACAATTTTTCTTTGTTGCTTATCAGATTTTTGATTGTTGAAGCAAACTTAGGCATGAGAAGAAGAGCGTCCGCGAAGCTAATATCAAAGTGTAATTCTTGGAAAATTTGATAAAATTTTTCCATCTGATGGTTAGCTTTTTCGCGGTTCTTTTGTTCAGTCACTCGTGAAGGATATGGAATTGACGGCTTAGGGTTGTTCTTTGAGATTTCATCAGGACACACAGGAGGATCAAATACAACTTTCGGCTTACGAGCCGGGACCGGGACAACTTGAGGGTGGACGTTGTTGGTACCTCCGTTATTAGTAGGAAGTACCGTGTCCGTAGTAACCTCAGGTTCACGTTCCGCTACCTTAGGAGGAGAAGAAGAGGTAGAGGGAATCGAGGGTCCATTGTATGACACCCCACTTCGGGTAGTGATCGCCTTAACATCGCCCCTCGGGTTAGCGATCGTGTTGCTCGGTAGTGTACCAGAGCTCGAGGGTCGATCATTTAAAGACTTCTGAAGATCAGAGATCGTTTTGATCAATAACCGATTCGTTTCCTCTTGTGCTTTCATGAATTGTTTAATTTCAGCATCTGAGGAAGACGGGGGTGAAACAACGTTTTGATTTTGAACAGGGGGATTTTGAACACGGTTGTTTTGAAAATTCCCTTGGTTTTGATTGTTGTTACCCTGAAAAGTGTTTCTCTGATTGAAATTACCCTGATTGTAATTCCCTTGATTCTGGTTTCTTTGAAAATTTCCTTGAAAACCTTGGTTTTGATTGCCATTTTGAAAATTGTTTTGATTAAACTGGCCTTGATTTTGGTTCGGGTTTTGGAAATTTGAGTTTTGACCTTGGTTAAAATTCTGATTCGTGTTACGGTTTTGATTCTGGTTAAAACCGGGAGGTCCGAGAAAATTGTTGGAACGATAGCTTAAGAGATTACGGTCCCCTTGCGGTTGGTAAGAATTACCCCCCGTGTTGTAGGAACCGTTAGCAGCATAAACGTTCTCTTGAGAAAATTCAGCAGTAGCTGGACACTCGGAATACAGATGTGGGCCCCCACAAGTTTCACAACTTCGGGCCACGGCTTTCACTTGTTGATTTTGAGCCTGATGTTGTATCGTTTGGTTCATTCTCAACACAGCCGTAGAAATATCATCCATCTTTTTGGTAAGAGCGATTATTTCAGGAGATGATGATGATGAGGGAGTAACGGAATGACATGACGCTTCCCTCTCCGCAGAGGAATCCCAAAAGTTATGATGGGCAGTCATGTTCTCGATTAAGTCATAGCACTCCTCGGGACGCCTTTTCATAAAGGTCCCACCAGCAGCAGCATTGAGAATGTCTCGGTGCCTCAATGTTAGACCATTATAGAAGGTATCTATTATGGTAACTTGTAACATATTGTGGTTAGGGCACCGATCAATGGCTAGCTTATAACGTTCCCATGCCTCAAAAAGAGACTCATCGGGAAGTTGCCGGAAGTTGCTGATATCATTACGTAACTTGGTAACCATGGATGGTGGAAAATATTTTGCTAAAAACTTGGTTACCATTTCATTAAAGGTACGAATAGAATTCTTTGGAAGTCGGTCAAACCATGCAGTGGCATGATGAGCGAGAGAATAGGGGAAGAGGTACAGCCGAAGGGCATCATCGGTGACACCATGCTGTTTCATGCTTTGGGTGACCGTGAGATATTTGTCAAGATGCTTGTTGGCATCGTCACCCGGTAATCCGTGAAATTGACACGAATTCTGGACTTGTTGGATCATGTGATGCTTGAGGCCAAAGTCTGCGGCCCCAATAGTGAGTGGTGCAATAGGCCCACCCCGCCCTTGCATGGTAGGCTGGCACAGCTCCTCCATCGTTCGGAGATCGGGAGCTGGCTCATCAGGGGGTGGTAATAGTGGTGGTGGCCCGGCGGCCATTTCGGTTTCTGTGTTAGAACGTAGCTCGGGTACGTCTTTCTGTTTTTTATTCTTTGCTTGAGAGCGAGTGCGCATGCACTAAAAACAATTTTTCAACACAAGTTCGAGGCAAAACCACAGTGAACTTAAACCAATAATCACAAGTGAGCAGCTTCTTTGAAAAAGGTACACTACTCACAGGGATACAAAGGCAAGTTTTAATCTTAAGTTTGGGAACTTATTATGGGTTTATTAATTGATTTTTGAAAAACTGCTTTAGGCTTATGGGTGTGTGTGCAGAAAACTTGGGAAATATTTTTGGAACTGATTCGTTAACCGAAATCGTCCCTTTAAGATTACTCGCAGGCTGGCGGGAGGAAGTAAATAGGTTCCCTCTTCAGTTCGCAATTTAATGTCAGAACTTACCTTAAACCAACTGTTTCAGGTTGTAATCTTAAAGAACACGAAGTAATTTAACTTCACAGTTTGTTTTTGATTGTTTTTAATTTTTTTGGTGTTTCTCAACACTTCAGGAAAAGTGTTTAATGAACGTTTTTGATATGATTATGTTTTAAAAAACTTTTTACAGGGAGGGTTTTGAAACCACTAAACTTAAAACGATTTTAAAACACGCAACAACCTCCCCGGCAGCGGCGCCAAATTTTGATTGAGCCCGAACCGTCTTATTATTATTGACCAAGGTCAACAAGTCAAAGACAGCCTAGAATCAATACTCCGGTGATAGTATAGTGTGTCCCCGGGTCGTTAAAGTCCCGACGAGATTGAAATGGTGCTTTTGGAATCGTTTATGAGAAAGTGGCACTGAGGACAGTAGCCAGATGATGTGGGATTGGTATTGCTACTGTTATTTTGGTATTGACAAACAGATATAATATTCACAATAATCAGATACCAGATATATGCACAAATTAACAATTAAGATCACGTATCGGACTGGAAAAGTGGGTTTTTGGTAATTATGAAACTACAGGGGGTGTTTTTGACACTTTTCAAAACTTAAAATTAAAAATGAAAAAGAAATTACAAAAGTGATTAAAATATTATTAAACTATTATTTAATTAATTATACTATTTAAAATCTAAATTAAAACCTAATTTAATTAAACTAAAAATGACAAATGATTTAAATTATACTAAAAATTAACAAAAATATTTTCTAAACCTAAATTAGAACTTAAAGAAAATATAAAAAATTAAAAATAATATTTTTGTCTTTTTGTGGTTTTGTAATTAATTAAAAACTATTTAACTTAATTAAACTAATTAAACTACTTTTAATTTATATTAATACTAAATTAACTTAGAAAATTAAGATAAAATTTATAAAATTATTTAACCATCACTGGAATCCTACAAAATTATAAAAACTCTAAAATTATGTTTTAAGATTAAACAACTAATTATTTATCTATTAATTCACTTAAATCTATTTTAAACAAATTAAATAAGGAAAATAGGAAATGAACAGTGGAATCTCAAAATTTATTTTCTAAAAACTTATTATACTATTTTAGAACTAGAAAAATTATAAAAACTAGATTTAACCTTATAAAAACTAATTAAGCTATTTAATATTTGATATTAATTAATAATAAAGAAAATTAAAATTAAATCTAATAAACACTAAATGACAAAATAAAAATCTGAAAAATTTATTAAAATTACTTTACTATCTAAGGTATTTAATAAAAATATAAAAACACTAGTTACTTAATTAAAATCTAAAAATGAAAATTAAGCTTAACTTGAATTAAATAGAAACTATCACTTATTTTAAAACTAATTTTTTTGGATTTTTCTTTTACAAACTAACTTTATACTTAAAATAATAGACTTTTTGTGAAAACACTTTGAAATTAAGCTTATAAATAAGCTGTAAACACCCCCTTGGTTAAGCAGTTGACTTTGGTTGACTGTTTGGTCAAACTGGGTCAAATGGCCTTGGGTGGGGTCCACAATGGTTAAAACAGATGCACACAAGCTAAGTACACTCAAATAAGCCAGATACAACTAATAAACAACACAAATAAGCTGAATAAGCCAAATTAAGCACTTTGCACTTTTCACTTTGGACTCAGACCTGGGACAAACTTGGTGAGCACTTTCAGGTGGGGTCCACTAGGCTAAAGGTCAAACTGGGTCAAAGTAGAAGCCCTGGTAGGAGGGGGGTTTGGAGAACCCAATTACTAAGTGTGGGGACCACTGGGTTGGCCACAAAACACCACCAAAGTGGTGGTGTTGGGTGGATGGTCTGCTGCACAGGGGAGCTTGTTGCCCTGCAGCTTACTTCAAGGGGCTGTGGGGCCCACAATGATTTTGCTAAATCTAAAATGAAGGCATATTATGAGAGATAAGCTGGTAGTAAACTTAACCTCAAAATCTCAAAGTCCAAATTAAATCACAAAATTTAGAAATCCTCAAGTAAGTTTGGTGAAAACTGGGAATGAGCAATTTTGACTTTTTCACTTTTCTTATACTAGTTGACTAAAATGAACTTCCAAAGCCTTTAACTGATTAAGTAAGTTGTAATAAGCTAAAATGAAATAAAATTAAGCTTATACAACCACTTATGAACTGATATGAAGAGTTATTGTATCTAAAAATTCCACAGTTAAGAAGCAAAATGGATTTAAGGGTAAGTTTGACTTTTTAACAAAAGGATGCTCTATTTTATGACTAAAATGGAATCCTCATACCCTAACTGACATGTTTAAACAGAAAACACCAACCATAAACAACCAATACTCAGTAAACAGTCAAGATCCAAACACCACTTTATGCTAGCTAATTTTTATGTTTTTCAAGTTTTAAGTTAATTTATACTAATTAACTGATACAGAATGATGAGTTTACTTTACTTAAGCTAATCTAAGCTAATCAAGTGCAGAGATTGACAAAATATAGAGTAATGACCAATTTGCAAGTAATACAATGAAAATAGGAAAATTCACATACATTAAGCTACACTATAAACTACCACATAATAGCATCAATCTACCTCTAATTCATATAATAAACATAAAATCTTAGGTAAATACAAGCTTAGATATTGAAACAGTAAATTGACATGAAAAGGGTTAACTTGAATCTTACAAATGAGCAAATGGCATAACAGTGAACCAGGAACAAGTATCCAATCCTAACACCTTCCACAAGGTACTAAAACCCAAGCTTATTCCAAATCCTTCCCTGCTCCAGCTATGATCACCAAGAACACAGGTTTGACTTTCTTTGACCTTTTTTGTATTTTGAATTTTTTTAGTTTCTAACTGATTAAAGTAATTACTAATAGCTTTAATAAGCTACTTAGGAGCTTATATGTATCTATCAGTCCAATACAAACTACTAAAACTACAATTGATACAAAGCAAGATATAGGAAATAAATTAAAACTGCATAACTTGAATTAACAATAGAAACTTGAATTTTTATAACTGAACTGAATTTAATACAACAAAGTAAAGAGGTTACCACTGCTTAATAGCTTGGGTGTACCTAAAATTGAAAATGCAAATTATACGACATAAAATAAAACTAAATTTAACTACTTGTTGCTTCTCTTGTATCCTCTTCCTTTTATAGCTAACAATTAGGGTTTCCTTGACCTCTGTGAGCATTTCCCACCATCCTCTGAGCAATTTGGTCCACTAACGAGCTCACATGTGGATTTGGCGCCAAAATTATTCCTTTCAAATTGAGCCTGATAACGTGCAATTGGGGAGAGCATTAAATGCTAGTGTGAGGGGTAGGTGTAGGGAGGTGGGAAGGTAATGATTGGGATTGCTTTGGCTTGTGATTGGAGGAGAGGAAGGCTGCAAGTGGTGGTGGTGTGTGTGTGTGTGTGAGTCTGAGAGGGAAAGGGAAGGATGTGGTAGTTTGACCGGGGTCAAACATTTGGGTGGACTGGGTTTAGTTTGTTTTTGGGCTTAGGTGGGCTTGTGGGTGTACTGGGTTTAGTTTAGGATTGGGTTTTGGGAGTTGATTTTAGGTCCGGTTGGTTTATTTATTTAACAAGGACCAAAGTTGTAAAATGGCAATAGTTGAGGGTCTGATTTTGTATTTTCCCAAAGTTTATAATAAGGGTAAAAATTGTCATATGTGAATAGTACAAGGGTATTTATGATAGTTTTCATTTTTTTATGCCCAGGGACTAAAACTGACAAATGTGAAACTTCAGGGACCAATTCTGCCATTTTTCCAAACTCCAGGGATCAAACTGTAATTTTCTGATAATTGAAGGGCCAAACCTGTAAATATCAAACAGTTAACACAAAGGACCAGTTATGTCATTTTAGAATAGTATAAGGTTTATTTTGAATATTTTCTTATTTTTAAACCTTAGGGACTAATTTTGACACTTTTCCAAAGTTGAGGGACCATAGTTGTAATTTTATGATTTTTAACTTCAAAGGACTTTTCCTAACAACTTATGAATCCCAAGGACCTTTTATGATTTTTTTTTACAAGTTTTGAGTGACCAGGGACTAGTTTTGCCAATTTATGAAACTTGAGGGACTGAAACTGCCAACTATGCAAACTTTGTACGTTTTTCATTTGTTTTTGCATATTTTGTGTTTGAAACATATAAAACACACCTCTAAGATATTTTAAGCATTTTGATACATATTCGGGTGTTTTTGTATGTTTTGGCAGCTCAGATTGGTATAAAATGATGAGTATTTACACACTCATCAAGTGTCAACACGAGGTTGGTGAGTTCATAGAGTTTGTTTAACAAATAAAGTATATAGAAAAATGAGCACACAGCAAAGGCATCGTAAATCCACTCAGTTGCAAGTCCCGCCATAAGAGACTTGCAACCTGTGTGTTTACAACCCACTGCTAAATAGTTTAGGTCTAATAGACAAGCACCCGTGGTCAATAATAAGTCAAGGCCACTCCGAACAAGGGAGACTTTATAATGTTGCTCCGAACATGGGAGACTTCAAGTCACTCCGCCACCTAGGCAAAGAATTATTAGTCACTCCACCGACTTGGTGAAGAATTATTAGTCACTCCACCATGGCGAGATTTATTAGGATGCTCTGAACATGAGAGACTTTATAACGTTGCTCCGAACAAGGGAGACTTCATAGTGTTGCTCCGAACAAGGGAGACTTTATAATGCTGCTCCGTCGACAGGGGAGACTTTGCACTGCTCCGTACATGGGAGACTTTAGGTTGCTCCGAACAAGGGAGGCTTTATAATGCTGCTCCGTAGACAGGGGAGACTTTGCATTGCTCCGTACATGGGAGACTTTAGGTTATAGCACGTACGGTGCATTAAGTTCAAAAGTTTAAGTCAATTTCAAAAGTCAAGTCAAGTTCAAAGAGTCAAATAATAGTTCATTTAAAAACGAGCATGTATTCTCCCCCAAAAGTTGACAAAACAATTAAAAGAGTAGGGGCTATGACTCACCTGGTACGATAGTTACGAAGACAAAAGTGGTTACACAGAAATGAGGTTCGATCTCTAACCGCGACCTATAATGAACGAATGATACGATCTACTTAAATTATGAGGGGATGCGATGAATGTACATGCACATGAAGCCTATACCACTCGTAGTTTGAAAATAAGTGTTGGCGTTGATTTATAGTGTTTCCATAACTTAAGAGAATATGTGCTATTAGAGGTTGTCAAATATATATATAGTTCGCCTAGTTTCAAAAGTGTATATCTTGGTCGTTTTAAGCTCGTTTTACTCGTTTTTTATATCCACGGATTCGTTTTAGTATATACTAATATATTTTTGATAGCTCGGCACCTCTAGGTTACGTCTAACGCCTCTATTTGTCCATCTAAAAATGCCAAACAGCATGCAGTTTTCAGAAAATATAGTTTTCGTCGTTAAACCCGTTTTTGGCGTATCTCCTTCGTTATTAACTCGTTTTCATCCCCGTTTTCGGCCATAGTTCCGTCTCGGAAAGTATTTTCTAAATATTTGGTCAAAAGTTACCCCAAACCCACTGAGTTGGCCACGTTTTCATTTTAAGGACAGTAGGTTTATATATATTTTCAAAAATCATTTTCCTAGTTTCAAACTTGTTTCAACTTCAACCAAATCACTTTCAATCACCACAAATCTAGTCTAATCTTACCATACACCTTCTTAGGGTGTCATGGGTTCCTAAACATCATAAATCAAGTGGATCTAACAAGGATCTAACAATAATCCATTTCTAGGAATCAAAAGTTATATATATATATATATATATATATATATATATATATATATATATATATATATATATATATATATATAAATGAGTGGTATATACTAACATATGCATGTAAACCTTGTATGAAATCATATGAACATAATAAGAACATGAAGAAATTATGAACAAAAGTTTGACAACTTACATAGAAAGATTAGTGAGCTTATGGAGATGAAAACTTATAAAACCTTGGGTTTTTATCACAAAACCCAAACAAGAACAACTAAAGGAACAAGATTAGAGCTTGATCTTGGAAAAATGATGGATCTTGCTTGTGTTTCTCTTCTTGGCCGATCACCACACCAAAGGAAAGAAAGAAAGAAAATTGCTAGTTGTATTATTTGGTGAAATGAGAAAAATGAGATGAAAAGTGAAGTTTTAGATTATATGTATTATAAGAGTAGACAAGATCCATAAAAAGGGGAAGGCATTAGGGGGGGGGGGGGGGGGGGCTGAATTTGGTGAAAAAAAAGGAGAAGAAAACATGTGACTTTAGTAAGATAGTTGGTATAATGTGTAGATATTATTAGTTTTAGGTGATACCGGGTACCGAGTTAACTAAAAACAAATTGTAACGAGATAAAATAAACTATAATGAAGTTGTAAAAATTGTAAAATAATATTCGTGATGAGAATCGGAAGCTAAAATAATGATCGGTTTGAAATATCGCAAACCGACGGAGTTATAAGCTCCGACCGGAAAACGTAACAGTTGATTTGAAAACACCGGGTAAATTAATAATATAATTTTTATATCATTATTATGAGTATAAAAATATGTTAGGACCATAGTTGAGATTGTCGGATCGATTATTCAAAATATTAGTTCATAAGATAACGTTTCTTAGTTTAATAATCGTACGTTTACAAAAATGACGCAACCCACGTATAAATGACAAATTTTCTCCGGAGATGAATAGTGTTTTATGAATAGTAAAATTTTAAAACGCTTCTCAGAATATCAAACTGACCTCAAAAATGATGAATAGTAAAATGATGAATAGTGAGCGATGAATAGTAACCGATGAATAGTAAATGTTGAAAGATCGGGAAAAGACCAGAATTTACGAGTTGTGACATTTAGAGTCGATTGATTTTAGCTCTTCCATTCCTCTATTAAACTCAGGGATTGTTGATGCTCTAGCACACCTCCAAACAAGCTCCTTGATACTCTCCCCTTAAATAACTGCTTCATGTTGTCATATATGTATCGCTCACAGAAGCGATGTTCAGCAGTAGGAAACAGTTCTGCAATGGCTGGTAATATTCCCTGTAGATTGGTACAAAACTTACTATGGTAATGAGGATTGAATTGGATTGGAAATCAAGTAACTGAATTTACACAATGTTTATACCTTTTGTCTGTCGGATATAAAGGTGAAGTTTGAATTTGGTTGCAAATCAAGGTCATCTCCAAGATTGCTAAGGAACCATAACCATGAACTATTGGACTCAGTTTCAACCACTGCATAAGCAACTGGATAGAGGCCAATATTGCTATCGACACCAACAGCAGTTAAGACTTGACCAGTGTGATGTCCTTTGATAAACGCCCCATCCAGCCCTAGTATATCCCTTCTGCCTGCTTTGTAACCTTTTTTCAATGCACCAATACAAACATAGATCCGTCTGAAAACCCTTGAAGAAACACTTGAATCAGGGTTTGCTTCAACTTGAATCTTCACAGTTGTATCTGGGTTTCTATTCTTCAATTCCAAAGCGTAATCCCTAAGACTGGCATATTGTTCTTCATGGTCGCCGTCAATTTGTTTCTGAGCAAATTCCCTTGCTCTTGATATCTTTGTGGTCGGGACATCAAGCTGCAATTTTTCATTTATTTCCATTGCTATTGCAGCTGTCGGCGCTGTGCGGTCCCTAACAAGAATTTTAGCAACCTCGGATGAAAGGAATCGTGCAGTCAACAATTTAATTTTTCTTGTTTGTAGGCATTTATGTTCATCATTTAATGTTTTGACACTCCAACTCCTTTCATCACCCACTTTTGACACATGTAGGGACCATTCGCACATGGCCTTGCTCTTTTTTTTTTAGGTTTTGGTACTTGCAAATTTGCCCTTTGACTGCGAAGAAGAAGGTGATGGTTGACAACTTCCTGTATCATTTCTGCCATAACCCACAACAGTCCCTCTACACATCGCTCGAATCCTTTCTTGGTCACACTTTTCGATCCTAATATCTCTTCGGGACTCCAACGCATAGATTCTGAGCTTATCTTTGATTTCCTTGAGGTGTTTAAATGTTTCTGTTACAAAAAACTCTCCCTTCTTGACATTTGCCCTACCCTCATACTCCTTCCTTATTTCTTTTAACCTTATCTTGCGCAGGGTGACAAATTTGTTATTATTGCCTTCTTCATCACTATGAAAATCATCATCAAAGTTATAGCCACTATCATGATCCGTATAATCCGCCATACACTCATCAGCTAACTTTGCTACATTCTCAAAGTGGGTATCAAAATCAAACTTAAAGTCCGTCATTTCCACTTGTGGCTCAATAGGGGCTGTCACATCATCCTCTTCATCTTCAAACTCAGACACATGTACAACATGTTCTTCCTCGTTTACCTGCTGTCTTGAGGTGCCCACATCATCCCTTTCAACATCATCGATTTCAACATCATCCCTTTCCACATCATCCCTTTCCACTACTTCTTCTAAATCAACATAGTTTTTGTTGAGCTCTAAAACCACATCCTCACTCTGGTCAAATTCTGAAACCATGTCTGTAATCAAGTCGTCTCCCACACCAACATTATCTCCAAGACTGGCAAATTGGTACAAGTCCTCATCTGTATGTTGAGATTGTTGCTCAACTTGTTCTGGGCCATTAACTTGTTCTGGGCCATCAACGCCACTTACAGGTTGTTGCGCAGCATGAGTGTCTGTGTCACCAACAACTCGGCTTACATGTGGTTGCGCAGAAGGAGTGTCTGTAATCAAATCGTCTCCCACACCAACATTATCTTCAGCTTGTTGTTCTTGACCAGCAATCATAGGCACAGGTGATTGACCATTGGTACCATCAATTGAAGTCTCAGCTTGTTCTGGATCGATGGTAGGATCATTTGAAGGCTCCACCCGTACTTCATCCGTTATTTTACATTTTCGGCCTCTTTTGGGTCTTCTGCGTTTCAACTCAACATACACCTCAATCTCTCTATGCGTTGGAATCAAATCCAACATTTTCATCACATCCTCATCAGACTCCAACGGGTACAACCCAACATCCAACGTCTCGCCTGGTATCCTATAATAATAGCCTGCAACCCCACCTTTCACACCTATGTCATCTACAAACTCTTGAAAGGCGTAAAAGCTAAACAAGTCATAATCCACACAATCATACCACGAAATAACTGGATCAACATACATCCTTCCTGGTAGTGGCGTAAATTTTCCACCGTGGGTTACTTTCAGAGTGAAGTAGGTCGGCTTTGATTCTGTATGCAAACAATAAACATCAACACACACACACACACTAACAACATGAAAAATCAACTTAATGTATAATCCACATCCTATTCGTACTGTTCATTACAATCACATATCACTGTAGATAAAAAAATCGATACAATTAACAATGCCCAAAACATACCGTAAAGTTGATGAAGATTAGGGATCGGGGACGATCGTTCGCGGTTTTTCCCAAATAAACTAACCATCTTCTTCAATTTTTCCCGGTACGGAAATCGTAATTGGAAACTTTAGGGCAAAAAATGCGATTGACTTTGGGCAAGGGAGTGTTTGGATCAGGGTATTAATGTGCTTGTTCGGTGGGTCTAATATTATTTTAGGCGGGAACCGTGAAATGACGATACTACCCTCAACTACGTGGCACTTAACGGGAAAATTAACGGAAAAGAGCTCTCAGTGGCGATTTTGCGAAAATGTGGAACGTGGGTGGCTTTTTTGCGCTACTTTTTGTCTCGGTCCCATTTTTGCAAATTTATAAAACGTTAAGGACCATTTTTGCAATTTACCCTATAAAAAACATTCATCGCAAAATATGTTTTTTTACATATTAGTATATTACCCGTTTGCTGAAAAAGACGAGTACTAGTTTCATAAAATACGTGATGCTCTTTCAAAAATATCAAAAACAAAACCCACTAAACGCCAAAACAATTTATGTGGGCCAGATACAACCCAAAAACCATTAATTGACGAAACTACCCATCCAAACCCTAGGATACCCACACGCGTGTATCACGTGATCCCATACAACCCTGATACACAAAAACAAAAACAAAACCGCGTTGAATCACCACAACCGTCGGATCACCCTCCACGTCACCAATCCTTGTCAAACACAATTTCAACGGCCCAGATCACACTTCACACAAAGCTACTCCGAAGAACAAACAACCGCCTCTATTCACCCCTCTCTCTTCACTCTTTACAAAAATCCCCAAAATTAATTTTAATAAAAACTTTTTATAAAAAAATGACTCCAATAACCATTGAAGACGACGTCGTTGTGATTGAAGAGGAGAAAGTGATTCAGGAGATTGTTGACAGTGAAGTTGAAGTTGAAGAAGATGACGGTGAAGATGATGGTGAAGAAGACGACGGAGATGACGGTGAGGAGGAGGAGGATGATGACGACGATGATGATGATGATGATGTTCAGGAGGTTTTTCCTGGTGGAGCTCCGGCGGATAATGATGATGATGAAGATGAGGATGAAGATGGGGATGAAGATGATGACGGTGAGGATGACGGTGATGATAGTGATGACGATGATGATGATGATGACGATGAGGAAGAAGAAGATGAGGTATATTTTTAATTATTTTTATAAATTTTTGTTAATTTTGTTTAACTCTATCTGTTTATATATACTTTTTGTGTTATAAATTTTTTTATATGATATTTTTTTTAACCAGATCTGATGATTTTATTTATAATTAAATTAGTAATTGTACGTTTTTTTAAATAAATAAATCTAACAATTCACTTTCAGATAGTGGAGTCATAAGGCTAAACAAAATTTTGTATATATTCATTAGTATGAATATTTTTATATTGAAGGTGAGGATTTGCCTGTGTTTCTGAAAAAAATTGTTATAAAATTTTATTTTTGATAGTTAATTTATTTTTCTTTTATGCTTTAACTGGATATCTGGATTTTAGATCTGTTAAAAAATTATTTTTGTATAAAATTAGTGTTTTTTTGTGATATTTTTTTTCCAGATCTGATGAGTTAATAGCTGTAAGTGTTTTTTTTTGTTGACTTGTTTATAGATAAACTAGATTTATTCAAATTTTATTGATTATTAAATTTGTGTTTGTACTTTTTACTCGAATAAGTATTAAAATTTAACTTTCTGTTGAGTTGCTGGAATTATAATTCATTATTAAAATAGTGATTTGTTTGTTTACCAGATCTAATGTTTTTTTTATATATTTTTTGGATTCTGATTTATACTGGAAATTAGCACTTTTGTATAAAATACTAGTGATTTGTTTGTTTACCAGATCTAATGATTATATTGAGCTAGCAGTTTAGTTGTGGTTTATTGACTTGTTTATTGATAATCTAAAATTATTGTCATAACTCAGATGATAAAATTAGTTTTCTGTCCTTTTTTGTATAAATAAATCTAAAAAGGTACTCATATGATGAAGTTTCTGGAGTCAAAAGGCTGATGGTTTGCTTGTGTTTAATTATTGAATTTGTTTTTTCTTTTCGTAAATTTTTTGACGATTTCTACTATTCTTTTTTGGAATCTAGATTAAATCGAACATGATCATCATCACCTTCTCACAAATGTTGAAAAAGACAGCTGCTCTCTACAGCTAATATATTGTTTTTGGAATTGAGTTACTGCTAAGTTTAGGAAAACTTGTCATGATGCGAATTCCGTTTATTATTAATTAAAAAAAAAAAAAAAAAAAACTATCAACTGTCAGATTAAAAGTCTGATATTTTTGAGGTTAATGATCACATTGTTGCTGTAAGTTAGTATTGATGGTAAAACCTTATTTGGATATTTTGAAATATTGGTCAAAGTTTTGTTTGGTTAACATAAGCTCAGTCTTGTATTATCTTGGTTATGTTTACTGATGTTGACTGAATGATATGTATTGCAATTAGGAGGATGCACCAACTGATTACTTGATTCGACCAATAGCCAACCCTGAAGAAGAGGAAGATGCTAGTGATTTTGAGCCAGAAGAGAATGGTGCTGAAGAGGAGGCTGAATCCGAAGAGGAGGATGAGGATGATGAAGGTGATGCTGGGAAAGTTGAGGCCCCACCCAAGAGAAAGAGATCCGGCAAAGATGGTTCAGATGACGACGACGACGATGACGGTGGCAATGATGATGAAAGACCGTCCAAGAGATAGTGGCTTGAGCCCATTTCATGGGCTTGAGACATGACCCAAGAACATAGGTCTCTTTATCTTTCTATCTGTCTTTCTCTAGCATCATACTATCGTGACTTCGTACCAACAAGTTACATATGAAAGGATGAGTGTTCTTTACCCTTCAGTGTAGTTTCTATGGTCTGATACAATGGGTTATTGTTAGGTTGATAAATCAGCTGCTAAAACATCTAGGCTTTGTTTTAGATTGAATGTTTAGATCTTTAATTTTGTACTTGATTTTTAGGTTAATGTTTTTCTTCTTTATGTGTACTCCTGGATAATCTTACCATTGGATTTTGATATGTATTATTGCGTTGTGTTTCTTACATTCTTTATGTATTTCTGTTGTCTTTTGACTCTTTTGTTGTATTATCTTGCCTAAAAACTACTTTGAAATTGGCAATGTTCGTTTCTTCAAGTAAATTTTGTAAGAAAATATGGTTATTAAGCTGGTTTAAGCTATTTGACTCGGGTTGTTTGGGTTTTGAAACATCTGTCGGCTGCCACCTCAGCATTCTCTCTTCTCAACCCATATTCATCTCTCTCATCACAGTGGCAACCCATATTGCATCATTTTTTTATTTTGTTTTATTTTTATTTATTTATTTTTAATATACAAACGGTTACAAGTGGGAAAGTGTTTGAAGAATCGGTCGAAAACTCGAACGATATGCAAGTTTTCATTCGGCAACCGATATTCGCCACAATGGCAACAACCGATTTCGAAATCGGTCGAACGATTCATACGAACGATATTTTACGGCCCATTGCTAGCAGCCTAAATTACCCAACTGTTACTGAGAGGTTGTTTTGATTATATGAAGATGGTTTTTGGATTTTGATTTTGACATAAGTAATCAAGATTGTGAAATTATTTATAATCATTTTGATTACATGTATGGTGTTTGCACAAGTTGTAGGTTGGATATGTCTACCGTTTTGGCGATTTCATCTAGTTCCTTAATTTTGCAATCGATTTGTGATTTCATCTTCTTCCTTAACTTTGTAATCGATCTAACCATTTGTTTTCTAGAATCGCAATGATCATATTTCAATCTCCCTAGCTTTTGGGTTTCATAAATCTTATCAACCTATCCAAGTTCATACATGGTTAATTTGACAAAACAGAACTAGTATGGCGAACAATTTACTAATGAGCAAGAACTCCAATTATACCAAGCTCTATGAGCCTTGCGGCGAGGTCTATGAAGACTCAGTTTTACTCAATGTTTAAAAACCTAATTTTTTAATTGACCCAGCTAAGTTACCGGTTCAACTGGTTCTATGAAAGGAGGAAATAACCATATACCTATTGCAGATACATTGTAAGATACCACTAAGATAAAGTCTAACAAGCCTTTTAAGAAGTCTAATAAGCCTTTTAACTTTAATATATTGTTGTACCAAAATTTAACCGACATCAAACATCATCATTAGTTCATTACAAATTTACAATTTTACCGTTAAAATATATACTTGAATGATACTTGATAAGTTATTCCAACAAATGATATATACGAAAATGATACTTGATCAGTTAATGCAACAAATGACTACTCCTTAATAAATAACATTCAATGCAACAACAATTATGCAAAGTAAAAAAAAACTAAAAAGTACCTCAGATGTGATGTGGGATTTTGACAGTTATGTGAAAAAGTAAAGGGTTTCAGTGGGAAGTGAAAGGGTGCAGGTGGGAAAATGAAAGGTTGGGATTACACTGTGTTCTCGAGAAAAAAAAAAGAATAGAAAGTGAAAATAAGGTAAAGAAGGAGGAAGTAAAGAAATAGATATGAAGTAAAGTTATCTTTCACCCAAAAAATGGGGTGAAAGTTTTATAAGCAAAATCCATCATTTTCACTCACTTACTTTCTCTTTACTTCTTAAAAAAAAACTTGAGAACACAACTTTCACTTTCTTTCTTCTCTTTTATTCAACTTGATAACACAGTTTAGAGTTAGATTTGGGTAACATAATTGGTTTTTTGTTATATATATATATATATATATATATATATATATATATATATATATATATATATATATATATATATATATATATATATATGATAGTTAATGTGAGATCAAACTTAAAGTTGTAAAAATAAGATTTAGTCTAAACAACCACTCAAACCATTTTATACATAACCATATTAGCAATAATACATAAAAAATAAAATATTATTACGAATTAAAATTTTAGCCAAATAACTAACTGATACATGAGTTTGGATTAGTGATACACAAATGTAAATTTACATGTCGAATCCAAGTGTATCACCTTAACTTGATACATTACATGTCGAATCAAAGTGTATCACATTGGTTTCATCAATTTAAAAAAGAAAACCATCGGAACTTTAACAATTTTAGTTATAATCAATAAAAATTTTAATTTAATTTTAACGAGAGTGTCACTTGTCATATTTTAGTTGGATCTTATTTTTACACATTTAAAATTGATATTATTTGATCTAGATTCTCTCTCTCTCTCTCTCTCTCTCTCTATATATATATATATATATATATATATATATATATATATATATATATATATATATATATATATATATATATAAGCTTTGACCCGTCCAGGTTTCAAAATCCGGGACAACCCGGTTCATAAGAAAACCACCGATTTAATCCGGTTTCGAAACACCCAAAAAACTGTTGACATCTGGCCCAGTCTCTCAACCGGTTCCCGGTTCAACCGATTGAACAGCCCAGGTCGACCCGAGTTTTAAAACATTGGTTTTACTAGTTATGTCACCATAAATGGCTCGAGTGACTCGTACCAAAAAACATATTGTATTTGAGAAACACTAACTTTAAATATACCAAAAATAAATAACTTCAAGCCCTTAGTTTACTTTACAACAAAACTAAGATTAGAGAAATGTTAAATCCTTTTATAAAAATCTCCTATTTATCCTCTTACTCATAGGATTTTGACAAGTGTTAGATTTAGCGGTTTGGATGCAGAGAGGGAATAACTGAAAAAAAATATATATATAATATTGTTGTGTGTATAACAAGATTAGGAAGGGGATATTGTAGCAGGCTTTAGCAATGCTGCTAAGATTATTAATTAGGCGGATGATGTTTAACATATAATGAAACTAGTTATAAGTCCCGTGCACGCACGGAGTTTACACACAAAAATCAAATTTATTTTAAAATTTTGGTTTACTATATGAACATATAAGATTACCCGTGAAAATTGTAATATAAGTACAACTAATAAATATGTATGAATTTGTCATTATGCATTAATATCTATTAATATTTTGTACAAAATTTTATTGGATGCAATATTTAACTTTTTTTTAACTAACATAGATGTTGAGGTTGATGTTGATGTTGTTGTTTACTTTAACTATTGATATCATATTGTATAAAATGTGCGAGTTTAGTAGCATCTACTGAACGTTGATGAAGTTAAAATATACTCTGTAAAGTTTTTTAAGAATGTTTTTCCGGATATCCGTATATAAACTTTAAATAATAATTACATGAGTCGTTGTTATACGTACAATAGCGTATATTTGATGTCATATTGTACAAAATATGCGAGTTTAGTAGCACGAGTGCTATCGTTGTTATAAGTTAAAATATATCCGTATATAAACTTTTATTTAGCTAATATAGATGTTGAGGTTGATGTTGTAGTTTAACTTTTAACAATTGGTATAATGTTATACGAAATGTGTGAGTTTAGTAGCATATAATGAGCTGATGAAGTTAAAATATACTCCGTAAAGTTTTTCAAAAATGTTTTCAGGATATCCATATATAAACTTTAAATAATAATTACATGAGTCATTGTTATAAGTACAATAGCGTATATTTATTTTCATATCACAGTAACTCGTAATTAAAATTTGATATTTATATTATCGTTAATAATAATTTAGCCGTATTTAATATTTAAATCCGTGTACGCATATATTAAACTTTTTTAAATAGGATAACATGAGTCCTTATTTAACATGCATACTAAATTTGATATTTATATTACCGTTAATAATAATTTAGCCGTATTTAATATTTAAATCCGTGTACGCATAAATTAAACTTTTTAAATAAGATAACACGAGTCCTTATTTAACGTGTGTGGTAAAAAGAATATTTTAGCAGATGAAAACTAATATTTATTTTAAAAACATTTAACGTATATTAAAACTAATTCGTGTATTTATAAAATTTTGTAAGTTTAATGGATGGAAATCTCAAGCTAACACTAATACTCATGTAATTGTAAACAAAGTTCATATTATAAAGTATATGGGGTATAAAATGTAAATGGTTATTTGTTTATTATTTAAATTTATCAAAACACATGAAAATTTATAATTTTACACTTAACTCATATAACATATTTAAAATTCAACCACTAGTGTTTTATTAATTACCCCATCTTTTTTTAAGTTTTTATTTTCATAAATTTAACACTTATATTTTTATATATTTTTTTCTTTAATCAAATTATTCATCAAATTTATTAAAGTTTGACCAAAATTAATTCAATTTTGACTTTTTATTTATCAATTATATTGCTTGATTTTGCCTATCTATCAAAATTAAGCTTTTCTGTTGATCCAATTTTTTTTTACTAAAATTGATTTTGCAAAATCACTCCGAAATAATGTAATTACTTTATTCTATAAAAGATCTTATAAAAGATCTTATGTACATTATGATTAGTCTCACATCACAAAACACAATTATCGCCAATAAACACTATGCAGTGACCCCACCATTCAAAATTGTTTGTTGTTTACGTGTAATATATATGTTGTTTCTTATCTTTTGTGTAACGAATTAAGATATTTGTACTTGATGATCATCCAAATCTTAGTTTGAACACTTGAAATCATAGATGCAATTAAAATAAGAGAATAATTATATTGTTAGCCGATATATTGTATGGGCTCAAATCCGAGTTCTAGAATTAATCCTTATTGTTTTATTCATGTTAATATTTGGTACATAATTAAATAGATATATAAAGACTATTTTATAACTCGGGCTTGTGCCATACAATAATATTAGAATGGTACCCGCGTAATGCGACATCGGGTGCATGTGACTATATGTTGTGTTATTCGGTTATAGTTGTCTTCATACTTTATAAGTAGAGATGGTAGAGACGGTTAAGCCAAATAATTTTAGTTTGAACAATCAACCGCTTCCTAATAAACCTTGCTTCCTAACCAACTTTCTAACCAATATGCTTGCTAACCAATTAATTTTGAAATTCTTCCATAATAAGCAAGTAAAAGTTTGAATGTTAAGCCTTTATAATTATAAAAAATCACAAATGCATTATATCTATACTACTATATAATGCATTTGAGACTATTATATAGTTAGAATGACTTAAAATTCAGACTTTTTTCTTGCTTATTATGGAAAGATTTTAAAATTAATTTGTTATGAAGCAAGTTGGTTAGAAAGTTTGCTAGGAATCTGTTATTTGTTCAAACTAAATTTATTTGGGTTAACCATCTCTACCATCTCTACTTATAAAGCATAAATACAACTAAACGTGTAACTAAATAATGTAAAATATAAACGCATGGTACCCGCTGTCGCATTGCGCGTGTAACATTCTAGTATTAGTATAGATAACGACCAACACATATCACCTTCTTTAACATAATATATGTGTTTACGAAAGCCTTATAAATATCTCTCTCCTAGCAACCGTCTATACACATGTCATCAACATGTGCTTTACTTGTGGTGGATATAAATGGGATTGAAGTATTTAATTAGTTTGACGTGTGAAAATTTGTTTGTGTGGTCAATTTCGTATTTGACAGCCTCATTTTCTATATCTTTAAATACAATTAAAACTTAAGAAATATGAAAAGCGACTTCATACGTAAGGCAAAAGCGACATGTGGTGAAAATGTCAAGCTCCATTATCCATTACTACAATTTACACTATGAGGTTAGGCCTATTTATATCATTTTTGTTACACTATTTCTGATAATATTGTACGCACTGCGCATATGATAAGACTTTGTGTTAGAAAAGAAAAATAAAGCTGTTTTTATACAGTTTAAACTATAAACAATCTTTTTGTCAAAAGCGAAAGAATGGGGACCTTATAAATTTGAAGTTATAGTAAAAGAAAAAAAAAAGATAAAATTTATAAGCGTTACTAATTACAAAGAACATAAAATATTAGATCGTTTGTAATGGTTGCCCCTCACCATGCGTGAGCGGTCTTAACCATGTGTTATATCGACTACGGAAAAGCATGAGTCACGCATGAAGGCCAATAAGCAAAGAAAATCAGCGGATGAACACTACCGATTGAAAAAAGTTATGTGTATGAGTGAGTGTGTATGAAAATAGTAAATGTAAAAAAAAGAAAAAAAGAAAATTATGATGTGATGCTGAAGTAACGGCGGTAAGTTCCACCGCTAGAAACTGTATCGTTAGAAACTGTAGCCATTTAGTTTAGTGCCAAATATAACAACATATTCCTTTCCTATAAAACTACGTTCAGCAAAAATATCCGTTTTCGAGTAAAATATTTGCAATTTGCAAATTGTAATCTTTCCAAATTCGCACGTCATCACACAAATAAAAAGGACCCATACAAAAAGAAAATATCTCACTAATAATTCATCGAATCCATTGCCACCGATATTCTCTAAGCACTTCTCATTTTTTCGTATATATTCCAAAAGCCACAAATCCACAGCTTATGGTTACTTTCAATCATGTGTCTTAGGCTCTTTCGATGGCCCGATTTTGACATAAACAGAATCGATATCGTTTCTTCTTATGTTAGCTCAGGTTGGAGCTGGACTTCTCAAAGTTTCTCACAAATAACAACCGGATGGTCCGGTCAGAGCCTACGACAACTTGATACGTGGATTGTTGACGAGTTGCTATGGAACGTTGTTGTCGTGGTTGAGTCTGTTGTTCTTACGTTTATGCTTGGTTGTTATTTCATATTTTGTGGTTGTACTTTGTAACATACATATTGTATGATGATGATGATGATCTGTATTTATTTGTACATACTTTGCTAATAATTGATTTGTTTATAGTCTTGTAGATGAAATTAGTTACATCCTTAGAGCATCTACAATGGTTGTTTTTAGAATAGCTTTTTACTATTTCAACAAGCTTTTCAAAAAGATTTTTCCATTAAACTAAAGACTTGGTGAAAAGCTTTTGATGAATTTCATTTATTGTAAAAAGCTATTGGGTACCAAAGACTTGGTAGATTCAAAGCTTTTGCAAAAACCTTTTGGTCATTAATGAGTTAGCATTAAATGCATTAAATGCAATCACTTTAAAAAGCTTTTGATGACTTGCAACCATTGTAGATGCTCTTAGCTTGCAATCACATATGTGAATTTCATGATCAATTAATATGTATACAGTATACTATTACGTCAAAAGATAACATAAATAGTGCTACAAACTAATATATTGAGACACCGGTGATACTTTTGTATACTTGCGGCAATACTTAGAAAAATCTGTTAACTACAATAGACGACGCTATACTTGATTTTGCACTCTTATAATTTCTTCTAGTGATCATGTGATACATATTTTAGAAGCAACGTAAAAGGATAACTTGTTGGTTCTTTTCCGAATCCCGTTGCGTAAAACTGAACACGATTTTAAATTGATATATATTTATACGACTAAAATGGCCTAACATGCAGT
The DNA here is from genome assembly GCA_030686995.1 of Artemisia argyi. Taxonomy (NCBI): domain Eukaryota; kingdom Viridiplantae; phylum Streptophyta; class Magnoliopsida; order Asterales; family Asteraceae; genus Artemisia; species Artemisia argyi. The sequence goes on from CM060695.1 coordinate 55,671,028, forward strand.
TGGTAACCTATCACGTTTGTACTTTATAGTATGCGTTGTTGGTGATCGACATGAATATTTTTTTCCTTTCTTTTCAAGTCAATTTCATCGCTGTACAACTGAATAATATATTCTATGGAATCATGATGGTAAGATGGTTGGTCATTGGTGGGCTGGCAATATAGAAAATGAATTTTGTAGGAAATCATTTGAGGGAAAATTCGAAAAACTTTTATAAGTCGAGTCCATCAAGTACTAAATCGAACTGGCGTTTTCTAAGCCCATTGAGGTGTTACTATAATACTCCAAATAAAATTGGCCCCAAGCCCACTAATATTCCTTCAATTGGGGCCTTGGGGGGTTTGAAAGAGAAAATTACGGCAAAAGACTATACCAATTGAATTACGAAACTCGACTGAAAACTAAGGTTTTATGAAAACGGATCTCCGCACGCATGTTTGAAAAGGTGCGTCGTGCCACGACCTACGTGGCCCACTCAAAAATTGACACATGTAAGGTGGCGTGTGATGACGTATAGTAGCACTCGGGTCACGAACCCGACCAATGGATATTACTAATACCAAAGCCCATCACGCGTGGGCTATCATGATAAAGATTTGGGCTTACAAAGGCCCAAATTCGAATCTATTATTTATGGTCTTGATATAGGATCTCTTATTTATGGGATAAGGATCAAGGGACCGAATAAGTTGGGATACACCGAAGGGTAAGAAACACGAAACCAACAAGGATTTCGTGTGTATATAAAGGGCATCTCGGCTCTCATTAAGGTATCATATCATAACCCTAACTCTTCACTAAAACCCTAAAACCGATTACTTACTCTCACGCCGGAGGATAATCGTGGGAGACAATCCCACGGTAAGCCTAACGGTGTCTTTTACTCTCTTAGTGCGCAGGTCTCAGCATCAAGATCCAATTGATACGGGAATAAGAGTCCAAACAAGGAACACCCAACTTTTGTATCAACAAGTGGCGCCATCCGTGGGACCACACACTAAGAACTATACTAAGAACTAGAATGACAAAGCACAAAAATTTAAACCAGCGAACTCCGCAGGTGAAGAAAACGTATGGCGACCTACAGGGGAAGAAGCAGCAAAGTGATTCAACCCCTAAGCAAGCCTCTGGAACAACCAGTGCACCCAAACACCAAGGATCAGGCACAGATATGATCTTTACGACAATAGGACCGTTCAAAGGGACTACCCAGGCCACTACGACAACCACTAGCGCGGAAGATCTACAGCGCACTCCCTTCACCACCCCCCACCAAACGGTGCCAGAAACAGACCCCACTGAAGCCGCCACGTGCGCCTAATTGAGACAAGGGTCCTGATTTGGAAACAGACATCCTCGCGCTAGAAGGAGTCGCGCCTGAACTAGTGCCAAGGGATTTCGTGTCTCAAAACTATGAAACCTTGGTCGCCCTTATGCAAGAGGAAGCGAAAAAGAGGTCAAGTCAGAGCCTGCAAGCCCGGCTCAACTTCGACCCTGAGTACGAAGCGTCTCCACCGCGTCACAGAAAGAAGAGGCGCGAGAAGGATAACCGCCGACCCCCAGTGTTTATTAGGATCGGAAGGAAAGTTGTGGATGATGAAGCAGCTGACTTACAGTACATGGAGGAGCGCGAAGACGATGGATGGCGTACAAATGTCCACACTAGGCTTGGTAGTCGTAGGGTTCATGATAGACTTGGGCGATGACGCTTGATTGGTCCTGAACAGTCATCTTTTATTAGTCAACCACTTGTGAATGGTCAACCATAACAGTCAAACTACTCAGGACCAAAATGCAATTAAATCCAAGGAGTATAGAATATTCCCACGTCGTTAAGTCCCAACGAGGTGTGTATACTGTAATACAACGAATGTGTGATCTGGTGATGTTGAATATAAAAACAGGAATCTGATTGACTAACACTAGGAATGTGAATAGTGATAGCTTTGTCACAGCTATGTCAGTAAAAACGTGCAATCAGAAACCTTAGAAATATAAAAGGATATACAAACGTACGTTTAGGTTAAATAAACGTAAACGTACAAAAACAAATGGGGAATTATAACAAAAGAGGAATTTGCATGCCTTAGCGGCTTAAATGCAAATTAAGCAAACTTAAAATATTTATTTATAATTACAAACTTATTTAAACGTTAAGAAAACCTAAAAACCTAAAACGCGTACGTTTTACGTTTAAATAAACGTTTACGTACACAATAAAAAGTGAAAAATGATCAATACGAACCCCACAAATGTGATTTATATTTTTATGATCCTAATAATAAAGAAAATTAACTATGAATTAAAATGATTTTTACAAGTATTTATGTAATTACTATTAATTAAAAACTATTATTTACTATTTAATAATTACCTAAAAATTAAGAAAATCTAAAAAATGCTTAGAAAAATAAAATTAATACTTAGAAAAATCTAAAATAATATAAAACAATTTTTGAAACTGAAAATATATTTATTACATTATTTATGTATTTATTATTTATTATTTACTATTATTTAATTACTAAAACTATTATTGATTTATTATAAATAGTAAATGAATAAAGAAAAATCTGAGAATTTTTACATAATTATTAAATAAATATAAGAAGCTAAGAAAAATATAAAAACTATATGTTATTAACAGAAATAAGCTAATAAGCAAATAAGCTTCTAAATAGAAGCTATCACTTAGCTTTAAAGTGCATCTTTTTGGTATTTTCTTTTTCTGGACTAACTAAATATTAATATAAAACATGTATAATGAAAATGGAACTTTACAAACTTAGAAATAAGCAGATTCCAAGGCTTATGGCTTATTCAGTGAGCTTTTGGCTCACAGTTGAAAATTGAGCTTGTTACAAGCTTGGAATAAGCTCAACAACTGAAACTAAAGGAAAAGTTATAAATGTACAAGTATTATGGACAGATATGAACAAGCTTGGACAATGAAAATCACTAATAAGCTTGGTAAAAGCTAATAAGCAATTTCACTATCCTGAAATCCAAACACCCCTGCAGTCAAATGTTTGGTCAAAATAAGCTTATGAAATAAGCTCAAAAGGCCAAAGTATGAACTGGAGTAGCAAGTATGTCTGGTGGGCTTTCCAAAAAGTCCAAGCTCAACTAGTGGGGTCCATTAGTGAGCTTTTGGAGGGCTTATGAGAAAGCTTTGATTACACTGAATTGCTCAGTGTAATCCAAAAATGGGACAAACAAAAAGCCTTAAGCAAGCTTATAGAATAAGCTTGAAATTGTGAAACAACCATTGAAACCTTGAAATTAGTTGCTTGGCTTTGTGAAAAGCCAAAGCTCACAGTCTCTAATTCATTGGAGGGCTTTTTGTTGGCTTATGAAAAAGCCAGTCAACACTGGATTTCCAGTGTTCACTATAAAAATGGACAAGGTTTCAAGCTAGTAGCAGCCCTAGTATATAAGCTGCAAAATGAAGTATGAGCTTTAAGAGATTGGTTGATAAGCTTTTCAAGAAGCCAAAATTCACAAAATAAAGCTCATTAATGAGCCTTATAAGGGCATATGGAATAAGCCACTTGAGACTGATTGATCAGTGTATATTGTGAGATTTTGAACTAAATGTAAGCTAAGTTTAGCTTAACACATAAGCTGTGAAGCTCAGGATAAGACTAATTCCAGATACTTGGAAACACAAACTTTCAAGAAAGCTAAAGTGTACAAGATTTTGTCCATTAATAGGCTTTACATAAGCTTATGAAGTTGCTAAAGTACACTGGATAGCCAGTGTACTTGGTTTAGTTTTGATGAGTTTGATTGAAAAAATAAGCACTTATATAAGCACTCAATGGAAATTAAGGCACATGCATAAGCAGGTAGCATGGTTAACTTATCAAAACAACAAATACCACAATCTACTATACATTCATAAACAAACTATGGACTTATGAAAATGGTAACAAAACTGTGCACAGGGCACATTTTGGAAAAACTAGCAGATAAAAGCTACAAAATAAGCAGTAAGACAAGCTAAGTAAAAATTAATAAAAATACCTTAATAAAGACTAGCAACAACAGATTAAAACCCTATAAGCATAAGTCCTAAATCTAACTAACCAGTGCACACTAAAAATCCAAAGTTTATTCAAAAATATTTAGACTAAAAATTTGACTTTTTAAGTTTATGATCAAAATTGACTATGATGAATTTTGATCTGAATCTAATGACAATATGTAACATTAAACAACTAGAACATGAAATAAACAAAGATAAACAACATTTAGACAGATATGCAAGTTTATAAGATCTGACAATCTCACAGTTCTCATATTGATATGATCAAGTGTCAATCTGACTTATCACATGCTAAACCACTTGATTGAAGTTATCACTGAGTCAATTAGGTCATTTGCAGCATACATCAAACAAGAACAACACCACATACAATTCTTAACACAGATTAACCATCAAATCCAAACAACCCTTTAATGAAACCAAATTGAGCTTTTCAAAGCATAGGACAGTGTACACATAATCTATCACATCCAGGGGTTCTAATTTGTCAAATTAGACCTTTTTTAGCTCAAACAAGTGGTCAAACAGTCTAGGCCTAGGATGATCAATAATTATGCATATTGACTGCCAAAATGGATTTTCAAGCCACAATCCAATTCAAAACATATTTAACTGAAACAAAACTAGAACATAACTAAGAAACATCAAAGAAGCATAAAAATATAAACATTAAAGCAGATAAAAGACTAAGCAGTAAAATGCAAAAATATAGAAAAATGGCTTACAAGAGACATCTGGATAAAAACATGGAACCAAGGAACAAAATTACTCCCTAAAGCCTCCCATGAGGCACTAACACCCATGGCAATCCATAATAGCCATGCTCCAAGTAGATTCCACCATGAACACAGAACTTTTGATTTTTCATTGGTTTTTCTTGATATTTTTTAGATTTTTCTATTTAAAAGATTATGACTGAATTAATGGTTCTAAAAGCTTGCATAAGCTTTCAAGAGCTTACGTAGTGTTGATAGAACCCAGTAAAACAACAATAATCAACAGGAAATTAAAATGACTTGGAAATTTAAACGACAATTAAGTAAAACTGAAATTGAAAGATAACTTGACATAAAACTGTAAATGAAGTTCCATTACACTAGTTTAAGGATTAATACAACATTTAAAACATTAAAAGACATTTAATTTAAAGAAAGCTTTTAAAAGTTACACTACGTGACCATTGGCTAGCCCAAGGTACCCTTCCTCTTGCTCCTCTTCTGCTATTTATTGATCATTTGAGTTCCACTTGGTCTTCCAGTCAAGTCCCACTTTAATTCTAGGCCATTGGATCACTGCATTACATCTTGGCCGTTTAAATAGATTTTGGCGCCAAAATGGATTTTGGCGTGTTCCTTCTAATAACTTGTGCCAGGCTATCTATTTTTGGAGTGGGGTGTTTGGTTGGTGTAGGAGTAATGATGGAGGAGGGGGGAAGTGGGTTTGTGATGATGGAAGTAGCAGGGTAGAAGGGGGAAAGAGTCACGGGTTGTTTGAGGTGGGAGATAGTCAAAGGGTGTTGGTTGACCCTGGTATTATTATTAAGGAGGCGGGCTGATTGCATGTTGGGCCAAAAAGGGGTGTGGGCTTTTGGATTTTAAGGAATAATAAAGGGCCGGTTTGGTTTGTAGTTGTGTTAAGCCCAAGGACCTAAAGTGTAACTTCTGAATTCTTGAAGGGTTGAACCTGTAATATCTCCATAGTTATCACAAGGACCATTTATGCCAAGTTAGATAAACCAAAGGACCTTTATTGCATTATTTACAATTTAAAACACCCGAGGGACCTTTTATGTCATTTTCTCAAAGTTGAGGGGGTGAAATTGTAAATTTCCCAAAAGTTATCAAAAAGGTTCAAATTGTAAATTATGAATAGTACAAGGGTATTATTTGATAAATTTCACTTTTTAAATACCCAGGGACTAAATTTGCCATTTTTGTAACTTGAGGGGTAAAAGTTGCCAATTTGTGAAAACTTTTATCCAGGGATTAATATTGAACAAGTTTGATTATCGAAGGACTAAAGTTGACTTTTTATTCATTAAAAACCTTCAGGGACTAGTTTTGCCAATTTATGAAACTTCAGGGACTGAAAATGTTAATTGTGTGAACTTTGCATGCTTTTCACTTGTTTTCAATCCTTTTGTACCTGAATCACATAAAAAAACATTTCAATGATATTTATAACATTTATATGGTTATTTGTGTATTTTTGGTCATTTTTGTGGGTTTAACAATATAAAATATATGTGTATTTAGACACATATCAAATCACCCACACTAAACTATTGCTAGTCCCTAGCAATCTTTTACGAAAAATTAATGGATTTCATCTCTTTACCAAAAGCCATTACTTCTGGAGTAGCCAATTGTTTTAGTATTTGATACTTTGGTACAATGATAACCAAATAATTTTGAGCAAATCACCAGCTGTCAACGAATTTAATTTGTCTTTACCAAAAACCGTTTGCTTCTGGACTAGCCAACTCTTAGATAAATTATAACTATTATCTTTGGTGAGCTGAATACCAATATAGATTAGCCAACTCTTTCACTTTTTAGGATATGGCGAGTTGAGATACCATACAATTTTGGGCAAATTGTCAGCCATGTACGGATTTGAGATATCTTTACCAAGAGTCGTTTGCTCTTGGATTAGCCAATCCTTATGTGGGTTAGACATGGTGGATTGATTACCATTTGTTGTGTTAAGTGCAAAGCACTTCCACTATTTTTTATTTATTTATTTATTTATTTATTTTATTTTTTTAAATTTTGGCCATTTTGTGGAAAAAGGGCATAAAAGGGTACATATTTGATCAAATTCGCCAGAATTCCCCCCCCCCCCCCCCACACTTAGAATTGAATATTGTCCTCAATATTCAAAGTCCCGGCTATTATGCCGAATCCTTGAACGTAAAAAGATAATATTTAAAGCTAAGTGGAGTAACACAACAATTATTTTATTTTTTTGTATTTACAATTTTTCATTTCATTTTCAAGATATATACAACATGTGGGGCATCTCTCCCACACTTAGGTGGTAGAAAGGGAAAGAAGACAGAAAATATGGGTGAAAACCCATATTGAGCTACTATTTTTGATTACCGAGTCGCTAGCTTGACTCGACCTCGAATTAAATTGTTCATGAGGAAGCTACTGTTTTTTATAACCGAGTCGCTAGCTTGACTCGACCCCGAATTAATTGGTTCATGGGGGAATGGAGTGGGATTGCCACTCACAGAATTATGAATATTCATCACTAAGATGAATCTAAGAATCCTTTAGAATCAAGGAAACTTAGAAAAGGTGAGAAGAGTCTTTTTGATTTTGTTTTTATAATATAAAAAGAAAGGGAAAATGTTTTTGTATTTTTAACTTTTTTTTTTTTATATATATATACAAAGAAAATGAAAATATTTTTGTGTTTTATATGTTTTTTGAAATGAAATATGATATTATATATAGAATATATACAATGGATAGATATTTCAACAAAACACAAATTCGTTATACGCATCACACCTCCCCGGCAGTGGCGCCAAATTTTGATTGGTCCTGAACAGTCATCTTTTATTAGTCAACCACTTGTGAATGGTCAACCATAACAGTCAAACTACTCAGTACCAAAATGCAATTAAATCCAAGGAGTATAAAATATTCCCAGGTCGTTAAGTCCCAACGAGGTGTGTAAACTGTAATACAACGAATGTGTGATTTGGTGATGTTGAATATAAACACAGGAATCTGATTGACTAACACTAGGAATGTGAATAATAATAGCTCTGTCACAGCTATATCAGTAAAAACGTGCAATCAGAAACCCTAGAAATGTAAAAGGATATACAAACGTACGTTTAGGTTAAATAAATGTAAACGTACAAAAACAAATAGGGAATTATAACAAAAGAGGAATTTGCATGCCTTAGCGGCTTAAATGCAAATTAAGCAAACTTAAAATATTTATTTATAATTACAAACTTATTTAAACGTTAAGAAAACCTAAAAACCTAAAACGCGTACGTTTTACGTTTAAATAAACGTCTACGTACACAATAAAAAGTGAAAAATGATCAATACAAACCCCATAAATGTGAAATTTATATTTTTGTGATCCTAATAATAAAAGAAAATTAACTATGAATTAAAATGATTTTTACAAGTATTTATGTAATTACTATTAATTAAAAACTATTATTTACTATTTAATAATTACCTAAAAATTAAGAAAATCTAAAAAATGCTTAGAAAAATAAAATTAAAACTTAAAAAAATCTAAAATAATATAAAACAATTTTTGAAACTGAAAATATATTTATTACAATATTTATGTATTTATTATTAATTATTTACTATTATTTAATTACTAAAACTATTATTGATTTATTATAAATAGTAAATGAATAAAGAAAAATCTGAGAATTTTTACATAATTATTAAATAAATATAAGAAGCTAGGAAAAATATAAAAACTATATGTTATTAACAGAAATAAGCTAATAAGCAAATAAGCTTCTAAAAAAAAGGTATCACTTAGCTTTAAAGTGCATCTTTTTGGTATTTTCTTTTTCTGGACTAACTAAATATTAATATTAAACATGTATAATGAAAATGGAACTTTACAAACTTAGAAATAAATAGATTCCAAGGCTTATGGCTTATTCAGTGAGCTTTTGGCTCACAGTTGAAAATTGAGCTTGTTATAAGCTTGGAATAAGCTCAACAACTGAAACCAAAGGAAAAGTTATAAATGTACAAGTATTATGGACAGATATGAACAAGCTTGGACAATGAAAATCACTAATAAGCTTGGTAAAAGCTAATAAGCAATTTCACTATCCTGAAATCCAAACACCCCTGCAGTCAAATGTTTGGTCAAAATAAGCTTATGAAATAAGCTCAAAAGGCCAAAGTATGAACTGGAGTAGCAAGTATGTCTGGTGGGCTTTCCAAAAAGTCCAAGCTCAACTAGTGGGGTCCATTAGTGAGCTTTTGGAGGGCTTATGAGAAAGCTTTGATTTCACTGAATTGCTCAGTGTAATCCAAGAATGGGACAAACAAAAAGCCTTAAGCAAGCTTATAGAATAAGCTTGAAATTGTGAAACAACCATTGAAACCTTGAAATTAGTTGCTTGGCTTTGTGAAAAGCCAAAGCTCACAGTCTCCAGTTCATTGGAGGGCTTTTTGTTGGCTTATGAAAAAGCCAGTCAACACTGGATTCCCAGTGTTCACTATAAAAATGGACAAGGTTTCAAGCTAGTAGCAGCCCTAGTATATAAGCTGCAAAATGAAGTATGAGCTTTAAGACCTTGAGATTGGTTGATAATCTTTTCAAGAAACCAAAATTCACAAAATAAAGCTCATTAATGAGCCTTATAAGGGCTTATGGAATAAGCCAGTTGAGACTGATTGATCAATGTATATTGTGAGATTTTGAACTAAATGTAAGCTAAGTTTAGCTTAACACATAAGCTGTGAAGCTCAGGATAAGACTAATTCCAGATACTTGGAAACACAAACTTTCAAGAAAGCTAAAGTGTACAAGATTTTGTCCATTAACAGGCTTTACATAAGCTTATGAAGTTGCTAAAGTACACTGGATACCCAGTGTACTTGGTTTAGTTTTGATGAGTTTAATTGACAAAATAAGCACTTATATAAGCACTCAATGGAAATTAAGGCACATGCATAAGCAGGTAGCATGGTTAACTTATCAAAACAACAAATACCACAATCTAATATACATTCATAAACAAACTATGGACTTATGAAAATGGTAACAAAACCGTGCACAGGGCACATTTTGGAAAAACTAGCAGATAAAAGCTACAAAATAAGCAGTAAGACAAGCTAAGTAAAAACTAATAAAACTACATTAATAAAGACTAACAACAACAGATTAAAACCCTATAAGCAAAAGTCCTAAATCTAACTAACCAGAGAAAATCCAAAGTTTATTAAAAAATATTTAGACTGAAAATTTGACTTTTTAAGTTTATGATCAAAGTTGACTATGATGAACTTTTATCTGAATCTAATGACAAAATATGTAACATTAAACAACCAGAACATGAAATTAACAAAGATAAACAACATTTAGACAAATATGCAAGGTTATAAGATCTGACAATCTCACAGTTCTCATATTGATATGATCAAGTGTCAATTTGACTTATCACATGCTAAACCACTTGATTGAAGTTATCACTGAGTCAATTAGGTCATTTGCAGCATACATCAAACAAGAACAACACCACATACAATTCTTAACACAGATTAACCATCAAATCCAAACAACCCTTTAATGAAACCAAATTGAGCTTTTCAAAGCATAGGACAGTGTACACCTAATCTATCACATCCAGGGGTTTTAATTTGACAAATTAGACCTTTTTTAGCTCAAACAAGTCGTTAAACAGTCTAGGCCTAGGATGATCAATAATTATGCATATTGACAGCCAAAATGGATTTTCAAGCCACAATCCAATTCAAAACATATTTAACTGAAACAAAACTAGAACATAACTAAGAAACATCAAAGAAGCATAAAAACATAAACATTAAAGCAGATAAAAGACTAACCAGTAAAATGCAAAAATATAGAAAAATGGCTTACAAGAGACATCTGGATAAAAACATGGAACCAAGGAACAAAATTACTCCCTAAAGCCTCCCATGAGGCGCTAACACCCATGGCAATCCATAATAGCCATGCTCCAAGTAGATTCCACCATGAACACAGAACTTTTGATTTTTCATTGGTTTTTCTTGATTTTTTTTAGATTTTTCTATTTAAAAGATTATGACTGAATTAATGGTTCTAAAAGCTTGCATAAGCTTTCAAGAGCTTACGTAGTGTTGATAGAACCAAGTAAAACAACAATAATCAACAGGAAATTAAAATGACTTGGAAATTTAAACGACAATTAAGTAAAACTGAAATTGAAAGATAACTTGACATAAAACTGTAAATGAAGTTCCATTACACTAGTTTAAGGATTAATACAACATTTAAAACATTAAAAGACATTTAATTTAAAGAAAGCTTTTAAAAGTTACACTACGTGACCATTGGCTAGCCCAAGGTACCCTTCCTCTTGCTCCTCTTCTGCTATTTATTGATCATTTGAGTTCCACTTGGTCTTCCAGTCAAATCCCACTTTAATTCTAGGCCATTGGATCACTGCATTACATCTTGGCCGTTTAAATAGATTTTGGCGCAAAAATGGATTTTGGCGTGTTCCTTCTAATAACTTGTGCCAGGCTATCTATTTTTAGAGTAGGGTGTTTGGTTGCTGTAGGAGTAATGATGGAGGAGGGGGGAAGTGGGTTTGTGATGATGGAAGTAGCAGGGTAGCAGGGGGAAAGAGTCACGGGTTGTTTGAGGTGGGAGATGGTTAAAGGGTGTTGGTTGACCCTGGTATTATTATTAAGGAGATGGGCTGATTGCATTTTGGGCCAAAAAGGGGTGTGGGCTTTTGGATTTTAAGGAATAATAAAGGGCCGGTTTGGTTTGTAGTTGTGTTAAGCCCAAGGACCTAAAGTGTAACTTCTGAATTCTTGAAGGGTTGAACCTGTAATATCTCCATAGTTATCACAAGGACCATTTATGCCAAGTTATATAAACCAAAGGACCTTTATTGCATTATTTACAATTTAAAACACCCAAGGGACCTTTATGTCATTTTCTCAAAGTTGAGGGGGTGAAATTGTAAATTTCCCAAAAGTTATCAAAAGGGTTCAAATTGTAAATTATGAATAGTACAAGGGTATTATTTGATAAATTTCACTTTTTAAATACCCAGGGACTAAATTTTCCATTTTTGTAACTTGAGGGGTAAAAGTTGCCAATTTGTGAAAACTTTTATCCAGGGATTAATATTGAACAAGTTTGATTATCGAAGGACTAAAGTTGACTTTTTATTCATTAAAAACCTTCAGGGACTAGTTTTGCCAATTTATGAAACTTCAGGGACTGAAAATGTTAATTGTGTGAACTTTGCATGCTTTTCACTTGTTTTCAATCCTTTTGTACCTGAATCACATAAAAACACATTTCAATGATATTTGTAACATTTATATGGCCATTTGTGTGTTTTTGGTCATTTTTGTGGGTTTAACAATATAAAATATATGTGTATTTAGACACATATCAAATCCACTACACTAAACTATTGCTAGTCCCTAGCAATTTTTTATGAAAAATTAATGGATTTCATCTCTTTACCAAAAGCCATTACTTCTGGAGTAGCCAATTGTTTTAGTATTTGATACTTTGGTACAATGATAACCAAATGATTTTGAGCAAATCACCAGCTGTCAACGGATTTGATTTCTCTTTACCAAAAGCCGTTTGCTTCTGGACTAGCCAACTCTTAGATAAATTATAACTATTATCTTTGGTGAGCTGAATACCAATATGGAATTCCAAAGCCTTTACCACAAGGCATAACCTTGCGGGCTAGTCAACTCTTTCACTTTTTAGGATACAGCGAGTTGAGATACCATACAATTTTGGGCAAATTGTCATCCATGAACGGATTTGAGATATCTTTACCAAGAGCCGTTTACTCTTGGATTAGCCAATCATTATGTGGGTTAAACATGGTGGATTGATTACCATTTGTTGTGTTAAGTGCAAAGCACTTCCACTATATATATATATATATATATATATATATATATATATATATATATATATTTTTTTTTTTTAAATTTTGGCCATTTTGGGGAAAAAAGGCATAAAAGGGTACATATTTGATCAAATTCGCCAGAATTTCCCCCCCACACTTAAAATTGAATATTGTCCTCAATATTCAAAGTCCCGACTATTATGCCGAATCCTTGAACGTAAAAAGATAATATTTAAAGTTAAGTGGGGTAACACAACAATTATTTTATTTTTTTTATATTTACAATTTTTCATTTCATTTTCAAGATATATACAACATGTGGGGAATCTCCCCCACACTTAGGTGGTAGAAAGGGAAAGAAGACAGAAAATATGGGTGAAAACCCATATTGAGCTACTGTTTTTGATTACCGAGTCGCTAGCTTGACTCGACTTCGAATTAAATTGTTCATGAGGAAGCTACTATTTTTGATTACCGAGTTGCTAGCTTGACTCGACCTCGAATTAAATTGTTCATGAGGAAGCTACTGTTTTTGATAACCGAGTCGCAAGCTTGACTCGACCCCGAATTAATTGGTTCATGGGGGAATGAAGTGGGATTGCCACTCACAGATTGGTTGAGAAATTGGAGTGGAATTGCCACTCACAGAATTATGAATATTCACCACTAAGATGAATCTAAGAATCCTTTAGAATCAAGGAAACTTAGAAAAGGTGAGAAGAATATTTTTTATTTTGTTTTTATAATATAAAAAGAAAGGGAAAATGTTTTTGTATTTTTAGCTTTTTTTCTTATATATATATACAAAGAAAATGAAAATATTTTTGCGTTTTATATGTTTTTTTGAAATGAAATATGATATTATATATAGAATATATACAATGGATAGATATTTCAACAAAACACAAATTCGTTATACGCAGCACACCTCCCGGCAGCGGCGCCAAATTTTGATTGGTCCTGAACAGTCATATTTTATTAGTCAACCACTTGTGAATGGTCAACCATAACAGTCAAACTACTCAGGACCAAAATGCAATTAAATCTAAGGAGTATAGAATATTCCCAGGTCGTTAAGTCCCAACGAGGTGTGTAAACTGTAATACAACGAATGTGTGATCTGGTGATGTTGAATATAAAAACAGGAATCTGATTGACTAACACTAGGAATGTGAATAGTAATAGCTCTGTCACAGCTATGTCAGTAAAAACGTGCAATCAGAAACCCTAGAAATGTAAAAGGATATACAAACGTACGTTTAGGTTAAATAAACGTAAACGTACAAAAACAAATGGGGAATTATAACAAAAGAGGAATTTGCATGCCTTAGCGGCTTAAATGCAAATTAAACAAACTTAAAATATTTATTTATAATTACAAACTTATTTAAACTTTAAGAAAACCTAAAAACCTAAAACGCGTACATTTTACGTTTAAATAAACGTCTACGTACACAATAAAAAGTGAAAAATGATCAATACAAACCCCATAAATGTGAAATTTATATTTTTGTGATCCTAATAATAAAAGAAAATTAACTATGAATTAAAATGATTTTTACAAGTATTTATGTAATTACTATTAATTAAAAACTATTATTTACTATTTAATAATTACCTAAAAATTAAGAAAATCTAAAAAATGCTTAGAAAAATAAAATTAAAACTTAGAAAAATCTAAAATAATATAAAACAATTTTTGAAATAGAAAATATATTTATTACATTATTTATGTATTTATTATTAATTATTTACTATTATTTAATTACTAAAACTATTATTGATTTATTATAAATAGTAAATGAATGAAGAAAAATCTGAGAATTTTTACATAATTATTAAATAAATATAAGAAGCTAAGAAAAATATAAAAACTATATGTTATTAACAGAAATAAGCTAATAAGCAAATAAGCTTCTAAATAAAAGCTATCACTTAGCTTTAAAGTGCATCTTTTTGGTATTTTCTTTTTCTGGACTAACTAAATATTAATATTAAACATGTATAATGAAAATGGAACTTTACAAACTTAGAAATAAATAGATTCCAAGGCTTATGGCTTATTCAGTGAGCTTTTGGCTCACAGTTGAAAATTGAGCTTGTTATAAGCTTGGAATAAGCTCAACAACTGAAACCAAAGGAAAAGTTATAAATGTACAAGTATTATGGACAGATATGAACAAGCTTGGACAATGAAAATCACTAATAAGCTTGGTAAAAGCTAATAAGCAATTTCACTATCCTGAAATCCAAACACTCCTGCAGTCAAATGTTTGGTCAAAATAAGCTTATGAAATAAGCTCAAAAGGCCAAAGTATGAACTGGAGTAGCAAGTATGTCTGGTGGGCTTTCCAAAAAGTCCAAGCTCAACTAGTGGGGTCCATTAGTGAGCTTTTGGAGGGCTTATGAGAAAGCTTTGATTACACTGAATTGCTCAGTGTAATCCATGAATGGGACAAACAAAAAGCTTTAAGCAAGCTTATAGAATAAGCTTGAAATTGTGAAACAACCATTGAAACCTTGAAATTAGTTGCTTGGCTTTGTGAAAAGCCAAAGCTCACAGTCTCTAGTTCATTGGAGGGCTTTTTGTTGGCTTATGAAAAAGCCAGTCAACACTGGATTTCCAGTGTTCACTATAAAAATGGACAAGGTTTCAAGCTAGTAGCAGCCCTAGTATATAAGCTGCAAAATGAAGTATGAGCTTTAAGACCTTGAGATTGGTTGATAAGCTTTTCAAGAAACCAAAATTCACAAAATAAAGCTCATTAATGAGCTTTATAAGGGCTTATGGAATATGCCACTTGAGACTGATTGATCAGTGTATATTGTGAGATTTTGAACTAAATGTAAGCTAAGTTTAGCTTAACACATAAGCTGTGAAGCTCAGGATAAGACTAATTCCAGATACTTGGAAACACAAACTTTCAAGAAAGCTAAAGTGTCAAGATATTTTCCGTTAACAGGCTTTACATAAGCTTATGAAGTTGCTAAAGTACACTGGATACCCAGTGTACTTGGTTTAGTTTTGATGAGTTTGATTGACAAAATAAGCACTTATATAAGCACTCAATGGAAATTAAGGCACATGCATAAGCAGGTAGCATGGTTAACTTATCAAAACAACAAATACCACAATCTAATATACATTCATAAACAAACTATGGACTTATGAAAATGGTAACAAAACTGTGCACAGGGCACATTTTGGAAAAACTAGCAGATAAAGACAAGCTAAGTAAAAATTAATAAAAATACCTTAATAAAGACTAGCAACAACAGATTAAAACCCTATAAGCATAAGTCCTAAATCTAACTAACCAGAGCACACTAAAAATCCAAAGTTTATTTAAAAATATTTAGACTGAAAATTTGACTTTTTAAGTTTATGATCAAAGTTGACTATGATGAACTTTGATCTGAATCTAATGACAAAATATGTAACATTAAACAACTAGAACATGAAATTAACAAAGATAAACAACATTTAGACATATATGCAAGGTTATAAGATCTGACAATCTCACAGTTCTCATATTGATATGATCAAGTGTCAATTTGACTTATCAGATGCTAAACCACTTGATTGAAGTTATCACTGAGTCAATTAGGTCATTTGCAGCATACATCAAACAAGAACAACACCACATACAATTCTTAACACAGATTAACCATCAAATCCAAACAACCCTTTAATGAAACCAAATTGAGCTTTTCAAAGCATAGGACAGTGTACACCTAATCTATCACATCCAGGGGTTCTAATTTGTCAAATTAGACCTTTTTTAGCTCAAACAAGTGGTCAAACAGTCTAGGCCTAGGATGATCAATAATTATGCATATTGACTGCCAAAATGGATTTTCAAGCCACAATCCAATTCAAAACATATTTAACTGAAACAAAACTAGAACATAACTAAGAAATATCAAAGAAGCATAAAAACATAAACATTAAAGCAGATAAAAGACTAAGCAGTAAAATGCAAAAATATAGAAAAATGGCTTACAAGAGGCATTTGGATAAAAACATGGAACCAAGGAACAAAATTACTCCCTAAAGCCTCCCATGAGGCACTAACACCCATGGCAATCCATAATAGCCATACTCCAAGCAGATTCCACCATGAACACAGAACTTTTGATTTTTGTTAGGTCACCATATTGATTTCACACAAACGAGAATGAGATAGATATAAGGAGTTGGGTGAATATTTGATTAAGAGAAAAATGAGAGCAAGTGTTTCTTTAAGATATCAAATAAATAACCAAGTTTACAAGAGACCTAAGACTAGTATTTATAGGTAAGGAGCTAGGGCAACATTCCTACTCCTTCCCTTCTTACAATTCGTATGGGCTTAAGGCCCATGGACTATGTATCTTAAGTCTAGTAAGCTTGTAAACATAACATAAATGAAAGTAAATAATAACTTAAGCAACCTATTATTACAAATGACCGAGACTTGATAAAATAGTAAAACTTTGATCCCAACAATCTCCCCCTAAGGGTCGGTCATCACGGTTGCTTGACGTCTTTGTCATTTCTTCATCTTTGACTTTTATAGCTTTAGACGTCTTTCAAAAATTATGAGATAAGAATCATTCATCGTTCTTTGTGCTTTGTTCATTGTTGTTGTGATAGTGATCAAATAATGAAGTTTTCTGCCTTTCGTCACTTCCGCGTCTGTGGTGGTAGTCCGCCATTCCAACATGCTCATACATCTTTAAATTCTGACTTATACGTGCACGTAGTCCCTTTCTTTCACTTAAGATCTTTAGTCTTTATACTTTGTAGATTCTTCTTTTGGCGTAGAATCTTTCTTTGAACTTTGTGTTGCTTTGATCTTTGTGGGAGCTTTTGATGACTTCAAGATGTATGTATGAGCATGTGGAATCCGTCGCCATGGAGATGAAGTGTCCCTGCAAGTAAACAGTTAGCAATAAAACTTCCGGTACTTACAGATAAGGAATTAGAGATCGTCAACAGCATAGTGTGAAGACTCCTTCTAACCCTTATCAAGGCCGTTCCCATGTCAGATACTCCCGAAGGAGCTTACGAGACCTACTAAGTAGCTCAATGACTGGGTGAGTCGCTGGGGATCACTCCATGACTGTAGACCGCTAAGAAACCACCGCAAACACTAAGCGTAACCCACAAGGAGTTACCGAAGTGACCTGCTGTCAGGGCTGTTAGATGTTGACCCTGGAAGGATTTCCGTTCAATCATTGAGAAATACTTATGTAAATTCTCTCATAAACGTTCTCGGCAGATTGCTAAGATCTGCGAAGGACTCTATAATTTACAGCTGGTGTCCATTGATGTAGAACACCAGTTGCAAAAATACTAAGTGTTCCTAAGAGATCTTTGATGTATCTCATGGCTCTAGACTCGAAAAGTGCACACTTAGGTTTCCTATGCGGAGACTAGGGAGGGGTCTCCTGCTTCAATATCAACAATCTCTAAGAGATAAGTCGATAGATTACATCGGTTCCCCGTGAGAATGAAACAAGCTCTTTTAAGAGAACTTGAGTGGTTAAGAAGGTTTAGTGCATTGCGTCACTGGGTCCATGACGACTTTATCTTCAATACCGGCGTCGCCTTAGCAACAACCAGTAGCATACGAATTGAACCCGGTGTCTGCCCTTAGGTTGAACATATGGAGGGCTATTTCTTTTCACCCTTTTCTTTACTTTTCTTTTTAATTCTTCAACTCCTTCTTTCCCCTTTCATTCTTTACTCCTTTTTCCATATCATACCTAAGGACTTATAATTCTAACTAATGATGATGTCCTTGGGTAGATCCCTCCGGCTCTGGCGGATCATAGGACTGTATTTCCTATCTTAATCACCTTATAACTCCATGATTATCCGACAGTAGCCATGAAACCTTTTGATTGAAAATCTCTCAAAGTGTTTGAGATTATCAAACATTTTGTTTAACACTTTGAGAGTTTTGTGTTAACTTTTGAAGGGCTCCCCCTTCACATGTGCTCATAAGTATTTTAATAAATTTGCACATGCGGGAGGAACAAGCACTTTTTGAATTGATCCACTTTCAGTGAACCTGACCGATTCGAGACACGCTTACATCACTAGTTAGACTAGCTTGAAGTTATTACCCGGCCTGGTCAACTCCACAGAAAGTTTCTCGAAACGGTACATTTCTACTCAAACAAATCCTTTTCGAGACACGCTTACGTGACTAGTTAAAGAGTTCCATTGTCAGTTTTTAGGTGACAACTAGCTCTAGTAACTAACTTGATGTTATTACCCGTCGGGGATATGTCCTTTCGATTATTAACTTGTATGTTTCGTCAATTCTTGGGTGAATCTGAGTCTAGCTCGCATGAGATTTGCCTTTTAAGCAACTGTTGATATAAATAATGCTTAAAAAGGATATTAATATCTCTCAATAAACCTATGTTTTGATAATCACAAAACTTAAATCAAATTAAGTCAAGATTAAGAAGTAAACAAGTATTTGGTAACAAATATTTACTTCTACATCTAATATCACTTAAGGTATGCATAAACTATGCATCTTATGCATTACATGATCAAAGGAAATTTTGTCTTAAGACATAACATCTTATAAAATGATATAAACATTTTATATATATTTGTAAATCATTTTTGGTAATGCTATATTAAACCACAAAGATATGATTTCAAATTTCCAACCAAAAAGGGCAAATTTTATCCAGAAAAACCTTTTCAACGTTCAGGAGGGCGGCCCTCTTAATTTTACTAGGCGGCCCCCTTAATGATTAAGGGGACCGGCCTCTAATTAAGGGGACCGGCACGCTCCCGAATAGTAAAATCTGGCCCTATAAATATTGGATCATTTTACACATTTTCCTCACCTTTTTGCACTATAAACTTTCAGATCCAACCTCTATCTCTAGATCTAAAATCCTTTGATCATATAATTCATAAGTCTTTGTTTCCAAGTGATCCAAAGCTTCACCCATTCAAGTGCAAGAAGAAGAACACTCCTCTACATCCATCTAATTGTAGTAGTGTTGTGAATAGCTAGTCTCATATTGTAGTTGTGGTAGATATTTGTAAAAGTGTTGTGTAAATTTGTTGTGTGTAGAAAATAGGTGTGTTGTAAAGTAGTTTAGTAGTTGTGAATTAGTTGTGCATAGAAGAAGGTGTGAAGTTGTGAAGGTGTGAAGCCTTGAAGAAGTTGTGAAGTTGTGAAGAAGGTGTGAAGCCTCGAAGAAGTCGTGAGATTGGTTCTAGCTACGATTAGAACTCGACATTTAGCTTAGTGTCGTTAACTCGTGTAAGCCAAGGTGTGTAAGGTTTCTCCACCATAAGGAGTTTGTTGACATAGTGAAGAAAACTCTCGAGTGTGGTACTCGGGGAGTGGAGTAGGGCAAGGAAGGTGTCCTTGTAGCCGAACCACTATAAATTCGCGTGTTGTGGTTTGATCTTTCTAACTCTATCTTTTCTTCATTACATTTCAATACTTTCATTACTTGATTAGAATTGCTTATATTGATTGTCACTTGAATTCACTTGAGATCGAATCGAAAGTTTTTAATAACCTACAAAATATTTTGGTAATAAACTTTTAAAAGGACGTAAAACTATTCAACCCCCCTTCTAGTTTTCCACAATTGGTATCAGAGCCAGGTTTAGCAAGATCTTTAAAATATATTATATTTTAAAACTTGTAACGATCTATGGAATCTGAAAAATATTTAGAAGGGCAATCTATGCAAAGACCACCACTATTTGAAAGTGATGGATTTTTATATTGGAAAAATCGATTCGAAACTTATGTGAAGTCAAAAGATCTAGATCTTTGGCATGTTATTACTAATGGTGATTTTTTACCTATTCAAAATAACCCGGAAACTAAGAAAGATGAAATCGTGCCTTTTGAAAAACAAAATGATGATTTAAAAAGAAAACTTTCTAAAAATAATGAAGCAAAAATGGTTATTTATAATGCACTACCACGAGTACGAAAGGATCTTTATGTGTGAAACCGCAAAAGATATTTGGAACTCTTTACTAATAACTCACCAAGGTAATAGTCAAGTCAAAGATAATAAGATAGATCTACTTGTTCAACAATATGAGCAATTCACGATTCCGGAAGAGGAATCAATTGATAATGCTTTTGCTAGATTTAACACTATCATCACAAGTTTAAAAGCATTTGATGAGAATTTTTCTAGTAAGAATTTTGTTAGGAAGTTTCTTAGGGCTCTTCATCCAAAATGGCGAGCTAAAGTGACGGCTATTGAAGAATCGAAGAATTTGTCAACATTGCAACTTGATGAATTAATTGGAAATCTAAAAGTTTACAAAGTCATCATTAAGAAGGACTCCGAAATGGTCAAAGAAAAACGAGAGCAAAGCAAGTCAATCGCCTTGAAAGCTAGAAAGGAATCTAGTATCGAAGATAGCTCATCTTCCGAAAGTGATGACGAAGAATATGCCATGGCCGTAAGAGATTTCAAGAAATTCTTCAAAAGGCGAGGAAGATTCGTAAGACAACCATATGATGAAAAGAAAACATTTCAAAAGAGTAAAGATGACAAGAACAACAAGATTGAAAGAAAGTGTTTCAAGTGTGGTGATCCAAATCACCTCATCGGAAAATGTCCAATGATGACAAGAGATCAAAATCAAAGAGCCTTTTTTGGAGGTGCTTGGAGTGATAGTGACGAAGATGAGAAAGAAACGACAAAAGAAGAAAAGTGTCTTATGGCAAATACATCAAATGAGGTATGTTCCGAAACCGAATATTTTAGTGATGAAAGTTTATCATTAGATGAAAAAGATCTAGATAATGAATATAATAGGCTATGCAAACTAGGACAACTAGTAATGGCTAAAAACAAATCACTAAAACACATAAACAATCAATTGGAAAATGAAGTACTTGAACTAAAAATTAAAATACATCAACTTGAAAAAGGTAAAGAAATTTTTGAAGAATGCAAGTCATGTCAAATGCTTAAAGATGAAAACGAAATACTTAGGGAAGAAATTAGCAAACTTAATAAATTTGAAAATAGTAGTCGCTCACTTAATAAAATAATAAGTGTTCAAAGAACATCCGGAGATAAAACCGGTTTAGGATTTAACTCAAATGAAGCTTCAACAAGCGAGATTAAAAATGTCAAATTCGAAAATGAACCTAACGAACAAAAACCTCTAAAATCTAATCCTAAGTATATACTTGTAAATGATAGAAAAATACCTCTTGCCAACAATGAAGAAGTAAAAGCTTTTTATAAACCGTCTTTAAAAAACGAGGTAGGATCTTCTAAATCTAAGACAAGATCTAAAACACCACCACCTAGAAAATCAAATAATTCTAAACCTAGGTCTAAAACACCTCAACCAAGAAGAAACTAAAATAGGCAAAACTATAATAACAATAGTAATCAAATGTGGAACTACCAACAAAGCTACAATCCTTGGGGTATACTACCACCTTTCATGCATCCTAGTCAAATGTTAAACATGTTTGGACCAAACAACTTTGGACCAAAGAGACAATGGGGATCGAATGGCTAGATGAACTTTCCTTGAGGCAATCTTGAAGTTTCTCTCAACATAGACTTTTTCAAAGTCTATATGTCATATTGATGATTTTGAAGATTTTTTGAAGACCACCGGTTACGCCATTCTTTCATAACTCATTGCCATGCTTAGATAAATATGCTTTAGTTGATTACATTGTTTGCATAGATATAGTTTGCTTTCTTCTCTCTACTTGTTCGATCATATATATACTCTTATACTTAATACATATATATATATATATATATATATATATATATATATATATATATATATATATATATATATATATATATATATATATAATTGCTTGCATATAACCTAGATACGTCATTAGTTGACTTTCTAGAACTCCAGGAAATCGTTCTTTATCGAACCCTTTCCTTCCCCCCTCGCGTTAGTCTATCAAGTCCTCTTTTAGGAGACTCATGATGATGAAGGGATATGAGCCAAAGTGGATTTTTATCATGCAAGAACGCCTTCGCACGCGAACACTATGGATGAAACATACTCCTCTCGCCGACGTTATCCTATCTCCGCTACTGTCTTTCAACCCATTTACATCAACCCATTTTTTACTCACACTTATACCTTATATGTATATATATATATATATATATATATATATATATATATATATATATATATATATATATATATATACACACACACACACACATACACACACTTATTCACATATTCCCGAACACACCTCAAACCCTTCATCAACTTAACACTTTGATCATTTTATCCAAAATTGTCAAAGGTATATTTTAATTATCGAAACGGTAATTAAAAAGTGTTAAGAATTTTCTCATCGTGCCAATAAACGTTTACGTATTTTTGATATATTATAAATCTAATTATATACGTATAAATATTTTTGTTCCAGAAACTAATTCCGCGAAATTTGGAAAATTTCAAAGGCGGCCCCTTTAATAATTAAGGGGACCGGCTTGTTATCGAGGGCGGTCCCCTTAATGTTTAAGGGGACCGGCCATCTGACACTTCTAAATCCATTTCTCCTCCTTAATTCCATTCCCAAACACTCCATTTACTCATTTGTTCTTCCCCACTACTGCTGAGTACGAACCAAAACACCCAAAAACATCAAAATCCTCCATCATATCACCAATCCGGGGTTGTTTCGCAAGGGGCAAACATCAACCAAACTTATAACAACATCTTTTGTAAGTTTTCCAACATGCATTTCATCACATTTCATTCGATTTGGTGTCTATTCAATAATTATGCACTTTATTAAAATTTATTTTAATTCGAATTTAAGTGTAATAGAAGCTAGAAATTGAACTACCAAATGCTTCCCATAGGATTAGGTTGATGTATTGCTACTCAAAATTAATATAACATATCATTTTGTCAAAATCATTAATCGCCCATAAACCCTTGTTAAATTTTATTTTTTAAGAGACACATTGTTGATATAACTCTTAAAAACTACTTAAAACTTACTACATTACATTGTTTTAGCGTTCTAAGCAATCAAAACATACCTTTTCAATTTGTTATAAAATGGTTCATGAAGACAACATGGGCGTTTGGTTCATGAACAAACTGTAACTATATGTAGTTATTTGAAACTTAAAACTAGTTCATAAAACTTGCTAATACTACTAGAATCAATAGACGTCATCAAGATATATAATCAATATATATATTGATGTTTTAGGATGTTTTTATCTAGTTAAGGGAGCGTTTGGTTTATCTCGAAAATGATATTTTTGAAAACTAAAATTCGCATTTTAATCTTTTAAACAAGCTTATGTTGTGTCAAACTCTTATGAAATGGAAGATATATATTCTAATATATATCTAGTCTTATTTCGAAATGAATTATGATATCATACTCTTTGATATTATACATTCTAAACGAGTTTAAAATCAAAATAAAAGGAACATTATGAAACTACTTCATTGATATTTTTTTTTGTGTGTCGAAGTAGAATTTCGTTCCACATATAGTGCATATAATTATATATATATATATATATATATATATATATATATATATATATATATATATATATATATATATATATATATATATATATATATATATATATATATATATATATATATATATATATATATATAACATATGCATGATAGTTGTTTTTATATTAATTCTATTTTTGTTGTTATATTGTTTAGGTGAAAATGCCTAAGACCACGGTTGGTGATGTCTCCAAAACCAAACAATACATTCCAAAAGTCTCTTCTACTCCCGGCATGTCTCCTTCAGTTGCTTGTTTCTATCGTCCTATTGAAAATAGAAACATTCACGAAGGAAGAATTGTCGATCCATCTTTCTATGAAAATGATCAAACCGAACGAATGTTCACCAATATTCGTTTTGAATGTCTTTTCCAAATCAACGAACCAATCATTCCTCGTTTTGTCCTCGATTTCTATAGCCAAGTGACGGTGCAAACCGATCCATATGGCAATATCCTCATTTCCTTCATGATTCAAAATCAATTCATCACTCTTACTCTTGCTCAATTTGGTCAAATTCTTCGAATCCCATACAACGGCCAAGCCGTTTTCTCAAATGAATGGGATCTTTCCACTCTTGAAAGAAATCGTCCTCAGGATGGCCCCTACCATTCTGAGATTCCTAGTCCTGAAGACATTCGTCGAATGCTTGAACTAGAACGTCGTACGACTAGTCGAGTAATCAAGTCGAAGAATGTCGATATTCATGCCAATCAAATCCTCCTCAAAGAGCTGAGCCAAGATATGAAGAAGTGGGAAGAACTCATTCGAGAGAATGCGTTTGGTACTGGTGGTCACCGTGATCATGTCACGGCGAGCATTGCCCACATGCTTTATTGTGTTATTGCTGAAGAGCAATACAATTTGGCTTATCTTTTTATTCATCGAATCATGTCCGCCAAGAACACCCCAAATGCCAATCTTCCTTACGGTATGTTTCTCACACGACTTTATCGTTATGTGATGGAACATTACCCACATCTTCAAAGAGACTACTACGTTCATATCCTTCTTACTTTGAACCAACTTACTCGTGTTCGTACTCGTCGTGCTCGAAGTGACAAAGGAAAATCTCGTGTTCCTTTGTACTCTAGGCCTCGTGGTTCTACATCTCATCGTGATGACGATGATGATGAGGAGGAAAACACCTCACATGTTAGTACTCCATCCCCCACGACCTTTGTTGAAGATCTTTCCGATATTGATGATACTGAGTATCAAATTCCTCTTCCTCATGAACGTACCGATGAGCTTCTCTTCACTCGTCAAACGTCTATCATCAACCGTAAAAAACAAATGCATGAAGAACTTCGAGGAGGATTCAAATCCGTTGGGAAGATGTTTAGGAAGATGCTTGGAAAGAAAAAGTAGTAGAAGATATTGACATGTTGCTACTTGTTATTACTTGTTCCTTTTAGACATTTGTATGGTTTGCTATTTGTCCGATTTATTCGGAAATACTTGTGTTATTTCTTGTGTTATTTGGAATGATGTTTAGACTTTTATCATTATCATGCTTCTATATTAATGTTATGCCATGCTTCTTTTCAAAATGGACTATATTATGTTAAATTGCATGCAAAATTTGATTATATATATATGTTTATATATCATCATTCCTAGAGTATGTACTTCTAATAGAGCTTGCTGGAAAAACACACTTGAAAAATCACCAAATTTTGCAAATTTTGGGTTTCTGGTCGTCTGGGAAAACACCAGATGGGCGGCCCCCTTAATTCCCTAGGCGGTCCCCTTAATTATTAAGGGGGCCGGCATACAATTAAGGGGACCGGCCATCTGGAACTGGATTCACTGTTTTCTTTTGCATCTTGTGAACCCTTTCTCTAGTTTCAGCTACCATTTCCCATTTTAACCCAACTGATTTTAGAATCTCATTCAACCATTTCAAATACTTACCTAAATCAACCATTTCCATACTATAAATTCCCTCCACAATCACCATTCTTCATCTCATCATTCACCATCTTAATCATCATGACTCCACCAAGTACCTCACACTCCAAAACCTCCAAGAAACAAAAACTTGTGGTCATCCCCCCAAAACAACTCTTCATTGACTTAACAAATGAAGACAACAAAACACCATCACCTCCACCCAAATGCTCATCCCCAAGTGCACCCAATGCACCATCTAAAACACCTTCCACTCATGGAACTTCCTCATCCTCCATACCCTCAACCTCATCAATCAATGACTACATCAACTCACACTTGTCTCCACAAGTATCATCACCACCTTCTACACAAGAACCCATGTCCACCCATCTTACCATCTCACTTTCACCAATAACACCACTTGATGCTCATCTCTCATCTCCACCAATTACACCACCATTCTTTGCCAATCCCGTGCCTTGGAGGCTACTTGAACCCCATGGGGATACTTGTCTTTGTTGCATCCACAACCGAACGGTCATCTTTGGCCTTAGAGATGAAATTCAATATATGTTTTCATATATTGAACATTTGTTTACCAACCCACCACCACCACCAACTCCACCATCCTCTCCAATAATTCCTCCACCACAATTCTCACCCATTCCTTCACCATCACCATCATGCTCTCCTAATTAAGCATCTCATATGCTTAATAAATAAAACCTCTACCATCCTTTTGCTTGCAAGCTCTATGAAGACCATATACTTTTTGCATGATGATGTATTTTCCTAGTTGCTTATTTGTAAACTAGCTTTTCTACTTGTAATTCAAATTGCTAGTTGTATGTTGTGTCTTGACACAACCACTTATTTAATATGAATGCTTTCTTTTCAAACATGCTTTATTTTTTTTATCACCTTATACATGTTTGCATGCATATACTTGTGCTTCTAATATTTTTTTTTCAAAGCATTCCATAGCTCGTTCTCTTGGTGCCCCCAAACGAGAGGGAGTACACATCAAGGGGGAGTTTCTACCCGTCAATTTTTCACGTTTGAAAATTGTCGGCATAACCTTTTTGATTCTACAAAAAGGGGGAGAAGTAAATATAAACTCACTAAAATACTTGTTTAAAAATTAATTTTTGAGTTAATGAGTTTAAGTTTTGTAATCATCAAAAAGGGGGAGATTGTTGATATAAATAATGCTTAAAAAGGTTATTAATATCTCTCAATAAACCTATGTTTTGATAATCACAAAACTTGAATCAAATTAAGTCAAGATTAAGAAGTAAACAAGTATTTGGTAACAAATATTTACTTCTACATATAATATCACTTAAGGTATGCATAAACTAAGCATCTTATGCATTACATGATCAAAGGAAATTTTGTCTTAAGACATAACATCTTATAAAATGATATAAACATTTTATATATATTTGTAAATCATTTTTGGTAATGCTATATTAAACCACAAAGATATGATTTCAAATTTCCAACCAAAAGGGCAAATTTTATCCAGAAAAACTTTTCCAACGTTCAGGAGGGCGGCCCCCTTAATTTTACTAGGCGGCCCCCTTAATGATTAAGGGGACCGACACGCTCCCGAACAGTAAAATCTGGCCCTATAAATATTGGATCATTTTACACATTTTCCTCACCTTTTTGCACTATAAACTTTCTGATCCAACCTCTATCTCTAGATCTAAAATCCTTTGATCATATAATTCATAAGTCTTTGTTTCCAAGTGATCCAAAGCTTCACCCATTCAAGTGCAAGAAGAAGAACACTCCTCTACATCCATCTAATTGTAGTAGTGTTGTGAATAGCTAGTCTCATATTGTAGTTGTGGTAGATATTTGTAAAAGTGTTGTGTAAATTTGTTGTGTGTAGAAAATAGGTGTGTTGTAAAGTAGTTTAGTAGTTGTGAATTAGTTGTGCATAGAAGAAGGTGTGAAGTTGTGAAGGTGTGAAGAAGGTGTGAAGCCTTGAAGAAGTTGTGAAGTTGTGAAGAAGGTGTGAAGCCTTGAAGAAGTCGTGAGATTGGTTCTAGCTACGATTAGAACTCGACATTTAGCTTAGTGTCGTTAACTCGTGTAAGCCAAGGTGTGTAAGGTTTCTCCACCATAAGGAGTTTGTTGACATAGTGAAGAAAACTCTTGAGTGTGGTACTCGGGGAGTGGAGTAGGGCAAGGAAGGTGTCCTTGTAGCCGAACCACTATAAATTCGCGTGTTGTGGTTTGATCTTTCTAACTCTATCTTTTCTTCATTACATTTCAATACTTTCATTACTTGATTAGAATTGCTTATATTGATTGTCACTTGAATTCACTTGAGATCGAATCGAAAGTTTTTAATAACCTACAAAATATTTTGGTAATAAACTTTTAAAAGGACGTAAAACTATTCAACCCCCCTTCTAGTTTTCCACAGCAACTTTGAACTTTCATATTTTAATCACATTCACTTTTTCTCCCCCTCAAAAATAGCATATAAGATGATATTTTTGACAATCTTTTGATTAAAATATGCCTTTTGAGTCTTATGGGGAGAATTCAACAAGAACTTTGGATTTCATGAACGATGATTTTGTTTCAAGTGCTCCCCCTCAACAAGTGAATTCTTATTGAGGTGAAATACTTGTCTTTTGAGCAGAGTTATGGAAAATCAGAAAATGTTTGATTAACTCTACTCAAAAGTAAGAAGCCTTCGCTCCTTATATCAGGATTGAGGCACTGATGCGTACCTCAGGGTCCTTTCATTACAAGTGCGGGTTGTACACTGTTATGTGTGCACAAGCCATAATGAAAACAATTCAATCAAATGAAACAATTAATATTGAAAAGTTAATATCCAAGTGTACCAGTTTAAACTTCATCAGTGAGTGGAGCATCAAAGTTAGTGAACTTTGGTTTGGGTCTTTCGAAGAGGCGGATAGGAAATGATGGTCTGACACCGATATAGCTTTCCAGTCGTCTGATCTGTTCCCGTCGAAATAACCTTTCTTCAATCTTCAGGACAAAGTTCCGAACTTGTCTTCTGGAGCTGGATTTCCACCTTGGAGTTTCACCTTTTGCTATC
This sequence comes from Artemisia argyi, assembly GCA_030686995.1. Classification (NCBI taxonomy): domain Eukaryota; kingdom Viridiplantae; phylum Streptophyta; class Magnoliopsida; order Asterales; family Asteraceae; genus Artemisia; species Artemisia argyi. The sequence goes on from CM060695.1 coordinate 55,700,249, forward strand.
TTTCGGCGATCATCATTCAACCTTTTAACTAACCCATCACGAATGGTTCTTAGCGTAACATCACAGAACTTGTGTATCTCATCGTACCGCATGAAGCTTTGCAGCTTTTTGCTGTTGATGTAGGTGAAACCAAATGAAGGTTCTTGGATGAGAGTATACTGTGACATTTGATAGATTCCATTAAATGTGAATTGCGGCTTTGTCAAATTGATCTTCTATTGGTAACTTCCCACTCCAAGCTGAAGATCTTCCACTCTTTCTTGAACTATCAATCGTCGGATGAATAGAAGTAGTGATGCCATGAAGTTGTACTGAATTTCTCTTTCGAATCCATGCATTCTTCCTTGAACCTTTTCGAGATACATGTCTTTGCTGTCATTGAGATAAAGGTCTGGAAAGTCTGCTTCGGAGAATTTGTACTTCTTTTCATCTTGTCGTTTAACCACAATCTCACGCATGAACATGTAGTTAAACCGTTTCGACTCTTGAATCTCCAAGATAGCAATGATCTTAGATTTATGATTCACATTTTCCAATGATTTTTCTCCTAATCTGCTAGTATAACCGAGACGACGACGTTCTGGCCAGTGCTGAATCCCGTGTAGAGCATCTCTGTCGTAAGCTACGATAGAGTTGCTGAAAACTGGAGTAGATTCTTCAATTGCAGGAACTTCGTATCTTGCGGCTGGTACTGAGATTGTGAGTGAGGAAGCATATTTCTTCTTGGATTTCTCTTGGGTGAGTTGGAGGTTACGAAGATCTTTGTTGAAGAAGAAGCGGTAAGGTAACTTGGGTTTTTCTGGAAATCCTGTCAAAGGTAATGGTTTAGTCCAGTCAGTGAAGTAAGGCTTTTCGTGGTTTTTTGGAACTGAGGTCGATATTCACTTCAGGGTTTAGCTAGTCAAACTTGCCGGACATTGCACTAGCTATATTCTGCATGTGATATTCGTATTCCAACTTGTTACCAGATCTGGACTTAAGGAATTCCTGTGCATCCCTATTGATTCTTCTGAGCTCCGCCTTCGTAAGTTTCTCAATCTGAAGATCTTTCATAATGACTTGAGTGAATTGTAGTGTATTGCCTGAAAGGGGTTCTTCAGCTTCGAGAGGAGGTTGAGCTTGTACCAATTCTGTCAACCAGTCATTCTCAGGTGTGTCATCATTGTCGAGCCATGAATGACGTCTTCTTTTCTTTGATTTCTTTGACTTGGATGTGGCATCATTGTCTTTAGCCTTTGATGGTGACGATGGTCCAGCTTGAGAATCGGGAATAGGGGAGGCACGGTGATCGGTATCGGGTTGACTTTGGTAGTCATCGGTTGGTTGCATGAAAGTTTCTTCCTCTTCTGTTGGACCTTGACCGGTGGCTGAGGTGTGTTGTTGATTTCCAGGAGGAGTAGACTCCTTTCGTGGTTGTTGAGAAGATGATGGACCTGCTCCAGACTTATGTTTCTTGCCTTTTGAGTTCGGGTCTGGGTCGTCATCTTTCCTTGACCTTTTCAGGGTTCCAGCTGCGTCTTTGCATGACTCTTTCGACAAGTTAGCAGATATAGCATCAACAAGTGCTTTTTCTTCAGTAGTCTGTGTGGTTTTGTAGGCTACTTTGTCGTAGAGTTGAGCAAGCAGGTCATCAAAGGATAATTCAGGAACGGTTGGAGTTGCAGTAGAAGCTTTTGCAGTGTGAAGCGTGAATGGTGTGTTTGACAACATTTTCTTTACGACACTTCTAATTCTGTGATCCAAGTTGTCCTTGATAGGTTCAATGAGGTTTGCAACTTCAGGAGTGACAATCTCAACTAGATTTTCAGTAAGATAATCTAGTGTGACTGTCTTGATAAATCCTGATAAATCAGAGTTCAAGAACTTATCGATCAGCTGCTTAGACTCCTGAAAGTCTTCAACTTGTTTGGCAAGACCGGTAACCATGGTTGTAAGTTTGTTGACTTGCTCCTGAAGATCAACTGGTTTAGTCGGTTCATTGATTGAATGTTGCTTTGATGCGGTTTCAGAAGGTGTGGCAGATGAATGCTCAGGTGATGATTCGGATTACGACTCGTTGTGAGAGCTTGAAGAAGAAGCAGGAGGAGTCGGATCCTTTGGTGGAGAGTCTTGAGGAGGTGAAGGTTGCACTGAAGAAGTCTGCTTTGATTGCGAAGATGATTTGAGAAATATGATGGTGTCGAAAGCATTCTTTTCTTCTTCGTTCCTCTGCTTCCTGTGCAAGAAACTCTGGAGTAATGAGGTATTCATGTTCCAGATCCGTAGCAATGTTCTCCTGTCCGCCAACATTCTCCTCTACATTTGCAGTCTTAGTCATAGTGATATCTCCTGTATAATCTGTGTCTTTAACTATGTCATCAGGTTGTGAAGCTGATTCTAAAGTAGTGGACACAATGGGAGGAATCATGCTGCTTGTAGCTCCTTCATGTTCTGATTGATCGACAGGTGGTGGTGGTGAAGGTTGAGACTGAAGTCGGCTTTGGAGTGCTGCTTTCCTTTGTTCTTTGAGAAGTTGCTTTTCTTCAGCTCGTGTGTCGACAATTATACTTTTCAATTTTCGTTTGTCGACCAATGGTTCAACGATTGGTTCGTCTTCTTCATCATCATTTGGCTCATTAGGGTCTGCCATCCTTTTGATAAATTCTGGAGTGTCTTTGCAGAAATGTTCAATGAGAAGCTTGGTGAATCTTGTGAACGGGATCATAGTCTTTACACGTTCGGTTTGGATGCTGTAGACTATGTCGTTCATGATTGGAACTGCAAAGTCAATAGGTGTCATGGTCACCATTCCCCAAAATGTTTGTAAATGCTCAAGTCTGGGATGTTCGTGACCACTCTTTCTTCCTGATATAGATCTTACAACTAATAGACAGAATGTTCTCCAAGGCTGAGGTATATGCTTTGCATTGAATCTGGAATGTTTGATCAGAGGTAAGTCATCATCAACTTCATATCCTAATTCTATGAAGAAATCAAGGAGATCCAGTTCAGGCAATATTGGAGCAAATTCATTGTCAGTTTGAGGCAGTTGGAAGACTGTACGGAGGACATCGTGATCTACATTGTAGACTTGTCGATCCAGCGTAACTATTACGCCCCTTGAACAATTAGACTACAAATTTTAAACTTTTCACATAAAATACATGACTAGACTGATGTTTTGTTACTTTTTGATGAACTGACAAAAATCCTTTGACAATCAGCTCATAAAAGTATTTTTAAACAAAACTAGACTTAATTACCTTCGAAACGACATGTGGTTCAACTCTTGACGACTTATGGGTTTCAAAATATGATTTTTTTTTTGGAAATTGACAAAACCTGCCGAAATGGGTCAAAATATAAAAAGTGTTCCATTTAACCCATAATGTGAACCACTTACACTATTAACTAAGGAATTACATTACTTTTCATTCTAAAGGTACTTAAACCATCCCATGACTCGTAACATACCAAAATGGGTCGAATTGGCTAGTAGCCAAACACCCCTTTCAACTAGTACTATGACCCACAAATCCGCAATACAAACATTCGCTAACTACCATAGACTCAAAATGTACAAGATACTTCTATTATAACCAGTTCAATTCACATACATGACCATCTAGTTTAAAACTCTTGACAATGGGTCAAAATGGGTAAAACGACATTATGCCAAACACCCCATTTGTACATACACTATAACTAAGTTATTATCAATCCAACATCTTTAACATTACTAAATTCAAACATGAACTTAGACTCATGAACACATATGACCCATAACACAAAATGACCCATGTCCATAATTGACCCATAACACAAAATGACCTATGACCATAATTGACCCATAATACAAAATGACCCATGATCATAATTGACCCATATTAACAAAAGTTTACCAAAACACAATAGTAGGCTCGTGGGGGCTTCCAACTTTGATGTGCTTGGTCTAAAAGACGATGGTCTCCTAATTTCAACTCCAAACTTCACTTCTACGAGCAATCCAGCTATGCCTTATATTTACCTTTACTAGTCTCCCCGGTACCTATAAACACCATCATAAACTATGACGTAAGCAAACACTTAGTAAGTACAAAGTATGAACAATAATCACAATACAAAATAGGAGCAATTCTATAACACATACATACCTCAATTTAAGCATACAAGCATGCTAACATTAACATATAAAAGCTATGGATCCAAGGGTAACTATAACTTGCTCCAAATAACTATAACATATAAAACATCATGACTTCATAACATTAACTATAACAAGTTCACTACTTATGTACTTACCTCAAATCACCAACTATAATTTCTACTTGAATTTGTTATAGGCTCCTCCCTTGATTCCTATGAAGGAACTAACACTAATTAGTATCTATTTTAATCATAAGATGGTGAATTAACAACCTTTAGCCACTTTCCCCAATTTCCACCCAAAAACCCTAATTATCAATTCAACAATTTGAACTTACTTGTTGTAGGTTTATGATCAAATACTCTTAATCTTTTATCTTCTACACTTCTTCTTGATCAATTTGATATGAAACCAAGCAATCTCTCTTTTCCATCTCTTTTTCTTTCCTGGAACCGACCTAGGCAAACAACCTCTTGAATTTTCTGGATATCTCTCAAATAATGAGGATAAACTCATTTATATGATTTTAGTTTAGCTAGTAGGAAACTTTGGTCCCTAATGAGTGAATCTTCTCATATTAGGTACTAGAACAAGGTTGTTCTAGTGTCAGTTTGGGATTTTGGCAACAATAGGCCCTGATGGGAGAATCCTTTCATATTAGGTACTAGAACAAGGTTGTTCTAGTGTCAGTTTGGGATTTTGGCAATAATAGTCCCTGATGGGAGAATCCTTTCATATTAGGTACTAGAACAAGGTTGTTCTAGTGTCAGTTTGGGATTTTGGCAATAATAGTCCATGAGGTTCTACTTTTCCTATTTGATCACCAAACTTATTGCACTTTTAACACATTTGCACTATAACTTATAACTTAACCACTTTTCTTTATAAATACATCCTAACACAATATTATACTATTACTTATAATCACAATAATTTATTATGACACGTATGTAATATAATAATACCTTTTTGGGTTACGGGTGTAACAGTAACAGTGAAAGACTCATCATCCAGATTTGCCTTAGCCGTAAGCCAGAACTGATGAAGGTAAAACAGAGGAACTGAAGTAGATCTGTTGAGCAGATGTTTGCATGGATGTGCAAGTAGAATATCTTTGACAATCCTAAACGAGTTCTCAGGAATTCTCAACTTGTCGAAATCAACTCGAGGATTGTTGTTGCCAATCTTAACGTTGTAGTCAGCGGGAGTGATGTCATCCATGGTGAGTAGTGGAAGGGTTTGTTCAGGGACATTCTCGTTGTGTTCAACCATGTTATTCTGAAAAGCATTATCATAAACCAAACATCGAGATTTGTAACAAGTTAGCACGATTGCAAAGTTTGATTGAAGACAAGCATTTATAATCATGTAAGCACATATGGTTCGATTCTTGCATGTATAGTGATAAGTGAACTAAGATAATTATAAAGTCATGAAGTACTTATATTGTCACATAAGCACAAAGTTCATACAACGTCACATGATACATCCATAATCACATAATACAAATTTTCGAAATTACAATGATCACTAAATAGTACATAGTACAACATTATCGCAAACACATGAGGACATTACATAATTTCGAAAACATGTCACAAATACCAAAATTTTTCGATAAATAGACAAAAAAGAACATTTTCGCAAACTTGCAAAGTGGGTATTTTTCAAAAAATATTTCAAAGTGTGTTTTCGATAAAAAATTATCGAGAACAGCCCAAGTGAAATATTTTTCGAGAATACTCATTATGTATGATTGCGAAAAAATTGACTTAATGGTGATCTCGAAAAATTTGATCAAAGATGAAAGACTTTCGCAAACACATATTTTCAAAAAGATAACATAGTGAATATTTTCGAAAAGATACATCACTATGACATTTTTCGAAAATACTGTGTTTTCGAAAACTTTTCACCAATGTTGGTAATTGCGAAAAAATGTTTTCTCGAAAAAATTCTTATACAAGAATTTCGAGAACATTCCAACGTACGTTTCTTTGTGAAGTAGAGAAATCCAAGTGATTAAACCTGTTTTCAACGATGATGAACAGCAATTAGAATCAAGGTACACACTTGTATTCAGTGATTTCGAAAAGGTACAAGAACATGTTTTCGATAAAAAACTTAATCAAGATTCTACTGATGATGACATGTTCTATCATATCACAAACATACATATTGATCATATTACACGACTAACTGCTTAGATAAACTCAGAACACGAGATATCCATGATGAACGAATAAACCCTACACATCGAGAATCATGCATACAATGAAATTGTTCAAATTAAAAGGCACAATAATGATTCTAACACACATGGCAACATATCCCACCAACAAAAACACCCAAACAAATAGTTAATCAATAAAACCCAAATCGAGCTTAAACCCTAGTGATCGAAAACATCTCAAACATGTGATATAATGCGATTGGCAGTGATAGGAATGATAATAACATGATTTGAGACAAAAGCCCTATCAAATATTGCATCTCTAAACATGTTTGGATTAATTTCGAAATAGTAGAAACCCTAGATTTAGAAAACGCAATTGCCATAAATCTAACCATTAAAATTGGGATTAATCGAAAACCTATGTAAGAAATATCCTCTAGAACATAAAGGAACTTACAAATTGATGATCAAAACATGGATTTTATGGTTTGATTTGCAGCCGTGGGTTTCGAAATTAGGGGTGTTAGTTTGTTTATGATAATTTTTGAAAAAATGGGGTGTTTGTTTGTGTAATATGTTTTTGTAAAACCTTTTAATCATTTTGACACTTATAGTCCCTAAACTTCTATAAATGTAAAATGACTCCTTAAGTTAGATACAAGTTAAGACTCAAAGATATACTACCTTACGACACCATTTTGAGAAAAGGAAACGAGATATGAAATATCTTATGAAATCCCGAAACAACGCATCAAAGGTAATATGCAAGTATACCGATTTTGAAAAAAAATTATAAAATTTAAGCGACTCTCCCCCTCAACACTTGTAAAATAACAAGGTGTTGAAAGAAAGCGGTATACTTGCAGTTTTTATTTTATTTTATTTTATTTTATTTTATTTTTTTATTTTTTAAGTGAAATAGAAAAATATTTTTGTGTTTTTGCGGTTTATGAAAAATAAAGGAAAATTTATTTTACAAAGATAGTTTAAGTTTTGATGTTTGACACTTTACTTTTGTTTGAAAAACTTTTCCAGATCCACTGGTGTCAAACATCGCATACCAATTTGGTGAACTAAACTTGCAAACCTTGATGGAGCTAAGGGTTTTGTAAGTAAGTCCGCCAATTGGTACTCAATACCCACAAAATATAATTCAACTGTACCCTTCTCGACATGCTCTTTGATGAAATGATATCGGAGATCAATGTGTTTGGATTTGCAATGATGAACTGTGTTGCAGGAGATTGCAATGGCACTTTTAGAATCGCAGTAGATCGGAATCTTATTGAATAGGTAGACATAGTCTTTAAGTTGTGATCTCATCCAAATGGCTTGAGCACAACAAGTAGACATAGCTACGTATTCAGATTCTGTAGATGACAGTGAAGTGCAGTCCTGCTTCTTTGATTGCCAAGACATAAGTTTATCTCCAAGAAACTGTAGGCCACCTGATGTACTTTTTCGCGAGTCTAAGCATCCTGCATGGTCAGCGTTTGAAAAAGCTATTAGTTCAAAACCAGAATCCTTCGGATACCAGATCCCCAAGTGGATGGTTCCCTATATGTATCGAAGTATTCTTTTTGCCTCATTGAGGTGTTTTTCAGTTGGATTAGACTGATAGCGAGAACACATAAAGACAACAAATACAATATCAGGTCTACTAGATGTGAGATACATGAGGGACCCAATAATACTTCGGTATTTGGTAGGGTCAACTGGAGTCCCATGTATATCAGCATCTAGTTTAGTGGAATTGGCCATCGGTGTATTCATAGTATCACTACTTTGCATTCCATGTTTCTTTAAAATCTCAAGAGCATATTTGGACTGATTTAGAAAAATTCCACGGGGTGATTGATGAACTTGTAGTCCTAGAAAGAACGTAAGTTCACCCATCATGGACATTTCAAAATTATCTGTCATTAATTTTGCAAAATCCATTGAGTAATTTTTGTTGGTTGAAGCAAAAATAATGTCATCGACATAAATTTGAACGATTAATAAGTCCATCCCGTATGTTTTTGTAAACAGTGTTGGATCCACCGAACCTAGAGTAAAATCATTAGCCAACAGGAATTTAGAAAGCTTATCATACCACGCCCTGGGGATTGCTTGAGACCGTAGAGAGACTTCTTAAGCTTGTAGACATGATTGGGACGTTCTGGATCAATGAATCCTTCAGGTTGACTGACATAAACCACTTCTCGGAGTTGACCGTTCAGAAAAGCCGTTTTCACGTCCATTTGGTAAACAATCATATTCCGATGAGCAGCAAATGCTAAGAATATCCGTACAGCTTCAAGTCTAGCTACTGGAGCAAATGATTCTTCAAAATCGATTCCTTCTTCTTGAGAGTATCCTTTTGCTACCAAGCGTGATTTGTTGCGTATGACAGTGCCTTCTGCATCTAGTTTGTTTTTCCAGATCCATTTTAATCCAATGACAATGATTCCTTCGGGTTTTTCAACCAATTCCCAGACTTCTAATCTTTGAAAGGTTTCGAATTCTTCTTGCATAGACTCAATCCAGTTTTCATATGTCATTGCTTCCTTGACCTTTTTAGGTACTGTTTCACAAACTGTGAGTGCATAAATGCAAGTTTCACCGTCTGTGTGAAGGCATTGTATTGTCATAATTGGTGCATCTGGATGGCCAATAATTTGAACTAAGGGGTGATCTCTAGTCCATTTGTGTGTCGAGGGATGAAGTTGATAAGTATCTCGCAAGTGAGCAGGACCCAAATTGCGTGTAGATGACTCAGCAATGTCGGGGACAGGTTGAGCATTTACAAATGGGTTAATGAATGGTTCTGGGTCATGCTCTGCGGGTTGTGGAACTGATAATGGTATGGAATCTCCAGCTGATTGTCGTGAGTTGGACCCGGTTTGTTCTGTTGTTGTAGGTGATATGACTGGAGGACCGTCTCTTCCAACAGTAGTTGTTATTTGTTGAGGTGTATCAGGTACTTGATGTTGATCAAGCTGTGCAGCAGAATTTGGTGTGGCCTCAGGTGGACGGTTAACAGGCGTATCATCAAACAATGGAATCTGACAGTTCCAATAAACTTTGAGACAAAGTTTTTTAACAGTTTTGAGATTGCCTGTCATATGTCGGGTGCATCCGCTATTAACAATCCAGAGAACGATCTGAACCACCTGCATCAAAAGAAGATGACAGAGATGGAACAGAAGTAAGGGTGGAACCCGAGGAAATTGTGGGTTCCTGTTGGTTAGAAACGCAAATATTTAACAATTTAGGAATCCATTTAAAATTTGGTTTGTATTGTAACCAACGTTGCCAGTTCCAACTAGTTTTTGCTTTGTTCTTAGTGAATGCACTAGCTTTTGGCGTGTTCCTAGATTTGTTGATCGCAGCTCTTGGGTTGACTACAACATCTTTTGAAACTGTAGTAGGCATTTTTCCTAAGGTAGACTTAGAAGCATTAGTGGACCTAGAAGGAAAGCCGGATCTACGTTTCTTTTTGCGATGTAAGAGATTATTAGCTACACAGTTGGTATGATCACCGGATAACACACTTTGACGACAAAACACACAAGATGCATTAATATTCAAAACATTAGAAGGTTCAGCATTCGTTACATTAAGATTTGGATTACAATTTGCCAGATTAGAATCTAAATCAGATGCAGCAGGAGTTTTATTCGAGTTCCTAAGGTGAGCTTCTACTTCTTGTACTTCTAGTGTTCCTCTTCTATGTTGCGAGAGCCTAGTATTTTTAGTCTTCTTAACGCTTTTCGGCTTTGGGCTGCTAACGCTCTTAGGGGAAACTAGACCTGTGGAAGTGGAAGAGCTAACATTAGAACTCTTAGTATGCTTACCCTTATCTGTTCTGTCTATTTGAAACATTCCTGGTGCTATCACAGTGGTGTCAATAAACTTTCCTTTTTGAAGTAGCTTAATTTTCTCTTTCAAATCAATGATGATGTGTTTTTTGTCCTGAATATCAGACTCAAGTAAACCATTGCAATAACGAATGTCATCGCAGTTTTGTTGCCATTCGGCGTTTTCAATTTTTAACTCCGCAATTTCATGGTCATATTTGTTTTTGAGAAACTCATTTTTGGTTTGTAGTTGCAATTCTGTTTCAATACTTTGAGCTTGACACCAATCGAGCTTTTGTTTGATTTGACAAATTTCGTTTGAAAGTTTGTTTATCACATCATCACTGTTTTGACGCAACATTTCATATTGATGTTTCAATGTTTCATTTGTGACTTCAACAAAACAAGATCAGCACAGTAATCTGCAAATACTTCAGCATTGCTGGAATAATAGAGATCATTCATGAGAAGACTATGAATATCAGCATGAAGAAGTTGTTCCAAGAGTCGATCAGAATCTGTTTTCAAAAATCGGTTTTTGCGTTGTTGAACCAAAATTGCATTTTCATTAAGAGCGAAAATATCTTTCATATCTTTAACTTCTTTTTGGAGTTCTTGTTCCTAACGAGTAGCACAATAACGCAAATTTTGAACTAAAGGCAGAATTTGTTTTTGAAAAATGTCTCGCTTTTCCCGCTCGTAAGCTGATTGAAAAGTAAGAATTTTAATTTGCGAATGATGTTCAATGACGTTTTCCAAATTATCGATGCCTTTCATGAATGTTTGAAAATAGTCTAAAACTTTACAGCATGTAAGTAATGGTGTCACATGACTAGAAGATGGTAATGGACCATTTACTTGTGCCACGGGTTTGACAGGAGCTCCATCGGAAGATGAAACATAAGACTCAGTTACATACCATGATTTCTCAGGTATTTCTCTTGACGGAACAAAAGATTTTGAAATGTGAGGAGATTTTGAGTAATCGTATGGTTTGCAATATTCAACTTGACTCATTTTTTATCGACTCTTCTCTTCTAGTTCGTTTTCTTCCTCAGTATATATACAATAACACGCACAACATTATTATCCATCAATTGGTCCATACTGTACAGCTTAGGAATTGTTTTGAATGCAGTGCGAAGAAAAGAGGATCTGTAATTGCCGAGAGCAAAACCTTTATCTGGTCTTGGTTTTAAAGTAAACTTTCGAATTGTCGTTACAGATTCCCCATGTTTATAAACGATATTTTGAAAAGCTTTAATTTGACGTTCGAGAACGAGATTATCTTCAATTAAAGTATTTTCTTTTTCTCGTTTTTGCACTTTATGTTCATAAAATTGCTGGTTGCAAGTTGTCACCTCTCTTTGTGTTTTAGAAAGTTCCTGTTGGAGTTGAACAACTTGTTTTTGAAGATCATGTTTTTCATTTTCTAGTTTGGAAACCAATTTACCGTTTGACTCAATTATGTCATATATTTGCTTTTGTTCTTTGACATATGATTCCTGAAATGACTTTTCAAAGCACTTTTCACGATGAACTGCATTTTGAAAATTTGAAAGTTGTGTTTTATAACATTCAATGTCCTTTTTCAACTCGGCATTTTCTTTCAAAACATAAGTTTGCTCGTCCATTATATGATTAGAAAGAAGTTGTTTGGCCATAACTATACAGTCAGGAGCTGAATCAGAAGAAGGTTCATGTTGTTCAATATAGTCATTTTCGTCTTGCTCAACAGGATCATCAATTGAGACGACAGTGTCATCATCAAATATAACAACTGTGTCTAATTGTTCATCCTCTTGACAAGATAAAAATGGTTCAGAAGGAACAACTTGCGCCTGATCTGATTCAGAAACAGAGGGTGATGCATTAAATTCTATGGAGCATGTGGTTAGGTCATTTACCTGAGACAAACCATCAGTGGTGAACACTGGGCCTGAATCATTCAACTGATGTTCCTGCATGTTGGCCATAAGCATCACAGCTGCATTGGCTTCAAGATCTTCCATATCATCATCGTTGTAAGCATTAGCAAAGAAACTGTTCTCATGAGCATTGAAAGTTCCTTCCTTTTCATCTTTGAGAGCCATAAGTAATGCCTGCTTGTGAAACTGACTGCCGCGGGTTCTTGGTTGAGGGCATGCTGTTGTAATATGACCTTTTTCGTTGCAGTTGTAGCACCATATCGCATTTCCAGAAACTGTATTGTTATGAGCAACATTGTCATTACTTCGCTGAGGAGCACCTGGATTGTTTCTGAATCCCCCATTGTTGTTGACTCTTTGTCCATACCCAGAATTTCCAGTATACCCACCTGAACGTCCAGAATTACGGTTCTGAATCTCAACTCGACCATCTTGAATGACAGCTTGGTTTCTTGTATTTGATGAAGAACGAAGACGGTTGTTGGTTTTGTTGGAGAATTTGCTAAAAGCACGAGTAACAAGAGCAAGTCCTTGATTCAACGTATTGACGTCATCATCATCATCTTCAATCTGATTAGAGTAATACATGCTATCATTGTTGTCATATGGAGCAAGTTGAGTAGAAGCGTGTTGAGAAGTAGGAGGTTGCTGGTGACTTAAATAATTCTGTTCCTGATCATAAGCATGATTAGACATCGGAGGATGTGTAGCATGAGATTGAGCAACGAGTGCGAGTGGATTAGAAGTAGGTGGTGGTGTATATCCTCCTCGTGCGGCTTTATCTTTTTCAACTTCAGACTCATAGTGCTTGAGATAGTCGTACAACAAACCATATGGATCTCTATGAAGATTTTTAGCTTGTCTCACAAATGTCACATACTTTTGCCACTCAGGACCCAGACTACTAACAAACTTTGTATTGACATCGATTCTTGGAAGGGGTACTTCATGTCTCTCTAAATCATTGACGACATTGGTGAAACGATGAAAGTAAGACTCAAGGGATTCCCCAGGTTCGATCATGATATTAGTGTATTCCAAGTAAAGTTTAGATTCCATGTCTTCCTTGTTTAGTTGTGTGCCTTGCATCAGTAGATGGATGTGTTCCCACATAGCTTTTGCAGTTTTTTGAGCATCAACACTTCTGAATATGATGTTTGGTATTCCTTGAAGTATGTAAGACATAGCATACTCATCTGCTTCACGATGATGGTTTTGTTCAGCAGTAAGTGAAGACCCAGGAATACGCACAATAGTTGGAGCTACTGGAGGATCAGCAGATGGGTCACCGCCAACGTAGTTAACAGGCCAAGGAAATGGTCCTTCAAGGATAACTTGTTTCATGTACTTACCATTGGGTTTCTTGAGTTCAATAAACCTTAAGAATCGACTTCCCCACTGAATATAATTTCCTGGTGTTAGCATTGGTGGGGTGTCAATAGATCCTGCTTCGTGTATGGATTGTTGAGTTGAAATGACTTCACACATCCTGTCAAACCAGTGAGTAGGTTTTGGTGGAAGTTGGCTTTGTTGTGGTGACATAGGATAGGATTGTTGTATTGGAACCATCTGATGTTGTTGCATGAAATTATGTTGTTGTGAGTAAACCGGTTGTTGATAATATTGTGGTGATTGTTGATACTGTTGCTGTTGCTGATGATACTGTTGATTCTGATGTTGCTGAGGATGGTTAAAGTTGTAGTACGGTGGTTGAGACATATTGAAACACTTGTGTGAAAAGATGGATCTTATAGAAGGTATAAGTTTAGCCAAATCTCGAAAACTTGACACAAATGAAAGATTGCGAAACGTTGTACTAGCAGTGATTGCGAAAATTGGCACTAAACTTGTGATTGCGAAACTTCTGAAATTTCGAAACTTAGGTTTGCGAAACTATGTGATTTCGAAACTTAAGGAGAGTTTTCGAAAATTAGGTTTTCGAAACTATGGAGAGTTGCGAAAAATTGTGATTTCGAAAAAATGAGTATTTTTCGAAAACACAAAAATCACCAACACACTTTTCGAAATTATACAATTTCGAAAGTTTTCCAAAAGTAGAAGCACTTTTCTTCCTTATACAAGAGAGAAAAGACTGAGTCCACAATTCGTAAGTCGATTTGAAGCACCTTCTTGTGATTTCGAAACTTGGTCAGGGGTGTGATTTCGAAACTTGGCAGAAATTTGTTTTTCAAGGAAAGCAATCCAAAAACGAGTTTTTAATCCAAGATTTTTGTACTTCAAGTTGTAAAATGATGAAATCTTGAAGAAAGTTATAAACTTGACAAACTTTCTCAAAAATTTAAATAATTTCGAAAAAGAGTACAAAAATCAAATCGTAAATTGTGAAAGAAAGATTGATACTTTTTTGTTTGATATGATTTGTAGCACAAGTTTGTAAGCAAAGATGTTTTAAAAACCAAGAAACAAATAAGAAAGTACAATTTTTTAACAAAATAACGAATTAAAAAAGAGTTAAAGGATAGAATTCAAAGGAAAAACAATAACTACACCTTCATATGGCAAATGATACCACTTGTTAGGTCACCATATTGATTTCACACAAACAAGAATGAGATAGATATAAGGAGTTGGGTGAATATTTGATTAAGAGAAAAATGAGAGCAAGAGTTTCCTTAAGATATCAAATAAACAACCAAGTTTACAAGAGACCTAAGACTAGTATTTATAGGTAAGGAGCTAGGGCAACATTCCTACTCCTTCCCTTCTTACAATTCGTATGGGCTTAAGGCCCATGGACTATGTATCTTAAGTCTAGTAAGCTTGTAAACATAACATAAATGAAAGTAAATAATAACTTAAGCAACCTATTATTACAAATGACCGAGACTTGATAAAATAGTAAAACTTTGATCCCAACAATTTTTCATTGGTTTTTCTTGATTTTTTTTAGATTTTTCTATTTAAAAGATTATGACTGAATTAATGGTTCTAAAAGCTTGCATAAGCTTTCAAGAGCTTACGTAGTGTTGATAGAACCCAGTAAAACAACAATAATCAACAGGAAATTAAAATGACTTGGAAATTTAAATGACAATTAAGCCAAACTGAAATTGAAAGATAACTTGACATAAAACTGTAAATGAAGTTCCATTACACTAGTTTAAGGATTAATACAACATTTAAAACATTAAAAGACATTTAATTTAAAGAAAGCTTTTAAAAGTTACACTACGTGACCATTGGCTAGCCCAAGGTACCCTTCATCTTGCTCCTCTTCTGCTATTTATTGATCATTTGAGTTCCACTTGGTCTTCCAGTCAAATCCCACTTTAATTCTAGGCCATTGGATCACTGCATTACATCTTGGCCGTTTAAATAGATTTTGGCGCCAAAATGGATTTTGGAGTGTTCCTTCTAATAACTTGTGCCAGGCTATCTATTTTTGGAGTGGGGTGTCTGGTTGGTGTAGGAGTAATGATGGAGGAGGGGGGAAGTGGGTTTGTGATGATGGAAGTAGCAGGGTAGCAGGGGGGAAAGAGTCACGGGTTGATTGAGGTGGGAGATGGTCAAAGGGTGTTGGTTGACCCTGGTATTATTATTAAGGAGGTGGGCTGATTGCATGTTGGGCCAAAAAGGGGTGTGGGCTTTTGGATTTTAAGGAATAATAAAGGGCTGGTTTGGTATGTAGTTGTGTTAAGCCCAAGGACCTAAAGTGTAACTTCTGAATTCTTGAAGGGTTGAACCTGTAATATCTCCATAGTTATCACAAGGATCATTTATGCCAAGTTAGATAAACCAAAGGACCTTTATTGCATTATTTACAATTTAAAATACCCGAGGGACCTTTTATGTCATTTTCTCAAAGTTGAGGGGGTGAAATTGTAAATTTCCCAAAAGTTATCAAAAGGGTTCAAATTGTAAATTATGAATAGTACAAGGGTATTATTTGATAAATTTCACTTTTTAAATACCCAGGGACTAAATTTGCCATTTTTGTAACTTGAGGGGTAAAAGTTGCCAATTTGTGAAAACTTTTATCCAGGGATTAATATTGAACAAGTTTGATTATCCAAGGACTAAAGTTGACTTTTTATTCATTTTAAACCTTCAAGGACTAGTTTTGCCAATTTATGAAACTTCAGGGACTGAAAATGTCAATTGTGTGAACTTTGCATGCTTTTCACTTGTTTTCAATCTTTTTGTACCTGAATCACATAAAAACACATTTCAATGATATTTGTAACATTTATATGGTCATTTGTGTGTTTTTGGTCGTTTTTGTGGGTTTAACAATATAAAATATATGTGTATTTAGACACATTTTAACGCTCCCCAAGCGAAAGCCCTTCAAGCTCGGATTCCGAGGACAGTCGACGCAGGCGCCGCAAAAGAGTAAGCTCATCCTCAAGTGACTCCTCGGACAACGAGGACGAAGAAACAAGACACTGGAAGTCCAGGAAAAGATACCGCGATCAAGTGGACGAAGATATGTCTCGTCCCTGGCGCCGCCAAAAGGTTTACGCATTCACTCGGCGCATCAGTGATTTTTCAAAAGATAAGAGAAGGCGCATGCCCGCTAATGTTAAAACTTATGATGGAACAGGTGATCCTGACGACCACCTAAAAATTTTCGAATCAGCTGCTGCCATCGAAAATTGGCCACAACCCGTATGGTGCCACATGTTTAATTCTACATTAGTAGGGAATGCGCGAAACTGGTTTAGTAAGCTGCCACGAAGAAGCATCAATGGGTTTGAAGTGTTGCGGAAGGCGTTTCGCTTGAACTTTACTCAGAGGAAGAAGTGCGCCAAGAACCCTGTCGAGCTTGCTAGGGTAAAACAGCGCCAAGGGGAATCCACAAGCGCTTATGTGGAGCGCTATAAGGACGAATGCATACATGTCAAGGCATGCCCCGAAATACTAAAGATCTCAGGGTTTATGAACGGAATCAATAACCCAGAACTTATCAAAAGGTTAAACGATAAGGTTCCCCAAACCTTTGACGAACTCATGAAGCGCACAAGGTCCTTTTTCCAAGGAGAAGCCGTCGCTGCGGATAGCAAGAATGGCTACTTGATACGGGGGAATTGCACCCTCGCAACAGGTTTTACCTCTCAAGGGATTTTGAGATGCTTACAACCCCCACCAGGCAGTGTACCTGATCGTTGTAGTATAGTATAGTGACAAGTACCGGAGGATTGATCGTTCAACTCAGGAATAGTGTCGCTAGGATTAGAAAGCATACTAAACTAGGTCTAGATGTGAGGGATGATTCTTTTTGTATTTTTATATTTTATGGAAAGCAAGTAAAATCTCGGGTTTTGAATGAGTGGGCGGAATTAGTTGCTAGCCAACTAACCCAATTATCTAAAGATGCAATCAAAATAAAATAACAGAAATGAAAATTAAACTAATTTACTAATGTGGTGGAAACAATAATGAGAAAAGTTGTGTTTACTTAGATTTCATTACTCCCTAGATATCTTTTACCGGTTGATTAGCTTGTTACAATTGCATTGATGAAGGATTATATTCCTTAATACTAGTCGTAGGGCCGTGTACAATATTCCCAAACTCTATAAGATCCTACTTCACTCCTATGTCGAGCCGACTAAAAGCTCCTAACATGGGATCATTAGAATTCACTTATGCATTAAATACAACCAAAAATCGTAGTACACCTCCGATCATGTTTCTTAAGACGTTCAAGCAAGTTACCGATGGAAGTCTGCCAGTTTTCTTAAGCCTAACATCGAATACAATCATCCGTAACAATTATAGACAAACAATCAACCAGTAATCAACATATAGGTTTCACTACATCTAAGCAAACACAATAAAAAGCCTAGCCTAACATGTTAAAAGAAAGATAAACATAAGATAGAATCAAACAATACATAGACATATTGAATGATTATTGGAGAACTTATCTTTATTAAAACATGGAAGAAAGAAGGGTTTGAAACCCCTTCAATATGCAGGAAATTCGACCTAGGGTTTGTGTTTTGTATTCCACAACTTGTTCCACCCTTTAAAATGAAAAATTGGAAAAATATATATAGACTAAGCATCCTGACGGCGTCATGTATTAGCCTCTGACGCCGTCAACTCGCCGCCAAAGTGAAATTTGTATTGCCTAGATCCAGTCTTGAAGCCTTCA
Organism: Artemisia argyi; assembly: GCA_030686995.1. Lineage (NCBI taxonomy): Eukaryota > Viridiplantae > Streptophyta > Magnoliopsida > Asterales > Asteraceae > Artemisia > Artemisia argyi. The sequence continues at coordinate 55,718,442 of CM060695.1, forward strand.
TGTGCAAATCTTCTCTGGGCCGTCACTAGTATTTGGACCTTGACGGCCTTGGTGATGCCGTCAGGCCATTAACAAAGAAAATGTTCTGGGCCGTCACGTTATAAGTTCCACATTCACCTCTTTTGTCACTCTTGACGCCGTCATGTGTAATGGATTGACGTCGTCAGGTACTGTTCCAGCAAGGAATTTTGATACTTTGTCATTTTCTTCACTTTTATGCTCCAAAAACGTCCAAAATGCTTCCTTTTCCAGATTTCTTCTCAAAAGTGCCTAAAATGACAAAAGGAACGATTTAGGGCAATATTTGATCAAATAATTACGAATTTGGGCTTAAATGACCCCTTAAAAGCGGTACAGTTTTCGCCTCATCACTACTCAAACTATAGGTTACAAGAACAGCCCAGGAGACAATCCAACGACTAGAGTAGCAACCGTAACAAAGGATATCGCAGTCAAGGGGGCAGACGAGAAAATGGCAAGTATACCCTACTAACGAAGACTCCGAGGGAGATATTTGTGACGGAAGGTGCGAACTTCCCGAAACCCCCACCAATGCGCACCCCAGAAGAGCCGCGCGTAGGGAACGAGTACTGTGAGTATCATGGACAGAAGGGCCACACCACCAATGAGTGTGTCCAATTGCGCCAACTAATTGATAAGCTACTAAAAGAAGGCAGATTGGACCATCTAGTTAAGAACATCAAGGATGGGAAAGACAAACAAAAGACCGGGAGCAAGAAAGAAGCACCTAAGGACAAGGCTGACACCATCTACATGATACAATCATGGCAGCGAAAGACTAGGCAAAAGGTTAGCCAATAATTTTCTTATGGAAGCGAAATCTCTTTCCCCACCTTGGCTGCGGACAGCGCAGTAGCGGAACCACTCACCATCGAGATAAATACGGGGGGTCACGATATCCATCGCATGTATGTTGATGGAGGGGCATCCGCAGACATAATGTATGAACATTGTTTCAAAAGATTGCGACCTGAGATACGAAATCAGTTAAGCCCGGCCACGATGTCGTTGACTAGCTTTACGGGATAAAAGATATGGCCCATGGGGCAAATACGATTACTCGTTGTTGTTAGTAATAAGGAACATTCCACGGCAGCCTGGATGAATTTTATGGTGATCAGATCTCCTTCGCCATACAATGGCATTATTGGAAGACTAGGAATATCAGCCATGCACGCGGTACCGTCCACAACACATGGGATGCTCAAATTCCCGGTAGAAGGCGGCATCGTCACCCTCTACAATAACACCGTACCACCTAGAGAGTGTAACACGATTACATGTGAGACGACACACACTCCAAAACAGCGCGCAACTAAAGTATCAAACCTGAAGGTCGCAATTCATCCTGATTACCCGGAGCAAGAAGTATCGATTGGGGATCTTCGCATAGGAACCAAAGCACATGACTGGTGTGCCACGCTCGATTACAAAACACAAGTTGAAAATCCGACAAGGATACTCCCCAGTACGGCAGAAAAAGCGCGGCCAGGCTCTAGAGCGCGCAAAAGCCATTCTGGAGGAAGTACACAAGCTTGTGGACGTAGGTATCGTGTGCGCGCTCTTGCAAAGGAATCTGGATATCTTCTCATGGGAACCAAAGCACATGAATGGTGTGCCACGCTCGATTACAAAACACAAGTTGAAAATCCAACAAGGATACTCCCCAGTATGGCAGAAAAAGCGCGGCCAGGCTCCAGAGCGCGCAAAAGCCATTCTGGAGGAAGTACACAAGCTTGTGGACGTAGGTATCATGTGAGAAGTCTATTACCATGACTGGCTCTCCAACCCAGTGATAGTCAAAAAGAGTGATGGTAGTTGGCGGATGTGCGTGGATTTCACTGATCTCAACAAAGCATGTCCACAAGACTGCTACCCACTACCAGAGATAGACTGGAAGGTAGAATCTTTGTGCGGATACCCCTTTAAATGTTTCTTAGACGCATACAAATGGTACCACCAAATCCAAATGGCTAAAGAAGACGAGAAAAAAACAGCCTTCCATACGAGCCAGGGTGTCTATTGTTACACAAAGATGCGTTTTGGCTTAAAGAATGCGGGCGCCACCTACCAGCGATTAGTAGATAATGCATTTGAAAAGCAAGTGGGCCGCAACCTAGAGGTCTATGTTGACGACCTTGTAATAAAAAGCTATACCGAAGACGAATTTGTGCGCGACATTGATGAAACATTTAGAATACTAGGAAAGATCAACATGAAGTTAAATCCTAAGAAATGCACTTTTGGCGCTACAGAAGGCATGTTCCTTGGATACTTGATAGAGTCTGATGGCATTAAGCCATGCCCAGAAAAAACAAAGGCTGTCATCCAACTCCCTTCACCGCGCATGTTGAAAGAAGTCCAGTCTCTGAATGGAAAACTAGCCGGGTTGAACAGATTCCTGTCCAAATCAGCAGATAAGTCACTCCCCCTCTTTAAAACACTCAAAAAGTGTACAAAAAAGAGAGACTTTCATTGGACTACGGAAGCAGAAGAAGCTTTTACACATCTTAAGCAACATATAGCAGCGCTTCCCAAGCTAGTCGCACCCCGATCAGGGGAAGAGTTAATTGTGTACTTGTTTGCGACTCATGGAGCAGTCAGTGCGGTGCTACTGAAAGGTAGGAACTCCGTACAAACACCGGTATATTTTGTAAGCAAAGCACTCAAGAAGACAGAGATTAACTATAGCGCGATGGAAAAGTTGGTCTTGGCATTAATATTCGCTGCCAAAAGATTGTGCAGGTACTTTCAAGCACACCCAATAGCGGTGATCCCGGACCAACCTATCAAGCAAGTTATTTCCAAACCCGACACATCGGGGCAGTTACAAAAGTGGAGTGTGTTGCTAGGCGAGCATAACATTCTTATAGACCATGCACTGCGGTTAAGGGGCAGATACTAGCAGACTTCATCATCGAAAAACCAGATACTGATGCTGCACCTTCACGGAGCGTGGTAGAACTACAAGAACCATGGGTCCTATTCACGGATGGATCTTCATGCGTGGACGGGTCGGGCGCAGGCCTTATCCTCACCAGTCCAGAAGGAATGGAACTCACCTACGCACTGCGCTTTGAATTCACAGCCATGAACAATGAGGCAGAGTATGAAGCCCTAATTGCTGGATTATGCATTGCAACTTGAATGGGTGTACGCAACCTAGAAGCAAATGTGGATTCCCGATTAGTAGCCAATCATGTGTTGGGCGAATATGTGGCTAAAGAGGATAACATGGTTCAATACCTCGACAAGACCAAGTCACTGATCCAGGGTTTTGACAGGTTCACCATTAAACAAGTTCCTAGAGGGGAAAACAGGAAAGCGGACGCACTAAGCAAGATCGCATCTACAAGCTTTGCGCACCTGTCAAAACAAGTATTGTGAAGATCCTAAAGAACAAATCTATCTCGGAGATGGAGATATCTACAGTGATAGAGGAGCAGGATCCTACGTGGATGACCCCTATCATCGAATTCATAAGCAAGGGCATATCGCCCCATAAACAGAAGGACGCTCGACGGATATGGCCCACAGCGCAGAGGTTCGAACTTCGAGATGGTATCCTATATCGGCGCTCATTCCTACAACCATGGCTTCGGTGGATTTGGCCTCTTTAGGCAGATTACGTACTCCGAGAGATCCACGCCGGTTCTTGTAGTATGCACTCAGGACCACGGTCCGTTGTAGCACGAGCCTTGCGGTCAGGATACTATTGGCCTACTATGCGTCGCGATGCGCGTGATATGATAAAGAAATGTAGCGACTGGCAAGTTCATATACCCATCCCGCGCCAACCACAACAAGAGTTAATGCCTATTACTTCACCATGGCCATTCTATAAGTGGGGTATCGACATTGCGGGCCCCTTCCCTGTTGCAGCAGGGGGACTGAAATTTCTTATTGTTGCTATAGACTACTTCATTAAGTGGATTGAGGCGAAAGCAGTAGCGACAATCACAGGTAATCAAGTAAAATGATTTGTTTGGGAAAATATTGTATGCCGTTTTGGATTACCTGGGGAAATCATTTCGGACAACGAAAAAAAATTCTGCAATAACCCGTTCAAAGACTGGGGCGCGAAACTAAATATTACACAACACTTCGCATCAGTTAAACACCCACAAACCAATGGTTTGGTTGAGCGCGCAAATCGTAGTCTGGGCGAAGGAATTAAAGCGCGCCTAGACAAACACAAAGGAAGATGGGTGGATGAATTGTCGCACGTCTTGTGAGCGCACCGCACGACAATCAAAGTTAGCACTGGAGACACTCCCTTTTCTCTTGTCTATGGGACAGAAGCTGTCATACCAGCTGAAATTGGGATGCTAACTATTCGTACGGCGGAAGTTAATGTCGCAACCAACGACGACGAACGACTCATAGACTTGGAATTATTGGAAGAAAGGCGCGAACGCTCAGCTATATGTAAGGCTAGAGCTAAGTAAAAAATGAAGGGATACTACGATGCTAAAGTTCGAAGCACCTCATTCAGACCAGGCGACTTTGTATATCGTGCTAATGTGGCAAGTGATATGTGGGAATTACGCCCTCGTAACAGGTTTTACCTCTCAATGGATCTTGAGAAGCTTACAACCCCCACCAGGCAGTGTACCTGATTGTTGTAGTATAGTATAGTGACAAGTACCGGGAGATTGATCGTTCAACTCTGGAATAGTGTCGCTAGGATTAGAAAGCCTACTAAACTAGGTCTAGAGGTGAGGGATGATTCTTTTTGAATTTTTATATTTTTATGAAAGCAAGTAAAATCTCGGGTTTTGAAGGAGTGGGGGGAATTAGTTGCTAGCCAACTAACCCAATTAATCTAAAGATGCAATCAAAATAAAATAACAAAAAATGAAAATGAAACTATTATACTAATGTGGTGGAAACAATAATGAGGAAACTTGTGTTTACTTAGACTTCATTACTCCCTAGATATATTTTACAGGTTGATTAACTTGTTACAATTGCATGGATGATGGGTCATATTCCTTAATACTAGTCGTAGGGCCGTGTACAATATTCCCTAACTCTATAAGATCCTACTTCACTCCTATGTCGAGTCGTTAGAAGCTCCTAACATGGGATCATTAGAATTCTCTTACGCATTAAATACAACCAAAAATCGTAGTACACCTCCGATCATGTTTCTTAAGACGTTCAAGCAAGTTACCAATGGAAGTCTGCCAGTTTTCTTAAGCCTAACATCGAATACAATCATCCGTAACAATTATAAACAAACAATCAACCCATAATCAACATCTAGGTTTCACTACATCTAAACAAACACAATGAAGATCTAGCCTAGCATGTTAAAGAGAAGAAAAGTGTAAGATATAATCACACAACACATAGACATATTGAATGATTTGAATTAATACTTATCTTCAATTGAACATGGAAGAATCAAGGGGTTGAAACCCTTGAAAAAAGCTGTAAATTCATCTAGGGTTTATTCCCTCAAAGTTGCACACTAATGAATGAAAATTGGAAAACTATATTTAGATTTTACACCTTGACGGCGTCATGTATTAGCTCATGACGCCATCAACTCACTGCCATGATAAAAATCGTATTGCCTAGATCCATTTCTGACGCCGTCATGTAGGAAATCACTCTGGGCCGTCACGTGTAATTGGACCCTGACGGCCTTGGTGACGCCGTCAGGCCATAAGCTTGAAAACTTTCTGGGCCGTCACGTTATAAGTTCCATATCCACATCTTTTGTCACTCTTGACGCCATCACGTGTAAAAGCTTGACGCCGTCAGGTACTGTTCCCAGCAAGGAAACAGAGACTTTGCCGTTTTCTTCACTTTTATGCTCCAAAAACGTCCAAAATGCTTCATTTTCCAGATTTCTCCTCAAAACTACCTAAAATGACAAAAGGAACGATTTAGGGCAATAATTGATCAAATAATCTCGAATTCGGGCTTAAATGACCCCTTAAAAGCGGTACACTTTTCGCCTCATCAGCAAGCCATGCAGAAGACACAAGAAAACTTGGACCAAAGTGGGAAGGACCCTATGAGGTCATAGAAGCACTAGGAAAAGGCGCGTACAAGCTGCGTAACATGGATGGCCGTGAGCTACAACGCACATGGAATATTTGCAATCTCAGGAGATGCTATCTTTAGGAAAGGTTACGGCCCCGCGCACGGACACCTCCGCACTTTAGTAAGTGCTCAATAAATATCCGTGTATTTACATTTTGTTTCATCTAGGCAAATGTTTTTCTTTTTCCAAAACCTTGCAAGCCTTAATTAAATGTCGCGGTTTCTAGCTAACTCCGTGACACACTTCACTTTGTTGTTTACATATTATTTATGTCTCAATGTTGTTGTTATATTACCTTTTGCCTACATGGCGTGCATGCACTTATTAAAACCCACGATGGTAAAGGATGAGTAAACCTTCTAAATAACTCGTTGACTAAGAGGGTTGCAAACCCATCAACATCGGATCACGCATCCTTCTTAAACACCTTACTCTCAAGACGTTGGAGTAAGTTCAATGTGCATCCCCCGACGGATGCGCAAAAATGCACACTGTGCGGGTTTAACAAATTACGAGCCAAGACTCTTGACTCCTTGATATGATATTCGCAGTACGCTGCATGTCAACCCATACACTTGTAAATTTCATATATATTCGCGTATACATTAAGTCATGAACTTCATACACGATTATGTTATAAGTGATTATAGATTCCTGTAATCCTTTTTAAGTATGTTTATATAACAGTTTGATTCTTAGACATAACATAGACGTCTTTTATGCAAAGACAGGTAACTAAGTACAAACATCATAATACAATATGCGTACAATCGCACTTTCAAAATACCGTTTTATTATGGACTACGATTTCATACAAAAAATAGATTCAACATGCACATGTGCAACAAAATGTTAATCTATTACAAAACATCACAAATCCAAACAGCCTACATACTATGGGAACGTTTAAGCTCTGAGCTGCCAACCCGATACACAACACTTCCAGCTTCCTCAAGCTTCTTCAATAGATCACTATCCTTGGGTGACACTGTCGCTACACTAACAGGTACTCCATCAGATCTTGGAATATGTGCTACACCAATACCACAAAGGATGGCCTTCCCCTTCACACCCTCCTTCTTCGCAAGTCCAATAGTATGGGCCTCTAAGGATTCCTTCAGTGGGATTTCCTTCTCAAGGGCAAAAGGATTTAGGATGTCACGCGAACGAGCAAAGATAGGTACCTGCAGCTGCGACACATCAGGCTTCAGAAAATAATCAGATTGTGCCTCAGTACCCTCTGCTGTGTGCCTAGCCAAGGTTAACCCCTCCATGATAACACATATGGGGTAGTCTTGGTCGCGCTCCAGTTGAGCAATGTGAGGAAGCTCTAAAAGCTTCATCTTCTCCATAGCAGCGACAAGCTCACCATAGGTATTCTCATTGTAACCTAGTACTTATGCGGCAGGCACTGTCAACATCTTGTTCTCATGTAGCTCCTCTACAGCCTTCGCCTTGCCACGTACCAACGCGCACTAAACAACATCCCCAAATGACTCTCTCACCTCTTGAGACTCCAGAGTACTCAAAGCAGCAAGACGCAAGCCATGGCTGATAAGCAACCTATGCTCAGCAATTGATGACACCAGGTGCAGATATAGCTCTTCATTGTACTCAATACTGAGCTTGTGCAGCTTAACCTCTTGCTTCTCCAACGCATCCTCCACAGCCTTGCAAAATTCATCCAACCTAGAGAAATGTTCATTCTTGTTTTGCTCCATGTACTTCAAGACCCAAAGACAAGTGGCCTTGTAATCTTTCATAGCAACACGCTCTTGGCTCACTTGGGCAAATAATGACATCTTCTCCTCAGCAAGCCTCTTGGCATACGCATTTGTAGACTCTACCTCAGCCCGAGCATCAACCAACTGCGCCTTCAGTAGTGCAATCTCCCCATCTTTTTGCGCACTACTGCTACCTTCACCAGCATACCTTGCTTGCAGCTGTGCAACTAATGTGGCCTGGTGCACAGTGGCCAAACTTAGCTCCTCTATAAGATGATCTGTTGGCGCATCCTAAAATGCCTTCGGCTCAGTCCATTGGCTCTTCTGCGAAGGATCATCAATAGGAAAGGAACTCGCCTTGGGTGGCGATTTCCCAGTGATGTGTGCTTATTCATACATCATTTTTAGGCCTTATATCAGACCAAAAATACCAAATACTAACCAAATATGCCAAGAGAATGTGTGTTTTTGTATTTGTGTATGTGCAGGAACGAATATGTGAAAAATGGATAAAAACAAAGCCAAAATCAACAAAAACGAGCACGAGAATGGAAAAAGGTCAAAAGCCGGAGCTGGGGAAGCTTAATGATCAAAGAAAGCTTAAAATGTCAATGGAAGTCCTCAGAGATTCACAAAGTTGCAATAATAGTCCCTGGGCAAAGTTTTGAAGAATTGGCAACTTTAGTCCTCCAAATTTCAAATAATGACAAAATTGGTCCCTTGAAGAATTATTTGAAGAAAAGACAAACATGGTCCTTTATAAATCAGAGAAAGTCAAAATAAGCCCTTGAAAAATATTTTTGATGAATAACAGAATTGGTCCCTACAGTTTTGGATTATACAACATTGGTCCTTGTCATTTTTATTAGTCCTAAAACCAACTCCATACTATAAATCCAATCCACATATTCCAAGCCCAAACAACAAAAGCCCACTAACCTTAACCTTGTACCCGGTCCACCCCCTAAAACCCGAAGTCAAACCCAACATATACCCGGTCAACAATACCATTTGAAATAAAAGTTAAACGTGGCACCCAATTTACTCCAACCCAGAAAATAACCACTGTTACAAGAACCCTAATTTCACCGTACGCTCCAATTACCCACCTCGTACTAATAACTACCCCATGATTGAGTGATTCTAGAAGCTGACGCAGGTCAGAGAATGTCAAGGACACGTGGACCAATGAGTTAACACACGTAGGATTCTTTCTTCACTCACACATGATCCAAGGGCCTTAATTGATGTGTATGATCAAAGCAGGAATTAAAGGACGAGATTGAAGGATAGAAAACACACCTCAAAGGATCGAGATGCTTCTATCAAACCCTAGCATCCTCAGTCCCTTTCCTATAAATACCCCCCCTCCTCAGTCATTTAGGTGTGTAGTTTTTGAGTGTAGGTTTTTAGACAAAAAGTTGTTTAGTTTTCTGTCTTTCAAATTTATTGCATTTCCTTTCCAAACATTGTACTCAAATTTCAATTAATATAATTTAGTTTTTCATTAAATTGTCTTATTTCTTAATTGTTTCTGCTTAATTTCTATTTACTGTTTGATTTAGATTATATAAATCTTATTTAGTTTATTACAAATTATTATTTCAGTTTGTTCATCTTATATTGAAAATCCAAAAAAATAAATAAAAATAAAATCCAAAAAATATAAAAACAGTTTTAATTCATTCAAAATTCAGCTTCAAATAGCTTGTTCTGTTATTCATAAGCTCATATAAGCTTTCCTTAGTTTGTTGTGAGTTTACTTAATCAATTCTCAAAATAAAAAAAGTCAACAAAAGTCAAACTCAGCTTATTTCAATAAGCCAACTTATTTGAGGAGTATAGGCAGCCAATAAGGAGTCCAATTGGCCTGTCAAAAGACAGGCTAGCTAAGTGAACCCCCTCTGTTGAGCTGAGGGGGCTTGTGCTTGTAAGTTTTTATTTTAATTTTCATATAAGTTGCATATCTAATTAAGCAGTAGTGTAGTTACTTTTATTATTATTTGTTTCTGTTTCTCAGCAGCATTTGCATCATAATTAGTTTACTAGTAGCTTATTGCATCATTGCTCATAGTTTGATTTCATTTGAGGTTTCTGTTTCATCATACTGTCATACTCTTGGATCTATGACTTGTGGATTATTGTGGTTGATATCTGTGTTTCTGAGTAGATTTTGTGCATAATTGATCATTTTTGGTACTAGGTTGGTAATTGGAATTGATTTGAGGTCTAGTAGCCACATACAAGTTTAGACATGTTACATAACAGGGTGTTTGGATCAGCGAGGTTTGCTGGTCTTATTGTTATTTCAGAGGGTATATTTGGTTTAGACATCTCACTTAGGTTATAATTAGGTTTAGTCAAGCATAAGTTAGTAGGTTATAACATAAAAAAGTCAAAGTAGCTTTTCATTATTCATAACAGTTAGTGTGTTAAGAGATTTAGTTGCATAGTCTTAAACATAGTTGCATAAGTGGAAGTTTTAGCTTATTGTATTCATACATTAGCCTAATATAACATTTTCAGTAAAATTTTAGTAATCAAATTTCATTTTAGTCAAAATCTTAGTCAAATCAGAAAGTCAAAAATCCTTGAACTCAGTTTTTGGTCACAACTTTAAGAGCATTTCTAGGGTTTAATTTTGATTGAAAATAAATTTTGAAAGTTGATTTGAGGAATTTGCTAGTAAGGGAAACATAATCAAAAAGAAAATTTTAGTTTGGATCTTATTTGCTTATTGAAAATTCTGATTGAAGTTGTCTGTTTGGCCAATATAATCCCCTGTGCATCAGCTTTCAACCATCTTTCTAGGCAACTGTTAAGTAAGTAAATTGGATTAGAGATCCTTTCTCTTAGTTAATTTGGCATCTCAGTAGGTTAGACAAAATTTTGCCCCCATAAGCTTTTACTCCTAAGCTTATTTGCTCAGCTTATTTGACCCATCAAGTAGTGTGGTTTGACCAAGGCCTGATTTCAAATTTTAAGGCCTGCTATTGTGTGTAGTTGATCATAATATGAGATTAGTGGTTTATTATAGTTCATTTATACCTTAAGTTGCTGATTCCCTTGAGCTTTTGCTTACAACCATCTCTACTTGCTTATTGCTTATTTCCAATTGCTTATTTCAATCAGTTTGATCATTGTCTGTGTTTTTGAGTTCCTTTTGGCATTAATTCTGTTCATTAGAGCTTATCAGAGTCAAAAACACATCTGGTCAAAGTTATGATCTATTTGGTCAAGATTTGCTTATAAATAAGCACTTTATTAAGTTGTTTTAAGCCATTAAGAATTTCCTAAGCTTATTTTCCACTTTTGAAATTTTTCCTAGGTTTTTATTAATATTTTAGAATTTTCCTGAATTTTTCATATTTTTCTGAATTCATTTGCTATTTTTCTTATTTAATTTTAGTTTTTAATCAATTTTTAATACTTTTAATTACCAAAAATCCCAAAAAAAATCAGAAAAAGCCTTAAAAAATCAAAAAATATTTTAGAAATTAGTTTTTAGTTATTTCAGATTGTTAGAAATTAATTTTTTATTTTTCCCATTTATTTTCAATTTTATTTGAATTTTTAATTAGTTTAAATAGTTTTTAATTCACAAAAATTACACAAAAAGCCAAAAAAATAAATTTTCAGTTTTAAAAATAGTTTTTAGTTATTTTAGAATTTTAAAAATTTATTTCGCATTTTTCTCACTTAATTTCTATTTTCTCTTAATTTTTAATTAGTTAAATTAGTTTTTAATTCATAAAAAATTAATAAAAAGTCAAAAAAATATTTTTCTTTTTCTCAAAATTTTCTTTGATCATTTTTACCTTAGGAAAATTATTTTCAAGTCCGTAGGATTAGTATAGCTTTTATTTCACTTTTTATTTCGCGCATTGACGTTTATTTTGCGTTTAAGCTTACGGTTTTGATTCTACGTTGCGTTTTAGGATTGTTTACTTGAATTACGTGCTTAAGTGATTAATTGTGCTTCACTTTCATGTTCATTAGTATAATCTCATCAAAATAACTTTTTCCCACTTTCACAACACTTTTCACGAATCGGGAATTTGAAATTCCATTCACCCTTCACACGGACTACGACCTCGGGTTATCCGTATTTCTTGCAGATTTCTTTGAGTAATACTATATAATATATACTTGATTTGATTTTATCACATCAAATTTTGGCGCCGCTGCCGGGGAAGATTGAAGTGAATTTTTGGTTTTCGTTTTCGAAATTGTGTTTTGAAAACCTTCGTTGTATATATTTTCTATAAAAACCAAAAAAAAAAAAAATTGAAAAATCAAAAACACTTTTCCTAAAGTGTTTTCAAAAATACCAAAAAGAAAGTTATAGCATCGACTCTCCTGTTGAAGGGGGGTAGGGGGGGGGGGGGGGCGTTGTAAACCAAATAAGCTTCCCAATATAAGAACGCGTGAAATTAGTTGCTAATCGGATTACTTTAAATTCTACAACCGAATAAGCGGAAAATACGGAAAGCTTAGACATTAAATTGCAAGCTGAAGAGAGAAACACTCTTCTCTCACGTTCCGTCGCGAGTAATTTTGAAGGAAACGGTTACGATTAACGTAACGTTTGAAAAGAGAGAATAAAAGTTTAAGTTTTTGAATTTTGCTTTCCAAAAAATAAAAATAAAAATAAAAATACAAAAAGATTTTCCTTTTCCATTTTGATTTTCCTTTTATTTTTTCAAATTTGTGATTTTTGTGGTGTATGAACACCCGTTCGTCTTCTAAACGTCTTATTTCTCCACTTTCGAACCCAGAAAGTTTGATTCGTCACACACACAGAGTTCGTTTCCCGAACGTTGAGGAAATGGAACAAAATAACCACAACAATCAACACCCTCCGGTGGGTGATATCCAAAATGTGCCAGCTCCGGATCTCCGAACGATGGAGGAGTTGTGCCAACCAACAATGCACGGAAGAGGCAGCTCGATTGCCCTTCTCAATATCGAGGCTACGGATTTTGGATTCAAGCATCATATGATTCAAGCATCATAAGATTCAACAAGTCCAAAATTCATGCCAATTTCACGGTTTACCGAGTGACGATGCTTACAAGCATCTTGACAAATTTTTAACCGTTACCCAAAGTATGAAACAACATGGGGTCTCCGATGACGCCCTTCGTCTTTCTCTCTTCCCCTATTCTTTGACGCATCATGCCACCGCTTGGTTTGATCGTTTTCCCAAGAACACAATTCATACCTTCGAAGAAATGGTTTCGAAGTTCTTGGTGAAATACTTTCCACCATCGATGGTGACGAAACTCTGAAACGATATTAGCAATTTCCGTCAGCTTCCCGACGAATCTTTATTCGAAGCTTGGGAATGCTATAAGCTTGCTATTGATAGGTGTCCAAACCATAATATGCTTCTTGTTACGATAATTGATACGTTTTACAATGGTTTGACTTTGCGACATTGGGACACGATCAATGCAGCTGCTGGTGGAACTTTTATGAAACGATGTCCTGAAGATTGTTACGAACTTATTGAGAATATGACTGCTCATTACAATTACTGGGATTCCTCAGCCGAGAGGAATGAGTCAACAAGAGCAACCGCTGCTCACAATTCTTCTATGTCTAATTCTGAAATAGCCGCCATTACTAAGAAACTCGATGATTTGTCTACGACTGTTTTACTAATGCATCAAACGACTTAGATTCAGAATCAAGTCAAAAACCATCAAGTCAATATGGTCAACCATGTTTGTGAGACTTGTGATGGTCCTCATTCGTATTTTGAGTGCCCAGCCTTCGGTGGCTTCACTCACGAGAATGTGTATGCTACTTTGGGAACCTACAATATGGGCGGTAACGGATACCAACCACAGGGGGACCGAAATCTTCTTAGCTACCGTTCTAACAATTATATTGGACCACCCGGTTTCAATCAACCGAATCAAGTTAATCAAGTCAATCATAACATGCAAAACCGAAACAATCAATTTAACCAGAATCAAAATCAAAACTGGATGAACAATGGTTTTCAAAATCAAAATCAAGGTTTTCATCAAAATCGGGGGAATTATAATCAAGGCCCGAATCAAGGGAATTTTCAAGGAAATTATGGGAATTTTCAAAATGCTAATCATGGGAATTACAATCATGGAAATCAAAATTTTCAAAATCAAGGTTTCAACAACAATAACCGTGGACAAAATTTTCAAAATCCAATTGTGAATCAAAATCAGTCGTCCTCGGATGAGTTACTTAAGCAGTTTATGAAAAGTCAAGAGGAAATGAATAAAATGCTAATTAATCAAATGGCTGAATTGAAAAAGTCTTTAAATGATCGACCCTCGGGCTCGGGTACTCTTCCAAGCAACACGATCGCTAACCCGATGGGCGATGCAAAAGCGATCACGACTAGGAGTGGTGTTTCATACGATGGACCAACAGCTCCGACTACCTCTTCTTCTTCTTCTCCTAAGGTAGCCGCCCCTGAAACCGAGGGGACAACGGATATGGAAATTCCTATTAATAATGGAAGGACCGAAAACATCCAACCTCCGGTGGTCCCAACGTCAAAAGGAAAAGATAAAGTTGTTCACGAAGCTGATAAGAAATTCCCGTCAAAACAAAATTGCCTTATCCGTCATGCTTAAATGAACAAAAGCACCGTGAGAAAGATAAAAACCAGATGGAAAAGTTTTATCAGATTTTTCAAGAATTGCATTTTGATATAAGTCTTTCGGATGCTATACTTTTGATGCCTAAATTTGCTTCAATGTTAAAAGGTCTTTTGAGTAACAAGGAAAAATTATTGGAAATGTCAAAAACCCAGATGAATGAGAATTACTCGGCGGTTATCCTCAAAAAGCTTCCCGAAAAGCTTGAAGACCCCGGTCGATTTCTCATTCCTTGCAATTTTCCGGGTATGGTTCAATGCTTCGCCTTGGCCGATCTTGGTGCTAGCATTAACCTAATGTCGTTGTCTATTTGGAAAAAATTATCTTTACCCAATTTGACTCCGACTTGCATGACCCTCGAGCTTGCCGACCGAACTACTTCCCGCCCGATGGGAATAGCCGAGGATGTCTTCGTCAATGTGGGAAAGTTTCATTTCCCTGCCGATTTTGTCATTGTTGATTTTGATGCTGATCCACGGGTACCTCTCATTCTCGGGAGAGGTTTCCTAAGGACTGGTCGTGCGTTAATTGATGTTTTCGATGAAGAAATTACCCTACGCATTGGTACTGAAGCCGTAACGTTTAATTTAGATCAAACCGCGAGATACTCCTCCGATTATGACAAATTTTCCGTGAACCGAGTTGATGTTATCGACGAAGTTACGGAGGAGTATTCTCAAGAATTACTTGTCTTTACTGAAAATGCTTCGAGTGGCAATCCCAATCCTTCTTCTGAACCAATTATTTCCGATCCTTCCCTTTCCCTAACTCCGTTTGAGGGGAGTGATTTCATCTTGGAAGAGATCGAGGCCTTTCTTTCTAATGATTCAATTTCACCGGAAATTGATCATTCCGTTTGCGACCCGGAGGGAGATGTTCTTTTATTGAAAAATTGTTGAATGAAGACCCAAATCTGTCTCTCCCTCCGATGGACCTTAAAATGGCTGACGTTAAAGAAGTTAAGCCGTCTACTGAGAATCCTCCGGAGCCCGAGCTCAAGGATTTACCTCCTTATCTTGAATATGCTTTTTTAGAAAGAACCGAAAAACTTCCCGTCATTATTTTGAAAGAACTTAAAGATGAGGAGAAGAACCGTCTCTTAGATGTGCTCAAGAAGCATAAAAGTGCCATCGCTTGGCAAATTTCCGATATCAAGGGTATCGACCCTCGTTTTGTACGCACAAGATTTTGCTTGAAGACAATTACAAACCTTCCGTCCAACAACAACGACGGGTTAACCCGAAAATTCATGAGGTTATCAAAAAGGAAGTTATCAAACTCCTCAATGCCGGAATGATTTATCCAATATCGGATAGCTCATGGGTTATCCCGGTCCACTGTGTTCTGAAGAAAGGTGGAATGACCGTAGTGACTAATGAAGATAATGAATTGATTCCGACACGTCTTGTTACCGGATGGAGAATGTATATTGATTATCGTAAATTGAATGATGCGACTCGCAAGGACCATTTCCCACTTCCATTTATGGATCAAATGCTCGAACATTTAGCGGGAAATGAGTTTTATCGTTTTCTCAATGGTTTTTCTGGTTATTTTCAAATTCCGATTGACCCTCCAGACCAGGAAAAGACTACTTTCACTTGCCCGTACGGAACGTTTGCTTATCGACGTATGCCTTTCGGCTTATGCAATGCTCCAGGCACGTTCCAGAGGTGCATGTTGTCTATATTCTTGGATATGATTGAGAAAACCATGGAAGTTTTCATGGATGATTTCTCGGTTTATAGAGATTCTTTCACTTCTTGCCTCTTCCATTTAGAAAGAATGCTGAAACGGTGTGAAGACACCAACTTGGTTCTAAATTGGGAGAAGTGTCATTTCATTGGTTCAGTTCTAGGGCAACGTAAGTCAAAATATTTTCAGCTAATACACTATAGAGATTCTTTCACTTCTTGCCTCTTCCATTTAGAAAGAATGCTGAAACGGTGTGAAGACACCAACTTGGTTCTAAATTGGGAGAAGTGTCATTTCATTGGTTCAGTTCTAGGGCAACGTAAGTCAAAATATTTTCAGCCAATACACTATGCTAGTAAAACAATGACCGATGCTCAATACCATTATACGACTACTGAAAAAGAAATGTTAGCCGTCATTTACGCTTTTGAAAAGTCTCGACCTTATTTGCTCTTAAAGAAAAGCATAGTGTATACGGATCATTCGGCTCTTAAGTATTTAATGGCAAAGCAAGATGCTAAGCCAAGATTGATGCGGTGGGTTCTGCTCCTTCAAGAATTTGATGTTGAAATTCGAGACAAAAAGGGAGCTGAGAACCTTGTTGCCGATCATCTTTCGCGTTTAGAGAATCCTCATCAAAGTGATTTCGAGAAAAAGGAAATTACCGAAACATTTCCTCTCGAGACACTTGGGAGTTTATCACATAGTGATCCTAGTACCCCATGGTTCGCCGACTTTACGAATTACCATGCGGGGAATTTCATACGAAAAGGGATGTCGTTCCAGCAAAAGAAGAAATTCTTCAAAGATGTTAATTATTTTTGGGACGATCCCTACTTGTTTAAAATCTGTGCGGATCAAGTGATCCGGCGGTGCGTTCACGGCAAATAAGCCGCTGAAATTCTCATGGCATGCCACAATGGACCCATTGGGGGACATCATGGTGCCAACTTCATCGCTAAGAAAGTTTTTGATTCTGGCTTCTACTGGCAGACGATTTACCGGGATGCCCATGAATTGGTGAAATCATGTGATTCTTGCCAGCGTCAAGGAAAAATTTCTCAGCGAGATGAGATGCCGCAAAATGCTATCCAAGTCTGTGAGATTTTTGATGTCTTGGGTATCGATTTCGTGGGACCATTCCCGTCTTCCAGAGGAAACAAATATATATTCGTGGCCGTCGATTACTTGTCAAAATGGGTTGAAGCAAAAGCGCTCCCCACTAATGACGCCCGAGTTGTTGTGAAATTTCTTAAAAGTCTCTTCATTGGTGCACCTCGTGCTATTATAAGTGATCGTGGGACCCATTTCTGTAATGACCAATTCGCCAAAGTTACGCTCAAATATGGTGTCACACATCATCTTTCTACTGTATATCATCCATAGACGAGTGGTCAAGTTGAGGTGTCCAATCGTGGCTTGAAACATATTTTAGAAAGGACCGTAGGAGAACATCGTGCTTCATGGGCTGATAAGTTAGATGATGCATTATGGGCTTTCCGAACCGCTTACAAAACACCCATTGGGTGCACTCCTTACAAGCTGGTTTACGGGAAGGCCTGCCATTTGCTCTTTGAACTTGAGCACAAGGCTTACTAGGCCTTGAAACATGCTAATTTTGACCTTCAAACCGCGGGTGATCATCGTAAAGTTCAATTGAATGAATTAACTGAGCTTCGTGATCAAGCCTATGAGAATTCTTTGATCTACAAAGAGAAGACAAAGAGGATTCATGATGCCAAGATTAAGGATAGCGTTTTCAATGTTGGTGATCGAGTCCTTCTTTTCAATTCTCGATTAAAGATATTCTCGGGCAAGTTAAAAACCCGTTGGTCTGGACCATTCACCATTACCCAAGTTTTTCCTTATGGAACCGTCGAGTTAACTCAATCTAATGGTCCCAACTTTAAGGTGAATGGTCATCGTCTCAAACATTATTTCGGAGGGGACATACCACCCATGGTTGTCCCAGATCTCCAAAGTTTCCATAAGGATAACTAAATTCGGGGATCGAGTCAAGCTCATGTGACTCAGTAATAAAAAACAAGCGCTTCGTGGGAGGCACCCATGCTTATCCATTTCATTTTCTTTATTTTCTTATTTCTTAAGTAACGTGACGTGAGGGGGGCGACCCTTTCCAAACTCGTGTTTTCGTGGTTGTTTATGAATGTTCAGGAATTTCCCCGAAGTTTGAGGACTCTTGTGCTCGTATTTTGTCGTTCTCTCCACTCGAGTCTCATTCTTCGCTGCTCTTTCGGAAATTCACCATATCCAAAATCTTATCGACTAACGTTTATCTCTTGGCATACTTAATGAACGGCCTTAGATTTTACGTAAGACTACCCGTACCCTTAAAACATTGAGGACAATGTTTCACTTTAGTTTGGGGGGTGAATCTTCGATTTGATTTGACCTGGCACCTTCGTCTGAGCTGTTAACTTACGCAACTCCGTTTTCCACCAAAATTTAAAATTTTTGTCACCTTTTATTGCAAAAAAAATAAAAAATAAAAAAAATGAATATATTTGGTATAATAATAAAGATTTGACACCTTGTTTTGACTTTCCTACTGGCGAGAGTAGAAATAAATGTTCCGACTTGACCGGGCGTGTTGAGCCCTAGCTCGTCTCCCATAACTAATATAATCAAAAGATTATCGGCTAAGCATCCGCGTATCTCATTACTTGGGATTTTAAATTTGCGGAGATCGAGGAATGATAGAGTTTATTTAGAAATTTCGTGCTAAACGTGGAGTAGTTGGATCTCTTTAGAGCCCACGAAAGGTACTTTTGGCCTCCTTGTTCCCACAAGATTGCACACCTGATGAGGCGAAAAGTGAACCACTTTTAAGGGGTCATTTAAGCCCGGATTCGTGATTATTTGATCAAATATTGCCCTTAATCGTTCCTTTTGTTATTTTAGGTACTTTTGGAGAGAAATCTGGAAAAGGAAGCATTTTGGACGTTTTTGGAGCATAAAAGTGAAGAAAACGGTAAAGTCTCAATTTTCCTAGCTGGGAACAGTACCTGACGGCGTCAAGAGCTTCTACATGACGGCGTCAAGAATAACAAAAGAGGTGGATGTGGGAAATACATGTGACGATCCAGAGAGTTTTAGTGCATTGGAGATGATGGCGTCACCCAAGGCCGTCATGGTCCAAGTATTAGTGACGGCCTAGAACAATTTTACACATGATGGCGTCACAAGCAGATCTAGGCAATATGATTTCCTTATGGCGGCGAGTTGACGGCGTCACAACTTTACACATGACGTCGTCACCCTGTAAAATCTATATATAGTTTTCCAAATTTCATTCATGAGTGTGCAACTTTGAGGGAAAAACCCTAGGTCGAATTTTCCAGCTTTTTCAAGGGTTTCAACCCTTTGAATCTTTCATGTTCAAGTAGAGATAAGTAATCTTTCAAATCATTCAATATATCTATGTGTTGTTTGATTATATCTTACGCTTGTCTTCTATTTAACATGCTAGGCTAGATTTCTTTTGTGTTTGCTTAGATGTAGTGAAACCTAGATGTTGATTATGGGTTGATTGTTTGTTCATAGTTGTTACGGATGATTGTATTCGATATTAGGCTTAAGAAAACTGGCAGACTTCCATTGGTAACTTGCTTGAATGTCTTAAGAAACACGATCGGAGGTGTACTATGATTTTCGGTTGTATTTAATGCGTAGGATAATTCTAATGATCCCATGTTAGGAGCTTCTAACGGCTCGACATAGGAGTGAAGTAGGATCCTATAGAGTTAGGGAATATTGTACACGACCCTACGACTAGTATTAAGGAATATGACCCGTCATCCAAGCAATTGTAACAAGCTATCAACCTGTAAAAGATATCTAGGGAGTAATGAAACCTAAGTAAACACAACTTTCCTCATTATTGTTACACCACATTAGTATAATTAGTTTCATTTCATTTTTGTTATTTTATTTTGATTGCATTTGTAGTTATTTAGGTTAGTTGGCTAGCAACTAATTCCGCCCACTCCTTCAAAACCCGAGATTTTACCTGCTTTTATAAAATATAAAAATACAAAAAGAATAATCTCTCACCTCTAGACCTAGTTTAGTAGTCTTTCTAATCTTAGCGACACTATTCCTGAGTTGAACGATCAATCCCCCGGTACTTGTCAGTATACTATACTACAACGATCAGGTACACTGCCTGGTGGGGGTTGTAAGCTTCTCGAGATCCCTCGAGAGGTAAAACCTAGTGCGATCCACACACATCAAGTTTTTGGTGCCGCAGCCCGGGGAATAGTTATTGTCTAGGTTAGGATTTCTTTTTAGTAGGTCTACTTGCTAGATTCCTTTCTAGTAAGATTTTGTTTTTATTTTTAGGTTTTCTTTAGTCTATCTCATTTCTATGTGTCTTTGTTCGTAACCTTTACCATCCGACATTATGGAAGGTGGTAACATCTTTTAACCCATCAACCCACTACAACAAAACCACCCACAAAACCCACCACTACCAAACCCACCTCCTAGGCCCCGAACTTTAGGAGAGTATAACCGTCCTAGCCACCAAGGCTATCGAAACACTATTGAGCTCACTCAAGGAGCCAATGTGTCCCCTTTGTGATCCGACACCATCCAGTTGGTGCAAAGCAGATGTGCATTCCATGGACTTCGTTCCGAAGATCCTAACCAACACCCCAAGGATTTCCTTTAAATCGTAGATTCTATAGACCTTGATGTCACAACTAGAAAGTCGGCCCGATTACGCCTATTCCAATTCTCTCTACGTGATCAAGCTAGTCAATGGCTTGAACATTTACCCGCGGGATCCATCACCTCTTGGGATGATCTCACCACTCGTTTCCTTGCTCAATTTTTCCCACCGGGGAGAACTACCAAGCTTAGAAATGATATCTTGATGTTCCAACAACGTCAAAGTGAAACTCTATTTGAAGCATGGACTCGTTTCAAGGACTTACTCCAAAAAGTCCCTCATCATGGCATAGATCTTTGGCTCCAAGTCCAAATCTTCTATGACCATATCGATCTCTCCAAAAGGCGAACCATTGACCAATCGGCCGGTGGAAAGCTACATGATCTAAGTGCGGAAGAATCATGGGAACTCATAGAAGATCTTGCTCTCTATGACAACGAAAGTTGGAATGATCCCCGTGATTTGAACAAAATGGTCAAGGCAATATCTTTGCTTTCGAACAATTCTAGCACTCCCGACCGTAGGATCATGGAAGTTGAGGACCAAGTCAACTTTCTCATGAAATCTTACGAAGCTCCCAAGCCTTCAAGCCAAGTGAACAAAATCACTTCTTCATGCGAATTATGTAGTGGTCCCCATGACACTCGTGATTGCGTGGAACTCCCCGGACAAGCTTTTGTGGATTACACATCCTCGCGTACCGATGAAGCGGGAGATAAGTGGTACACTTTCAAACTCGAGCCAAACCCGTACGGTGATTCCTACAACCCTTCTTGGAAAAATCACCCGAACCTTAGGTGGAAACAAAACCAAAACATGCCCCAAAACAATTCTTCCAATCCACCTAATCGTTACCAACCAAACGGTCCACCCTCTAACCGTACTTTCAACAACAATCCTTCCAATAATTATGGTAGTACCAATCATCTTGAAGGATTGATGTCCAAATTTATGGCATCTCAAGAAGCTTTCATATCTAAGTTTGAATCCGATTTCAAACAAAAGCAAAGCGAGATGACCACCAAAATCGACACTTTGTTGAAAGTTCTCAATGACCGAGAAATGGGGGCACTCCCAAGTGACACAGTCAAGAACCCGAAACTAAACGCCTATGCCATATCATCGGTTTCGTCACCTACTTCTTGTCCACAATACTATTCGGTCAAAGCAATGAGCACGTGTTTCAAGCAAACCTGAATTCTTTAAAAGGACAAATTGAATAAAACATCCGATATCAAACCGGTCAATAACATAGTTGAAACACCTACTACACAAGACCTTGACGATGAACTCAAGGAACTCCACCTTGAACGCCCCGTCATCGATGTCTTAGCCCGTGCTCCCTACTATAGTGCCCTCCTAGAAAAATATGAGAAATTTAAACTAGGTAAAAATGGGACCGCCTTTGTTCAAAACAAGTTGCCTAAAAAGCTTGATGATCCGGGTATATTGTTTTTCCTTGTAAGATAGGAAGATCCAAAGCTTTCGACACACTAGCCGACTTAGGATCAAGTCTCAACTTTATTCCCCTGTCCCTTTTCACCACTCTTATGCTAGGAAAGTTAAAGGTGACGGAAGTACTAATTGGTCTAGCGGATGGAAGCATTGCCCACCCGGTTGGAATGATCAAGGATATAGTTGTTCACGTAGGAAAGTTAACTATTTTAGCGGATTTTCACGTCCTAGATATGGTTAGTGATACTACATGCCCATTGTTAGTAGGAAGAGGATTTTTAGCAACCGCTAGTGCCATGATAGATTGTAAGGAGTCTAAGATAGCGGTAGGAGAGGGTGAGACTTGGTCGGTTTATGATGTTAAAAAGCATAGCTACGATTGTGAGGACGAACCGACACCACATTGGGAAGAGATGAATAGGAGACCATCTAGATATGGGCCTTGGACAGAAAGAAACTTTATAGGACCACAACGCCCATTCTATCTAGAAAAAGATTTCATCGACAAAACACATTCGGTGGAAAAACTCATAGCTAGAGATGAGGAACTAGACCCTTTTAAGGATCCCCTAGTCTTTAGGAAAATGATTGAGTTCTTAAGCGTAATGCCTATCAACATAAAGATTAACAAGTGGAAAAGGGAAGGGGATAAAATGTAAATGGAAGTGGGACAAGCCACCTAAGGAAGGTGACGGATCATGGCATAGGAAGATGATTTTATATGATCCGGATGGAGAAAAGTTTGAGAGGTCATATCGTACCAAGAAAACCGATAGGAAGTTGAAACCCAAGTTTGATCCCAAAGATGTCCTCAACGAGGAGCTCACACATATAGGATAGCCCATGACCTTGAGTCTAGCTACAAGACTCGTAAATAAAGAAAAGCGCTTCTTGGGAGGCAACCCATGTTTTGTGTGATTTTTATTTGTTTGATTGTTATTTGCTTCGTTATGCATGCTTTATTTTTATTGTTGGTATATCATGTTTCAAACTAAAATTGTGAAAATGCTTTATTTTGTTGTTTAACTTCATCTTAACTTCATATAAAGGTATTTTACAAAAGCTAAGTGTAAGGGGAAACCCCAAATTTGTTTCTAAGAATGAAATTGATCTTGATTCGCCACAATATTAAATGAACATGTGTATTAGTATTTGTTAGAGTCAAATGCTTGTATCGAGTTATAATGATGTTTTGCAGGATTTTCCAGGAAGTAGGACATAAGTTTTTCCAGAAATTTTCCAGAAACTTAACGTAAAGATTTCTGCAGGTCACTTCTGACGGCGTCAGGAGTTAACTCCTGACGGCGTCATGTGTTAAATTCTGGAAATTTTGTGAGTTTTGTTTTTCTAACGGAGTCTTAAAGTTTTTGTTAATTCTTTAGTTTTATAAACTCCATGAAATCTGCAAACATTCATTCCACAAGCATTATATCTTAAATTGCTTTCTAGGATTTGTTAGTATATATAGATTGCCGCCGATTTTACGTGAGGTTGCCTTGTTTGTTTTCTTAGGTTTAACAGGTTATATATGACAAGACGATGATTTATATTTCTGGAAGGGAAGCTTTGAATGTTCAATTTCTTGGAGGAAGATCAAACCTTGTTGACACACTATCCACACCGAACGAATCAGGGGAGTATTTATTTTCATTCTTTTACCTATTCTACTTTTACATCCTTTAACTGAACATTGGGGACAATGTTCATCCTAAGTGTAAGGGGAGGGTAAATGATGATACCTTATAGGATACAATTTCACTTGAGTTTGTTTGTTTGATGGTAGGTGTGTAATAAAACTAAGAGAAATACTTGTTAGTGTAATTTTAGTGCCAAATTCAAAATTTTTAACAATATTTAGGAGTGAAACTTTAGCCTCAGCAAGCATCTCATGGATAGGAGTTGTATGACTAGCACAAAACCGTACCATTCAGAAAAATTTTCCACCCAAATATGTGAGGTTAGCCTTTAGATTTGATAGGAAAAGCATTCATTATTAGTGCTTATGAGTTTACCGGTAGCATTTAGATTCTAGAACTTTCATTAGTGATGCATCCCGAGACCGCTAGTGAGACTACATTCGTGTAGTAGGATTTACTACATGATAAGAGGCATTAGGATCACCCTTGTGTTTAAACCCGTATCATAATTACTTGACCATTTGAGTCATATTACTTGGCTAGTAAAGTCAACTAATTTTCCCACACCTTAGCGTTGTACTCATTTTTAGTACACGAAACCCCTAGTACACCCCTCCGAGCCTATCTTTTCGTTTCTAACTTTAAGCATCTTACTTAAAGGAAGAATTTGTTACAACCCACCCAAATGTGAAACCAAATAGCCTTAGCCTTCCGTGTATGCACTCATCTTTAGTGCATTATTGTTATATGTTTAAACCCTTAGTTAATTATCTAATTGATTACATGGTTGCTAAGTCGAGTCATATCTTGTACCTATTGTTTTGGGATGATCGGGACCCATGGGTAAAGTACTTGTGTTATGGAGTAATGGGGAAGAATATCAAATTATTACCCCCATATGTGCGTTAATCTTAAAAAGTACTCAAAGTGTTTTGATTATCTTGATTCGAGTCATTAGATTAGTTTATTGTAAAGTATGTAAAAATTCAAGTGTAAGGGGAATGTACATTCCCTATTATGTATTATTTTGGATGGTAGGGTAAGAGTGTATGCTAGAAAAAAAATTAAGAAAAAGAAAAAAAAATAGAAAAAGAAAAGAGAAAAACATACGGACTACCACCCCGTTTCATTCTATGTTTATTTTATGTTTTTGTAATTTTTGATTCATTAGCTTAAGTCGAGTCTAGTCTTGGCTTAGCAACGCCATATTGTACATGTAATTAACCAAGATGATTAACTCGCCACCAGTAAATATTGCCTTTATCCAACAAAACCGTGTATTCCATATCCCTACACCTAACGTTATAACCCTTTGAAAGACCTCTTTGATAGTTTATCCTAGGTACTTACGCCAAGTGGTGGAGGTTTGATCCTTTCCCAAGCCAATGGTAATCTATTTTGCTATGACAGGTAGTGAGAGATGTTTTCCATTTCCATATTGTGATATATACTTTATTACACCCGAGAGATGTGAGTATCTAAACACTATTTGTGAGGTGCTAGTGTATGACCTCCGTGCTTGTCTTTGGTCTTTAGTGGAACGATTATTTGTTGTAATTACTTTTATATTCGTGTTAAGTGACCCCTAACTTGTATTTTGATTAGAATAAAAGCGCATTTGCTTGAGGATAAGCAAATCTCAAGTGTAAGGGTATTTGATGAGGCGAAAAGTGAACCACTTTTAAGGGGTCATTTAAGCCCGGATTCGTGATTATTTGATCAAATATTGCCCTAAATCCTTCCTTTTGTCATTTTAGGTACTTTTGGAGAGAAATCTAGAAAAGGAAGCATTTTGGACGTTTTTGGAGCATAAAAGTGAAGAAAACGGCAAAGTCTCAATTTTCCTTGCTGGGAACAGTACCTGACGGCGTCAAGAGCTTCTACATGACGGCGTCAAGAGTAACAAAACAGGTGGATCTGGAAAATACACGTGACGAACCAGAGAGTATTTGTGCATTGGAGATGACGGCGTCACCCAAGGCCGTCATGGTCCTAGTATTAGTGACGGCCCAGAACAATTTTACACATGACGGCGTCACAAGCAGATCTAGGCAATACGATTTCATTATGGCGGCGAGTTGACGGCGTCACAACTTTACACAGGACGCAGTCACACGGTAAAATCTTTATATAGTTTTCTAAATTTTATTCATGAGTATGCAACTTTGAGGGAAAAACCCTAGGTCGAATTTTTCAGCTTTTTCAAGGGTTTCAACCCTTTGAATCTTTCATGTTCAAGTAGAGATATGTACTCTTTCAAATCATTCAATATGTCTATGTGTTGTTTGATTATATCTTACACTTGTCTTCTATTTAACATGCTAGGCTAGATTTCCTTTGTGTTTGCTTAGATGTAGTGAACCTAGATGTTGATTATGGGTTGATTGTTTATTTATAGTTGTTACGGATGATTGTATTCGATGTTAGGCTTAAGAAAACTGGCAGACTTCCATTGGTAACTTGCTTGAACGTCTTAAAAAACATGATCGGAGGTGTACTACGATTTTCGGTCGTATTTAATGCGTAGGAGAATTCTAATGATCCCATGCTAGGAGCTTCTAACGGCTTGACATAGGAGTGAAGTAGGATCCTATAGAGTTAGGGAATATTGTACACGGCCCTACGACTAGTATTAAGGAATATGACCCGTCATCCATGCAATTGTAACAAGCTATCAACCTGTAAAAGATATCTAGGGAGTAATGAAACCTAAGTAAACACAACTTTCCTCATTATTGTTACACCACATTAGTATAATTAGTTTCATTTCATTTTTGTTATTTTATTTTGATTGCATTTGTAGTTATTTGGGTTAGTTGGCTAGCAACTAAATCCGCCCACTCCTTCAAAACCCGAGATTTTACCTGCTTTTATAAAACATAAAAATACAAAAAGAATCATCCCACACCTCTATACCTAGTTTAGTAGGCTTTCTAATCCTAGCGTCAATATTCCTGAGTTGAACGATCAATCCCTGGGTATTTGTCACTATACTATACTACAATGATCAGGTACACTGCCTGGTGGGGGTTGTAAGCTTCTCGAGATCCCTCGAGAGGTAAAACCTGGTGCGATCCACACACATCAAGTTTTTGGTGCCGCAGCCCGGGGAATAGTTATTGTCTAGGTTAGGATTTCTTTTTATTAGGTCTACTTGCTAGATTCCTTTCTAGTAAGATTCTGTTTTTATTTTTAGGTTTTCTTTAGTCTATCTCATTTCTTTGTGTCTTTGTTCGTAACCTTTACCATCCGACATCATGGAAGGTGGTAACATCTTTGAACCCATCAACCCACTACAACAAAACCACCTACAAAACCCACCACTACCAAACCTACCTCCTAGGATCCGAACATTAGGAAAGTATTCCCGTCCTAGCCACCAAGGCTATCGAAACACTATTGAGCTCACACAAGGAGCCAATGTGTCCCCTTCGCGATCTGACATCATCCGGTTGGTGCAAAGAGGATGTGCATTCCATGGACTTCGTTTCGAAGATCCTAACCAACATCTCAAGGATCTCCTAAAATTCGTAGATTCTATAGACCTTGATGTCACAACTAGAGAGTCGACCTGATTACGCCTATTCCAATTCTCTCTACGTGATCAAGCTAGTCAATGGCTTGAACGTTTACCCGCGGGATCCATCACCTCATGGGATGATCTCACCACTCGTTTCCTTGCTCATTTTTTCCCACCGGGGAGAACTACCAAGCTTAGAAATGATATCTTGATGTTCCAACAACGTCAAGGTGAAACTCTATATGAATCATGGACTCGTTTCAAGGACTTACTCCAAAAAGTCCCTCATCATGGCATAGATCTTTGGCTCCAAGTCCAAATCTTCTATGACCATATCGATCTCTCCAAAAGGCGAACCATTGACCAATCAGCCGGTGGCAATCTACGTGATCTAAGTGCGGAAGAATCATGGGAACTCATAGAAGATCTTGCTCTCTATGACAACGAAAGTTGGAATGATCCCCGTGATTTGAACAAAACGGTCAAGGCAATATCTTTGCCTTTGAACAATTCTAGCACTCCCGACCGTAGGATCATGGTACTTGAGGACTAAGTCAAGTTTCTCATGAAATCTTACGAAGCTCCCAAGCCTTGAAGCCAAGTGAACAAAATCACTTCTTCATGCGAATTATGTAGTGGTCCCCATGACACTCGTGATTGCGTGGAACTCCCCGAACAAGCTTTTGTGGATTACACATCCTCGCGTACCGACGAAGCGGGAGATAAGTGGTACACTTTCAAACCCGAGCCAAACCCGTACGGTGATTCCTACAACCCTTCTTGGAAAAATCACCCGAACCTTAGGTGGAAACAAAACCAAAACATGCCCCAAAACAATTCTTCCAATCCACCTAATCGTTACCAACCAAACGGTCCACCCTCTAACCGTACTTTCAACAACAATCCTTCCAATAATTATGGTAGTACTGATAATCTTGAAGGGTTGATGTCCAAATTTATGTCATCTCAAGAAGCTCGCATATCTAAGTTTGAAGCCGATTTCAAACAAAAGCAAAGCGAGATGACCACCAAAATCGACACATTGTTGAAAGTTCTCAATGACCGAGAAATGGGGGCACTCCCAAGCGATACGGTTAAGAACCCGAAACTAAAAGTCTATGCCATATCATCGGTTTCGTCACCTACTTCTTGTCCACAATACTATTCGGTCAAAGCAATGAGCACGTGTTTCAAGCAAACCTAAATTCTTCAAAAGGACCAATTGAATAAAACATCCGATATCAAACCGGTCAATAACATAGTTGAAACACCTCCTACACAAGACCTTGACGATGAATTCAAGGAACTCCACCTTGAACGCCCCATCATCGATGTCTTAGCCTGTGCTCCCTACTATAGTGCCCTCCTAGAAAAATATGAGAAATTTAAACTGGGTAAAAATGGGACCGCCTTTGTTCAAAACAAGTTGCCTAAAAAGCTTGATGATCCGGGTATATTAGTTTTGCCTTGTAAGATAGGAAGATCCGAAGCTTTCGACACACTAGCCGACTTAGGATCAAGCCTCAACTTTATTCCCTTGTCCCTTTTCACCACTCTTAAGCTAGGAAAGTTAGAGGAGACGGAAGTACTAATTGGTCTAGCGGATAGAAGCATTGCCCACCCGGTTGGAATGAGCAAGGATGTAGTTGTTCACGTAGGAGTTAACTATTTTAGCGGATTTTCATGTCCTAGATATGGTTAGTGATACTACATGCCCATTGTTAGTAGGAAGAGGATTTTTAGCAACCGCTAGTGCCATGATAGATTGTAAGGAATCTAAGATAGCGGTAGGAAAGGGTGAGACTTGGTCGGTTTATGATGTTAAAAAGCATAGCTACGATTGTGAGGACGAACCGACACCACATTGGGTAGAGAGGAATAGGAGACCATCTAGATATGGGCCTTGGATAGAAAGAAACTTTATAGGACCTCAACGCCCGTTCTATCTAGAAAAAGATTTCATCGATAAAACACATTCGGTGAAAAAACTCATAGCTAGAGATGAGGAACTAGACCCTTTTGAGGATCCCTAGTCTTTAGGAAACTTAACGTAAAGATTTCTTCAAGTCACTTCTGACGGCTTCAGGAGTTAACTCCTGACGGCGTCATGTGTTAAATTCTGGAAATTTTGTGAGTTTTGTTTTTCTAACGGAGTCTTAAAGTTTTTGTTAATTCTTTAGTTTTATAAACTCCAGAAAATCTGCAAACATTCATTCCACAAGCATTATATCTTAAATTGTTTTCTAGGATTTGTTAGTATATATAGATTGCCGCCGATTTTACGCGAGGTTGCCTTGTTTGTTTTCTCAGGGTATATATGACAAGAAGATGATTTATATTTCTGAAGGGAAGCTTTGAATGTTCATTTTCTTGGAGGAAGATCTAACCTTGTTGATACACTATCCACACCGCACGAATCAGGGGAGTATTTTTTTTCATTCTTTTACCTATTCTACTTTTACATCCTTTAATTGAACATTGGGGACAATGTTCATCCTATGTGTAAGGGGAGGGTAAATGATGATACCTTATAGGATACAATTTCACTTGAGTTTGTTTGTTTGATGGTAGGTGTGTAATAAAACAAAGAGAAATACTTGTTAGTGTAATTTTAGTGCCAAATTTAAAATTTTTTACAATACTTAGGAGTGAAATTTTAGCCTCAGCAAGCGTCTCATGGATAGGAGTTGTATGACTAGCAAAAAACCGTACCATTCAGAAAAATTTTCCACCCAAATATGTGAGGTTAGCCTTTAGATTTGATAAGAAAAGCATTCATTATTAGTGCTTATGAGTGTACCGGTAGCATTTAGATTATAGAACTTGCGTTAGTGATGCATCCCGAGACCGCTAGTGAGACTACATTCGTGTAGTAGGATTTACTACATGATAAGAGGCATTAGGATCACCCTTGTGTTTAAACCCGTATCATAATTACTTGACCATTTGAGTCATATTACTTGGCTAGTAAAGTCAACTAATTTTCCCACACCTTAGCGTTGTACTCATTTTTAGTACACGAAACCCCTAGTACACCCCTCCGAGCCTATCTTTTTGTTTCTAACTTTAAGCATCTTACTTAAAGGAAGAATTTGTTACAACCCACCCAAATGTGCAACCAAATCGCCTTAGCCTTCCGTGTATGCACTCATCTTTAGTGCATTATTGTTATATGTTTAAACCCTTAGTTAATTATCTAATTGATTACATGGTTGCTAAGTCGAGTCATATCTTGTACCTATTGTTTTGGGATGATTGGGACCCATGGGTAAAGTACCTGTGTTATGGAGTAATGGGGAAGAATATAAAATTATTACCCCCATATGTGCGTTAATCTTAAAAAGTACTCAAAGTGTTTTGATTATCTTGATTCAAGTCATTAGATTAATTTATTGTAAAGTATGTAAAAATTCAAGTGTAAGGGGAATGTACATTCCCTATTATGTATTATTTTGGATGGTAGGGTAAGAGTGTATGCAAGAAAAAAAATTAAGAAAAAGAAAAAAAAAATAGAAAAAAAAAGAGAAAAACATACGGACTACCATCCCGTTTCATTCTATGTTTATTTTATGTTTTTGTAATTTTTGATTCATTAGCTTAAGTCGAGTCTAGTCTTGGCTTAGCAACGCCATATTGTACATGTAATTAACCCAGATGATTAACTCGTCACCAGTAAATATTGCCTTTATCCAACGAAACCGTGTATTCCATATCCCTACACCTAACGTTATAACCCTTTGAAAGACCTCTTTGATAGTTTATCCTAGGTGCTTACGCCAAGTGGTGGATGTTTGATCCTTTCCCAAGCCTATGGTAATCTATTTTGCTATGATAGGTAGTGAGAGATGTTTTCCATTTCCATATTGTGATATATACTTTATTACACCCGAGAGATGTGAGTATC
Organism: Artemisia argyi; assembly: GCA_030686995.1. Taxonomy (NCBI): domain Eukaryota; kingdom Viridiplantae; phylum Streptophyta; class Magnoliopsida; order Asterales; family Asteraceae; genus Artemisia; species Artemisia argyi. Next base: position 55,749,802 of record CM060695.1, read on the forward strand.
TAAACACTATTTGTGAGGTGCTAGTGTATGACCTCCGTGCTTGTCTTTGGTCTTTAGTGGAACGATTATTTGTTGTAATTACTTTCATATTAGTGTTAAATGACCCCTAACTTGTATTTTGATTAGAATAAAAGCGCATTTGCTTGAGGACAAACAAATCTCAAGTGTAAGGGTATTTGATGAGGCGAAAAGTGAACCACTTTTAAGGGGTCATTTAAGCCCGGATTCGTAATTATTTGATCAAATATTGCCCTAAATCATTCCTTTTGTCATTTTAGGTACTTTTGGAGAGAAATCTGGAAAAGGAAGCATTTTGGACGTTTTTAGAGCATAAAAGTTAAGAAAACGGCAAAGTCTCAATTTTCTTTGCTGGGAACAGTACCTGACGGCGTCAAGAGCTTCTACCTGATGGCGTCAAGAGTAACAAAACAGGTGGATGTGGGAAATACACGTAACGAACCAGAGAGTATTTGTGCATTGGAGATGACGGCGTCACCCATGGCCGTCATGGTCCAAGTATTAGTGACTGCCCATAACAATTTTACACATGACGGCGTCACAAGCAGATCTAGGCAATACGATTTCATTATGGCGGCGAGTTGACGGCGTCACAACTTTACACAGGACGCAGTCACACGGTAAAATCTTTATATAGTTTTCTAAATTTTATTCATGAGTATGCAACTTTGAGGGAAAAACCCTAGGTCGAATTTTTCAGCTTTTTCAAGGGTTTCAACCCTTTGAATCTTTCATGTTCAAGTAGAGATATGTACTCTTTCAAATCATTCAATATGTCTATGTGTTGTTTGATTATATCTTACACTTGTCTTCTATTTAACATGCTAGGCTAGATTTCCTTTGTGTTTGCTTAGATGTAGTGAACCTAGATGTTGATTATGGGTTGATTGTTTATTTATAGTTGTTACGGATGATTGTATTCGATGTTAGGCTTAAGAAAACTGGCAGACTTCCATTGGTAACTTGCTTGAACGTCTTAAAAAACATGATCGGAGGTGTACTACGATTTTCGGTCGTATTTAATGCGTAGGAGAATTCTAATGATCCCATGCTAGGAGCTTCTAACGGCTTGACATAGGAGTGAAGTAGGATCCTATAGAGTTAGGGAATATTGTACACGGCCCTACGACTAGTATTAAGGAATATGACCCGTCATCCATGCAATTGTAACAAGCTATCAACCTGTAAAAGATATCTAGGGAGTAATGAAACCTAAGTAAACACAACTTTCCTCATTATTGTTACACCACATTAGTATAATTAGTTTCATTTCATTTTTGTTATTTTATTTTGATTGCATTTGTAGTTATTTGGGTTAGTTGGCTAGCAACTAATTCTGCCCACTCCTTCAAAACCCGAGATTTTACATGCTTTTATAAAACATAAAAATACAAAAAGAATCATCCCTCACCTCTAGACCTAGTTTAGTAGGCTTTCTAATCCTAGCGACACTATTCCTGAGTTGAACGATCAATCCCTGGGTACTTGTCACTATACTATACTACAACGATCAGGTACACTGCCTGGTGGGGGTTGTAAGCTTCTCGAGATCCCTCGAGAGGTAAAACCTGGTGCGATCCACACACATCAAGTTTTTGGTGCCGCAGCCCAGGGAATAGTTATTGTCTAGGTTAGGATTTCTTTTTATTAGGTCTACTTGCTAGATTCCTTTCTAGTAAGATTTTGTTTTTATTTTTAGGTTTTCATTAGTCTATCTCATTTCTTTGTGTCTTTGTTCGTAACCTTTACCATCCGACATCATGGAAGGTGGTAACATCTTTGAACCCATCAACCCACTACAACAAAACCACCCACAAAACCCACCACTACCAAACCCACCTCCTAGGATCCGAACATTAGGAGAGTATTCCCGTCCTAGCCACCAAGGTTATCAAAACACTATTGAGCTCACTCAAGGAGCCAATGTGTCCCTTTCGCGATCTGACACCATCCGGTTGGTGCAAAGCGGATGTGCATTCCATGGACTTTGTTCCGAAGATCCTAACCAACATCTCAAGGATTTCCTTAAAATCGTAGATTCTATAGACCTTGATGTCACAACTAGAGAGTCGACCCGATTACGCCTATTCCAATTCTCTCTACATGATCAAGCTAGTCAATGGCTTGAACGTTTACCCGCGGGATCCATCACCTCATGGGATAATCTCACCACTCGTTTCCTTGCTCAATTTTTCCCACTGGGGAGAACTACCAAGCTTAGAAATGATATTTGATGTTCCAACAACGTCAAGGTGAAACTCTATATGAAGCATGGACTCGTTTCAAGGACTTAATCCAAAAAGTCCCTCATCATGGCATAGATCTTTGGCTCCAAGTCCAAACCTTCTATGACCATATCGATCTCTCCAAATGGCGAACCATTGACCAATCGGCCGGTGGCAAGCTACGTGATCTAAGTGCGGAAGAATCATAGGAACTCATAGAAGATCTTGCTCTCTATGACAACGAAAGTTGAAATGATCCTCGTGATTTGAACAAAACGGTCAAGGCAATATCTTTGCCTTTGAACAATTCTAGCACTCCCGACCGTAGGATCATGGTACTTGAGGACCAAGTCAAGTTTCTCATGAAATCTTACGAAGCTCCCAAGCCTTGAAGCCAAGTGATCAAAATCACTTCTACATGCGAATTATGTAGTGGTCCCCATGACACTCGTGATTGCGTGGAACTCCCTGGACAAGCTTTTGTGGATTACACATCCTCGTGTACCGATGAAGCGGGAGATAAGTGGTACACTTTCAAACCCGAGCCAAACCCGTACGGTGATTCCTACAACCCTTCTTGGAAAAATCACCCGAACCTTAGGTGGAAACAAAACCAAAACATGCCCCAAAACAATTCTTCCAATCCACCTAATCGTTACTAACCAAACGGTCCACCCTCTAACGGTACTTTCAACAACAATCCTTCCAATAATTATGGTAGTACTGATAATCTTGAAGGGTTGATGTCCAAATTTATGGCATCTCAAGAAGCTCGCATATCTAAGTTTGAATCCGATTTCAAACAAAAGCAAAGCGAGATAACCACCAAAATCGACACATTGTTGAAAGTTCTCAATGACCGAGAAATGGGGGTACTCCCAAGCGACACGATCAGGAACCCGAAACTAAACGTCTATGCCATATCATCGGTTTCGTCACCTACTTCTTGTCCACAATACTATTCGGTCAAAGCAATGAGCACATGTTTCAAGCAAACCCAAATTCTTCAAAAGGACCAATTGAATAAAACATCCGATATCAAACCGGTCAATAACATAGTTGAAACACCTCCTACACAAGACCTTGACGATGAATTCAAGGAACTCCACCTTGAACGCCCCGTCATCGATGTCTTAGCCCGTGCTCCCTACTATAGTGCCCTCCTAGAAAAATATGAGAAATTTAAACTGGGTAAAAATGGGACCGCCTTTGTTCAAAACAAGTTGCCTAAAAAGCTTGATGATCCGGGTATATTTGTTTTTCCTTGTAAGATAGGAAGATCCGAAGCTTTCGACACACTAGCCGACTTAGGATCAAGCCTCAACTTTATTCCCTTGTCCCTTTTCACCACTCTTAAGCTAGGAAAGTTAGAGGAGACGGAAGTACTAATTGGTCTAGCGGATGGAAGCATTGCCCACCCGGTTGGAATGAGCAAGGATGTAGTTGTTCACGTAGGAAAGTTAACTATTTTAGCGGATTTTCACGTCCTAGATATGGTTAGTGATACTACATGCCCATTGTTAGTAGGAAGAGGATTTTTAGCAACTGCTAGTGCCATGATAGATTGTAAGGTATCTAAGATAGCGGTAGGAAAGGGTGAGACTTGGTCGGTTTATGATGTTAAAAAGCATAGCTACGATTGTGAGGACGAGCCGACACCACATTGGGTAGAGATGAATAGGAGACCATCTAGATATGGGCCTTAGATAGAAAGAAATTTATAGGACCTCAACGCCCATTCTATCTAGAAAAAGATTTCATCGATAAAACACATTCGGTGGAAAAACTCATAGCTAGAGATGAGGAACTAGACCCTTTTGAGGATCCCTAGTCTTTAGGAAAATGATTGAGTTCTTAAGCGTAATGCCTATCAACATAGAGATTAACAAGTGGAAAAGGGAAGGGGATAAGTGTAAATGGAAATGGGACAAGCCACCTAAGGAAACCGATAGGAAGTTGAAACCCAAGTTTGATCCCAAGGATGTCCTCAACGAGGAGCTCTAACATATAGGATAGCCCATGACCTTGAGTCTAGCTATAAGACACGTAAATAAAGAAAAGCGCTTCTTGGGAGGCAACCCATGTTTTGTGTGATTTTTATTTGTTTGATTGTTATTTGCTTCCGTATGCATGCTTTATTTTTATTGTTGGTATATCATGTTTCAAACTAAAATTGTGAAAATGCTTTATTTTGTTGTTTAACTTCGTCTTAACTTCATATAAAGGTATTTTGCAAAAGCTAAGTGTTAGGGGAAACCCTAAATGTGTTTCTAAGAACGAAATTGATCTTATTTCGCCACAATATTAAATGAACATGTGTATTAGTATTTGTTAGAGTCAAATGCTTGTATCGAGTTATAATGATGTTTTGCATGATTTTCCAGGAAGTAGGACATAAGTTTTTCCATAAATTTTCCGGAAACTTAACGTAAAGATTTCTTCAGGTCACTTCTGAGGGCGTCAAGAGTTAACTCCTGACGGCGTCATGTGTAAAATTCTGGAAATTTTGTGAGTTTTGTTTTTCTAACGGAGTCTTAAAGTTTTTGTTAATTCTTTAGTTTTATAAACTCCAGGAAATCTGCAAACATTCATTCCACAAACATTATATCTTAAATTGCTTTCTAGGATTTGTTAGTATATATAGATTGCCGCCGATTTTACGCGAGGTTGCCTTGTTTGTTTTCTCAGGTTTAACAGGTTATATATGACAAGAAAATGATTTATATTTCTGGAAGGGAAGCTTTGAATTTTCATTTTCTTGGAGGAAGATCTAACCTTGTTGACACACTATTCACACCGAACGAATCAGGGGAGTATTTTTTTTCATTCTTTTACCTATTCTACTTTTACATCCTTTAATTGAACATTGGGGACAATGTTCATCCTAAGTGTAAGGGGAGGGTAAATGATGATACCTTATAGGATACAATTTCACTTGAGTTTGTTTGTTTGATGGTAGGTGTGTAATAAAACTAAGAGAAATACTTGTTAGTGTAATTTTAGCGCAAACTTTAAAATTTTTTACAATATTTAGGAGTGAAACTTTAGCCTCAGCAAGCGTCTCATGGATAAGAGTTGTATGACTAGCACAAAACCGTACCATTCAGAAAAATTTTCCACCCAAATATGTGAGGTTAGCATTTAGATTTGATAGGAAAAACATTCATTATTAATGCTTATGAGTGTACCGGTAGTATTGAGATTCTAGAACTTGCGTTAGTGATGCATCCCGAGACCGCTAGTGAGACTACATTCGTGTAGTAGTATTTACTACATGATAAGAGGCATTATGATCACCCTTGTGTTTAAACCCGTATCATAATTACTTGACCATTTGAGTCATATTACTTGGCTAGTAAAGTCAACTAATTTTCCCACATCTTAGCGTTGTACTCGTTTTTAGTACACGAAACCCCTAGTACACCCCTCCGAGCCTATCTTTTCGTTTCTAACTTTAAGCATTAAAGGAAGAATTTGTTACAACCCACCCAAATGTGAAACCAAATCGCCTTCTCCTTCCGTGTATGCACTCATCTTTAGTGCATTATTGTTATATGTTTAAACCCTTAGTTAATTATCTAATTGATTACATGGTTGCTAAGTCGAGTCATATCTTGTACATATAGTTTTGGGACGATTGGGACTCATGGGTAAAGTACTTGTGTTATGGAGTAATGGGGAAGAATATCAAATTATTACCCCCATATGTGCGTTAATCTTAAAAAGTACTCCAAGTGTTTTGATTATCTTGATTCGAGTCATTAGATTAGTTTATTGTAAAGTATGTAAAAATTCAAGTGTAAGGGGAATGTACATTCCCTATTATGTATTATTTTGGATGGTAGAGTAAGAGTGTATGCAAAAAGAAAATAAAGAAAAAAAACATACGAAATACCATCCCGTTTCATTCTATATTTATTTTATGTTTTTGTTATTTTTGATTCATTAGCTTAAGTCAAGTCTAGTCTTGGCTTAGCAACGCCATATTGTACATGTAATTAACCAAGATGATTAACTCGCCCTAAAACCTATAATATTTACACTAGGTGTCGCAAATTTTTTTGAGGAGGGGGGACCCTCCCCTGCCCCTACATAGTTCCGTCCATGCATGAGGAGATAGTAAGGATTGTTGTGGACAATGGTTAAGGGTTGATCGCGCATAAGCACATGGTTTGATAATGTGATGTTTTTTTAGTTCATATTTGTAAACTGAGTTAGTTATTGGACCTTTTGGAAATTACTTTTTTCTAAACATATAAATTCTCTTTTTTTGAACATGCGTACTTCGTTTAATTCTATACAAATGTACTTGATATAATACCTGACTGGAGTCAAGTAATTCATCATAGTTAATGGTACCTAAGCTTACTCTCGTTCAATATAAGTTTCATTGAATGTTTATACTTCCACAGTTGATAGTTCTCTAATAACTAATGACTATTCATAAGATTACATTTGAGCATTTCTTAAAATATAGGGACACAATTTTAATTATTTCTAACTTCTGAATTTTTGATTAAGCATATATAAACAAATCACACTTTTGTTATAAGACAAAAAAACATTAGGGGCTGTAGATGTAGTTCACTTTGCCAGTTTTGCTAAACATCAAACCAACGTCGCGTTAACTTTCTCATTTCCTCGCTTTACTAGAAAATTTTGCCTTAATTCTATCTCTTCCTTTAAACATTTCTTTGTATTTTATGATTAAAAATAACCTAAACACACACCACAAAAACATACAAAGATGTCTCTTTTGCTTTTGTTTGTCACTAAGCAAAGAAAGTGGAGGTGATTTATACATTCAAAATTTTAATTGGCTTACTCAACTATGTAAACAGTCAAAACATATTATAAACATTATACGAATATGTAATGCTAAAATATTTCGATAAAAATATTAATGTGCAAATCAATAGTTCAGTTAGCCACCTGAGTTCCTTTTGAAGTTTGGGGAGGAGTTTAGATGGCGAAACCGTTGTAAATGCAAGAAATCACACAAAAAACAATGAACAAAGGAATTTGCATAAGCCCTCAAAAGGTGCCCAATAGGAACTTCAAGAGAAACTTCTCTTTTTTTAATAACTCATAAAAATATCTTTAAAACCTAAAATGATTGCAATATATAATAAAAAATAGTCTTATCGAGAAAGCTAAGAATCTTTACTAAAACTAAAATAAGGAAACAAAATAACTCTTATTAACCTAAAATGAATTGCAATATATAATAAAAAAGAGTCTTATTGAGAAAGCTAAGAATCTTTACTAAAACTAAAATAAGGAAACAAAATAACTCTTATGAATCTAAACAAATCTTTAATAAAATAAGATAAATACATACATTAAAAGATAGATTACGACAATTATAAATTGTCGTTTTACCCTTCAATCTCTTCGAAATAATCACATGACTTCACACGTTGACCAAAGAACCGGCGGCTAAGGCAGAGGAGCGGGAGCTCGAACATGCCTTGCATCAGGTTTTACCTGGATTTGTGTCTTGCAAGTGACAAAGAAAATCCGGATTTTCCTCTTAGTGCGAAACCGTGAGTTATACAAGTTTTTTTTTGCGGTTCTCTTTTAATGGTTCGGTCCCAGGACCTGTCGATTTAGATAATTTAACTCGAGTGTCGGATTTTTAGCCGTTTAAAAAAAATAAAAACTTCCACACGTCAAAAGATAAAGGAGGCTTTGGCTAAAGCAAAATGCCTCTTTGACTTGTTACATCAATGACCAACCCTCTTATAAACCTTGTTAAGCAAGTAAAAATTAAAAACTCCCCTCAAAACCGACCACACACCCATTCAACCAAGAACTTTCCATATCATCCCAAACCCCTGACCCACCCTTCCACGTCAATCCCAACCCTCATTTATACACGTCTTCTCTAATCACTCCACTTTTTCCATCATTTCATTCCGTTAAATCCAACTGTCAACTCTCAACAACCCCTTTTATTCATTCACTAATAAGAACACTTTCTGCTATTATTTGTATGGCATCACATGTAACTGATCATCATCATCATAACAGTAATGAATTAACTCCACCTGTTGTTATTCTTCCCAATTATACACTCGTAAACCCTAATTTCGTACCGGCGGTGAGATATGTTGTCAATCCAGCTGCTATTGCTCAGCTTGAACTTAACCGATCGGTTAATCTTCAACAGGTACTCTTTTAAACCCCTGATTTTGATCTTTTATTATGATTTTGTGACTGTTAATTGTGAATTTGTTGTGTTGTGGTTATAGTTAATGAAGGATGAAGGACTTGTGCCTAGTGGAGAAGAGGAGCGGAAGCGGAACGACGTTATTCACAAACTTAAAGAGGTATAAAGATTATAATGATTTGTGCGTTGACTCAAACTAGTCTTTAGGCATAATGTAGTTGAGTATAAGATAGTAGGAGAGCGGCGAATGTCGTTTTGGTAATCATAGCTAGATGTATAATCACCTTAGAATAAAGTATAGTGTAGTTGACTGTAATGGCGATACAAAGTAATTGAAGACGGAACAAGAACAAGTTAAAAGGAAGATGTGTATAAACAAAAGTTGACTAAAGTATTTAGAGTAAATGGACGAAATAAGAGGTTGTGGGATTTGTGAGATAGTGTAAGTAAGTGGTATAGGTGAGTGAAATATTGCCGTTAAAAAAGAAAAAGCTTGAAGATTACGATTACGTTTCTTAGTCGAATTGAATTGTGTGATATGTTTAAAGATGGTTGTAATGAAATGTGTAAATATTGACATAAAGAGGTGTAGTGATTTTTTACTGTAATTTAAGTAGTTATTGGTATTGTGTAGTTGACTATAAATAGCACTAGCAGAAATGCTGTGATTTTAATTAGTTTTTGAGATTAAAGGATGTATTGCTTAATATAATTGTGTTTAATTATTGAATGTCGTGATATGTGGAATAAATGAAACATTTTGTTTGTGTGATTGTGAGATCGTTAAGAAATTGGACTGTTGAAAGATTAAGATGGATGCTGCATATGTGCGTTGGTGCATTGACTGGAAGCTGTTATTGTTTCTCGCTATGTGTGGTGCCATGATATCTGAGTGTAATTTAGGTAGTTATCAGGATAATGTAGGTGACTGTAAAGATGGCTGGAAGATTCGAAGATGGAACGAAAAGTAACCAAGGCTATACAATCACTATGTGATTTGTAAAAAGATTATTAGATCTTGTTTGTTAGAGCTGTAAAATAAAGTATAGTGTAGTTGACTATATTGGCGATAAGAAGTCATTGAAGAAGGAACAAGCAAAATTTAAAGGATGATACGTGGATACCAAAAATGACTAAAATATTTAGAGTTAATGAATGAAATTAGAGGTTGTGGTTCAAGTCTCGTTGGAGGCATTCGTGAGATAGTGTGAGTAAGGGCTTGTTTACTTTCCACTTAATGGAGAAAAAATGTGGGCCCAAACCCTTAGTGTCTCTTAATTGGGAGACCCACCAAAGCTAAAGTCCCTCAATTAAGATGCTAATTAAGTGATTTGCTTCAAACCACTTAATTTAGTAAACACACATAGGTGAGTGAAAATTTGATGCTAAAAAGAAAAAAAAGCTATCGCAATCGAATTGAATTGTGTGATATGTTTAAATATTGTTGTAATGAATTGAGTAAATATTGACATAAAGAGGTGCAGAAATTTGGATTAAAGTAGTTATTGGTATAGTGTAGTTGACTATAGCACTACATAGTCTGATAGTGTAAATGCTGTGATTTTTATGGAGTAGTTTATTCACCTGTAGGATGTTTCCCTTAGACTTTGTGTTTAATAATCCAATCTTGAGATATGTATTATAAATGAAACGTTCTTTTTGTGTGATTATGAGATTGTTGGGAGACTAAAATGGATACTATAGATGTGTATTAGTGTATTGATTGGAAGCTATTATTGTCCCTCGTTATGTGTGGTGCCATGATATGTGAGTGTAATTTGAGTAGTTATCAGGTTAGTGTAGTTGACTGTAACGATGGTACGAAGTTTTCGCAGATGGAACTAGAGAGAAGTTAAGTGTCATAAGGATCTTACATTCAATGAGAATCTTGTAATGTAAACGCTTTTTGGAGGTTTGATTGTAGTGTAGTTGGGAGAGTGGCGATTGTCATTTTGGAAGCTTATAACAAGTAATCATTGCTAGATATATTATCACTATATGATTTGTAAAAGATTATGATATGTCGTTTGTTAAAGCTAGCTCTTTTTGTGCTGCATAGTATAGTGCAGTTGATAGTTGACTATAGTGGCAATGCGAAGTCATTGAAGGAGGAAAAAGAAAAAAAAAATACAAGGTATAGATACTAAAGACAACTAAATTATGTAGAGTAAAATGAACAAAATAAATGTATTGCTAGTTTTTTCACTGGCTGGATGTTTTTGATTGATCTAATTGCGTTTTGTAGTTGAATCTTGTGATATGTATTGCTTTGAAGTACCTAAAGATAACTAAAGTAGTTAGAATTAAAGAAACAGCCTGCTTGTATAATTGAGAGATTATTAAGGAATTGGTGATAAATGATTAATATGATCACTACAATGACAATATGAAGTTGGAACAAGAAAGAAATTAGAAGATACTAATTTAGTAATTACTTATTAGGTTTTTGGAGGTTTAATTTTGAGATATATCGTTTAATTACTGTATGAGTTGTACACTTGAAGTGAAGTTAGGAGAGTGGCAAATGTCATATTGGAAATATATATAACAATTAATCATACTTGGTTGAAGTTAATCAGGTCTCCGTTTTGTTATTGGTTAAGTTTTAGAATCATGATGGAAGTTATATTACTATATGGTATAAAAAGAAGAAAGTTCATAAACGTCTAATGTACAAAATCGACATGTATTGTTCATGCAGATAGTCGTCAATTGGATCAAGTCAGTTGCTTCCCTACGTAGACTGCCTCAAAATAATATCAGAGCTGCTTCAGCAACTATATTGACATATGGATCTTATGGTCTTGGCGTGAGTTTCTGTTTCTGTTACTTATTTTTTTATTTTTGGCTGTAGCAAGATTTTATTTGGCTCTAATATTTCTTCAAAACTTGTGTAGGTATATAATGCAGAATCCGACATTGATGCTCTTTGTGTTGGCCCGTGGTTCGCCACTTTGACAGTGAGTTGTCATCTTATCTGTTTAATTCATTTGTTGGCATACACTTAGGAAAGAAAACACGGAAATACAACTTTCTGATAACAATTATTATTATATGTTATGCAGGAGGATTTTTTTATAGGTCTACACAACATGCTTGCAAATAGGGTAGAGGTGTCGGATATACACTGTGTTAAGGATGCAAAGGTTCCATTGATGAGATTTAAATTTGAAGGGATTTCAATCGACTTGCCTTATGCTCAACTTCAAGTTACAACTGTTCCTGAGGTATCTTTGACCTGTTCTTTTCTTTTTAATCACCTTATTAGAAGCTGTTGAAGTACACAAATCCTGTCAATTGCACCCGATGGTCACTGATGTCGGGTGGTGACAGGGCTTTGAACAAAGGTAAAGTGTTTATGTTAATCTAACTTGCAGAATGTGGACATACTCAACCCGTTGTTTTTACATGGTATTGATGAAACCAGTTGGAAGAGCTTGTCTGGAGTACGTGCAAACAATAGCATCCTGCAGCTCGTTCCAAATGCCAAGGTAAGGAATTACAATTTCAAGCTACATAAGTCACATCCTAGTTTCTAGAACAACTCACCTCATTGTCATATTGCATTGTAGATATTCCAGGAGCTATTGCGTTGTGTTAAACACTGGGCAAAGAGGAGAGGGGTGTATGGTAATGTAAGAAATTCTTTCTAGTTGTTGGCTTTTACATCCTTTCATTTTCTTTTGTATGTTAAATAATTTTATGTGATTTTTTTTTTGCAGTTGTTTGGGTTCTTTGGGGGTGTTCATTTGGCTGTTTTAGCAGCCTTTGTTTGTCAAAGTAATCCTAATGTGAGTTTGGCGGGCCTTGTTACAATCTTCTTTAAGACTTTTGCTTTGTGGCCGTGGCCCATGCCTGTAATTCTACAACAGGGAATGATGGTGCCACCTCGACACCATGAGACACGGTCATTAATGCCTATTCAGCTTCCTAGCAGTCCACACGAGTATTGCCATTCCAATGTCACTACTAGCACTTTCATGAAGATCATACAAGAGTTTCGGAGAGGTTATCGTCTTACTCAGGTATATTTATATGGATGAGTACTGGTATGAGTGTTTGACTTAGAGGTGGCAAATGGGCGGTCAGGAAGGTTTGTGTTATGGGTCAAAACAGTTTGGGACACACTTTTTGTCAAATAGTTCAATAAACCTTTTGTGTGTCATATATGATTAAGAAAATTATTTCATTTCAAGAATTATACCTGTTTGACCCATTAGAGATAACACATGCACAAATCGACCCATTCTTAAATGATACTTAATATCGCCACCTCTAGGTTTTTTAAATAGTGTAGTGATTTTGTTTTTCAATAGTTGACATTTTGTTGCAAACAAAACCTAGTAAATAAAAAAGAGAGAAATCAACACTATACACCGCAAAAATGAGTTATTTTTAACAAATTAAGTACCAAGTATGATACTATGATGATTTTAGTGTGAAAAGAGGCAAAATAGTAGTCATTTTCGATATGTGCTTGACTCAAGATATCGTATTTGTGCAGGATCTTTTCAAGTTTGATTGGAGAAACCTCTTTGAACCCTACCCTTACTCAAAAAATTACCAGCAATTCTTGAAGTTATGCCTTTCGGCTTCCAATCAAGATGATCTTGGTGATTGGCTTGGCTGGGTGAAATCACGGTTCCCCGGTCTTCTACAAAAGGTAAATAACCTAATTTATTGTTATCAACACAACTTCTAAGCCATTGTTTAGTGTTCATAAAACTAATTACAGGATCTGTTGTTGCAGCTGGAGGAATTCCATGCTTTCTATGATCCAAACCCTACTGAATACTCTGATACAACCATACAAGACCCAAATGTCGTTTTTTACTGGGGAATAGTCCCTGGCTTGAGTAATAATCTCTTTGATCTAAATTCGGTACAACGAGAGTTCAAAAAGTATGTTGGTACCGGTTCCAAAGGTGTAAAAGGAAAGATGAGCCTATCAGTTATTCCAGCATCTCAGTTACCCAAGAACTTGCAGCTTGTTGATAACCCACATGTACATTCAAGCCCAACCCAAATGATACCCGTGTACACGAATCCCGTACCTTATTACACTGTTGGGTATCTTACACCTGGGCACCCGGGTTCTGGGCATACGAGTTGAAGATGGATATTCTTTCATTGGTTGTGCATAGAGGGGGGATATACATATGTCTCATTTGTTTTTGTTGTTTGAAGGTGTTAACTGAAAACAGGTACAGGGGTTGGAAGGATTGGGGAGAGTGGGATTGTACATTTTTTTTGCAGGTGGGTTGTAAAGGGACAAAAAGGGTGATGGTTTTTTATGGATACCCTCCAGATGTCCATATTGTCATATGATTGGTTTAATTGTACATAAACCGTTGTTAGAACAGTTTTGTTATTGTAACTTGAGCATATTCGGCTTAGTGAGTAATGCATGTTCAGTTTGCAATTGAATAAAGGGTTCATCTTGAATATAAAAGTTTCATATCCCTTTCATTGAGATATTAATGTTGGATTAAAATCTCTATAGCCTGATTTGTTTAATAAGCCTAAATGTTTGTTTCTATTTTCGACACTTTTTGTCATGTTATTCAAGTTTTCTTTCATCGTTTTCTTTATGTATTAGACAATAGACATATGGAATGAATGCTTGGAAAATGTAATCACAAGCATTTACCATAGGAAAGGTAAATTGTGTGACATAGCTGGCATCCACATAAACTATAATCCGTAAATTGACATAGGAAAGGTAAATTGTGTGACATTACGATAATAGAGGCACGGGGGCTAAATTAAACCTGTAACCTTCGCGTCATGTTGCATTTACCATCACGAGGGACTTGTTGGATTAGCGCATATTACATATGGTAATTAGCTTCTTTTGATGTTATCTATTTGAATTAAAGTACACGAGTCCATAACACAAAAAATGATGATTCATTCAATAAAGAAAAGGATGACTTGTAAACTTGAAACTCGAATTACGAGGACCTACATATAGTAGTACAGTATGCCGGGGTTCAATCTCCCTACGAGCGACTCGTTCGTGCTTTTCTATTCTGGTTTGCCGCCAATTATATTAAGAGAATATGACCAATTATATTAAGAGAATATGACCATCGAGTCCGATCCAATTTTTAGACTTTTTGGATTTTGAAGGGGAGTCAACTTTTCATTTGATCATCTAGAGCACAAGGTAAGGTGACGGTGAGTTATCCTTTAACTCAGTGCCACGTCAGCGCCACATTAGCTTTAACATTTTCACCTTAACTTACCAAAAAACACATGTTACAATAACTCACCTTAACTCAACTTTAACTCAAATATTTTCAAATTCAACCCCAAACTAAAACTAATATTTCATTTAATAACTAACATAAACATTTATAAAACACAAATTACATTAACCATTATACTTAAACACGAATTACATTAAATATTAAATTTAAAACACGAACTACATTAAACACGAATTACATTAAACATAAAAAGTACGATGAAATGAAAATACATTAAACATCTAAATAAAAATACATTAAACATGGAATTGAAATTACAGTAAACAACGATACGGTAATTAAAACATTAAACTACGATACGGTAATGATAATAAAACTACGAATTAAGAAAAGGAATCATCTGAGACATAGCCCTCCTCACTCGAAGTCGAAGACTCTGATTCCTTAGGGCCTAACCTCATGGCCCATCGATATTGTGCTTTTCTGTTTGCCCGCTCCTTACGAGCAGCTGCCCGATCGCTGCCTCACATTCTTCGGCTTCTTGATACTCTCTCAAGACTTGCAAATCTTGCTTCAGGAGTTCTTCATCAGTCAACCCAAATGGATTGGGTTGGTATTCCACCTGTGGATTGTTTGCCGGTGGAAAGAGAACTTTCGATGAAGTGTTTTGTGGTTGATTCTTATATGGGAATACAGAAAACAGATCTGCTGGTGGAGTGTTTTGTGGTTCGTCTTCATTTGAGAATATCGGAAAGAGATATTCCGGTGGGGTGTTATTCATTATCCGGTGGATTAGGGAACTGTTGAGAGAAATTGTTGTGTGACATTTTTGATAATAAGTGTGTGAGTCTTTGAATGTGAGTTTTGTGTGTGAGTAATTGAATGTGAGGTGTGTCTGTGAGTCTGGGAATGGGTAGTTAAATAGGAAATTTTTTGATATTTGATTTTGAATCTGAATCTGAATTGAGAAATCCTGCCCATCTTTTGAATCTATATAAAATATATCCCTTTCGTTTTTGAATTTGAAATTTAAATATACCCCACTCATTTCTTAATTTAAATTTCAAATTTAAACTTGAATTTTAAATTTGAAATACAAAATCCCGCTTTTATTGTTTCAGCCAGCTATAAATAACATACTATAGTCTAGTTTTGTTCACACACGTCTACATCTAAACATTTTACAAAATATCACACATATAGCTAATTTATGGTGGAGAGATGAAGAAAAATTGTTGGCTGAAGTTTGGTGTGAAGTTTCCCAAGAACAACACACCCACAAAGATCACACATTTTGGAATCGGGTTGTAGACATATTCAACAATGAGAATGAGGGTGGCAATCGTAACAAACATATGCTTGTTGGTAAATGGAGATCACTTAACTTTGAATGTAAAAGATTCAACGATATTTACACTGAGGTGTTTCGTACAAGGGAGGTAAATGCCAATGATCGTCTCGCCATTGCAAATACCATTTATGAGCAACGCTATGGTGGGAAAAGCCTTCAAATATGTTCACGTGTGGGAGGTTTTGAGAAACCAACCCATATGGCTAATTTATGGTTAACGGTGTTGTATGATTTAGTATCGTTTTTTAACTATTTTTGTATCGTTTTTAATATGTTGTAATGTTACTTTATGTTTGAATTTGAATAAAAGGCTTAACAGCTAGTTTCTCCTAAAAAATCCTCCAACGACTAGTTTCCCCTATAAATGCCACTTTAACAACACTTCGTATTGTCACACAAGTATAACTAATTTTCACACAAACACTATAGCTAACGAACCAGCTGAGGTGCATAGAACAATCCTTACCTGATTACACAATGAACAAGAAAAAGAGCTCAGGCTAATTAACAATTTGCTAGGTGAGATAACTCGTATTATGCTACAGAAGCATGATCGTGCTCCAGAGATCGAAAGGTTGCGTGAGCTGCCTCAAGACCATCCAGCTATCAGGGTCGGTTTAGAAACTCTATTAAGAAATGATGAAACAGATCTGCAACTTCATGTCGCCTTGAAGATGGTTAGGGAACAAGTGTTGCAAGTTTGGGAAGAGAAGTCAGATCTCATCGACAATTACAAATCTATATAAAAGCTTCATGAGTATCGTTGGATGATTTATGTTTTCGTATTGTTTTGTATTCGATAATGAATTTTAAAATTTGATTTGAATTTTAAATCAAAGGGGGTGTTTGTAATTTTTGGTTTTTGGAATTCAAATAATATAAAAGATTACAAGGGCCATTTTATTATTATTATTATTATTTTTTTTATTATTGTTTTTAAAGATTGCAGCTTAACATTGCGTCAAAGCGTTCACATCCCACGTTAATGTGGGTTTAACGCACAAGGGTGGTATGGGTTAACGCACCTTAAGGCACGTACGTTAACAAATAACATGGGGGGAGGGGGGGGGGGGGCGTCATCATACCGTTTGCTCTTATATGACTATTTAGGCCGTTATTTTACCTGCTAAAATATCACTTGTTTCCGCCAAAGATCTTTAAATCTTTAATTTATGAACTAAGGTTATATAAAATAAAATAAAATAATTAAATATTGAACTTTAAGGCGTTCTGTTGTTGTCCAAGCCTAGCAGTCCACCGAATAAGCCTCATAGCCCAACCAAACATATCTTAACTTACAAAACCCTAACTATCGAAATTTCTCAACATATCCTGCCTATCACTCATCAACCCTATCCCACATATATTCCCGGCCACCACACTCGTTTTGAAAGAAAGATGTTGGCGCATATGATAGGTGTCATTTGCTCTTCACTGTATAGTGTGTACGTGAAAAAGGAGTACGTGGTAGAATGTTTTTTAAATATACAGTATATTATTGTAGAATGCATAAGGGTTTTTATACAAGTTTCTCCAAATATTAATTGTATGTTTGTTATATAGAGTTGCACCAATAAATGTATTTTCATTTCTTGCACTGAAGCTAACCTTGAAAACATGATGGTCCCTTCATCTTAGTCGTGTTAAAATGAAGGCCAAACTTCCACAAAACAACCTAACAAGCTTAGCAAACGAAACCACTCCGCTCAAAGGAAATGAGCGTGTGGTGTCGAGCAACAAATTAAGAAGTCAATGTTAGTGGGGCGACAAGAAAATTTGGATGCATCAGGAGGAGATAACACTCCTTAACACTTTGAAGATTACAAAAGACCCAAATGAATTGCAAAAACTTCTGACATCAAGTATATATGTGACGTTAGTACAGGTGAAAAACAAGGTACATAGGCTGCATGAGAAGTTCAACAAAGGAATCAAACATGATAACTCAGAGTATAACAAGCTCTTTATAGAGATTTGGGGAGATGTTGTTACTCCTTTAGTTCGTGTTATAGATTTTGAAGATTTTAAATTTCATTTTCCGCAAATAGAAATGATGTTATCAAAAGGGATGTCCCAATTTGCGAGTATGTTGGAGCATGCAAAAGATTTGTTGAAGGAGAGCATCGTGTTTGTTGATCCTGAGGAACTTGAGATCTTTGGATGAGTTATGAGGAAGAGATGATGAACAATAACAAAGAGAAAATAACACTTCATCAAAAAGTTTGCTTGTTACCAGTGACGAAGCCAGAATTTTAGTTAAGGGTGGGCCAAAAAGCAATTTAGTGTTTAGCCTACAAATTAATATTGCTAACACGATATCTTATTCTTAAAGACGTAGCCAATTTTTTAGAACAAGTAAAAAAGAAATATTAAATTACTACTCAAAATAAACAAAAAAGCATAACTAACTAACTTTAATGAATGAACACTACATAATACAACATATTTTACAATTCTAATCTAACAAAACTAGATGAATTGTAATTGCACTAAACTAATTGGAAAATGCTTCAAAATGTATGAAATCTTAATGCTAAGGATGAGCCAAATTAATTTAGAGGGACCAATATAGTACATGTCTAATGAATACATGGGCTTCTATTCAAAATTTTGGGGTTGGCCATGGCATACCCAAGTCATAATGTAGCTCCGTCAGTGCTTGTTACTTTGGAGGAGTACTCGACGGACATACATTGACTTAGGCACATATCACTGCACATGCATCTATGAATGATATTTTCCTATTACTTATTTCAAATTTCTTTTTTTTTTTGACGATGAATGATTTTGGTTTGTTTTATGGTAACGAGAATCAAGGAATAAATTTCATATCCATGGACGATGTTTGTTTGAAGAATGCGTGTTTACTAAATCAAACATATTTTTTAAACAAACATCTTCAATGGATATGAAATTTATTCCTTGATTCTCATTACCACAAAACAAACCAAAATCATTCATTGTTTAGACAAAAGAAGAAGTTGAAGTTCAATAAACTAAGTAACAGGAAAATATCATTTTCATAAATGCATGTGTACTCGTATGTGCTTAAGTCAATGTATGCCCGCCAAGCCCTCCGAAGTAACGTGTAAACTTTCTGACGAAGTATTATTTTCTCTTTGTTAATGTTGAACATCTCTTTCTCATAACCTATACAAAGATCTTGTTCCTCATGTTCCTTAGGATCAACAAACACGATGTTCTCTTTCAACAAATCTTTTGCATGCTCTGACATACTCGAAGACTGGGATATTCCTTTTGATAACATCATTTCTGTTCACGGGAACTGAGATTTAAAATCTTCAAAATCCATAACACGGGCTGAAGGAATAACGTACAACATCTCCCCGAATCTCCATAAAGAGATTGTTATATTCTGAGTTATCATGTTTAATTCCGTTGTTAGAACTTCTTGTGCAGCCTACGTACCCTGTTTTTCAACTGCACTAATTAACGTCACATAGATACTTGACTGCACAAGTTTATGCGATTATATTGGGTGTTTTGTTATCATCAAAGCTTTAAGGAGTGTCATCCCCTCCTCACGCCTCCAAACTTTCTTCGCCCACCCCATTAACATTGACTTCCTTGTTGCTATACCCCACACACTCATTTTCTTTGGTGACAATTCAATTTGTTGTTTTTCGGTTGAGTGGTTTCCTTTTTAAGCTTTTTAGGTTGTTTTGTGGAAGTTCGGCCTTCGTTTTCATCTGCCTAAGATGAAGGGACTATCATGTTTTCAAGGTTAGATTCTGTGCTGTCCATCTTTTTTTTCTTGCAAGAAATGAAATTACATTTATTAGTACATCTCTATGTAACAAACTTACAATTAATTTTTGGAGTAAACTTGTATAAAAAACCTTAAACATTCTATAATATATTGTGTATTTAAACATATGTTGTCGCGCATATGATATGATTGCCCAGAAAATGGCCGCGAGAACCAATGTTCAGCCACATAGAAACACTATTATATCAACTCCTTTATCAACATCACGATTTTTTAGTGAAGACCTTATGAAACCAGCGTACATGCAAAGAAAACTAATGAAAGCAACAGTCTGTTTGTTTGTTTTTTATATGTCTATAACTGTTATAAAGCTCTTTTCTAGTAAGACTCTCAATTAAGGTTAGCCAAACACCCCTTTTGTTATATCAGTTGGAATATTTCATTTGAAAGGACTATAACTGTACTATGTAGAGGCCTTGCTAACGTTTTTTTTGGCTTGCTTTTGTTTGTTGCTATTCAATTTGCCTTTTCCAAAAAAATAAAATAAAAAATAAAAATAACTGTACTATGTAGTTTGTAGTGATATTAGGTGTTATTGTGGAAGCACATAATAATTAATCATACTTTTAAGCATACAAGAATAATTTAGTCATTCAGATTTTATTAGTCTTATATTTGTTTTCACATCTTGTCTAGATGCAAAACGTGATATTGAATCTTGTTTAGGTAACTTTGACGTTTTATTTTTCTTAATTACCTTTTTTTAAAATGGTTGAAATACACATGTGTGGATGGTTTAGGTCAAGGTGGTGATTGGAAATTTGCAAGAAAGTTAACGTGGTTAAGTTAATTTGATATCTAGTATATTGACATACTCAACTCCTTGTTCTTTGTTTTGCTAACGTGAAAATATTTGTTTTATTAACGTGGCCGGTATTGATGAAACAAGCTGAAGATTTGCTCAAAATGAAAAAAGACTTGTTAAGCAGTCTTATTTTTCTTGAATTGGTCTTACCAAACCTGTTATATATATACTTTTTAACAAAATAAAGATTTCCACATACTCAACTCGTTCTTTCTTACCATAAAAATGTAGGTTTTGTGTCTTTTTATTCCTCCAAATGGGCGGATAACGGAAAATCCCAGACATTAGACTCATATTTGGACAACAATCTTCTCCTGACCAATTTAGTGCTTTAGCATGTTTGTCAAGGAATCTAGTTGATTGACCACATTCGGCTTAGTGAGTAATACATGTTTGAATGCATTTGAATACGGAGTTCATATTATTCACCGGGTATTAACCCTTTACCTCAAAAAAAATACGGAATTCATATTCTGAAAAGTAGAAGCTTCGTGTCACTTAGATTGAAATATTGAGGTTAGATTAGATTCATGATCACCTTAACGAGGATCTCTTGAAGTCGCAGTTTGTTGCGGGGGAGTTACATGCTTTCTATGACCGAATATTTTGGTACAAATGTCGTTTTTTACTGGGAATTAGTCCCTATCAGGAGCATTTACTTGCATCATCATCTATATACTGAACAAGAGTTAAAAAAAAAAAAAAAAATCATAGTAGTGGTTGTTGCAAAGGTCTAAGAGCTCTAGGTGCAGATGGAATTTGCATGCTCGCCGTCCGAGTTGGCATAGACAACGGCGAGCCGTTGCTCGCCGCCACACCAAACGGCCCTCGCCGTTGCTCGCCGATGGTCACCTCCCCGTGGCCACGGCGAAGGTAAAATCTGACAAAGTAGTAGATCTTTCTTTCTTTCTTTCTTTCTTTTTTTTTTGTTGGGTTTTATATTTGGAGATATGTTTGCAGGTTTGTATATTTGAAGGTTTTGTGTTTGCAGGTTTGTATACTTGAAGAAGAAGACAACATGTATAATTTAGTTTATTTGCAGTTTTAGTCCTTGTAGTTTTCTTATCAATATTTACAGTTTTGGTCCTTGTTTATTTGCATTTTTTTTAGCAGCTTAAATTTAAAACAAAATATAAGCATAAAATTTTAATTTTAGTTATTTTTTTTGAATGAAATAAATTTAATTTGATTGAAAAATGAATAAAAAAATAAATGTGTAAGAGGTGGGGCCCTAATGGGGAAGTTGAGGTTTGTTGTTTGGTGAGGGGGATTTGTTGTGGTTAGTTGAAGTTGAAGTGTTTGGTGATGTGGCAAGGGTGGGGCCCGAATGAAGAGGCTAAGCCTCAATTTTGCACCTAGAGGTCTAATAGGGAAGATCAGACAGTAAATTCCATCTTGTGCTTCTTTTTAAATTTGTGAATAACACTGTTTGTTTTGTATATTTTTGAACCCGACGGCCGACGCAACGCACGTACATGAATTTAATTTATTTTGTTTTTATCCTGACGTGTGATAACATAATGTTTTGAGATAGGACTGATATTAAATTTGAAGACCGGACGAATTAAAAGAAGGTTAAAGTACAATTCTTTACATGACATTGGATAACTAAGCATAACAAATATGTTATACACTTGAAGATAAGATTTTTGTAGCTAAAATTTGACATTTTTAGGTATGGAAAATGATATTCATGTCTATAATGTATGCTTAAAGATATACTTAACAATAAAATCAAAACATATGCTAAAATCAAAAGTGAAGATTAGAGTGAGATCATATGCATGTGTGTGTCAAACGATGAATTGGTTTAAACATGAATTTAGTCTTATATTTTAGGTCTTGATATCGTTGCTAAGACGAGATTAAAAATAACGTTATAGTTAAAACTAAACCAATTCTGTAGGAATGAACGATCACATACTAACCTAAATTGATCGAACTTTGTGGCACGTATTATTTGAAATAGTTAAATTATTCAGTTAACATGACATAAAAGCTGTAAAAAGTACTACATATAAAGTTCTAATATTTTGTATGTAAAAACATATCTGATATGAAATTCAGGACGTCAAATAAATATACGGTTTAAATCTCGTCACAACACGCGAGATCATTTCTCGTACGTTTCTTACATAATTTAAATGAAACGTTATCAAATTGTTCACATATAGTTTATTTGAAACAGAAAGAGATGTGCTACTTATATCTACATGTTCACATATAGTTTATTTGAAACAGAATTTATATCTACATGTTCACATATACTTTACATTGAAACTTGAACTTAGAATTTATTGGTTAAAACTTAAAAGCCATCTGAAATTTAAGTTCTACAGGACTAAAAGCCCGTTAAGCATTTATTTTTGTGTCTGATATGTTACATCAAGTTTTCTATAAATTGTGATAAAACAGACTCACTAGCTTTCGTACTAAAAACACAAATTATATCAACTAATTCGCTCATTATTTCCATTTGCTTCATCAGTATGAAATTCTTATTCACCATTTTCTTTCTCCTTGTTGTTCAAGAAACCCTATTTTCAGCAATTGCTGATAGAAAATTCATAGAGAACACATGCAAAGGAACACCTAATTATGACTTATGTCTTTCAATTATACTAGCAGACCCCAAGAGTGAAAAATCCGATCTAACAGGCTTAGCACTCATTTTAGTTGCTGGGGTCGAACACAAAGGTGATGAAACGATTAAACAAATCAAGGATATGAAATCTTCTAGGCCCGAGTTGGGGCCTGCATTGGATGATTGTGCACAAGTGTATGATACAGTTGTGAAGGTGGATGTACCAATGGCTAATGATGCGTTGAAACTAGGAAATCCTAAGTTTGGTGAGGATGGAATGGCGGATAGTGCTGTCGAGTCTCAAGCGTGCAAGAGGAGTTTTGAAGAGCATGGTATGACTTCGCCGATGACTGAGCAGAACAAGGCTGTGGAAAGTGTTGCTAATGTGGCTAGGGCCATTATTCGTATGCTATTATAAAGTGTATTATGGTCAATCAGTTAGTTATTTAATGAACTTCAATTAACTCTATGTTTATTGTCGATGTCTTATGTGTGATATATGTTACTGTAAGACATAAAAATTAGAAAACTTAATGTTCCTAATTTTTATTTATAATTTGTTGGTTGATAGAACTAAAATGTTACTGCACATGAGTAAAGGATTACACCTTAAACAATTTTATTAAATTTCAATACTTTAAGTATAATAGTTTAGGTAGGTTTTAAAAGGAAACACATAAGCAATAAGCATTATTTGGTGGATGTCTAGATGGTTAGTCAAAGTGAGTTGAAATTATAGTTGTTTTAATAAAAAGGGTTAATTCTGTTAAAACGTACTATACTTGTCAAGAAAATCACTTCCGTGTATTGAACAATTTTTTTTTCCTTTTTACCTCTTTTAGTCGGCTATTTTGTCTTTTGTTAGGGTTTTTGTTACTTTCCCTTTCGGTTCCTAGTTACTCAATAATAATAACCCATTTTTTCTTCTAACATGGAAAATCACACACATGCTTCTCCTCTCCCACCACACGCCCAAACCTCGCTTTACAACAACTTTCTGTACTAGGATTGCATAAACAAGTACAACCTTATCCTTATTTATCCCCACACACTTGTTGATACATCACTTTCAAAATCCTCAAAACTGCTCTCAAACCGTAATTCATCAACGACATTAAATACTACAAATTGATTGTCGCTTTCCACAATTTACCCAGACGAAAGGTATATTCCATGTATTATTTAATGTTTTATTACCCTAATTGTATTAATTTATGAATAAAATCTAATTTTTTAGGGTTTCTGAAATTAGGGTTTTGATTAAATTTATTTTAATGTATACAGGTCTAATGGAGATACCACTTGATGTGGTGTTCAAAATACACTACAATGGTGTGCATTAAAGTATGATTACGGTAGGGAGATAGTAATGGAGGCATCCTCAACTGATAGGATAATGTTTAGTCCACTTTTAGATCTATTAATTGTAAAGATAAGGTATAATATATGGGTGTAATATCCTGTGAAAAACCCAGTTATTAATAAACACTAATCATGAAGTAATTGTGTATTACTGTTCAAACACCTATTTTTAAGGCAAAATTTTAAACTTTTGTTTACACTATACAACTATGAATCAATATATGTTATGTGATTCACACTAATCTAAAACGAGCTCACACGCATACCACAATATCCTGGAACGTGTACAAATCAAACTCTTGATCAGTTTTGATCACACACACACCCCAGTACACTCACAATCCCCTTGAGTCCCACTTTTCTCACAGTGGGCCCCACATTGTCAATTTAAACTAATTAGACTCAATGGGCCCCACCAGCACCTTAGCCCATGAAATTGAATCCAAAACAAATCACACGGATCATTAATAAAAGTCACGTGGGCTCACTATTTATGAGCCCAATCCAAACACATATGTATTATACGAATACATATGCACATACTCATTTACTTTGATCAATTCATTTGAAATCCATACACACGACCTATGAAATAAAATGCATCAACTCATTTGTCACCCTCAAAAGAATCGAGATCAATTAAAACATTGGCAAAATACATATACATGAACAATATAAGGATAACAAAGCTTAACAAGGTCACACGACTTCTCAACATGCCAATTTTTGGTCAAATTCATATTTAACAAGCCACACTAGTTTTCTTGAGTTCAAAACACCCTCTTATGACTTCTCAAGTGCCTGACAAGTTTTTTATGCCTCACAACTCCATAAACGAGTTTATATGAAATTCTTTGTCACGTTTTTATATGCAAATGTACCCAACATTTCACAAAAACATACCAAGCATGCATGTGAACATCCAAGACTATTAGAAGCTCATTATTATCCATACTAAGCTAAATGATCTAGACAAAATACGTTTCTAAACTCCCAAGACATCACAACAAGTATTTCGACCCATGCGTAATTATTTTTGGACACGTTTGAGTTCATATGGACACCCAAGAGTTTCTCAACGTTTACAAACTTCCCAAGGGACTCTAATACCCCTATAATGTTATCTCTAAATCACCACAACATCCCTAACGCCCAAATCGATCACTCACTCAAGTTTTGGTCACGTTACAACATCAAACGGACCCTTTGATATTTATAGTGCCAAACGTGCCTTGTGTAACTTTTCTACTTGATCTTTTGATCACTCATGATCACCAAGACCTGACACAACTCACCACCTCTCGTTATTCACCATAATACACAATCTCATGAAATTAAATCAAAGATCTAGAAGCCTTTGCCTTGTCACCTCCTCCAAACCGAGACACACACAATGTTATACACTTGTATATCCTACTTGCTCTCTCACTCGAGTATCCCTAGGCCTAGCTACACCTTATCACCTTCGTATATTCTCCTTGTCCCTCCAACTTGACCTTATCTTACTCGTATATATTCCCATGCATGAATACTATCACGTACAACTCAAAACACACAAACAAACTCACTCTTGCTCACCTGTTCCATACCGAGAAGAAAGCAGGAGGATTCCAAGACCTCACAAGCTCAATCAAGCTATCCCCAAGCTCCTCTCAAATCTTTGGTATGCTAGGAAACAAGTCATAAGCTCTCTTGCCCTCCCCTCATCTCCATAGTTTACAAAACGACCACCTTTATAGGTGTTGTAAGTCCTATCTCAACACTTAGTTTATTTTTGGATCATGTCTATCATTTTCATATCGTATCAAGTCACACAAGCTATCATCTATTTGTTGCTATGTCTCGTTAAGCTCATGTCTCACAAACTCACTCACTCATATCACAACCTAGCTAAAAATGAGTATGCACACTTGTTATTCACTTAACACAACATATAATCAATATAAATCACATGTTCCATAAGTTATATGAGGCACCTATGAAAACAGTTAACTTATTTCATTTGTTACACTTCAGTTTTGCTCGTTAAGAATGGCTCTCAAACTTTAGATTTCATACGTACACCATATCATTTGTATTACTTAACATAAATCTATAGACACTAGACAATCTGGCTACACTCATACGACACACCCATGAGCTTGTTTACCCCTCCTCACAAGCTCAAAGCTTGAGCAGGTCACCCCGTAACACAAACACAATAAGCACCCTTAATGGGCTTAAGCCCACCAAACATAAATTGAGCTATGGCCTGTTTCACAGTCCAATAGCCCCCCCCCCCCCCCCCCCCATTACTGAATATGATCCAACATAAGCCCATACACAAGCCCAAGTAGTTGGGAGCCCAGTGGACCCACACACGTATCAATGGGCCTTAACAGATCACTAAGGCCCATTTAACTCAAAAATAAGCTTTAAGCTCAGATAAGCTATCAAATAAATTAAACAGTCATTTTCAAACACTTATGATATTGTGATGTATTAAACACTTGAAATATCCTTGCATTTTAAATTCAATAAAATGACTCTCAAATGTCTCTTTTGAGTCATTTTCTATGATTATGACTGTGATCCTCTATGTAACACCTAAATTAGTCTTCTGTTGTTATAATGAAAATTTGGGGGTGTTACAATGGGCCTTGTTCATTTGCATTCCTGAGTTAGACATTGATAGTGGTGGTTTAAAAATCATTGAAAGGGATGTAGATGTCCATGCTTTATATGACCTTGCTAAAGAGCATAAGACTGTAGAAATGTATGTTGCTCATTCTCCCCAAAACTTAGCACCGTATTACCACCACAACTTGTGTTTAGAGAGTTCTGACTCATAAGTTACTTCCAAAAAGAAGCAACATGATAAGATGAAAAAGGATGCCGATAATATGTCTGTCGGTGAGCTGATTGCTTGGGTTGAGGAAGAAGCACAGTCTCCTTACCTAAGGTCTCCCCCTCCCTCTAAGGATAGACCACTTAGAAAGACTTTCAGGGTAAGGTTACATTCACTAGAGTATGGAATTATCAAGATGAGTATATATATGATTACCCATTCCTCACTGAAGTTGAGGTTTATAAGGACCCCAATGATGAAGCCAATAAGCAAACTGAGAATGTGGTAGATGAACTTGTTGTGGAGGATAAGGATGAAGAGAATAGGCTTGCAACTGATGACGTAGTTGAACTGGTTATCCAGAGTAGGGCTGCTATTGATGAGGTTGTAGAGGATAGGGTTGATAGAGATGTGAATATTGATGATGTTGTGTTAGCAAGGCAAAAGAAACTAGATAAAGGAAAGTCTGTTATGACACCAAAACATAAGCCAAGATCACAGAAAATAAACAATGGTGTTAGGGGTACTGATATAAGCATAAGAGAGAACACTAATCCCGTGTCATCTGAAAGTGAAAGTGAACACAACATGGACAAGAGTGATGATGACTCTTCTGGGTACGAGTCTTAGGACTCTTCTTGTGTGTCTGATAAGTCGTACTATTATCTTAGCAATTGTGAAGATGAAATCATTCAATTGAGAAAGCGGATCTTTCAACGCAAGCATACTAGACCTGATGACCAAGATGGACAACAAGGAAGCGATGAAAATGATAATGATATACCGAAGTTGTTGATGCTTTTCGCTCTTCTGGTTTAGCATCATTAGTTAGACAACATGAAAAGTACATGGATACTTTAATGAAGCACTTAAAGGGTAATGGGGTAGGCATAAGTGACCCTTTTTTCGTTGATCTGGAATCTAAAAGGGATGACAAGTACCCTGTTCATGATGAAGAAACTCATTGGAGATTGAAGAAACCAAAGGTAATACTATTATATTTTGTTATTATTTACTGTTTGTTAAAATATTTTGTAACACCAGTACCTAAACTTATTGTTGTTAAGTAATCATTGACAGCTTGGGGAGAAGTATCCAAATGTTGACACATTTAAAGATTGCCTTACTTATTATGCGTTGGCAAATAGGTTCTCTTTATGGTTTGAGAGGAGCACAAAAAAAA
Source organism: Artemisia argyi (assembly GCA_030686995.1). NCBI lineage: Eukaryota > Viridiplantae > Streptophyta > Magnoliopsida > Asterales > Asteraceae > Artemisia > Artemisia argyi. The sequence continues at coordinate 55,778,331 of CM060695.1, forward strand.
AAAAAAAACGTGATAGCAAAATGTGGTCAACAGAAAGAGACATTGAAGGATTCAAGTAAAGGGAAACAGAGGAAATACAACAAATATCCCTCAGAGAATGCAGGAAACTCAGAATGCGCTTGGAGGTGTTACGGGAAGATGTTGAAAGGAGAATCTACTTTTCAGGTTATTTCTTTGATGGATAACCACACTTGTGTTAAAAAATTTCATTATGGTAAGCTTGTTAATTATAAATGGATAGGGAAGCATTTTGATGATAAGATTAGGATGAATCCTAAGATAAATATAAACAATATAGCAAAGTTGGTATTGAGGAAATAAAAATGCCATGTAGGTCGTACCCGGTGTAGGAATTCTAAGATATATGCCTTGAATGAATTGGATGCTACTATCCAGGATCACTATGGTCTGCTTAGGTCATACGTACATGCATTACATGACTCAAATAAAGGAAGTACGTTTAAAGTAGGTGTGACAGTGAACCCTGATGAAAACACATACTTTGACAGATTTTATGTGTGTTTCAATGGTTTAAAAGAAGGCTGGAAATTAGGGTGTCATAGGATTCTAGCTTTGGATGGTTGTTTCTTAAAAAAACCAAACTATGGTGAGATATTAATGGCAGTTGGTAGAGACGGAAATAATCACATATTACCCATCGCATTGGCGGTTGTAACAGTTGAGAATAAAGACAATTGGAGCTGGTTTTTATAGTTATTGGGTGACGATTTTGATATTCCTAATGGACATGGAGTAACTCTCATGTATGACCAACACAAGGTAATGCAAAAACTAACATTTACAAAACTTGTTCTATACATAAGAAACTGTTACATTTAATTTTTAATGTTTATGTTCTTTTTACTATTGTTGTAGGGCTTGATTGAAGCCGTGAAGGAAGTTATGCCACTTGCAGAGCATCGGCAGTGTGCTCGCCACATATACGAAGGCTTTAGAAAACAATTTGGTGGTGAAGAATTCAGGGGCCTATTCTGTGGTGCTTGAAAAGCATCATACCCAGCCAATAACAAAGTTATGGAAAAAATCAAGAGAGCAAATCCAAGAGCACATGAATTTCTGGTAAAAAAAGATCCAAAGACTTGGTCAAGAGCGTTTTTCAATGAAGGAGTATGTTGTGAAGCAGTGGAGAATGGTTTCAGCGAGTGTTGGTAAACATAAGGCACAAACCAATTATAACAATCTTAGAGTCAATGCGAGTTCTAGTAATGGAGAGGATAAATACAATGAGATTATCGATGGAAAAGTGGACTGGAGATATTTGCCCTAACATACAAAACATCTTGGAAGCTTCAAAGGATCAACAAATGTATAATACTGTTTCTTTATTACTAACTAATAATTAGTTTCTCAATATTCTTATATTAATTGTTGTTTTTAATTCATAGATTTTGGCATGTAATATCTTGTGGTGGTAATCAATTTGAAGCGAGGAAGGGCTGTGAAGCATTCAGGGTTGACGAGCCAAACATAAAATGCTCATGTAAAATGTGGCAGATATCAGGTTTGCCCTGTTGCCATGCCATAGTATGTATCTTTAAATTGAATAAATTTGTTGAGGAGTATGTTCTAGAGTGTTTTAGGAAAGATAGGTATTTGTTAGCATATAGTCAATACATGAAACCAGTTGATGGCATTGACTTTTGGCCTGATTGTAGTAACCTATCTAGGATTTTGGGTCCCTAACCAAAGTCAATGCCTGGTAGCCCTAGGAAAATGAGGGCGAGGGCAAGCCATGAAACAAAGTCATTCATAAAGATTAGTAGGGCTGGAATAGCTATGACTTGTCATAACTGTGGACAGACTGGGCATAACAAAAAGAGATGTAGTAAACAACCAATGCCTTCAGTACCTAAAGAAAAAGGAAAATCAGGAAGGCCTTAAAACAAACAGAACAAGGAGAGTGATCTAGTTGATGATCATGATATCCTTAGGTTTGTAAACAATGCTATAAATGAGTTTGAGATGGGAGCTTCAAATATGAGAGGGAGGTTTAATGATGGAAGGGAGTTTTTTTTATGGGGATATGGAATAAGAGAGGTGGTAGTTCCAATAGTGGGAATTTGAAGATGAGAGGTGGCAAAACTACATCTAGTAGGTTAATTCCAGCAGAAAGGGTTGCTAGAATGGGCATATGGTTGGCAATGGATGGTGGTAGCTCAGACATAATTGAGGAAGAACAACACTTACATTCCTCAATGGTAGCCAAAACCAGACAACCTCCTATTGGTGAGAACATAGCAGGTAAAGCTAAAAAGATGTAACAATTTTAATGATTATGTCACATTTGTTGTAAATACAAGATAGCATAGTCTAACATTTCTTTATATGTATGCAGCTACACAGTAATCTCAAGTGTGTGGAACAGTTGGAATGGCTAACATTGTTGAAACCAGATCAAAGAAACATGCAAGAAGTAACAGTGTTGAAACAAGATCAAAGAAAGTCAGAGTTGAGAATGTTTCAACAAGCACATTGGCAAGAAGTGAATATGTTGCAAGAAGGTCAGTCAGAGGTGGAAAAGGTACAACAACAGGAAGGGGTGGAATGATAAGAAACAGAATCATTCAAAGACAGACAAGATCAGCTGAACCACAACCTGTGCAACAAGCAACAACATTAGTGGCAGGTGCTTCACAACCTGTTCATGCACCTAGACCAAGACAAGTAGCTGAAATGCTACCACCAAGAATGAGGAGTCAAATAATTC